>JAMPIV010009785.1:0-600000 GCA_024509875.1 Oreohelix idahoensis
TGTGACAAGTTATCTTATTGATGAATACTTTATTGTTCAGTTATCTTATTGATGAATACTTTATTGTTCGGTTATATTATTGATGAATACTTTATTGTTCAGTTATCTTATTGATGAGTACTTTATTGTTCAGTTATCTTATTGATGAATACTTTATTGTTCAGTTATCTTATTGATGAGTACTTTATTGTTCAGTTATCATATTGATGAATACTTTATTGTTCAGTTATCTTATTGATGAGTAATTTATTATTCAGTTATCTTATTGATGAGTAATTTATTGGTTTGGTTTTGAGGACCATCATCATTGCAGACGGACAACTCCATCGGTGCTCAGATCTCCTCCCTTAGATCACACAAGGAGGATCTCAGCACAGTGTGCAAACTCCATAGCACAGTGTGCAAACTCCGTAGCACAGGCAAAGATCTCAGGTTATTTCATTACAAGTGCTAAAATAGTCTACCATAATCAGTTGATGGAGGTACATGTTCAGATATATAAACATGTTATATTCTCAAGAAAGCTGGTGACAATTCTTGTAACATAAATCTATGTATGACTGAGGTCAAGAAAATATAAGCCTAACACCATATTCCAAATATGCCTCAATGGGCGTATAATGGGATCCTTGACCTTTTTCTTTTTTTTCTTCTTGTATGACTGAGGTGTTTAGCAGTTAGAGCACTTACCTCTTACGGCAAAGTTACCAGGCTTTGGGACTGAAAATTGGTAGCGTCATGCTCCAGTCTACCCAGCTCTAAATGGGTAACTGCTCTTGAGTTAGGGAAGGCAAGGCAGCAAGGAAAGAAACTGGCCACCCCACCTCGTAAAGCTGGACCTAGTATAGTGAAGTCTCTGACACTTCACTCCCCTATGGTGGTAACTGGTATGGACTACTTATCTTACTTGACTATTCTATTCTTTAGGTTTGTAGTATAGAACAGTTTCCAGAAATGTCTTTCCTTCAGAGACTAGATACCCAATTTAACCAATGTCGCAGTGAGCACTTTGTATTATAGTTAGGGTTTATCGTGTCAGTTTTATTTCTCATACTGTCTGTTTGACTGTCATCTCAATCGCTCTTTTTTGCTAGTTTTGATGTCAGCCCTAACAAAGCGCCGGTCCTGAACAGGAGATATTACGTTCTGTGCTTATTCAATTTCTTATTTCTCGTGCATTGTTTTTTACTGCTTCATCTATCGCTCCTAGCTTGCTGACAGCCCTGATAAAGGCTAGTCCTTAAAAGGACTATTAGTCAATATGCTGATTTAGTTATGTTTAGTTTGGGTAAAAGTTTTCTTTAGACTAGTAAATTACGATGGTCACGAAAAATTATTCTTAGAAACCCCCCTTGAGTGCTAGGGGATGTCACTCTATTATTTACTACTCTAAAGAGAACATTTATCTCAGTTTGTGTCTACCTGCCATTTCTAGTGATGATCTCCACTTGACTTAGAAGACAAATTCTACAAAAAACTATTGTTTATATATAAGTATATAAACCAATAAAACGGTATTGAATCAGTTCTACAAATAACGGTTCACATGAGACAAGGGACGTTTCGGGTTTTACCCTTCGTCAGCCACAGTTACAAACAGGTGACAAGGACAAGAATGACATATAGGTACTACAAAAACATACGATGATGAGAAACATACACCAAATGAGCGATGCAAGCAGATGGAAAAAGTAAACACCCACAGTGATGAGTGAAAAAAGAACAATAATAATACAAGAAAATCATAAAACTTGAAAGAAATACCGAAACAAGAAAGTAAATAATCAATGAAACGAAAAAATGAATGAACAAAACTTTGGAATAAGTAAAAGGTCACTTAGCTAGATCCGTAGATGCTTGGAATAGAACACTGAGGTACCTTGTCCAAGAAATCGTCTAAGGATTATTTATTTATTTATTGTTTATATATACATAGTTACTCTTCCATCCACCAAACCACTGAAACTAACTGATTTCAATGTGATAACTCAGATATGTATGTATGTCATTCACAAAGTTTTAGACTCAAGTGATATTTTAGTATACCTGTGTAGTTCCCTGGGTGTCTCTTACGAGATAAGAAAGAACAGGGCTATGCTACTTCAAGCATGTCGTAAGAAGTGACTAAAATGAGGTTGTACATAAGGTAGGCAACCTCAACATGTTAAACAAATTGCTAAAGAAAGCATGGATGCATCAGCACATGAATGCTTTGTGCAGGCTTCCTGTAAGGGGTCCAGTGGCTGTGGTCGCCCCAAAGAGCAAAAAAAGAACAAGAAGAAATTTTAGTGAGTTACTAGCAGCAAAAGAGAAATTGGCAAGAAGACGAAGATGGCTGCTATCCGCTCCACATATGTTCCAGTCTTGACTTATGGATGCGAGTCATGACTACAACCCACAAAAGCCAGCTCCTAACCTCAGAAGTGAGGTATCTGACGCAGGTGGTTGAAGTAACAAGAAGAGACATGGTCCGCAACCAGAGGATACGTCATGCAGACCCGAGTGGAACAGTCCCAATTATGATGGTTTGGCCATGTCTGCAGAATGGGAGAAGATCGGCTACCACAACAAATATAAGAAACCAAGAGACAGGGATCCAGACCTCCAGGGTGACCCAGAGTCCGCTGGAAGGACAACACTAGACAATCACTGAAGGACCAAGGACTAGATTGGAACCAGGCCAGGAGGAAGACAGTCAAAAGGATAGTATGGTGCTCTCTCTGCTGGCAAACCTCTACACCCCCACAGAAGAAGAGGAATGACTAAGTAAGTAAGTAAGTAACGTTAGTAAAGTAAAGTAAGTAAGTAAGTAACGTTAGTAAAGTAAAGTAAGGAAGTTAGGGATCCCGTTACACACCCATTGAGGCATATTGGGAATATGGTGTTAGGCCCATATTTTCTTGACCATCGACACACTAGGGGTGACGTGGTCAACAATCACGCCGGCCGCCTTAACCTTCCCAGAGTTGCTCTGGTACCCAGTTGGGGCTGTGTCGACCCAGGAGCTGTTTGTGGCCTAAAAATAATCCCATCTCATCTGGGGATCGAACCATAGACCAGAGCTAGGAAGCCAGTGCACTAACCGCTATTCTACCGTGGCTCCCTAAATAAGTTAAGTAAGTAAGTATTAACACCATGCACATATAAGTAATTAATTATGAAAGTAGTGATATTTTCAAAATTATCTTCAAGCTCATTTATTCAAAGTTTGCTCCAGCTTTTTTGTGGGTTTTCTTTTCAAGTTGTATTTAATCACATCCATTACAGAAACATTTGAAGAACACGTTAACTCTTTGAATATGCTATTTGATAGACTCAGAGAGGCAAACTTAACTGCTAGACCAACAAAATGTTGTATTGGATGCAAGGAATTAGAATTCTTGGGACATACTGTACATCAGGGTAGAATGACCCCTGACCCCAAGAACCTGGAGAAATTGCAGAGAGCACCTAGACCACAGACTAAGAAGGACATGAGATCCTTTGTTTCACTTTGTGGGTTTTACCAAAAGTACATTACAAATTTTAACTCTGTGTGTGCTCCTCTGACGGATTTAACTCGTAAAGGAAAACCAGATAAAATAGAATGGTCAGCAGAATGCGAGTTGGCATATAATGAGTTAAAGGAAAAACTCACCAGTAAGCCTATATTGAAATTACCTGATTTGAGTCAGGAATTCGTGGTGAGAACGGACGCTAGTAATGTGGGTTTGGGAGCCACATTGTTGCAACGGTCCTCTTCACCAGATGGGGAATTGAACCCAGCTGCTTATGCCAGCCGCAAGTTAAACAGAGCGGAACAAAACTACTCAACTATTGAAAAGGAATGTTTGGCTTTAGTCTGGGCAATCAAGAAATTCCAGATCTATCTGTATGGTAGACCATTCGTGGTGCAAAGCGATCATCAGCCACTGGTATTTCTGGCAAAAACATGGTAATGCCCGTTTGTTAAGGTGGTCTTTGCTCATCCAACCTTACTCGTTTACCATTGAGTATATTCCGGGTTCGCAGAACGTTGGGGCAGATTTTTTGAGTAGGCACCCACCTGCAGACACCCAAGATACTCATAAAGCCTAGTTGAGTTAATTTGATCGGGATTGTTAACACGGAAAATAAAGCACTAACTACTAATCTGTAGTAAAACTAACTCCGTGTAAACCTCCCCCCCCCGGCTCAAATTCCCCCATGCAAAAGCTAGTAACGTAAATTCAACACTAATAAACCCCACTACTATATTTGAAAATTGCCAAGAGCAAGGTCAAACGTCTGCTTAGAATTGGACAATACTTGACTTTTCTAACACAATAGTTTGAAAAAAAGGGTACCCTTCCCCAAATCGTATACACACCCGCCCTATTATTTAGTGGAGGTTGTAACTATAAATAACTCCAAATGTTTGAAATTATGCACCATTTACTAGCCTAACAGTCCACGATTGGCCCAAGATTTGAATCTTCAAAGACAAGCGTATTGAGTCCCATCCCCGAACAACACGCATCTCGCATTTCCCTTCCCAATATTTTATGACGAAAGCCGGAAAAGTTGGCAGAAGAAAAAAAAAAACAACTTGTTACCTCATCTTGAAATGGGAGAGAGGGGAAAAAGTGGGAGGTAAAATGGAAAGAATCAAGGCTAACTTATGCTTTTGAAATTGAAACTTAATTTGTGCAGAGAGGAGGGAGAGAGAGAAACTTAGATAACTTATATAGAGGGTAAATAAAATGGATGGATGAATTATAGCGATAATATTGTTTATTAAAATACCATACTATTCCCTTATAATAAATTATCTTGCCGTATAGAAAAGTATTTTGGTCAGAATAAATATAGAGAAAAAGTACATAGATGAAAACGATGACGAAGAGTTAGATGAAAACTAGATAGGGTGATAGAGGCCAAAGGGCAGTTTAAGAATCACTTTTTAAAATTGAAATCGACCCAATAATAACCGAGATATTGTAGAAAATAAAAATTGAGACAGACAGACGAACACACTGAGGAATGCTCAATTTTGAAAATCTTCGGATGTTACATTTTAGGGGACGCGTTTTTGAACAGTCAAATTTGCTTGACTCGTTTGATTGGTTAACGATAGTTTAGGAGAGGGGGGAATAAAACTAACGCATTACCAGAATACGCTGCCACTTGAGAAAAATATTTCAACATAGTAGTTTAAGATCAGACGCATAGCAGTTGTGACCTTAATGCCTTTGCAGTCTGGGTGACAGCGATCTACACCTGTGCCATTGATTGCCAGTTAATCTTACTCTGTGTGAAATATTTCATTGATTGCGGTAAGATAAATAATTTTATTGATATATTTTGTTAATATGTAGAGGCAAACCCAGATAGGGGGCCAAAATTTGTGTTATACGACATTGCCATGGGAAAAGAATTACGACATCCCAGCAAGCATGCCTAAGCAGAATTATTGAGAAACGAAAGTAAATTATGGTTGAATATTGTCATACACAAACCATTACGACTGTAAGTCCAGAAAGCTACTGGCAGTCTTCTGCAGTATCACAGTGTTAAATTGAAGCCTGAAAACATACTTAGAATGATTGCACAAAAGAATTAACAGGTTTCAAGAAGACAACTGTATACCTATCTGATTGTATGGAAGAAAATCATTGTTTAAGTGACATGGGTGTTGCAGCCATATGGAAGAAGAGTGTAAACACAGTACAGAGTGAAGTCAAATAAATTAAGGGCTAGTGCAAATGTTTGCACACGAGCCTGACCACGGATGATGGTAAGTTTGAGTAATTGTGGAAATATTATTAGCCAGCATATAAAAGTAGAGGAACGTCCTTCTGTTTCAGGGTTATATTGCCTGTTACCAGCTGGTGACAGGAAAACCTATTGAAGACAGAATTGGAGGAAGAGAAAGCCTCAACAAACTGTATGCTGCATTTTATGGCCAAAGAAAGACCTTATGCTGAAATTTATATGATCTACTGAAACATACGTCAACTAGAAACATCAGGTGAAGTCCCCTTACGTGGGCTCTGAGAACTTATTCATTGAAAATGTCCACATGTGTACTATCTTATTCGTGGGCATGATGACAAAACTAGTCCTTCCCACCATTGACTTTCACTTTTAGACAGTACTACATCAGTCTGTGTTATACACCTACAGTGACATTTGTTTATTATCAAGATATGGACAAAGATTCCTACTTATTTATTTATTATATGTAAATACAGTTCTCTTCATTTTTAACCATTCCTGCCCCAAAAAGATTTGAGGGGACAGGAAATTAAAATTGTAAAATAATTATCTAAACTTAACCCCAGTCTTTATTAATTCAATTTCATTGAGTTACAGTTGTTTGTTTTATGCACTTATCACTATACTTGCATTATCCTAGACGCGTAGCCATATAAAACACATAACAATATCATAAAATATTTCCCGGAGTGAGATCTTAGAGAGGTAGCGGATAGGTACCCTGAGAATACATCATCATCAACAATTAGATGCAGGGACTTACATAGCTTGACCTCACTCAGAGTACACGTAGCTTGGTAACATCTATAACCTCTCCGGCACACACGCCACACAGTCATGTGATGTCTTGTGATGGGGCTGAATTTTGGTGCAAAAAGAGGCAACGAAACCACAAGAGTCTTGGTGGCCGTCTTGAGGAGATGTGTTTTGGAAGGCCGGTTTTGATACCGTATTTTTCAGCCAAATGGTGGGACAGCACTGCCATTAGTAATATAGCCCTGGTATATTTGTTCTGGTGCAGAACTATTTTGCTCTTCTAAGTTGACAGTGGTGCTTGCTTTAATTTTGATTCTCGCTTTGTGAGTGTGTTAGTATTTCAACGAGAATGTTATCCTGCAGCTTGCCTCATCACCCATTATGCTGAGTGATGGTCAGACTTGACCGTGAGGCTTAGTAGATAGTTTAAATCTATCTTACGATTTGCACTGGTAGCACGCATGTATTTTGTATTTCACAACGGCACTATTTGGCCATGTTATGTTGCTGTAAATAAAAGGGATAGTTGCAGATTAAGTTTTCACTTCTTGTGTCACCGTCACTCGGGTGGCACCCCTGATGTTTACGAGTCTATGTGCTGTCCCGTATAAAGTCCATTCGTGCAGAGATAATACTGTGTATTCGTATCAGTGGTGTATACCCCTTTATTAGTATTCCGACAGTAAGTATACAGTTTATTATGACAGCAATCCTAGGACTTTTGGAGTGCACCTTGTATACACTAAACATACGTTTTTTAGTTCATCCACAGAACACATAAATTAATTCTGCTCTGAAGCTTACTTTCATGATGTCCATTTAAGTCTGGTTGTTCTTCATTTTCGGCACTTGGCGCTGTCATGGAGCCGGTGCCTTCTATATGAATTTCAGCACAGCTGTTACCACAACGAGTCTGAAATAGATTGTTAACAAATTTATAAGTTTGTATGGGACTGGCAACCTCACTGAACACAAAAACTTGCTACAGAAACTATTGCAGCATGAGCATATGAATGCCTTGGTGCAGGCTTCCTGCACGGTGAGCATCTCCAGTGGTGGCTACATGCTTCATATGCAATAAGAAAAGAAATTAATGAAAGTGCTAACTTACATACTATCAGAAAGTATAGGCAAAATATTCTTTCTAACACCCTATCAGAAAGTACAGGCAAAATATTCTTTCTAACACCCTTTCAGAAAGTACAGGCAAAATATTCTTTCTAACACCCTATCAGAAAGTACAGGCAAAATATTCTTTCTAACACCATCTCTTACATATATTTTATTATCACTCATATTTACTCAAACACATTTACACACACATTTGATTATGGCGCTTTAGATTTTTAAAGTCAAAGTACGAGTGTAAATTGAAAAAAACTTTTGAGTAAATTGTAAAAATAAACAAAACACCATCATTATCATAATTTCTCTCTTTTGGAGCATACACGTCTGTAACCCAGAATCTGAAATGCTCAGGGATGGCTGTGTTTTGGAAATCTGATTTTTTTCAGTTTTCAGATATCGCCCAAAAGTAGCCCAAAAATCGTGAAAGTCAGCCAAAAGTTGGCCGAAAAACTTTTGATTTTCAGAATATTTCGGTTTTCAGATTTTGGGTTGTGACCTGAATTTGATTGTCTCTACTGTTTAGCCTTTAGCACGCTGCATTCTTTTCCCGAAAACTTGCCCTGCAGCTGCATTCTTTTTCACAACCCCCCGTTTTTATAGTGGGCGACTTGTAATGTCTATAGTTTTTGTGTTTCTTGGTCAATTGCTATCATTTTTGGAATTTATATAAATAAATGAATGGTGAATCTGATGATATAAAATTTGTTTGTGTACATGTTAGATGTGATAGGAAGAGAGGAAAGGAAAGATGAAAAAAAACGATAAAAAAATTTAAAAAAAAAAAATTTTAATTTTAAAATTAAAAAAAAAAAAAAAAAAATAACCAACTGATGACAGAAGTGTCCATATCTCAATTATCTCTTGCATCTCAATGAAAGTCATTTGACCAATACAAATCAAATGACGATCTTTTCATTACACCCATCATCAGTAGCAAAGCAACAAACGCCCATGTCAGCAGTGACATTCGGCCGTAACCCTAAATCTTTCCGATAAATCTAATCCTAACCCCTAAACTTTTACATACTAGCAATGACATTCTACTTTCGTTTCCATCTCTGTCATCAACCACATTCTGAGAACCGATATTAGTGCTTATAATGACAAAAATCTCATCCCCACCGCATGGTGTCAGAATACAATAAAATTAGAGCGAAAATGGCTGCGTGTTCGATGCCGATTCATTTCGATTAAAAAAATTCACAGAAAATAAACACGAATGCACTCATTACTAAAAAAGATCGGAAACGGAAGCCAACTCTCTCTCAGATAAGTTTAAAACTTAACATCCGAGGGTGAAGTCACGTGTACACACATTCTAATGCTAGAAAACGAAAATATCCGCTTGTCAACATATGTCGACAACAGCAGGGAGAGCATAGGTTACCTTCGTCAACATATGTCGACAGCAGCGTGCTAAAGGTTAGGGATACAAAGGAATTCATAGTGCTTGTGCATCAATTCCAGGATTAGGCAACTAACCAAGACCCTGAAGCACCTCAATGTGGTACATCCTGGAAACAGTCAACCTCTGAGTTCTGGAAATTGCTTCAGGGATCGATTAGCTGCACCACAGCAGTCCAACATCAAGACTTCAGCTGTGGTGCCAGATGCTGAGAACCCAGCACTGCACACAAAGCTTAGGGGAAATCACTTTGAGTCCAGACTTAGCTCAGATTTTACCTGGTTGGCTGCATGCAGGAGGATTCCGTAATGGGTGGATAACAGAATGAACGAACGAAGCCTTTATTTCATCAGAGTAAAGAAATAGGCATTATTTCCTTTTTACATTTCTGCCCTGCAATAATACAATTCTCAATGCGTTGTCAAATCAAAATATTATTAACTTCAGTCACAAGTAATCAATATTATCATCACATTCAGTAATTAAGCACACACAAACACATTCCACTCACAGAAGAGGACAGCTGGGAAGTGGCTCAGTCCAGGACGTGATGACTCCTCAGGACAGCCCAAAACCTGAGCACATAATTTGAGAGCC
The DNA here is from genome assembly GCA_024509875.1 of Oreohelix idahoensis. NCBI lineage: Eukaryota > Metazoa > Mollusca > Gastropoda > Stylommatophora > Oreohelicidae > Oreohelix > Oreohelix idahoensis. The sequence continues at coordinate 9,623 of JAMPIV010009785.1, forward strand.
CCACCCCCCTTTCTTCTGGATGGCAGGGAATGCAAAAGATGCTGCCCCCCCTTTTTTTTCTCCCTGCTACTTCAAAACCAGACGTGAGGACTCTAAACGCATACCAAGCCAAGAATGGAATACCTGGGCAAGAAACTGGAACTCATGACTCCCAACTCAACAAGTTGTGAAATGGCAGAAAGCAACAGGAAGACCCTAATTCCCCTCTGTAGATAAAGTCAAGGGTTCTTCAACTTGCCACTGGCTGCAAAAGAGCAACTTACTCAGCAGCCATAGCTAAAAACAACAACAATTGTTTAAATGCTGTATGTTACCTCAACATTACCAAGACTGCTGTAATGTCCCTGTTCATCAAAGTCCCCAGTACACTCCTGTTTCACCTCCTCACAACCTGAATAAAAAAAGTGTGTGGTCATTATGATTCACGGCACATCCTGACTCTAATGGTGGTCTCACACATTAAAAATAAGCCAGGGGTTCTCAACTTGGGGGGTAAACATACTGACAGCAATAAAACTCTGAACACTTTTCTCATTTTCCCTAATTACACTTGTCTTTGATCAGTATTCACATACTTCAGTTCACTGATATGTTTGATTCTGACATTCATTTTCCCTTTGACTCTCTATGGAACATGGAGCCACCACTGAAGTTGGTCCCTGTTAAATTACTATGAGTGGTGGAAGAAGATTAATGTTATTATCTTTTGCTGATAGATGCGATCAGCATAAGTCGGGCTTACAGATGGCCGACAGGTGTGTAATGTGGTATATATGCATACGCGAATGTAAAGGGTCCTTTCATCTAAACAGACTGTAATCACACACCACAGCAAATGTAAAAAGGTCAGGGAATGTTGTAACTAGCTGTAACGTTTCACAGTTTATTAACACCGCAACATTGACGTTGGGACAGCACACTTCACAGGTTACAGTTCACGGCAAATCATGACACATCAGGTAAGCAAAAATATCCATAGGTAATTGCGTGCATAATCCAAAGGTATATAATCATCGATAACAGTTCATTACAGATCATCAGACATCAGTAAGCAAATTCATACGACTCAGTTACTGGTACAAAAATTCCAAGCACAAAGGCTGCAGAGCACAGCAGCTCATAATCATAAACATCATGGCAAAAATATCCATTCAAGAAAGGGACTGCATACCTCACAGTTTACAATAATATAGCCTGGATCAACATACTCCAAGGCCTGAATAATACAACTCCTGGGAGAAAGAACATTCCCTTTAATAATCTATTGAACTTCAAAAATCTGCCTTCGGAAGTATGAATGTATATAATGGCCTACAATCCATGGCCTGAAAATATTTTCAATCTCTATTAAATTTCCCCCTTTCACAAAAGATATCCACTGGTACACACCGTGAAAACATGGCTAACAACTATCCCGGAACACTGCCAGGAATGCACTGTCTCGAGATTACCGTATCCCAGTACAGATCAGTAACAAAAACTACATGCGCGGACTCACCGCGTGAGACCATCGCTCAGCTCAAACCGTCCCTACCCAAAAATCTCACTAGGGACATACGAACAGTTTTCTTTATCATATTTTTAAACCAAACTAACAACTAGTCAGTGTTCAACAATTACTGAGCATACAGCTCCCAACTAAGAAATTCTCTCATCATGCAGAGCGTGTTTACTAGTGTGTACAAAAATCCGACCCGTACATTCAAGTCTTTAACACTTAACTACCCTTAATTAAAATATGACTTAACAGTCCCCTTGCAGGAAACCTGCACCAAGCATTACATATGCTCATGGAGCACTGGTTTCTGTAGCAACGTGCTTTGAAACTGTTGGGGCTGAGGGAACAGTCGAGAACAAGGGCACTGAAGAGGCTTAGTGAAACTGCGGAAAAGGCATCATGCTGGCTGTGGAACAACCGCAATGGGCTATGGAACTTGGGACAGTAAACTGTGCGGTACAGAAAACATCAGGAATTTTTCTAATATGTTGAGTTTTTCGCTGTACTGGTGAAAGGGCTGTGACTGACGGGCAACACGCGGCGTGTATTATAAGAGGTGTTGGGAACAGAATTACAGTTGCTAGCGTGCAGTGGCTAGCCTCGTCGGCTTCACGCAGGTGTGTCAGTGTCTGTCCCTAGTCGTGGTGTGCAGCGGAAAAAACTGAATAATTTGTCTTCTCTTTGTTACTTTCACAATTGCCTCCACGGCTGGTGGAGTTGTGGATTTTAAAGTTGCTACCAAAGTGAAATTGGTTCATTTTCGATACAAGACAACAGGAGGCTGAGACACTTGGGAGGCATGACCCAAGTGGGCCCGCCCCCCTTAGAGTGTAAAGGAGTATACAGGGCCAAAACAATTGTTCGACGGTAGGACCTTCTGATGATCAGATTGCCTCCTGTTGTATCATTCTGTATAGAGTTTCCTATCTGATGAATACTACATTGTTCAGTAATGTCACTGATGATTACTTTATTGTTCAGTTATCTTATTGATGAGTACTTTATTGTTCAGTTATCTTATTGATGAGTAATTTATTGTTCAGTTATCTTATTGATGAATACTTTATTGTTCAGTTATCTTATTGATTAGTACTTTATTGTTCATTTATCTTATTGATGAGTACTTTATTGTTCAGTTATCTTATTGAAGAATATTTTATTGTTCAGTTATCTTATTGAAGAATACTTTATTGTTCAGTTATCTTATTGATGCATACTTTATTGTTGTTATCTTATTGATTAGTACTTTATTGTTCAGTTATCTTATTGATGAGTACTTTATTGTTCAGTTATCTTACTGATGAATACTTTATTGTTCAGTTATCTTATTGATTAGTACTTTATTGTTCATTTATCTTATTGATGAGTACTTTATTGTTCAGTTATCTTATTGAAGAATACTTTATTGTTCAGTTATCTTATTGAAGAATACTTTATTGTTCAGTTATCTTATTGATGAATACTTTATTGTTGTTATCTTATTGATTAGTACTTTATTGTTCAGTTATCCCATTGATGAGTACTTTATTGTTCAGTTATCTTATTGAAGAATACTTTATTGTTCAGTTATCTTATTGATGAATACTTTATTGTTCAGTTATCTTATTGATGAGTACTTTATTGTTCAGTTATCTTATTGATGAATACTTTATTGTTCAGTTATCTTTTTGATGAGTACTTTATTGTTTAGTTATCTTACTGATGAGTACTTTATTGTTCAGTTATGTTATGGAGGAGTACTTTATTGTTCAGTTATCTTATTGATGAGCACTTTATTGTCCAGTTATCTGATTGAGGAGTACTTTATAGTTCAGTTATCTGATTGATGAGTACTTTATTGTTCAGTTATCTGATTGATGAATACTTTATTGTTCAGTTATCTGATTGATGAATACTTTATTGTTCAGTTATCTCATTGATGAGTACTTTATTGTTCAGTTATCTTATTGATGAGTACTTTATTGTTCAGTTATCTTATTGATGAGTACTTTATTGTTCAGTTATCTTATTGATGAGTACTTTATTGTTCAGTTATCTTATGGATGAGTACATTATTGTTCAGTTATCTTATCGATGAGTACTTTATTGTTCAGTTATCTTATCGATGAGTACTTTATTGTTCAGTTATCTTATCGATGAGTACTTTATTGTTCAGTTATCTTATCGATGAATACTTTATTGTTCAGTTATCTTATCGATGAATACTTTATTGTTCAGTTATCTTATCGATGAATACTTTATTGTTCAGTAATCTTATTGATGAATACTTTATTGTTCAGTTATCTTATTGATGAGTACTTTATTGTTCAGTTATCTCATTGATGAGTACTTTATTGTTCAGTTATCTTATTGATGACTACTTTATTGTTCAGTTATCTTATTGATGACTACTTTATTGTTCAGTTATTTTATTGATGAATACTTTTTGTTCAGTTATCTTATTGATCAATACTTTATTGTTCAGTTATCTTATTGATGTATTATTGTAGTGTTGGTGAATCTCCCTCTTTATTGCTCAGTTATCTCATTGATGAATACTTTATTGTTCAGTTATCTTATTGATGAATACTTTATTGTTCAGTTATCTTATTGATGAATACTTTACTGTTACTTTATTGATATTGATACTTTATTGTTCAGTAATCTCACTGATGAATACTTTATTGTTCAGTTATCTTACTGATGAATACTTTATTGTTCAGTTATCTTATTGATGAATACTTTATTGTTCAGTTATCTTATTGATGAGTACTTTATTGTTCAGTTACCTTATTGATGAATACTTTATTGTTCAGTTATCATATTGATGAATACTTTATTGTTCAGTTATCTTATTGATGAATACTTTATTGTTCAGTTATCTTATTGATGAATACTTTATTGTTCAGTTATCTTACTGATGAATTCTTTATTATTCAGTTATCTTATTGATGAATACTTTATTGTTCAGTTATCTTATTGATGAATACTTTATTGTTCAGTTATCTTATTGATGAATACTTTATTGTTCAGTTATCTTATTGATGAATACTTTATTGTTCAGTTATCTTATTGATGAATACTTTATTGTTCAGTTATCTTATTGATGAATACTTTATTGTTCAGTTATCTTAATGATGAATACTTTATTGTTCAGTTATCTTATTGATGAGTACTTTATTGTTCAGTTATCTTATTGATGAGCACTTTATTGTTCAGTTATCTTATTGATGAGTACTTTATTGTTCAGTTATCTTATTGATGAGTACTTTATTGTTCAGTTATCTTATTGATGAATACTTTATTGTTCAGTTATCTTATTGACGAGTACTTAATTGTTCAGTTATCTTATTGATGAATACTTTATTGTTCAGTTATCTTATTGATGAGTACTTTATTGTTCAGTTATCTTATTGATGAATACTTTATTGTTCAGTTATCTTATTGATGAATACTTTATTGTTCAGTTATCTTATTGATGTATTATTGTAGTGTTTGTGAATCTCCCTCTTTATTGTTCAGTTATCTCATTGATGAATACTTTATTGTTCAGTTATCTTATTGATGAATACTTTATTGTTCAGTTATCTTATTGATGAATACTTTACTGTTACTTTATTGATATTGATACTTTATTGTTCAGTAATCTCACTGATGAATACTTTATTGTTCAGTTATCTTACTGATGAATACTTTATTGTTCAGTTATCTTACTGATGAATACTTTATTGTTCAGTTATCTTACTGATGAATTCTTTATTGTTCAGTTATCTTATTGATGAATACTTTATTGTTCAGTTATCTTATTGATGAGTACTTTATTGTTCAGTTATCTTATTGATGAGTACTTTATTGTATTTATTATTGATGAGTAATTTATTGTTCTGTTATCTTATTGATGAGTAATTTATTGTTCAGTTATCTTATTGATGAGTACTTTATTGTTCAGTTATCTTATTGATGAGTACTTTATTGTTCAGTTACCTTATTGATGAGTAATTTATTGTTCAGTTATCTTATTGATGAGTAATTTATTGTTCAGTTATCTTATTGATGAATACTTTATTGTTCCGTTATCTTATTGATGAATACTTTATTGTTCAGTTATCTTATTGATGAATACTTTATTGTTCAGTTATCTTATTGATGAATACTTTATTGTTCAGTTATCTTATTGATGAATACTTTATTGTTCAGTTATCTTACTGATGAATACTTTATTGTTCAGTTATCTTATTGATGAATACTTTATTGTTCAGTTATCTTATTGATGAATACTTTATTGTTCAGTTATATTATTGATGGGTAATTTATTGGTTTGGTTTTGGTTTTAAGGACCGTCATCATTGCACACGGACAACTCCATCGGTGCTCAGATCTCCTCCCTTAGATCACACAAGGAGGATCTCAGCACAGTGCGCAAACTCCATAGCACGGGCAAAGATCCCAGGTTATTTCATTACAAGTGCTAAAATAGTCTACCATAATCAGTTGATGGAGGTACATGTTCAGATATATAAACATGTTATATTCTCAAGAAAGCTGGTGACAATTCTTGTAACATAAATCTATAGTTAGCCTTGTATGACTGAGGTCAAGAAAATATAAGCCTAACACCATATTCCCAATATGCCTCAATGGGCGTGTAACGGGATCCTATACCTTTTTTTTTTCTTCTTGTACGACTGAAGTGTTCAGCAGTTAGAGCACTTGCCTCTCATGGCAAAGTTACCAGCCTTTGGGACTGAAAATTGGTAGCGTCATGCTCCAGTCTACCCAGCTCTAAATGGGTAACTGCTCTTGAGTTAGGGAAGGCAAGGCAGCAAGGAAAGAAACTGGCCACCCCACCTCGTAAAGCTGGACCTAGTATAGTGAAGTCTCTAACACTTCACTCCCCTATGGTGGTAACTGGTATGGGACTACTTATCTTACTTGACTATTCTATTCTTTAGGTTTGTAGTATAGAACAGTTTCCAGAAATGTCTTTCCTTCAAAGACTAGATACCCAATTTAACCAATGTCGCAGTGAGCACTTTGTATTATAGTTAGGGTTTATCGTGTCAGTTTTATTTCTCATACTGTCTGCTTGACTGTCATCTCAATTGGTCCTTTTTTTGCTAGTTTTGATGTCAGCCCTAACAAAGGGCCGGTCCTGAACAGGAGATATTACGTTCTGTGCTTATTCAATTTCTTATTTCTTGTGCATTGTTTTTTACTGCTTCATCTATCGCTCCTAGCTTGCTGACAGCCCTGATAAAGGCTAGTCCTTAAAAGGACTATTAGTCAATATGCTGATTCAGTTATGTTTAGTTTGGGTAAAAGTTCTCTTTAGACTAGTAAATTACGATGGTCATGAAAAACTATTCTTAGAAACCCCCCTTGAGTGCTAGGGGATGTCACTCTATTATTTACTACTCTAAAGAGAACATTTATCTCAGTTTGTGTCTACCTGCCATTTCTAGTGATAGTATTATCTTTCATGATCTCCACCTGACTTAGAAGACAAATTCTACAAAAAACTATTGTTTATATATAAGTATATAAACCAATAAAACGGTATTGAATCAGTTCTACAAATAACGGTTCACATGAGACAAGGGACGTTTCGGGTTTTACCCTTCGTCAGCCACAGTTACAAACAGGTGACAAGGACAAGAATGACATATAGGTACTATAAAAACATACGATGATGAGAAACATACACCAAATGAGCGATACAAGCAGATGGAAAAAGTAAACACCCACAGTGATGAGCGAAAAAAGATCAATAATAATACAAGAAAATCGTAAAACCTGAAAGAAATACCGAAACAAGAAAGTAAATAATCAACGAAACGAAAAAGAGAATGAACAAAACTTTGGAACAAGTAAAAGGTCACTTAGCTAGATTCATAGATGCTTGGAATAGAACACTGAGGCACCTTGTCCAAGAAATCGTCAAAGGATTATTTATTGTTTATATATACATAGTTACTCTTCCATCCACCAAACCACTGAAACTAACTGATTTCAAAGTGACAACTTAGATATATATGTATGTCATTCACAAAGTTTTAGACTCAAGTGATATTTTAGTATACCTGTGTAGTTCCCTGGGTGTCTCTTACGAGATAAGAAAGAACAGGGCTATGCTACTTCAAGCATGTCGTAAGAAGTGACTAAAATGAGGTTGTACATAAGGTAGGCAACCTCATCATGTTAAACAAATTGCTAAAGAAAGCACGGCTGCATCAGCACATGAATGCTTTGTGCAGGCTTCCTGTAAGGGGTCCAGTGGCTGTGGTCGCCCCAAAGAGCAAAAAAAGAACAAGAAGAAATTTTAGTGAGTTACTAGCAGCAAAAGAGAAATTGGCAAGAAGACGAAGATGGCTGTTATCTGCTCCACATATGTTCCAGTCTTGACTTATGGATGCGAGTCATGACTACAACCCACAAAAGCCAGCTCCTAACCTCAGAAGTGAGGTATCTGACGCAGGTTGTTGAAGTAACAAGAAGAGACATGGTCCGCAACCAGAAGATACGTCATGCAGACCCAAGTGGAACAGTCCCAATTATGATGGTTTGGCCATGTCTGCAGAATGGGAGAAGATCGGCTACCACAACAAATATAGGAAACCAAGAGACAGGGATCCAGACCTCCAGGGTGACCCAGAGTCCGCTGGAAGGACAACACTAGACAATCACTGAAGGACCAAGGACTAGATTGGAACCAGGCCAGGAGGAAGACAGCCAATAGGATAGTATGGTGCTGTCTCTGGCAAATCTCTACACCCAAGAGTAGAAGAGGAATGACTAAGTAAGTAAGTAAGTAACATTAGTAAAGTAAAGTAAGTAAGTAAGTAACGTTAGTAAAGTAAAGTAAGGAAGTTAGGGATCCCGTTACACGCCCATTGAGGCATATTGGGAATATGATGTTAGGCCCATATTTTCTTGACCATCGGCACACTAGGGGTGACGTGGTCAACAATCACGCCGGCCGCCTTAACCTTCCCAGAGTTGCTCTAGTACCCAGTTGGGGCTGGGTCGACCCAGGAGCCGTTTGCGGCCTAAAAAAAATCCCATCTCATCTGGGGATCGAACCATAGACCACTGAGCTAGGAAACCAGTGCACTAACCACTATGCTGCCGCGGCTCCCTAAATAAGTTAAGTAAGTAAGTATTAACACCATGCACATATAAGTGATTAATTATGAAAGTAGTGATATTTTCAAAATTATCTTCAAGCTCATTTATTCAAGGTTTGCTCCAGCTTTTTGTGGGTTTTCTTTTCAAGTTGTATTTAATCACATCCATTACCCTTCAACACCCCTGTGAAGCATAAGCCTTCAACAAGGTCATGCCAAGCTTCCTTATCCTGTGTCATCTGTTCAGGATCTTTCCTTTCATCCGAGATGGCTGAGTTGAAATACTTGCTAAGGGATGGCATGTTCAAGCTGCTGATGTTTCTCTTGCTTTATGTTTCTACAGTATTAGGGATCCATCCACATGTCCAACCCTCCTAAGTCACTATTTACTGATCTATAACATTTTATCTGAACACCTGAAAACCAAAATATTCTGAAAATTAAACGTTTCTTTGTGCACCTCTGCACTACTTTTTGGCCACAATTCTGTATATTTTGAGTGACGTTGGGCTAATTTTTAACGCAGTTTGGGCAACTTGGGCTGTTATTTCAAATGTGATTTGGGTGACATCTGAAAACTGAAGAAATCTGGTTTCCAAAACAAACAAAATCCCCGAAGATTTTAACGGTTACAGACCTGTACAATGTTACGGTGTTATTTTAAATGACGGCGTCTGCTGGGGGTTTAGTCGTGCGCAACGTTTAGGGGTCAATAACATTAATAGAATATGTCGATATTTTACGGTATACTGAACGCGAAATATATGCTAAGATTATGACGCATTCGCGTTGGGAAGGTCACGCTTGGTGACTTGGTTACATCGCCCTTGTTACGCTATCCGTCAAGCAAAGAAGTCGTGTCTTGTATTTCTTCCAAGGAAAGGCCTAGTATATAGCCTATATATGAATCAATGTAGAACTCAGGGTCAGTTCGGATTAATCTAAAGTATGAGATTATTAAGTAAATTAAATGATGGAAGGAGAATCGTATTATGATTCAATTTGTAGCTGTCAAGAACTCATGCGCTCATTTCTGGCTGTTGACTACAGCAGCGCATGTACATAGCCATGATGTTCATCTGACATATTGTTTTGACACGGACGGACATGAATACTATGCACGTAATTTCTAATGAACTATATATGAATGTATACCAATGTGAACTGTCTTCGTGCGTCAACTTGTAATAAATATTGGACTCGAATCGAAGGCTTACCCACATTCCTTTGATTACGTTTGATTGCTTCAACTTGCATTGTTGATGGTCCTTTGACCTGATGAACTCTTTCTTGTAGGAAGTTTATAGTAATAATGGATCAGTTCGTACGGAACCGAGGTTTGCTTCGACACAAGTTGTGTAATGATAGATAAGCAAGCATACCAACTAAACTTATAATAATCGAACGAAGGACCCTCCAACACCAGTAACCACCCACGCAACAGTGGTGGCCAATGTGATGTGGAACTGGAATTTAATTGTAAAAAAATACTCAAAGATTATCGAGTTGAAAGAAATAATTTTCCTTCGAGCGAAATGAACACTTTTTGTATCTACACCGATGACGTCACACACCCTTGACAACAGGATGAATCAGCTGTAGCGATGGCAGCCGCCTTTCAACGTCTTTGAAGAAAAGTATTTATAAACGCTTAATCGAACATTGGAAAATAGATTCAATCAACATGAGCATGAAATATAGGTCCTACTGTCCGTTGGCGAAGCAAGCATTGTATGAATCTATCGAGGCAAAAAGATAAGTAACTTATTTGAAGGTTACAATAAGTTAATCCTATTTGTCCGACTTCACGCCATGTTCTTTTTTTTTTACCATGCTAAATGTTAAATGTTGTTTCTGTCTTTTTACATGTAGTGGGAGGTAGGATGGGAATCGGAATTGAACTTATGGCTTTTCGAACGTCAAGCTCAATTCCGATCGTTCCTTAAGGCCGTGAATTAATCGCATTTCGCGAAGAACGCGTCGAAGACATTACCGGTGATTGTTTCGTTCGGACCTGCATTAATTCACCTTGTATGTTAGGTGTCTAGTTCTGTGAAATAACCGTTGTATTTTACCGTATTCAGTTTTATTTTTATTCAGTTACAGTCATATGTTCGTAATCTATCCTGTTTATTCTAATCTGGCTATCTTTAATTTTATTTAAATGTATTGTATGATCGTCAAATGAGTCCTGTGACGTCATCATTCGTAGTGCCAAATATGTTCTTTTACTTCAGTTAACCTTCACCCTTCTATATTTCCGGTTAGTAGACTTGGTTTTATAATATCACCTATTTTTGTGAAAATGTCACTTTTGTATTGTGCTACTGTACTGTAAAGCCTTGGTTAATCATTTGTATTGTCTTCATTAATGTTATGTAATAATAATATTTCTATGAATTGATTTTAATAATATATTTGATTAATTTAATTAATTATTGGGAACTTTGATGATGAATCAAGAACATTGCAACAATTTGCAGTGGTGGTTCTAGAAACTAGCAAAGCACTTTATACATCATGAGTAAGGCATAAAATCAAAACTTTATAATTGCAAGTAAAAATTTTATGTTAAAATAATTTATTGAATTATTTTTTGGTATTCACACCATGAATATGTGTTGAATTAAAAAACTATATACATAACATAGTAATTGGTACATTTTCATAGTACTATATTGTTGACTCCTCACATTTCTTTAATTAAATAAAATAGTTCATGGAGGAATAATGCCCATAATTATTTAATAATTATATTAGGTGCAGGAAATAAACACAGCATCTGATATAAATAAATATCATAACTATTTATGATATAGATTATTGATTACATATAATTTTATTATAAAATATTGAATAGTTGTTGAACTTACAACAATTATTAAGAGGATATTACAGTTGGTTATACTGAGTATTCATATTTTGAGCTGTTACAAATAAGGACATAGATTTTATTATTGATTATTATAGATCTGTAATTACTTACAAGATAAAAGGCAAGATGCTTACCTTGGATCATTTTATTAAAAATTGGAAAGATTTTGGTAAAAAGGGAGAAGCTTTAGAAGCATACTCATTGGCAGAATTTGCTAAATATAAAGCAGAATTAGCGGAACAGGAGGAAAAAGAAGAGAGAAGGAAAGCTACATTAAAAAAAGAAGAGGCAGACCGTGAAATGAAAGAAATAGAAAAAGAAAATAGACAAAGAGAAATTGCTAGACAGGAAAGGGAGGAACGTCGACAAGAAGAAGAAAAAAAAAGGAGAGACGAGTTGGAAATGGCCCGTCTTCAGAATGAAACAGCAAGATTTCAGGCACAAAGTGCTGCTGCAACACAGAATGATAACGCACAAAATGGGTCTTCATCCAACCAAAACAAACATTTTTACAACTTTAAATTACCCCATTTTAAATTAAATTTTGATGATTTATCATCATTTTTATCAAGATTTGAACAGACATGCAAATCAAATCATTTGCCTAAGGATACATGGGTACTTAAGTTAAATGAATTTTTAGATGGGGATCCATTGACGGCATCTCTGAATGCTGACCCAACAATAGCTAATAATTATGATGCTATTAAAACCTTACTTTTACGAAGGTTTCATTTGGACGAAGAAAATTGTAGGTTAAAATTTAAAAATATCTTACCTGACTCTCCTAAAGACTTTGCAGGGTTTATTGCGAACATTCGCAATACATTTAATAGATGGCTTGAACTGGCAGATGTCAACAAATCATATGACAAATTAGTTGATTTGTTGTTACGTGATAAGGTATTATCCTCTGTCAGCCCACCATTCTTCGCATATTTGCAAGAACGAAAGCCAGTTACCATTGATGAGTTAGAAAAAATTTCTTTGAACTATTGCAATGCGCATCCGAATGCGAACATTTCTAACTCTTTGATAAGGGAACCTCTACCTGTGGCTTCCAATATGGCATACTATAACAATAACAAAACGAGACCTCATAGCGTAGACAGAAGTAGGTTCAAGGGAAATTACAATGTCAATTTTCATAAAGGACATAATAATAATAATAATTTCAACAATAAAAATGATTTGAACAGAGGAAGATCACGGAATAGGAATTATTCACAGCAATCAACCTACAACAACAGTCAACAGAACGCTAATTATAATAGATCAAATAACTACAATAATAAAAGCAATTGGAATGCTAATAATTATGGCTCGAGACATCGAGATAACAGTTACTACAGGGGACAACGAGATAATTCTAACGATTATTCCCGTAATCGATCTCATTCTCGTGGATCATCCCATTTTCACCATAATACTGGTGCAGCAGTTACAAATGATACAACCCCTAGTGTTCAGGTTCCACCTAACGATAATGCAATACAATCTTCTGCTGCATGTTTTGCTATAAATTATAACGTGGCGAATAGTTGCCCACAATGCAATCTTATTTTTCAGAAGGCAAAGGAGACAGTGCTAAACTGCGGACACATTCCACCAGAAGTAGGTCTTGCAGCCAATGATGGAACAGGCTCTCTGATTTTTAACAGAGGGATAGTTAACGGTTCCATAGTTTCTGTATTGAGAGATTCGGGGTCCACAACAATTGGAGTGCGACAGTCGCTGGTACATCCTAGCTGTGCAACTGGGGAATATGTCCGTTGCATGACTTTTGGGGGAACTATTGAGTTTTACCCCACAGCTATTATCCATGTTAAAACACCTTTTTTCACAGGGAACGTGAAGGTATGCATGCTAAAAAGGCCGATTGCAGATCTTATGGTGGGTCGCATACACGGCAGCAAGGATTGTTCACCAGAAGATATTATTGAATGGGAGAAACACAATCTATGCACTGGAAACGCCGTGACGACTAGAGCTCAGACTCAGCTCATGGAGAGTGTCAATGATAATAAGATGGATGCAGAGAAACAGGAGGATATTGAGGTCAATTCACCTATTGACAGGGAATCATTTGCAAACAAACAAAAAAATGACAAATCTTTAAACAAATTTTTTAACCTAGTTAATAAGGTTGATAATCTAACTTCATGTAATAAGAACAAACATTGGTTTATTATTAAAAATGATATACTGATTAGATGTTTTAGTGATAAATCACAGGTAAAACAACAAGTGATGGTACCGGGTGCTTTTAGACGGTACATTCTTCAACACGCGCATGATTCGCAGTGTGCAGGACATATGGGATATACTCGAACACGATCTCGAGTATTGTCTTCATTCTTTTGGCCAGGAGTGTCACGGGATATTTCGCAGTATGTACGTTCCTGTACTACATGCCAGGAAGTGAAAGCACGTGGAGCTTTTCACACGGCGCCTATTCAGGCTTGCGATATCTCAGTACGACCTTTTGACAAGATGGCCATAGATATAATTGGTCCACTTCTACCATCTGCGAGAGGACATAGATTTGTTCTCACGTGCATTGATTTATGCACACGATGGCCAGAAGCCATTCCATTGAAGACCACCACTACCACAGATGTAGCTGATGCACTACATCTAATTTTTTCTAGAATAGGGTTTCCTAGAAAATTATTATCTGACCATGGGTCGCAGTTTATATCCGATACCATGAAGGAAGTAATGAAAACCTGGAACATTGATAGGAATTTGAGTAGCATTTATCATCCCATGAGTAACGGTGCAGTTGAAAGACTTAACCGTACGCTTAAACAACTTTTACATAAGGTTACTGTTAAACACCCTCAGGACTGGGACAGAGCACTCCCAGCTGTCCTGTTTGCTTACCGAGAGGTGCCACATGAACAAACTGGCTTCTCTCCCTTTGAGTTAGTTTTTGGTGCCCCTCCGAGAGGACCTATGGGACTGATAAAAGATTTATTAATTGATGCAGAGATGACTCAGGACACTCAGTCATCTTATGAGTATGTGATTAATCTTCGGAATAATATTATTGAGTCTTGCCAATTGGCAACAGCTTCTTCTGAGGCTGCAAAAGCTAAGGCTCGATCTATACAAAATCGATCTAGACGATTACGCCAATTATTCCCAGGCGATGAGGCTTATGTATTACTTCCTCACAATAACAATAAGTTATTGATCTCATGGACTGGTCCTTATAAGGTTACTGATAAAATTTCCGACGTTGATTACGTCTTAGATATCAAGGGACACAGAAAGATATTCCATATTAATATGCTCAAGCAATTTCATACACGTCCTATACACTTACAGTCAATTTTTCATGAACTAGATGACAATACGGTATCTACTTGTCATTATTCTAATTTATCTGTTATACAGGAGGAAGAATCTTCTTTTCCTGAAGTGCAGATGCCTTTACCTGTACTTATTGTCCAATCTACTGAATCTTGGCGTGATGTGACCATTTCTTCTACGGTTACACCGCAACAGCATCAACGTATTGCTGATCTTCTACAATCATTCCCAGATGTGTTAACGGATGTACCGGGTTGCACATCTGTAATTAGTCACGATATTATTCTTAACGATGATACACCAATTCGTGTTCATCCTTATTCTGTACCTCTACATTTTCTGAGTAAGACATCTCAGGAACTCGAACAGATGATATCATTAGGTATTATTGAGACTAGTACATCTCCATTTTCTTCACCTTTAGTCATTGTCCGGAAAAAGGACAACAACATACGTTTATGTGTTGACTATAGGAAACTTAATGCGCAGACAGTACCTGATAGCGAACCACATCCTATCCTTGACGATTTACTTCCTCGTCTATCCAATGCTACACTTTTCACTAAGATTGACTTAACCAAAGGTTATTGGCAGATTCCACTAACCGAAAGAGCCAAATACTACACAGCATTCTCAACTCCACAAGGTCTTTACCAGTGGAACGTGATGCCTTTTGGGCTAATGAATGCTCCAGCTACCTTTATTCGCATGATGCGAAAAATTTTATCAGGTAGATCAGACATAATTACCTACATTGACGACATATGTTTGTTTAGTTCATCATTTGAGGAACATTTTTTGGGTCTTAAATCGATTTTGGAAATATTGCGGGATAACCATTTAACCGCTAAACCAACTAAAATTCAAATAGCGTGTAATGAGATAACATTCCTGGGGCATATTATTGGATCAGGACGTATCCAAACAATTCCGAGTACGGTTTCTAAAATATTAAATTTATCTGTTCCTCAAACGAAGAAACAGGTTAGGAGTCTGTTAGGGTTAGTCCAATACTATAGCAGATTTGTACCTCACTTGTCATCCATCACGGCTGTCTTGTCATCGTTATTAAAGAAGAACATGCCGTTAAGGATAAATTGGACAGACGAATGTGACAGAACTTTTCGCAGTATATTAAGAATTTGTTCATGCCCACCAGTATTAAAATTACCAGATGCTTCTAAAAAGTTTGTTCTATGTACAGATGCGAGTAATTACGGACTCGGGGCCTGTCTACTCCAATATCATGATGATATCCTTCATCCTGTATTATACATCTCACGCAAGCTGAAACCTCCGGAGACTAAATATTCGACTGTAGACAGAGAATTGCTCGCCGTGATATGGGCAATCACTAAGCTGGAAAAGTTCTTGCTTGGATCAACATTTCTGATCCAGACAGATCAGAAATCTGTAGCAGCATTATGTCGTTCAAACCATAAAAGTCCAAAGCTTGCACGATTTGCTATCGCGCTGCAACCCTATGATTTCGAAATAGAATCGATACCAGGAACTGAGAACATTATGGCTGATACGTTGTCCAGACATCCTACGGATTCTGAATGAATATTACTATTTCATGAAAATTTGCTGACTAATCAAGCATTACATTGCAATGAACGGTATTAAGGCTACGTCAGAATATATAACACTTCAGTTGGACTTCCTACTTAAATGAGGAAATTTCGAAATAAACTATTGTGATCAAAATATCAAGTTTTACAGATCGGTTGAAAATTTGGACTTCACTTGGACTTTGCGTATCACTCATTTCGATTGCAAAATAGTAAAAAGGAACAATCTCTTATATAGACTGGACAAATACGGTGATGACTTATTCAAATTACGTTCAAAATTTCAATAAAGGAACTAACGACGATTGGATCATCATATCAGAATTCGATAAGATGAACTTTGTGTCTTAATGAACTTTCATACAAGTCATTGGGATGTAACAACGATTGGATCTTCATGTCCGATATTGTTAAATTTGCTAGCTATTAAATTAATATATAATAAAATAAAGTTGAAGTGTGATGAAATAAAAAAAAAATAAATAAAATATACTAAGAAAAGATGAAACAAAAAAAATATCAAACCAATTAATATTTTAATTATTAAGGTGATAGATATTAGATTATGATATTTCATATGTATAGTTAAAATGTATGAATTTTTTTTGTTGTTGTTCTTTTCTTTCTGATTGCTTTAATTTAATTAGGTATCTATCCTTATACTTCATTTTCACACTCATTACTATTTTAATGTATACTTTAATATTTAGTTTTAATTGTCCATACTTCTCAATTTTTATTTCATTTTCTCTCTGATACTATCTCTCATTTTCTTTAATTAGATATTAATTATTTAGTACCATACTTACATATTATAATTAATTATTTTAATTAATTAGAATAATTTTAATAACACCTCACATTAGTAGTTAGTCAATACATACATCAAATTAATTAGTTAATTAATTAATGACAGTGACATTTCTTTATTTAATATTAGTTATATGTATGATATGACGTTGATTTTATTATAAGATATTACTGACATGACCGCGACACTGTTCTAGATAGAACATCGTTGGCCATACGTCGGGTTTTGTTCAATTTTTAATAATTTGATTAATATAGTTTTAAAAAAAATCTATCTAATAGATTTTTTTTTCCCCCGTCGGACAGGAAATCTGTTACGGTGTTATTTTAAATTGACGGCGTCTGCTGGGGGTTTAGTAGTGCGCAACGTTTAGGGGTCAATAACATTAATAGAATATGTCGATATTTTACGGTATACTGATCGCGAAATAGATGCTAAGATTATGACGCATTCACGTTGGGAAGGTCACGCTTGGTGACTTAGTTACATCGCCCTTGTTATGCTATCCGTCAAGCAGAGAAGTCGTGTCTTGTATTTCTTCCAAGGAAAGGCCTAGTATATAGCCTATATATGAATCAATGTAGAACTCAGGGTCAGTTCGGATTAATCTAAAGTATGAGATTATTAAGTAAATTAAATGATGGAAGGAGAATCGTATTATGATTCAATTTGTAGCTGTCAAGAACTCATGCGCTCATTTCTGGCTGTTGACTACAGCAGCGCATGTACATAGCCATGATGTTCATCTGACATATTGTTTTGACACGGACGGACATGAATACTATGCACGTAATTTCTAATGAACTATATATGAATGTATACCAATGTGAACTGTCTTCGTGCGTCAACTTGTAATAAATATTGGACTCGAATCGAAGGCTTACCCACATTCCTTTGATTACGTTTGATTGCTTCAACTTGCATTGTTGACGGTCCTTTGACCTGATGAACTCTTTCTTGTAGGAAGTTTATAGTAATAATGGATCAGTTTGTACGGAACCGAGGTTTGCTTGGACACAAGTTGTGTAATGATAGATAAGCAAGCATACCAACTAAACTTATAATAATCGAACGAAGGACCCTCCAACACCAGTAACCACCCACGCAACATACAACATGCCTGGTAGGGTACTGCATTACCATTCTTTGCTCTCTTTTCATGCCCTAGTAACAGACGAGTGATTAAATAACAAACTTGTATGCTCTTCTTGAATTCCATAAACCTGAAATGTCTCTGTCTTTATTGTGTTTATATTCATGTCATGATAAGCACACGCATAACATAAGCACACGCATAACATAAGCACACGCATAACATAAGCACAATCTTAAATTAAAAGATGCACAAGATACTTTTTACATTTTAAGTGAAAATTTACATTACCTTTCAAAGGGTCCTCAACATGGCATGCAGTGGTTGTGCAACTGGGCCTCCTTTTATCTCTGACTGGAGAAATATGATATTCCTCATTTGCTTCAATCTTCACAGGGAGTCCCTGGAAATATAATATCACACACATTCTTGTCTTTGGTAAATGCTTCAGTCTCGACAATTACATATTTGCCTCAACATCTGCATGGCATTAACATTACGCAAACAACAAAAAATATGAATATAAGAATATGACAAGATCACTAATGTAAAATTAATGACAAGAACCAGACAAGAATCTTCTTCTCATCTCTTGTTCCACCGGCACTTGAAACGAAACTAGACGCAAGATAACAAGAGAGTACTGGGTAAACAGTCCCTGCAACTGGGTATGAAAATCAACAAAGACAAGACAAAGATCATGCAAATAAGTGTGGTGATTGAATAGCTACATTACACCTGGAGAAAAAACCCCTACAAGATGTGGACTCGTATACACATCTAAACAATTACTTGAGCAAAGATGGGGGAAAATGCTGTGATACCAAAATAAGGATACTTAATGGCAAGAGGGGCTTTCACTGTACTGGGAAATATTTGATGATCAAAGAAACCAAATCCAATACAAAAATATTTTCATCTGAAGTGTCAAGGCAGTTCTACTGTATAGCTCTGAAACACGTCGAAAAATTAGAATGCCAACTAAGAAGCTACAGACTTTCATGATCTGGTGCTTGCATGGTAAAAGGTAGTCCCATAGCAGATACTGCCACAGGGGAATGAAGTGTTAGAGACTTCACCATACTAGGTCCAGCATCAAGAGGTGGGGTGACCAGTTCCCTTCCTTGCTGCCTTTTCCTTCCCTTCCTCAAAGAGCAGAGTCGGGTACCCATTTACAGCTGGGTAGACTGGAGCATGTCGGTACCATAATTTGAACCTGGAACCTTAGCCATGCAAGACCAGTACTCTAACCACTCCGTCAATCGGACGGTTGCACAGTACAGGTTTAAAATGCTGCGACAAGATCACCAATGTGAAACTGAAGGAAAGAATCAACAACAACAAAAAAATCAGTGGAGCGAGAGATGAGGAAAACATAAAGGCATTAGGAAACACACGAAACCAGCTGGTAGCATTATAAGGCAGTCCTTATTCTGGAATAAGGCAAAAGAAATCATCATCATCAGCTGCCATCTTCACAATGAAGATTGGCTGCAATGTATCTATAATCTCTTCTGTCTTTTGTCTTTATGATGCACTCTGACAGACTCTTTCCTGTCTATCTTTTGATGTTATCTTCCCACTTATAGCGCTGTTATTTTCATGCATGTCCATTATGATCTTCTTTTAATAATTCTCTCTTTTCATTCCTAAGTTTTCTAATACCTCTTTATTTGATCTCTATTGAACAAAAGAAATAAAATACATTGTGATTTTTTAAAACAGCACGGAGATGAGAAATGGAGACACAACAAAAATGACGGAAGAGACATGAAAAGATCTTGAATGAATGGCACAGAACACTTGGGCTGTTTATCAACTGATATATAAATAAAGGAAACTCACATACCTCATTATCTAGTTCCTGCTTTATCTGTGTTGTTTCTTCATTTTGGGCCATGTCTGACAGTTTCAGTGTGCCGTGTCTGTCAAAGTAAGAATGGCCTATTTCTTTTGCCTAGAAAGAAAAGAATAAAATTTTTTTTAAATCATGGCAACATATCACCCGTGTGTTACCGGGGCCCGAAAGGGGAGCAAAGAATAGTAACACTGTCCCCTACCAAGCATGTCGTAAAAAGCGACTAAGGAGGGTTGGGCATGGGGCCGGTTACACCATCCTGTAAAAAAATTTAAACCACAAAAAACTTCAACAAATATGGACAAGTCAAATAAAGAAAATAAAACACAGCCATCCAAGACAGGGGAAGGTCCTCTCGCGGGGAGGCGTATGATGCAACACAGAGAAAGCCGAAAGGAGTCTGTGTTGCTGACTAACCTTCTTTCTTCTAGAACTTCCAGATTTGGCACCTGGAATGTTCGGACATTAAACGAACAAGGGAAAGTGGCGCAAGTAGCAGCAGAAATGAGGGAATACAAAATCGAGGTTCTGGGAATGTGTGAAACAAAGTGGAAGGGGGTAGACAGGAAGAAACTCATCACAGGTGAATTGGTGCTGTCCTCAGGACATGAAGACGAAAGTTCACACCACAGTGAAGGGGTAGCTCTTATGTTATCTAAAGAAGCACAGGAAGCACTAATTGAATGGGAAGCTGTTGGACCCAGAATAATAACAGCTTCTTTCAAAACAGCTAAAAAGAAAATTCATGTAAATGTCATCCAATGTTATGCACCAACTAATGACAAAGAAGAGTCTGTGAAAGAAGCATTTTATACTAAACTACAGGAAATTATGGATAAAGTAAAAAGAAGAGACATCACAATTTTGATGGGTGACATGAATGCAAAGATAGGTACAGTCAACACTGGATTCGAAGAAGTCATGGGAAAACATGGGCTAGGAGTAATGAATGAAAATGGAGAGCTATTTGCAAACTTCTGTGCTTCATATCAACTGGCTATAGGAGGAAGCATGTTTCCACATAAGAGAATACACAAGGCAACATGGATATCACCAGACCATAGAACAGAAAATCAGATAGATCATATATGCATAAACAAGAAGTTTAGATCATCATTGCAGGATGTAAAGGTATATAGAGGAGCAGATGTGGCATCAGATCACCATCTTCTGATAGCCAAAGTAAAAATGAAACTCAAGAGATATGCGACAATGCAAAATTATAGACAACAGTTTAATGTAGGACAGCTAAGAAATCAAGAAACAAGAGACAAATTTGCGGTCACAGTATCCAACAAATTCCAAGTGCTCCAACAACTGGAAGATGTAGAGAATACAGAAGACTATTGGCAGCAGGTCAAAACAGTATGGAAGGAGACATGTGAAGAAATACTGGGGAAAAGGGAAAGACAACAAAAAGCATGGATAACAACAGAAACCATCAATAAGATAAAAGACAGAAAAAACAAGAAAGCAGAGTTAAACACAAGCAAAACTAGAAGCTCCAAAGCCAAGGCTCAAGAAGTGTACACAGAAGCAAACAAAGAAGTAAAAAGAAGTATCAAAAGAGACAAGAGGAAGTATATTGAGGAGTTGGCAAGAGAGGCAGAAGATGCTGCAGCCAAAGGAAATATGAGAGAACTGTATAGCAGCACAAAGAAGCTAACAGGGAAATACAAGCAAACAAGTTGCCTCATAAAAGACAAGAATGGGAAACTGCTCAGCAATATACAAGAGCAAATGAAGAGGTGGACAGAATATTTTGGGGACCTTCTCAATAGACCAGCTCCACAAAACCCGCCGGACATCCAGCCAGCAGAAGAAGAGCTACAAATTAACGGTGAAAGACCAACGAAGGAAGAAATAAAGAAAGCCATAAAGCTTCTAACCAACGGGCTGATCACCCGTTTGCCAGTCACTTCGATTACGGAAACAACAGCAAATGGATTGATTTGCCATTGCCCTAAAGACGCCAATAGGCGTGATGGGAACAATGGCAAAGAAAACCTATCTGCTGTTGCCCTAAGACGCCACTAGGCGTAATGGCCACTGACTGCTTTGACGGTCGGTGGCTAAGGACGGAAGAAGAAGAAGAAGATAAAGCTTCTAAGAGAGGGAAAAGCGTCTGGACCTGATGGCATTCCAGCAGAGGCCATCAAAGCAGATATCGACACGGTTACAGAGATGTTATATAAATTACTTGGTAAAGTCTGGGAAAAGGAAGAGATACCAGCAGAATGGAAGGAAGGATATCTGGTTAAGTTGCCTAAGAAGGGAAATTTACAAGAGTGCACAAATTATAGAGGAATAATGTTACTATCAGTGCCAGGAAAAGTATTAAACAGGATTATCCTTGAGAGATTAAAAGAGTCCATAGACAAGAAACTGAGAGATGAACAAGCAGGTTTTCGACAAAACAGATCATGTACAGACCAGATAGCCACTTTGAGAATAATAGTTGAACAAAGTCTGGAATGGAATTCACCACTATACATCAGATTTGTGGACTACGAAAAGGCATTTGACAGTGTAGACAGAGAATCACTTTGGAAATTGATGAGGCATTATGGAGTTCCCCTGAAGATCATTAATTTAATAAAGAAAACATATGAAGACATGACATGCAGAGTTCTTCACGAAGGACAGCTTACAGAACCGTTTGGGATAAGAACAGGAGTGCGACAGGGATGCCTCTTGTCTCCATTTCTTTTCTTGCTGGCAATAGATTGGGTTATGAGATCATCGACAACACACGACAGAAATGGAATCCAGTGGACTCTGACTAAGCAGTTGGATGATCTGGATTTTGCTGATGACTTGGCTCTTCTGTCCCATAACCGTAATCAGATGCAGGACAAATTGAAAACACTCGATGAGAGGTCACAGCAATTGGGTCTGAAAATACACAGGGAAAAGACAAAAATAATGAGAATAAATGCAGGTAATGATAACAGGATTGAACTTGAAGAAACACCAATTCAAGATGTTAAATCATACACATATCTTGGCAGTAATATAGACAAAGTTGGAGGGACAGACAGCGATATCAAAATAAGAATACAAAAGGCAAGAGGAGCTTTCATTGCATTGGGAAATATATGGAGATCAAGAGAAATTGGATCCAACACGAAAATAAGAATCTTCAACTCAAATGTGAAGTCAGTCCTATTGTATGGCTCGGAGACATGGAGAACAACAAAGACAACAACCAAAAAGCTACAGACTTTCATAAATGGGTGCTTGCGTAGAATCGAGGGATTAAAATGGTATGACAAGGTTACCAACGTGGAACTGATGACAAGAACTAGACAAGTGCCAGTGGAACAAGAGATGAGAAGAAGATGATGGCGATGGATAGGACACACACTGAGGAAACCTGTTGATAGCATTACAAGGCAGTCCTTGTTCTGGAACCCCCAGGGCAAGAGAGGCAGAGGAAGACCAAGAAGTACATGGAGAAGAGAGTTGGAAACAGAGGTGAAAATGATGAGGAGAACATGGAAAGAACTTGAGATGATGGCACGGGACAGGAGGACTTGGCATGTGTTTGTTGAAGGCCTATGCTCCTTTGGGAGTGGAGGGTTATGAATGGCAACATATGCATGTCCTTTCTTCTTCTTCTTCTTTGATCTTTAGCCGCCGACTGTCAAAGCAGTCAGTGGCCATCTGTCACGAGTGGGTTATGTAAGAGTCTGTCTGACGAGAACCAAGTCTGTGTGATGTCAGAGACAAGACGAAATCTGAGAGAGATCTGAGATGATAGACGAGAAATGGTGTTGATAGTGGATAGTGTGACTTATAGTTATCGAGGGTGAGAACCTATACTGACTCTCCCCTCGCCACTCAGTGACCTTTTATTCAACTACTGCCACACTGCCTCTTGCTCTACTTAGGAGATAAGGTTGTATTACACTACAGTGTATCCACATACAACAGTACGAGTACAAGTTAAAGAGTACAGGTACAGATAGGAAAGGAAATCTGATCCGTAAAAAGAAATTATATATTTTATTAACAACAGAAAAAAAACTCTGGTAAAATAAGCATGAAATCAATCACGGCAACAACAAAAAACTTCAGTAATATGCAGGTATCAAATGTACGAGACACTCAAACCAAAGGTTAGTAGAAAAAATGTTGGGAACACTCCCGGAAAAACCCATAGGTTCCACGCTCCCACAATGTTGGGGTGGATATAAAATAAATAATCCTTTGCTGGAAAAACCTGAAATAAAGAACTGTACCTATACAAACACAATCCCGCTGACTTGTCCCTGTCAGCAACACTGCTAATCACTTCACTCCTTGCTTAGGTACACGGGTTCTTAAACAATCTACCCTCCCCTCAATTTATCTGAGTGCACTCTACCCCAAAATCCTTCTTCGTTGGCATGCGCACGTTGGGGCTTCACTGTGATCACGGTTAGCCGATGGAGAAATTTTGACCCTATCTTCTCCAGGGTAACTGATGATTTAATCCGTGAATTGACTGCACTCGGCTGTAAATCCAGGAATTGGGGGTTGTGATGGCAACACTAAAGATAAAACAAATGATGAAGAAATAATCCACCTTTTGTGTAATGGCCCACTACTATTGTAGCGGTCCTCACTGATAAGGGACGACGTAGCTTGGTTAAGAGAACTGGTGCAAACGGAGCATGAGCGCTCCTCTTATTAGGTGTTGGGCAAGTATTTGTACTCCAAGCAAAGGCCACTCATCAATGTGCCAGTAATAGGGTGATGAACTAGGCATGCACGTAGTTACGTGCAACCCAGCTGTGAATGGGTTGATGAATTGTGCGCCCTTCCTCCAGGAAGGTAATCAGGCCTAAGGCTTCAGCATAGAGCCTGAACTACCTGGGGTTAGCTGTAAAGAAAACACAAACAACTCATATATCATCATGCTAAATAAACATAAATATTACAACACGTCACAACAATAAACAGGTCTTAACTAGACACAGGAAAAACATACACGCCTTTCCTTCTATTAATCTGATCAAGGCTGAACTGCGCTGCAGTTTTTATCTTACTCTCACCCGCTCACCGTCCTATCAACCATAAGTGCAGGGCCGGCTTATGGTAGTTATTTTCATAACACTACAAAGCCCTGCGTCTAATGCTGGAATGGTTTCAGCCATGTTTACAAACTGCCTGCCACTCTCTTTCTTGGCGAGACGTGACCTTAAAATCAGTCAGGTCGGCTAACCCACCGGCCTCTAGACAATTCGCCGACCAGTCTAAACTGGTAATAAACATTACATACAGCATATGATGACAAATAGAAGTATGCGCTAGTTAAGTATACAAATTGCATTTAAGATACCCATTAATACCCAAGTACGCACTTAGATGCAAAGTACATGTTGCGAAGAAAAATTATGTACACAAACCGCCACTGAGGCCAAAAAAGATTACATTTGCTCAGGTTAACCTTTTGTGTGTGTTAAAGATTTCCCTCTCTCTAACATTCCGTTACATAGTTATACCTATATATATATAGTAAGCCGATTATTCTTTTAATGAACTATATCAGACATCAAGTCCCACAACCATTTGGCTCTTATAACTGGTAGTAGCATACAATCACAATAAAAACTGGCTATAGCTTTAGATCTCTGGTTGAATGATTGCTGTAATTACCACATTACAAAAAAACCCTTTATGAAGGCTTACTCTGACTTATCACATATCCCAAGCACAAAATTTATACTAAGTACCAATTTCTAAACTTGCTTACCGCAACTGTCAGAATCTCCCACTCTTATAATCAAAAGCAGGCAAGCTGGTGTTAAGTCTGCTACTATCTTCCGGCAAGAATTTTAGGACTGAAGCAATGAGAGACAGACAAGACAGAGAGAATTTGCCACAGGTGTTCAGCGTGGTTTGAACACCTGCATAGGGGAACAGAAAAATAACACGTAATAGTTACTCAGAGACTTCGCTAGAAGACCTGCTACAAAGAATTTGGCGCAACAGGGAAAAGAGGGTTACGCTAGCGGGTCCTAGACTTTCCTGGCCATCAAAGTACAGGGAACTCTTTGTGACCATCCCCTCACAACGCAGGTGTCTCGGGCAAATTCGCTCCCTCGCCGGCCTGCTACATAACGAGATGGAACTCTATCTCCTACCTACATTACAGAAACAGGGGAGTGAACCTATCAGCTTCCAGAATGACAAGTCAATTACCCCGCTTGTATCTACAGAAACAAAAAGAAGTGAAATGGGCGTGACAAAATTCTGACAGAAATTAGGAGGGATGGTAGTTCAGTCTAAGTGGCCAGAATTTATAATCCATGTTGCCACACCATCATGCCTGGTGGCGTCTTGTAGGGCAGCAACAAACTGCTTCCACTTTGCTCCGTCAGCGGCCTCTCTTTCGCTTTCCTTCGTGGGGTCATAGCATAGCTGTTCTTGTGATGGCATCAGGGTCTCTTCTGAGGACATGGCCAACCCAACTCCAGGATCTACCAGTTATAATGGTGTGCATGTCCTCTTGGTTGCTCCCACGAGTAAGCAGTTCTTGATTGGTGATGGTATTCAGCCAAAAGATTCTGAGAATTTTCCTAAGGCAGATTGTGTGGAAAGAGGTCTATTTCGACATTTCCTTCTCTGATGCATGTCCTTTACACATTCATATCATAGACATGTGAATGAAATGAGAAAGCATGAAGACTTGAAATGGTAACAAACTAAATTTTTCAATAAATATTCTATCATTCATTCATTCTTTATTTGCACTCTTGAGAACATGGAGCCATCCACTAATGCAGGTCCCCTGCAGGATGCCTACTTGAGAGCGTATGCTCCTGCAGTGGTATTTCCTGTTTAAATTAAAAAAGATAACGGAAGTTCCATATCAAATGCTGACATAAAGGAGTGAAGCATTAGAGACTTCACTATACTAGATTCAGCTTATACTGATTTACTATAATGTGTAGATCTGTCAATTCTCAACTTACTTACTTAGTCGTTCCCCTTCTACCGTGAGGTGTAGAGGTTTGGAAGAGAGAGCGCTAGACTATTCTATCAGCTGTCTTCTTCCTGGCCTGGTTCCATTCCAGTCCTCGGCCCTTCAATTCTCAACAATTGTATTAATTTGGAGATCTGCGGTTTATTTTAGAGTGTAAGATAAAGGTGGTCCCACAGCAGAAACTGCCGTAAGGGAGTGAAGTGTTAGAGACTTCATTACACTAGGTCCAGCTTTTTTATGTAGTGGAATACCCAGTTCCCTTCCTCACTGCTTTTGCCTTCCCAAACTCGAGAGCAGAGTCAGGTAACAATTTAAAGCTGGGTAGACTCTAGCGTGAAGCTACCAGGTTTTGATCCTGGTACAATGGCAGAGTGATTGGAGCGCTGGTCTCTCGCTGCAAACGTGTCGGATTCGAATCATGGTACCGACATGCTCCAGTCTACCCAGCTGTAAATGGGTACCTGACTCTGCTCTTTGAGTTATGGAAGGAAAAGGCAGCAATGAAGGTAACTGGTTACCACACCTCTCAATGCTGGACCTACTATGGTGGTCTCTAACACTTTACTCCCCTATGGCAGTATCTGCTAAGGGACCACCTTTACCTACCCAATAACTGTGCAACGAGAGGAAAGCACTTTGTTTAGTCAATCGGGTGCTCTTTTAAAAAACTGAGTAGGCCTATGCACCTACTAGTTTAAAAAAAGAGATTGAAAACTACTGTTAATTATAGACTTACAGTGGAAAGACCATTTCTCTGTCAAATTACTTTATTTTGACTAATTGGGGGGAATTAAGTTCTGCTATATTCAAATAACTAGCACATTCAAATCAATACATCCAGGAAAAAACGGATAGACTTATTAAGTATAGCCAGCAGGTGGGCTTGAACATCAATTTAAAGAAGACAGAGGTCATGATGCTCAATGTGAGCAACCCTGAGCCCACATCAGTAAGGAATCAGCAACTGAAACAGACAGACACCTTCACATACCTAGGATGCATAGTAACACCAGACGGCGGAGCAAGCAAAGACATCAACAACAGAATGAACAAAGCAAGAACAGCCTTTTTTAGTCTAAACATCTGGAAGTCCTCTCAGTACAGCACAAAATTAAGATTATATCAGAGCTGTGTGCTTTCTGTGCTTCTCTATGGTGTGGAATGCTGGAGAGTTACAGAGAAGGAAATGTTGAAATTGTCCTCTTTTCACACAACCTGCCTAAGATTCACCGAATCTTTTGGCCGAATACCATCACCAACCAAGATCTGCTTACTAGGAGCAAGCAAGAGGACATGCACACCATCATAGCTGGCAGACGCTGGAGCTGGGTTGGCCATGTCCTCAGAAGAGACCCCGATGCCATCACAAGAACAGCTATGCTTTGGACCCCTGAAGGAAAATGAAAGAGAGGCCGACCAAAAACAACCTTGTGGAGGCTGAGATGCAAATAATGAACCAGAGTTGGGGCACTGTACGAAGGATGGCCACCGACCGAGCAAAGTGGAATCAATTTGTTGTTGCCCTACAAGACGCCACCAGGCGTGATGGCCACTGACTGCTTTGACGGTCGGTGACTAAGGATCAAAGAAAAAGAAATATTCAAATAAGAAGAATAACATTATTATTTTGAATTAGCTACACTATATATCCTAATTATAAACCATCAGAAGCTGAACATTTTTTTTTTCATCGTTAAAAAAAAAACCAGTTAAATTGTGACTTTCAAATACTTCTGCACTTTTGTGCCCAGTAATTGATATAATTATCTGCTTCACGGTCTCTTTCTAGCTGGAGGCAATCAGTGTAGCACTCCTTTTGACTTCTTTCTTTTTGGTGCTCAATTATTACTGATAGGTTCGGGTTTGCGCATCTGAATTTCTTGTCCCGTAAATTCTGAAAGTGTGTAGTAGGCCTATGTGCAGCCAGGTGCGGACTGACACTGATCTGGGCAACACTGAAGGGTCACTGGCCCTTTACCACCAATCCAGTTGATTAAGCTGCCTGATCGTTCACTCCACCCCTGTGCTTAGCTTAGAGTACCATTTAAAATGATCTGTAAACCCTTACAAAGTCGCAACACTGTGTAGTTTTACCCCTGCTGATCCAACTAGAATAAACGTAACCAGGAAACTCTTGATGCTGTAGCTCTGAAACAAAATGAAAAAAAGTTGCCCCAGTTCGATGAAGAGTTCCTACGTTTGTGCCTATTCCATATTTAGGATAATTTCAGCTACTTCCGCTGACATACAGTTCCCTTTTAATCAGTTAAAAATAATGGAAAGACACAGCAAACAAATGCCTGTTCAATGAAAAATAAACACACAGACAGAAATGCACACAAATGAATCAAATCACGTGCCAAACTGCTACATAACCAAACTGCTACATAACCAAATGCCATGTCCACACTTCATTTTCTAATTTTAAAAAAGGTAAATGTAGTCCCATAGTAGTTACTGCCGCAGAGCAGCGAAGTGTTAGAGACTTCTACTATGTCTCAGCTCTATGAGGTGAGGCGATTTAACACGAACAAATGTTAATATATAGTGGCTGGGAATGTGAAGGTCTGATGCTGTTCTTACAATGCATATGACTTTTAACCGATGAAAGTCAATTAAATATCTGGTAAAGTCTGTTATATAACTAGAACCACCAGGCCTTTACACCCCTCCACTTTAATATTATTCTTGTTCATAGTTTCTTCTTGATTTTGTTTGTTTGTTTTTTATTTTATTATTTAACGTATAGGACTAAGCACAATTGTGAGTATCCCTATTTTCAAATGTGATGCCACTTTCTCATGTCGGCAGTTGTTCATATTATTTGGAATTGAAAACAATATATATCCTAATTATAACCCTTCAGAGGTTGAACGGGATTTCTGTTTATCTTCATTAATTTAAAAAAAAAAAGATGAAAGTCAATTAAATATCTGTTAAAGTTAGTTATATAACTAAAACCACCAGGCCTTTACACCCCTCCACTTTAATATTATTCTTGTTCAGAGTGTCTTCTTGATTTTGTTAGGTTTTTTTTTTTTTATTTATTATTATTTTTTTAATTTAACGTATAAGCATAATTGTGATTGTCCCTATTTACAATGATTTGACAAATGTGATGCCACTTTCTCATATCGGCGGTTGTTCATATTATTTGGAATTGAAAACAATCCTAATTATAACCCATCAGAGGTTGAACGGGATATTTTTCTTCATTAATTTAAAAAACAAAAAAGGTGAGGCGACCATTTCCCTTACTCGTTGCCTGTGCCTCTCCTAACTCAATAGCAAAGTCAGGTAGCCTACCTGTTTTTTTTTTATTTTATTTTAAAGTTGCGTTTTCATATATTCAAATGCCGATATGCGAACGTGGCATCACATCTCCTGTCCAACTGTTGTAAATAGGCAAATAATATTTTCTAAACTGTGTGTGTATTTTTTCTTAACTCTAGACTGGTAGTTTCTTCAACTTGTCAGATTATGAAAAACAACAACAATCAATTTTTTTTTTTTAAGCGACAACTGTAGTTCGATGATGTGTCTCATTATTTGGTCAAGTATTCTTGCATTAATTTTTCCGGCGTAACTCGGTAGTGAAATATCTCTGAATGTGTCACACTCCCCTGTCTTGCCTTCCTTTTTCCAGACTGGTACTATTATGGCTTTTTGCCCGTCTTCTGTGGCGCTTCTTTCTGTCCATGCTATTGCTTCTGCTACTATTCCGTCCAGGCCTGGTGATTTATTTCGAGGACAATGTAGGACTACTGGGTAAGATAGACAGAGGTAGAACAAAAACACACGGAGAAGATAACAGGGGATATAAATAAAACTGATTAGGAAGAAATGGAAAGAATTTGAGCTGATAACACGCGGAAAAGAGGACTTGGCATAATAATAATAATAATAGCCCCTTCAGTCATAACTGACTATGGGAATGCGCCCCTGAGGTGGCAGCCCTCAGCTGCTTATTTTCCTGGTGCTCCTTTCGACGTTTTCTCCTCACCTCTGCTTCTTGTGTGAGTGTCTCTTCGCCCAATCTGAGGTGGTGCCGTAAATAGCATCGCCACTTAGTGCGATCGGCAGCTTCATCCTCCCATGTTGCTGGATCCATGTCCAGTGCCCTCATATATCTCTTGCACACATCTTTGAACCTCAGCTGTGGTCGCCCAACTGTTCTCTTGCCATCTGCTAATTGTCCGTAGAAGATATCTTTTGGGATGCGACCATCTTCCATGAGGCGAACATGGCCAAGCCAGCGAAGTCTGCGCTGTCTAAGCAGCGTATACATACTTTGAAGGCCAGCACGTGACAACACCTCGACATTTGTCACTTTATCTTTCCACGAGATGCCGAGGATGCGGCGTAGACACCGCAACTGGAAGGTATTGAGCCTTCTTTCTTGCTTAGCATAGGTCGTCCAGGTCTCGCTGCCATATAGGAGTGTGCTGGTGACGCAGGCATACGTTTGTAGAAACAGCTAAAGGGTAATGAAGTCGGGCTACTACACTGTAGTGCTAATACTGTCTAAAATTAGTTGTTCGGGAATCGTTGGATGGTAGAAGTAATTTTTTTCTTATTTTTTAATAAGCGCTATATGCTTGTGTCACATGAGCCGTGACATACAGACAAAATGATTATGCGGATGACAGAAAAGAAAAGGGATTCGAGAAACAAACGCGTCAGAGAGAACAACGATGACGAAACAGTCGGTTACAAGATGTCCCCTGAACCAGAAGGGCGCTCCATTTCACTCCAAGGAGAAAAGACCAAGAACTATGAAAGGACTGAGAAAAAGAACTAGATGCCAATCAACTCTGTATTAGCCGCTTATTCACGAATATGAAATACCCCATCTTTAACAATTGTTAAGTGCGTTTAATGATCAAAGAGCGTTTGTGTCGAAGGAAGGAGAAATCAAAATGACCTGTGGGTCAAACCAAGGGTTTGAATCGAACGTTGTCCAAAGGGATCTCTGGGAAGGAAGAACCCTATGAATTGAATGACTGTCAAGAAGGGAAAAAGAATATGTCAGATTTCGAAGCAACCTAATTTATAGCTGGAGCTAATTAAAGGAACTATGAACTTTTCAAGTGACTGTGTCTTATTGTGTACCTCCATGTGGGGTAGTGAATTTGCTTGACTGTTATATAAGTTAAAGTTGGAAAGATTGGTTTCACCACTCACCCACCACTGTCCACCACAACATCAGACCACTACTATCACAACAAACTACTATACGATCACCCGCCCAACTACGGGCCAACATAGGAGGCAGTTACCTAAAGACAGTGAATATTGTCGGGCGCTGCGTTATGAGATGATGAGGGCAACATATAGACAACGGGACACTGTGACACTTGCATTGATGCTTGGATCTATAATGCTATTGATTGCCATAAAAACGGTGGCCATAATGGGTTTTAATCTGATACTTCAATTGACAAGGCTTTTTAAATTTTATTTATTTTTGCGTTATTAGCACGAAAGTTGAACTGGAAGGTCATAATTATATTTACAATTATACTTTAAAAAATAACTTTAGTAGATCTCGAACTATAGATCTAAAAATTTAGAATCTAAAAATAGTAACACATTATGCAAAAATGTTACGTTATTTGTAACCCCCCACCCCCCCCCCCCCCCCCCCCCTTCCCCGAAAAAAATTTAATTCAAAATGTAATAAGATAAGAAATCTGATCTGGCGCAAGTTTTATTATGTAATGAAAAAGTATCTGTGTCAAAACTCATGAAGGAGCATTCTTCTTCTTCTTCCATCCTTAGCCATCAACCGGCAAAGCAGTATGTGGCCAGTACACCTAGTGGCGTCTTAGGGCAACAACAAATTGATCAATCTATTGCTGTTTCCACCACGCCTAGTGGCGTCTTTGTGGAACAAAAACAGACCAAACAATCTATCGTTGTTTCCGTAATCAGATTGGTTGGCAAGCAGGTGATCAGCCCACTGTGCGGTTTTTACGGGATGGGGTAAACAGCTGCCCCATGCCCAACCCTCCTTAGTCGCTTTTTACGACATGCGTGGTAGGGTGCAGTGTTACTATTCTTTGCTCCCCTTTCGGGCCCCGGCAACACACGGGTGTATGAAGGAGCATAGGCCTTCATTAAACTTAGGCCAAGACTTCCTGTCACGTGCCATCAGCCCAAGATCTGTCCGTGTCTACTTCATCCCCTTTATGTCTGCCTCCAGCTCTCTTCTCCATGTGTTCCTTGGTCTCCCTCTACCTCTCTTACGCTGGGGATTCCAGAAGGACTACCTTGTAATACTATGAGCAGGCCTCCTCAGTGTCCACCCTACTATCTTCAGTGCCTTCTTACCATTTCGTATTCCACTAACACTTGTCTGGTTCTGATTATCAGTTCCATGTTAGTGATTTTGTGTCATACCATTTCAATCCTTCTATTCTACGCAAGCATTCATTTTTGAAAGTCTGCAGCTTTTTGGTTTGTTTGTTCTTTTAATTCAAGAGATTATAAATTGTCAGAAAAAATAGTAATCCCTGTTTTCATTTCAAATGCACTGCCACTTCTCCCCTTAAATATAAAACACAGTGTGGTTCTGCTCAGGTCTGACGCATACAATCCAAAGCTAGCTTGCCAGACATTCCACCAAATACCTGAATGTTCAGATGGTGTGTTTAGATAATGCGCAAGGTGATTTCATGCCCCATGTAGAGTTTGAGGGCTTCCGAGGACACACAGAAAGAGGAGGACTATTGCTCCCTCGGGAGCATGCCATACAAGAGAACTAATATGAAGTTATGCATGGGGCTAGAAGTTGCATCACGTAAAACAGAATGTTATAGAAACCAAGAACACATGAATTCTTTGATGTAAACTTCCTGCAAGGGGAATAGCAGCTGTGGTGACCACAACCTCCGCAGGGAGTAAAGAGAGAAATAGTGAAGGTTGCTTGAGACCCCATCATAACAGATTTTCCACGCTGTGCAGACCGTCAGGCCAGCATTAAGAAAACATTACATCTTTAGCATACTTCTGAGAATTCAGGGCACATTTAAATGCTGCAACACATAGGTTGGGGATCCCTGGTATAAAATATATCATTTACTACTTACAGTAGAGCGTCGATTATCCGAACGTCGATTACCCGAACGTCCACTACTGCAAATAAAAAAAAAAGCTTACAGTAGACCCTTATTTACTTTTAGTCCATTAATTATTATGCTGAAGTATCACTCATGTCGCTTAATTCAATCTTTTCCAATTATTTATTCAAAGATATGTGCAGTATTACATAAAAATAGTCTTAATTTGTCATTAGAAGAGTTAAAAATCAAATTTTGGCTTCAGCTAATGTGTGGGCAAAGGCTAGTCTGCAAGCCGCTCATGCGGAGGCCTTCACTGCCTTAGAAACTTCAATTGCATGGTGTGAGTAACTGTTGGAATGCAGTTCTACGGAGATGCTGCTAATAATGAGAATGAGAGACCTCGCTGCGAAACAAGGCAGTCACGCACGGTTCAAAGAAAAATTCAAGATAGCATACATTTTTTTTGTTTAAACTTTCCCAAGATTCAAATTAGTTTTATTTCTCTGCAATTGCTTCAGTTTGTTTATTTCTGCTTATGTAAAAAAAAGTGTGATTTAGGTGAGTTCAAAATAAATATAATACACATTGTTTCTTCAAAACGTTGTGCTTATTGTTTACAAACCATTTCCTAAATCAATAATTGTTTAAAATAATACTTTATATTTAGAAAAACAGGAGTAATAACCTTGCGTACAATAATTTAATTGTAGGCCTCATTACACTTTGTTTCATATAAACTGGGTATTCTCATTTGGTCCCAATTAGTTTGGATAATCAACGCTCTACTGTACTTCCTTCTTCGGTTCACTCTGGCTGTTTATCCTCGTGAGGAGATGAAGTTCGCATGCTTCAGCAGATTATGTCACATTAGCTGCTGTTAGCCCATGTTGTTGGGGTTCTGTCCTGTTGTCTATCCATCTTTCTCTTGGTCTTCCTGTCGCATAGAGATTTATGATCAATAAATTTTCTATATATTCTTTCTTTCTTCCACCCGTGTCCTCTATTTTATTATCACTCTTTATCCTTTTCCTGTATTTTTCGCATTCGTTTGTTTGCGAAAAATATTTTCTTTCCCATTCTCACTTTACCGTTTTTCTTTCTCATACTGGTACGCATTCTATTACGTAGATGTCAGTCAGACGAGAAAATGTGAATATTCATCTATCTCAGACATAGGAGCAGACTTTTGGCTAGCATTTTCACCTGACACTAACGTTTCTCCGGCGTGAGGTGTGATAACCGACATCTGCACGGCGCAGAATGAGACATTTGTCTGGTAATTTCCTCTGTTACGGCACTCTCGGCCAGTTTCGTTAGCAGTGAGGTGTCAAGACGCGAAGTTGCAGTTTATGGCAGGTCTTCTCGTTATGGAAAGTGTTAATGAGAAGGGGAGAGATCGGCGCTGTTTTGTGTTTTCGAAATAACGTGGGACCTCTTTGTCTGTTTGATAGATATAATCGAGTTTTAAACTTGATTTCACTCATTCTCCATTTGCAGTAGACGTGGTCACTTCGTTCTAGATACTTAAACTTATAAGTGAAACTCTTAGTTTCGTTGGGATACCGTAGTTCTGTGTTGAGGTAAATATTATATTAAGTATCTAATATTTTGTGAGTGATTAAGTGTTAAATCGCCTATTTTTCATTAGTTCTTTTGTGCAGAGAGAATTAAAATATAGTCTATATTATTTTCTAGTGACGTATTTCAGTGGAAAGCAGAATAAATTATATTCCTAGCTTAAAATCACGCAGCTATAAATGAATTTGATTTTACTGCAAAATAATCAGACGAGAATATATTTTAAAAATTAACTTATAACGGAAATGCTACATCAGTGAGTATTGACGGGATACGTATGTATTCCTAATTCATGATGATTGATTTTATGAATATAACTTATTTCACGGGAAGTTTTAAATGATAAGTCAAGCTGTACGCTTGCAGTTTAAAATGTAAGTTATAACGAGTACATAGTATGTATAATTATTTTATATGTGTTTTTCCTCTATTTAGTAAAGAAAACTGGGGTTAACCCAAACTTTGCCAGCGTTAAGTACTGATGAGTAATATCTGTGAAGAACTAAAACATTCTCCTTAAAAGACTTGGTGTCTAATCTTTACAAGAACTTTAAAGGTGAAATGACATAACGGGCCTGTTGCGCCAGAGTTTATTCTTCCTGAGAAAACTTAAGTACTGTTCAGCCCTTGGGGCAAGTAAACTATTACAAACAGTAACGTTCCACAAATTTTGTCAACTTTTGGTGTGACCAAGAAGGTTACCTTTGATCGAAAGTTACAAACCTGACATTTTTCCCTAAGTAGTGGAAACCTCGTGATTCTGACACTGTGAACCCGCTTACACTAATTCTTACCTGAGCTGATAAAGTGACACTAACTTAAAATCTGAACAAAATCATCGACTGAAGAGGACGCTCCCCGGACAAATTGGATGAAACCAAGATCTGCAGAGCTAGGTATCCGCTTCATCAAACGATAAACAGATTGTGTCATAACGTGCGCCAGACGGCGAACAACAGCAAGTTATAGGGTAAGAAAGTGAGAAATGCACGACAGGGCCCTGATGAATGAATCGAGAGAAAGCAGGAACGAGTGACTCTTTTTTATGGTATACCAAATTTCACCCACTTTGTAATTTCTTTGTGCACGTTTTCTGTTGCAAACAAGATACTTTTCCTTAGGATAGATCATACTAACATCTAAGTCTGTTCATACCTTTAAAAGGGGAAAACCAGTAGATTACCGCTAATGTATCCTTGATTCCTTGGGGCTATCAATTTCTTCTAACAGGACTGTGGGCAAACCTTGAGGGATTAGATCATACTGTGGGTCTATCATTCTGGTAGAAATTCATTGATTTTTTGACTATGTGTATATGTTTCTTGATGTAATTTTGGGTGGTGTTATGAAATTTTAGATGATAATTAAAATTTCTCTTGAACTTAATCAGCGCGTTGGTCAGCTCGTCCCAAATTATCTGTATAATCACTGTTATAGTTTTTCCAACGTCTGTGCGTCTAACTGTCGTCACTTGTGTGTGTGCACGTGAGTGGTACGTTCGTATATATTAATATATGTTGTCACTAGACTGTCTGACTCCTCTAAATCTGTTGTAGAAGATAGGCTGAGAAAGAGAGAAGATTCTCGAGTTCTCAGGGACAGCCTCTATTGATTCTACCATCTCACTCGTGGAAATCTATTTCTGTTATTATCTCTCACTGTGGCTATCACGTATTCTAATCTAATCAGAAGGGACCAACCCAAGTCTTAATCCCCCTATCAAAAATCTATGACACTTCCCCTAATAATACGTAATAGTCCCTTCAGTCATAACCTGAGGTGATAGACCTCAACTGCTTATTTTCCTGGTGTTCCTTTCGACGTTTTCTCCTCTCTTCTGCTTGCCGTGAGAGCTTCTTTTCACCCAATCTGAACTTGTGCTGTAGATAGCACCGCCATTTGGTGCGATCGGCAGCTTCATCCTCCTAGGTTGCTGGATTTATGTCCAGTGCCCTCATGTCTCTCTTGCACACATTTTTGAACCTCAGCTGCGGTCGCCCAACTGTTCTTTTTCCACCTGCCAGCTGTCCGCAGAAGATATCTTTCGTGATGCGACCATCTTCTATACTGCGGACATGGCCAAGCCAGCGTAGTCTGAGGTGTCTAAGCAGTGTATTACGGCCCTAAAACCAGATTTTTCTACTGTTCTTGGCGCAGTGGTAATTGATTGGGCGCCATTCTCACGAGATAGCCAGATCACTTTATGTTCCGTCTCTCTATATATCTGATGCAGGATCTAATTCCTAAAATTGCCTGATGTCATCACTTTCTGGTAACACTTAGAATGGGGGGAAAAAAAACACATACACACACAAATAGTAAGTAATACGTCTTACAAGGAGAAAGGACAGGAAAAACCTACGTTGCGGTCACAAGGCCTTCGTCAGGGACAGACAAACAAGACAGGAGGGAAAGAAAGAAAATGAGAATTAAGTAGAGAACATGAAACTATAAAAATAAGAGAAAAACAACTCCCTTATGTCCAGTCACAGAAGCAAGATGGCTGCCACTAAACCGGAAAACGGAAGTTGATAGTACATTAAAAACAAAAAATAAGAAATAATGAAAATAAGGACCGGAAAAGAGTGAGAAAAAAAAATAATAATAATATATAAAGTGAGGGAAAAGCGATTTAAAAAAAAAATAAATAAAAAAATTAATTAATTAATTAATTTAAAAAAAAATTAAATAAAAAGATATAAATAAAAAATAATGAAAATGAATAAATAAAATTTAAAAAAAATAAATTTATTTAAAAAAAATAAATAAATAAAACATTAAAAAAAAAAAAAATATATATATATATATATATATATATATATATATATATATTATATATATATTATATATATATATATATATATATATATATATATATATATAAAATAAAAATGTTTTAAAAATAAAACAAATTAAAAAAAAATGGGTGATCACATCAAAGTAGATCTGGTAACACTTACGGCACTTCTTAATCATTTCATTTTACACAATGTAATTTGTGTATCCTGTGCTCTGGTCATGGACCATGTTTGACACTGAGTTAGTAAAAATATACCATTTATCAATTATGATTTAGTTTCCATGCCGATATTCTGATGTTTGACAAATGCTGACAGTAAATCACTACACTGGCTTTTTGGCATCTTGTTTCTATTTTTCTGTCAAGTCTTTCATTTTCTGTGAAAATGCTCCCTAGGTATTGGAACATGTTTAAACTTGATTCTGTTGTTGACATGTAAGTTAAGTGGCCTGGAGATCTGCTGATCTTCATTGTTTCCGTCTTTGATGAGCTGATCTTATGGAGAGGGGAACATGCTGCATGAGCGACAGCTTGATCTCTATATAACGGTGCCCACGCCTTGGAGAGAACACCCCAGCTTCACCGTAAGTGTCGGCACAACACGGGAAGTAGCAGTTAACAGTATCTTGCCCAATTGGCATAGGGCACGGCGCCTGGAGCTACTTCCGACAGTGGGAGAGGTTCTAGGTTCATTTGGTGCATGAGGATTATGGTCAAACCTGAACTGTGTATGTAATAAAATGTCAGTTACATGTCTTTATATTGACGTCCGTTTCATGTCAATTAGTTAGTGAAGAAATACAATTTGAAAATTGAGAATGACTTTTCAATAATTTTGTACAGTGAGACAACAAATTGGGTTGTTGTTGAGTAGGGTTGCTGAGCTTCTTGCGCTTTTGCAGCTAATACCAAGTTGAAGACGTCTTGGTATTATCTACACAGTAGATCTAGGTTTTTCCTGTGGCTTTTCTGCAATTCCGAAACATGCTGAGTTGAAGTCATGAGCTCCATTTTTTTCCAGCTTAAACTGCATTTAAAGGATTATCAAATCTGGTCCCAAGCTAGGAGTAAGAACCGCGTAGCATACGTTGCATTCGCTGCCATCCAAGGGGGCTCTCCAGGCGTGATTGCCTCTGACTGCTTTAACAGTTGGCGGCTAAGAATAAAAGAACATGGTTTTTGTGGCAATTTGATTTACATGATAAGATTGTCGGCCCCTTGCACAACCTTATACAGGGTGTCCTAAAAGTTACTGTGCAGTAAAGTACCTCGTACAACGTTGCAGTACCACACAGCAGTTTCTTCTACAGCAGATGTTGGAAATGTCCACCATGGGCCTCAAGACATGTCTGAACACGGTTCTTCATATTATCGAAGACCTTCTGCAGGGTTGTCAGTGGGATCTGTTGAATGTGGGTGGTGATTGCTACCTTCAGCTCATCCACTGTGTGCGGATTGTTCTCATAGACCTTTCCTTTCAGTGCACTCCACAGATAATAGTCCGGTCAGGAGAACGAGCAAGACATATTCCACGAGAGATTATGCGATTACAAAAGATGTCCTCCAAAAAACATGAAGTGATGAGTAAGCTGTGTGTGCAGAATTAAACCTGGACTGCAGTTCAACAACGCTTTACTCCGACTGCTGCTACGCACTGGTGCTTGGGCGACTGCAAAGCCTAGGGAAGAACAGACAACTCTCACATTAAAAAAGAAAACATTGCTCTCCTCTGTTGTCGAGGTCACGCCTAGGGTAGAACGGACAACTCTCACATCAAAACCGCTACTCTAGTCTGCCGTATATTCAAGTGCACAGTAACTTTTCGGACACCCTGTATAAGCCTCCTTGTACAACCTTATATTAGTTTATTTGTACAACCTTATATTAGTCTCCTTGTACAACCTTATATTAGTCTCCTTGTACAACCTTATATTAGTTTCTTTGTACAACCTTATATTAGTTTATTTGTACAACCTTATATTATTAGTCTCTTTGTACAACCTTATATTATTAGTCTCTTTGTACAACCTTATATTATTAGTCTCCTTGTACAACATTATACTAGTCTCCATGTACAACCTTATATTAGTCTC
Source organism: Oreohelix idahoensis (assembly GCA_024509875.1). NCBI lineage: Eukaryota > Metazoa > Mollusca > Gastropoda > Stylommatophora > Oreohelicidae > Oreohelix > Oreohelix idahoensis. The sequence goes on from JAMPIV010009785.1 coordinate 50,261, forward strand.
CTTGTACAACCTTATATTAGTCTCCTTGTACAACCTTATATTAGTCTCCATGTACAACCTTATACTAGTCTCCATGTACAACCTTATATTACACTGGCTAACAAAAACAAATTTTTTTTTTCTTTCTCTAACATTTCTATGTTTTTCTGGTCAATTTTAATGCGCTGTTTTTAAATCTGCAAACCGTTTTTCTCTATCAGGTCGGGATCTCTAGAAATACGCAATTGAAGAAGTATAAGTTATGTAGGCTTGTATTTCTTTGCAGTCGACTTTCGTCGGTGAATGGCATGTGGTACATTTCGATGAAGCATCCAACAATAATCGGCAAGCATGGTCACACTCCACCGTCCTTGATAACGTGACTCCATTACGGCGATATCTTAATGGAATCTTTCTCCATGTTCATCGCTGACTTCGCCAAGGTTGTCAGGGAAAAAGTCAAGATGCGAATCGAGCAAATGGATTTTGAGGGACATGTTACAGCCCATAATTCTGTATGCATCTATGCACTGCTTAACAATATGCACATAGTCGACAGATTTGTGATTTCCCAGAAAGTTATCGACGATCGATTTGAATGCCATCCATGCGCGAAGTTCAACTACCATGTAACAAGTTCTCGAATTGTTTGTCTGCAATAACTTTCCTAATCTGAGGTCCTACAAAGATACCTTCCTTTATCTTTGCATCGCTAACTTGTGGAAACTTTTCTCGAAGATAAGTGATAGCTTTGCTCATTTTATCTAACGCTTTTACGAAATTCTTCATGAGCCCCAACTTTATATGTAACGGTGGTAAAATGACTAATGTTAACTAATGGCTCGTGTATTACATTTTTATGCCCGAGCTGCATACGATCCCTGATAGGCCACACCTTTCTTGCATAATGTTCCTGTCTGTTGCAGCTGTCCCATTCATATAGGAAGCAACAAAATTTAGTATACCCAGTCTGCATGCTCGTGAGAATTGCAATGACCTTTAGGTCTCCACAAATCCGCCATTGGTAGTCATTGTACTTTATTTTTGCCAAAAGTATAGCCATATTGTCGTAAGTTTCTTTCATATGAACAGAGTAGGCGACTGGAATTGATGAAAATAAATTTCCGTTATGCAATAACACAGCTTTTAGACTAGTCTTGGAAGAGTCGATGAAAAGTCGCCATTCGTTGACTATGTGCTCATGACCGAGGTGCACCATTAGACCGTTTACATCTTTGCAATAGCAAATGTCATTATCCATCTCAAAGTATTGAACAAGTTCTCTGTGTCTATGACGAAATTTAGGTATCGGTGTATTGGGCGCTAAAAGATTCCATTCTTTGAGTCGCGAACCGAGTAATTCCGCTTGTCCTTTGGTAAGAGCGAGATCACGTATTAGATCTGAAAGGTCTGAATGGTTAATTAAGTGAACACCATCATTCACCGGTATATAATCCGAGTCAGAATTAGTTTCTAAAGCAGGTAAACTATCACTTTCTGATGGTTCATTCACGTCCAACGGATATTGTTCTGGTGGAACTGGGATCGGACATGTGATTGGATCATGAGGCACTGGTTTCGAAACCGATTCAATATTTGGATAAACCACAGACTTTCTAGTTTTAAAAGTGAAACCATGGATATTTGTCAAGCAGAAGTAACAATCAGTAGTGTGATTTGTCGGTTCACACCATATTACTGGCACTCCAAAAGGCATCGACTTATGCTTCGCCGATTTTCGTAACCAACCTGCCAATGTATTTGCACAAGTCAAACAAACTGCATTTGGCTTCCAAGATTTATTTGCATCATCAACTTTCGAATCGAAATAAAGTTCATATGCTTTCTTTAGTAATAGTGTAAAGTTTTTCTGGTGAACACGATCGGTAAAATATCCGCACACGTAACAGAACAGATCAGCCGAATTTCTACAACTTCTAGAAGCCATATTTCGCTCAGAATTATTTCAAAATACAGTAACTATTTGAAAAATAGCGTTACATATGTCATGCATCTTTTAGCAGTATAACAAGTAGAATTATTTTGCATTTTATTAATTTTTAATAAGTTATATAGTAAAAATGAAATGGAGCAAATAACGGTTTCCCAAAAATATATTTATTCACAAATATCTTAAGAACCCGATGTGATAGAGATAAACGGATTTCAAATTTGAAATCAGCGCAAGAAACTGACCTAAGAACACTTATTCTTATATACGTTATTATAAGAAAGAAAAATGTTGTTTGTCAGTGTTATTACTCTTTGTACAACCTTATATTAGTTTCTTTGTACAACCTTATATTAGTTTCTTTGTACAACCTTATATTAGTCTCCTTGTACAACCTTATATTAGTCTCCTTGTACAACCTTATATTAGTCTCCTTGTACAACATTATACTAGTCTCCTTGTACAACATGCCTGAAGGTGCAGTAGTCCCCTCAGAGACACAAGAAACTACTTGGAGTATTCTGCTGTAACTAAATGTGCTATTCCAGATTTTGAACAATGTCATCTTTATATCATCATTTCTCTGTTTGCTCATTACGGGGCATGAGGCCACCTTTTATCATCACTTCCCTTCTGCTCCCCACGGAGCATAGGCCTTGAACAAACTGATGCCAGGCCCTTCTGTCCCATGCTACATGATCTTTCCCCACCTTCTTTCACCCTTTCATTTCTGTCTTCAGTTCATCTCACAAATGTGTTTTCGGGTCATTGTAACCCTCTTAACCTGGTGATTCCAGAACATGGATCGTCTTGTAATGCTATCAAAGTGACTAATAGTAATATGAAGTTGTGCATAGGGCTGGCCAACTCATCATGTAAAACAAATTGCCACAGAAACCATCACTGTCAAAGCTTGGTGCAGGATTCCAGCAAGGTAACCAGTTGCAGTGGAGGTTCCATGTTCTGGTAGATCGCAAAGGGAAGAAGACTGTTGAATGCCAAGGATTTTCCTTGTTGTGTGTGTCCTATTTATCGCCGGTATCTTCTACCCTCATCTCTTATTCCACTGGCACTTTTTTTATTTTTGTCATCAGTTCCACACTGAATGTCAACCGTCAGCCTCTTTATCAGATCACCTTCTTGTGCCTTGGCTAGCTGAGTTGAATTATTTTCTTCAGAGGCCACCACTACAGCCTAGAAGATGGCAGATGTGAAACAGAAATCAAGAAGAGAATAGGAATGGCCAAAGCTACATTCAACAACATGAAACATATACTGACATCTAAAGAGTTAACTCACAAATTAAAACTGAGAATCATAAAATGTTATATATATTCTGCACTACTGGTTGGTGTAGAAACATGGACAATGAATAAGCAGTTGGAAGAACGAATTGAGACTCTTGAGATGTGGATATATAGAAGAATGGGGCGATTCTCGTGGAAAGAGAAGAAAACAGATAAGGAGGTCCTAGAAAATCTAGGTATGAAAAGAGAATTAATGAGGGAGATCAAAGTTAGGCAGCTAAAATACTTGGCCACATAAAAAGGTATAACATCTTGCAGAAGACCATAATAGAAGGGAGAGTTGAAGGCAAACGTGCAAGGTAAAGACAGCGCTATAAGTGGGAAGATAACATCAAGAGATGGACAGGAAAGAGTCTATCAGAGTGCACCACCAAGACAAGAGATAGAAGACGTTGGAGATCCATTACAGCCAACCTTCATTGTGGAGATGGCAGCTGATGATGATAACTACAGCCTGCCTCAAAGCCTTCATGTGCTCATGCAGTAGTGTTTCTGTAGCAATGTGGTTGACACCATGAGGCTGTCAACCACACGCACAACCTTATATTAGTTCCTTCTTATGATATGCTTTTGAGGAGGCAAAGAGTTTTATCAGAATCAGATACAGAAACAAATGGGATGTAGAGAATCCAGGCCACACACAAAATGATGCATACCACCAGCTCAACAGAAGAGAACAATTGGTAACCTTCAGACTCCGCGATAGCCACAACTGATTGAGACACCATCTATTCAACAAGTTAAAGATAAGAACTACCGTTCAGTGTAACTGTGGCACTGATAAAATGACTGCTGAACATCTGCTTCAAAGTTGCCCAACATATGTGGAACAGAGAAAGTGCAAATGGCTGACACCAGAACCATTCGTGGAAAAGCTTATGGAGATTCAAATGGCCAAAACTCACTACTGCTTTCTTTGAAAACATTCAAGTAGACGACTGAGAGTGAACGAGAAAGAAGAACGACATGCTGGAGTTATCTTTATATGACCAAAATACTTATTCTGTCTAATTGAGTAATTCTGATCTCTCATTAATTCTGTTTCAGTCAAATTTTGTTCCCTCCTCAACTGTTGAATGGCCCTGTATTTCCTTGTTCCCTCCTCAACTGTTGAATGGCCCTGTATTTCCTTGTTCCCTCCTCAACTGTTGAATGGCCCTGTATTTCCTAGAGGTCTCTGAATAGAGAAAGAAAGAATTGGGCTACCACATTCCCAGGTATGTCATACAAAGCAACTAATATGAAACTGTGCATTGAGGCTGGCTACCTCATCATGTAACATAAACTGCTACAGACACCACTTCTGTTAATGCTTGGTGCAGGATTCCAGCAAGGAAACCAGTTACTGTGGTAGTTTCATGCTCTGTAAGGATTGCAAAAGGAAGAAAAAGAAAACTGTTGAATGCCAAAGATTTTCCTTATTGGCATTGTTTCTTCTTTGGTACTATGCCACGTGCTACTTGTATGATATTATTCAAAGATGCAGTGATGGAAGGTAGAAGTGTGAAGCATGATGATGAACACCAATATTCAAATTTTACTTCAGCGATCTGTGGCAAGATCACTTAAGTGAGAACACACTTTATTTTTTTTTAAATAAATAAATATATGTGCGTGTGTAGGTACTTTATAATATGTTTTATTATGTTAATTTTCCCACATATTAACACATCTAAAATAAGCTAGGTCTAAATTAAAATGAAAGAAAATCTGTAAATTAAACAGATTTTTAACACATATGAATTTTAAACACAGTACAGTCCTCTGAACTCGACCTCGCTTGCATTGATTTTTGCTTAAGTGGAAGCAACTCTTGTGGTCTTTGCCAATTATCTTCCTTTTGTTAAAAATAATTTGGTTACCCCCTTTGCAATTATTATATTATATACTGAGATTCAAAGATGTGTGCAAGAGACATGAGGGCACTGGACATAAATCCAGCAACCTGGGAGGATGAAGCTCCCGATCGCACCATGGGGCGATGCTATCTACGGTGCCACCTCAGATTGGGTGAAAAAAAGCTCACACAATTAGCAGAAGAGAGGAGAAAATTTAAAAGCAACACCAGGAAAATAAGCAGCTGAGGGCTGTCACCTCAGGGGCACATTCCCATAGTCAGTTATGACTGAAGGGCTATTATTATTATAACTAGCAATAACCCTTCAAAATTGACAGGTTTTTAATTATAGTGTATTACAGACGGTACTATTACTACTGTGGTCATTTCATTGCAGCCGACCGTCATTAGATATTTGTAGTGAAAATTATATGGATGTATTAAATATGAAGACATGAAGTAACCTTCCTAAATGACAAGTGGAGAAATTTTTTTCATCATAACCCTCCACTCCCAAAGGAGCGTAGGCTTCAACAAACACATGCCAAGTCCTCCTGTCACGTGCCATCATCTCAAGTTCTTTCCACGTTCTCCTTATCATTTTCATCTCTGTTTCCAGCTCTCTTCTCCATGTGCTTCTTGGTCTACCTCTCTTGCCCTGGGGGTTCCAGAACAAGGACGGCCTTGTAATGCTATCAACAGGTTTCCTCAGTGTGTGTCCTATCCATCGCCATCGTCTTCTTCTCATCTCTTGTTCCACTGGCACTTGTCTAGTTCTTGTCATCAGTTCCATGTTGGTAACCTTGTCATACCATTTTAATCCCTCTATTCTACGCAAGCACCCATTTATGAAAGTCTGTAGCTTTTTGGTTGTTGTCTTTGTTGTTCTCCATGTCTCAGAGCCATACAATAGGACTGACTTTACATTTGAGTTGAAGATTCTTTTTTTCGTGTTGGATCTGATTTCTCTTGACCTCCATATATTTCCCAATGCAATGAAAGCTCCTCTTGCTTTTTGTATTCTTATTTTGATATCACTGTCTGTCCTCCAACTTTGTCTATATTGCTGCCAAGATATGTGTACGATTCTACATCTTGTATTGGTGCTTCTTCAAGTTCAACCCTGTTTTCATTACCTGCATTTATTCTCATTTTCTTTGTCTTTTCCCTGTGTATTTTCAGACCCAATTGCTGTGACCTCTCATTGAGTGTTTTCAATTTGTCCTGCATCTGATTACGGTTATGGGACAGAAGAGCCAAGTCATCAGCAAAATCCAGATCATCCAACTGCTTAGAGTCCACTGGATTCCATTTTTGTTGTGTGTTGTTGATGTTCTCATAACCCAGTCTATTGCTAGTAAGAAAAAAAATGGAGACAAGAGGCATCCCTGTCCCACTCCTGTTCTTAACCCAAATGGTTCCAAAGGCGACAGTCATTAGATATTTGTAGTGAAAATTTTATGGATGTATTAAATATGAAGACATGGGGTAACCTTCCTAAATGACACGTGGAGAAGTGATAAGGATCTAATGGTCCAGAAATTGACTAAATAACACATTTCTTTTATGACAACATGTCATGTCTTGAAGAAACAATCAAAAACTTACATTTTAAGGTTATTTTTAAGAAAATGATGAGTTAAATCCATTTCCTGAATGAAACTGGACAGAAGAGTATCTTGATTGTCTGTTGATTTAATCTGCATCTCCGCACCTTCCTGTCTCCAGTTCATGTACTGTTTATCAATTGTGTTGCTGGCTTCTTTCCATAATCAAACTGTTCATGCACACTGTCATTTGCGCACTTTTCTATTTTCGGGAGAGTACATATAAGGGAAACAATACAATTATTGTCTAACTTTCAACCACAGTTGCACCCCTTATCTGTGGTTGAAAGTTAATGTACTCTCTCGAAAATAGAAAAGTGCGCAAATGACGGTATGCATGATGTGACCGGCCGACGTACTTACAGCGGGAATTATGGTATTGGATTATTATACCAGACCATCAGGTCTTTTATATCTGGACATGTGCCTTAATATAACTGAAAATTTTTATACATTGAATTCAAAGCCCTACAGTTCTTCTTTCCTTACACCTCTTAACTCCCCAAGGAGCATAAGCTTTCAACAAATTCATGCCAAGCTTCCTGTCCCAAGCCATCAGCTTACGGTCTTTCTACGTCCTCTTCATGGTTGTCTCCAGTTGTCTTTTCCATGTGTTCCCCTACATCTCTTACCCTGGGGATTCCAAAATAAGGAATGTCTGGTAATGCTATCAACACTTTTTTCTCAATGTGTGTCTTATCTATCTCCAGCCTCATCTTCTCATCTCTTGTTCATGTTATTTTAAAACTTTTGTCCAGATTAGACTCTTGATAACTTAAGTAGATCGGTAACTCTGGGACATGAAGGACAGGCCTACAGTTAGTGATCTACTAAAGTTATTTAAAAACATCTCATCTCCAAAAAAAGTTTTAAAATAGTATGATGAGCTTCCTTTTCTTCTTCTTCCTTGTTCGCCCTGAAAAGGACGGTGGTTGCGTTGTGTTTATTTACGCCTAAGCTGTGATATCTGCACCATTCGGTCGACACATCCGACTTCAGCACGGCATTTTTTAGGGACCGGGTTTGCCTTCCCATTGCGATCCGCACTCGCTCAGCCAGACTGCACTGCTGCAGACTGTTTCCAGGACCACCACGTGGAGGTGGAGTGCAGTCTTGACCAGCTCTGGTTCGCTGGTCCTGATGCAAGCAGTACAGCTATGGGTCGCTGACGGCATTCACTATTGCTGCATCTTGGGGTCCCAGCTTCCTTTTCAAATCTGGTGTTAATAATTCTAAAAATTAAAACAGGCATCACAATTTCAAATATAACATTCAAGTCCAATTATGAACATTGTTTACATGACAACCAATAACACAGTTCCAGCAAACTCTTTGTTAGACATCTTTTATTCAAACTTAAGCCCATGCATTTTAACTGAAGTCCTGCAATTATATATTTAAATACCATTTCACTGTAGCTCCTCCCTTTAAGAAGCCACACACAAAAAAAAAAGTAAATGTTATGACACATCTTACATCTGACACATGTAAGGCGGGATGTTCTCGTAAAGTTGCCTTGCTAATCCCTTTCGTAAATAAAACATTGCCAGTAATGTGGGGTGGATGGATATGAAAAAAATAATCGAAAATAGGTGATTCATCTCACTAGGATAAAATATAAAGACGATAACTAACGTTGCAGCCACAAGGCCTTCGCCAGGGAAAGGAAAGAAAGCGAGAGCTAATTAGCAAACATGAGAAAGTAAATAAAAGTGGGTACTACCTGTAAGTTCCGCTAAAACATAGTGTTACCTGTTAGGTCGACCCAGTATTGTGACATCATAAGGTAAAACGGTAAAGGTAATCCCACAGCAGAAACTTTGAAATTGTATTTTCTTAGGAATCTTTGCATTCCCATGAAGAAAACTATGAATTTCTAAGAGTTAGAGATTTTGCCATACTAGATCCAGCTTTTGTTTATGGGGTGGGGGGACCAGTTCCCTTCCTTGCTGCTTTTGCCTTTCTTAACTCAAAGTACCCATTTACAGCTGGGTAGAATGGAGTGTGATATAGCAGCCATAAATCCTGGAACATAGTATCTTGTGTGAAAGTAGGCAAAAATATTAAACAGATCATACTGCACAAAAATCTGGCCTGACTAGCTTATTAAAAAATGTGTTCATGTCTGTATTCTTCTTCTTCTTTCTTCTTCCTCTTTGTACACTCTCAGACGACGTCCACTCTCAGACGTCCACTTGAATGTTTTCAAAGAAAGCGGTAGTCGGTTTGAGGCTATTTGAATCACTGTAGAGCTTTTCCACGAATGGTACTGGTGTCGGCTATTTGCGCTTTCTCTGTTCTGCATATGTTAGGCAACTTTGAAACAAATGTTCAGCAGTCATTTTATCAGTGCCACAGTTACACTGTCTGTATGTTAATAATTAAATTAAAAGTGGCTAATAAAAATAAATTTAAAAAAAATGTGTACTCTAAAAACATCTAATCTGGAAAAAAAAGTTTTAAATTAGCATAGTGAGCTTAGTATGGTTGATCTGAGCGAGTTAGTATAATACACTTTTGCTAAACACTACGCTATGAACATCACACTTGCAAATTCCTCTTATACAAATCATTATTCTGTGAAAATAATAGAATGTGCAGGTGCGTAAATCAGAAACCCCAAATATTCTGTAAATTGAAAGTCTTTTTGGCAGACTTTTCGGTAACCTTTTAACTGATTTTTTTGGGTGACTAGTGCTACTTTTTAAGCGACCAGGTTTACTCTGGCAATTTTTGGGCTACTTTGGGTGAAATCCAAAAAAATCCAATTTCCGAAACACGGTTGTCCCTGATCATTTTGGATTCTGGGTTACGGACTTGTACTTATTAGATCAGGGGTTCTCAATCTGGGTACATATAGGGCATGAGAAGCTTATCAAGAAGGTATGTGGAATATTTGGTAAATAACTATATTATCCTACTAAAACATTCCAAAAGTAGTAGTGCTAGTGGGAAAAGTTGTGGATTAGAAAGAGAATGGAAAGTCCAGTTCTTGATCAAATCTCAAGCAAGAAACAAACTGGAGACTGAATACAAGTATCTCTTTCAAAAACTGTACCAAGAATAACATTTTTGGTTGGCAAGAAACAGAATCAAGGATTTCAACAATTTATCTGACTGTGTTCTAATAAACACTGAACAACTATGACGCTAAAATATGTTATTCACTGAATAGTTTCCATTACCCTCCATTTACGATGTCTATACCATATCATTGGTATTTCGTGGAATGACAAAGTGACAAATGTCGAGGTGCTGTCACGTGCTGGCCTTCAGAGCATGTATACACTGCTTAGAAAGCGCAGACTACGCTGGATTGACCATGTCTGCCGCATGGAAGATGGTCGCATCCCTAAAGATATCTTCCACGGACAACTGGCAGATGGCAAAAGAACAGTTGGGTGACCACAGCTGAGGTTCAGAGATGTGTGCAAGAGAGACATGAAGGCACTGGACATAAATCTAGCAACCTGGGAGGATTAAGCTGCAGATTGCACCAAGTGGCGATGCTCCCTATGGCACCACCTCAGTTGGGCAAAATGAAGCTCTCACAGCAAGCAGAAGAGAAAAGGAACACCAGGAACAAAAGCATCTGAGGGCTGTCACCTCAGTGGTGCATTCCCACAGTCAGTCATGACTGAAGGGGCAACTACTTCTACTAATAAAGTTTGCATCATGAAAAATTAACTATTCTGTTTATTTATTTTCTTCTGTGCAAGGTAAACTCAAGAATGCATTTCCTCATAATTAATAGAGGGTATGGTATTTAGTTTATTAAAAGCCAAAGGGGTACGGGGACTGAAAAAGGTTGGGAACCACTGTGTTTGACAAACCTTAAACAACTAACATCAAATTTGTACACCTTCTCTTCTGTATAAGGATTCCTGCTCACATGCAGCTGTATTTGTAAGCACAATCTTCACATCACATTCAGGGAGGTTACTTAAATGATTGCACCTTTAAATTGTCTGGGTCGTTCATGGGTCTTATAAACCGTATTTGTGTGGGTGTCATGAGAGTGATCTCAGCCAATGAAGCACTTTTTTTTTTGGGTGCAAAATTGGCTGTGTGTCCTTTCACAGCAAGGTGATGGCACTGTTTGGATGGTCCTTGGTTCTATTCCCATTAAGCCCTATCACTTATACTTCTTTTCTGTTGTCTGGTGTCATCCCTTATGTCAGAGTAACTGTTAATGACCTATATTTTATTTATTGATCACATTTCTTAGTCTTCTCAGCTGCTACTGTATGCACTTTTCTGTGTGCTTGCAGAGAGTCTTTGCGAATGAAGCCTACACCACAAACATCACACTTGAAAGGTTTCTCTCCTGTATGTTTTCCTTTGTGTACTTGTAAGTGACCTTTGCGTGTAAACGTCACACCACAAATATCACACTGGTACGGCTTCTCTCCTGTATGCTTCCTTTTATGTTCTTGGAGATGACCTCTGCGAGTAAATCCCACATCACAAACATCACACGTGTAGGGCTTCTCTGCCCTATGCGCCGCTTTGTGTTCTTGCAGGGAGTTTTTGCGAATGAACCCAACACCACAAATATCACACTGATATGGCTTTTCCCCTGTGTGTATTCTCGTGTGCTCCTGAAGGTTAATTTTCCGAGTAAATCCTAAAGAACAAATATCACACTTGTAAGGTTTTAGTCCTGCATGTAGTCTTTTGTGTTTTTGTAGGTAACCTTTATGAGCAAACCCTACACCACAGATATCACATATGTATGGCCTCTCACCTGTATGTTTTCTTTTGTGTATTTGTAAGGTAACATTATGAGTAAATCCTACACCACAAACATCACACTGGTAAGGCTTCTCCCCTGTATGTACTCTTGTATGTTCTTGCAACTGGCGTTTGCGTATAAATGCCATACAACAAATATCACATTTGTAAGGCTTCTCTCCTGTGTGGATTTTTCTGTGTTCTTGAAGGTTATCTTTGCGAGAAAACCCTAAACCACATTCATTACAATCAAACGGCTTCTCTCTTGTGTGAATTCTTTTGTGTTCCTGCAGGTGATCTTTGCGTGTTAATGCCACACCGCAGACATCGCATTTGTAAGGCTTCTCTCCTGTATGTATTCTTTTATGTTGTTGTAGATGACCAGTGCGCGTAAATGCCACGCCACAAACATCACATTTGTAACGTTTCTCGTCTGTATGCAGTCGCCTGTGTTCTTGCAGACTGCTTTTGCAAGTAAACTCTAAACTACATACACCACATATATAAGACTTCTCAATAGTATACCCTGTTTTACTTTTTTGTAAGTTATCTCCGCATATCAACCGTAACCTACAAACAGGACACATGTAAGGTCTTTCTCCTGCATGTATTTTGAATATCGAATCCTGTAGATAGGCCGAATTAGTAAAATCTACACCACAAAAACCACATGCATAAGGCTTCTCTCCCCCATAACCTAACTCTTTGTGCGACTGAATGAATAAATTATTATGTATGCTGACATATCCATCACTCTCACTCAAGCTAGCACTTTTTCTTCTCTCAGAAAATACTTTGTCCGACACTCTACTACTGCCTTCATTTTGCAAAAGCAGCATATAATCACCAACAGGCTCACATTTATCCATGAAATTCATGGCCTCTCTTTTGTCTGTCGCTGTCAATTTACTTTTGTCTTTTCTTGCTGCATCTGCACAACTAATATATCCTTTCTTGTTGGCTGATGCATTCGTTTTACTTCCCTTCACTTGAGGCAGCACCTGCACATTCTGAAGATCGTCATGTTCATTATGTTCCCAGTGTTTATCACTGTGCGCCATTTCCTTATGCAAAACCAAGACATCAATTTGGAGGAAGGAAAGGTCACATAAAGGACAAGAATACGTGTCTGAAATGTTAAAACATTGATCCAGATATTAAAAATGTAACACACACTAGTTTTTCCAAATGCTGTTTAGGTAGGTTAAGGCTATTCTGGCTTTATTTTTTCAGCTACTGATGTCTTTGCTTGTTCCGCCATCTGGCGTTACTATGCTTCCTAAGTATGTAAATGTGTTTATATTTTCTAACTCTTGTTCCTTTATTTTTATGAGTGCAGGATTTCTTATATTTAATGTCATGATTTCTGTCTTCCTGAGATTATTGTTTAGTCCCACCTGTTGGCTATGTTTATTCAGTTTGTCTGTTTTTTTCTTGGATGTGTTGATGTGTGTGAATAGTGCAATGTCATTTGCATATTATAGATCCTCCAGCCTAAAGAATGTTGTCCATCATATTCCTCTAGGGGCATCCGCTGTTGTCTGGCCCATCACCCAGTCTATGGCAGTTAAAACAGAGTGGTTGATAAGGGTCATGCCTGCCGCACTCCTGTTTTCACCTTAAAAGTTAGGTTGCTCTGCCCAACACTGCATGTGAAATTAGCATTCAGGCTTATCATAATGGAGACTATGTACTTAAGGATTCCATAAGCCCTCAGTATTTTTCATAGGCTGTCGCTGTGTATGCTGTCAAATGTCTTTTCAAAGTCAAAAAATTTATATACATGCTGCCTCTGCCATTCTGAATGCTGCTCCATTATGTTCATGAGGATGAATATATGGTCTGCATATTGTCTGTTTCTTCTGAATCCTGCTTGTTCCTTTCTCAGTGTATGGTCTAGTGCTCTTGAAATTCTATGAATAATTATTCCGCCCAATATTTTTCTGGGAACTGAAAAGAGAGTAATTGCCAGATTTGTGCAAATAGTGGTTCTAATAGCTCTGCTGCTAATACAGGATCTGTTTTAAATAGCTCTGCATTTAGGTTGTCATGGCCGGGAGGTTTTCTGTTCTTCGACCCCTTTGATAGCTGTGATGATTTCTTCCCTTCGTGGAATATCTGCATTTATATCTAGATATTTCCAGCCTCTGGAATGTTCAATTGTGACTCTGGAGGTGCTTTATTTAGTGTTTCTCTGAAAGCGCTCTGCCCATCTTGCTTCTTGCCCCTGTCATGTGGTGATGAGATTTCCGTTCTTGTCTCTAACTAGTGTAATGTTTGCGTTCCGTTTTCCGCGGATCACTTTTGTTAATTTGTACACCGTGCTTTGTTCATTCCTCAGGGCTGCTTCTTCTGCCTGACCTGCAAGGTTGTCTATGAATTTTTCTTTGTCAGCTCGGGTTTGACATTTTACTTCCTTGCTCAGCTGACTGTACGGTTCACTATATATTTCCTTCAGCTTAGGGGACTTTGCTTCTATTTTCTTTCTTTTGATTTCTTTTCTCACCTCAATGGTTTTCAATGTTTCTGGTGTTATCCAATCATGTATCTTTCTTTCCTGGAATCCCAAGCAAGTTTTGCTGCTTTCTCTATATACTGCTGAAATAGTACTGAATTTCTGGTCAACAACTTGATATGCTGTCTCTTGGCATTTTATGTTTCTTTATATCAGATACAAGTACTTTTCTTTTAACTGGTTTTCAAGCAAACCTCTACAGGTATATGTACACTACCTATGCCGCCTAAACCCCAGCTTTCAACTTCTGGTATGTCACATCAAGTACATCGTCCCTAAACCATCAAGATATCTCTAAAGATGATTCATGGTATTAACATGAATCAGCTCAGTTCAATTAATATTTATTTTATTTTCTTGCGTATCTTCATATATGTGTGTGTATGCCTTTTTTTGTCTCCATTACAGCTGCTCTGAACGCATCACGATTCTTGGCAAGTCGACCTGCATCATCCAAAGACAATTTCAGACTCTCTGTGATGTCCTGGATCCACCGTTGTCTAGGTCGTCCCCTTCCCCTTTTTCCAGGGACCCTGCCTTCCATTACTAATTTTTCCAGACTATTATGTCTTTTTATATGACTGAAAAATTTCAGCTTCCTTATTGCAATGGTATTTAAGAGGCAATTTTCCTCTACATTTAGTGAGTGCAGTACTTCTCTGTTGGTCTTTTTGTATGTCCAGGGTATTCTCAACATCCTTCTGTAGCATTTCATTTCCAATGATGTAATGTTTTTTGCAACTGTTTTATTGAGTGTCCATGTCTCGCAGCCGAATGTTGCTACTGGGAATATACATGCCAAAGAAAGTAATTTTAAAGAGGAAAACAAAACCCACTTAAAAAACACATGCACAAACTTGCTTGTGCAGCTGTACATCGAAAACAAATTAAAAATTCCTGTACAAATTATACTTTTCCTGTACAAGTTGACAGGTACATATACGAGGGGCGTTCAGAAAGTAATGCACCACATTGTTTTTCTCAGGAGCTGTTTATTCAAAAAGCATGAAATTTATACACAATATACATGGATATGTCATGTAAAAATCGGTATTATTCAACATAATCCCCATCAACTTGTACGGCTTTATGCCAGCGCGAAACAAGTGCATGTATTCCTAGCCCGTACCAGATTTTGTCTTGATCATGTAGCCATTTCTTCGCTGCATGAATCACTCCTTCATCCTCTTCAAACCTTGTCCCACGGAGTGCATCTTTAAGTGGACCAAATAGATGAAAATCAGAGGGTGCCAAATCGGGACTATAGGGTGGATGGGGTAGTACAGTCCAACCCAATTTGGTGATTGCTTCCCGTGTTGCCAGACTTGTGTGAGGGCGCACATTGTCGTGAAGGAGAAGCAGGTCTGCTGGATTCTTGTGCGGCCGAACTCTGCGAAAACGTTGATCGAGTTTTTTCAATGTCTTAATGTAAGCTTGCGAATTGATTGTCTCTCCTCTTGGCATAACGTCCACAAGAATCACACCTTCAATGTCCCAAAAGACAGTGATTATGACCTTTCCAGCTGAAGGAATTGTCTTGAATTTCTTTCTTCATGGTGATTGTGGATGATGCCACTCCATTGACTGTCTTTTTGTCTCAGGTTCAAAATGATGTGCCCAGGTTTCGTCACCTGTAACGATCTTAGCCAAAAAGTTCTCTCCATCAGCATTGAAACGCTCCAACAATTCAGAAGAAATTGCTTTCCTTTGCAATCGGTGGTCTTTTGTGAGACTTCGAGGAATCCATCTTGTGCAACCCTTGGAAAATCCTAGAGTTTTTAATAACTGCATTTGCACTAAATATGCCGAGTGACAGCTGTAAGGCCAATTGTTGAGTAGTGATTTGCCTATCAGTAAGAATAATGCCCTCAGCGCATTTCAACATTTCTGCGTTGGTGGCTGTGGCAGGACGTCCACAGCGCGGCCGATCAAGCAGCTCCGTATCTCCACTTCCTGATTCTTTGATTCTCTGAACCCAGCGACTGACTGTACTCCTGTCGACTGCAAAACTTCCATACACATCACATAGACGCTTGTGAATATTCACAACAGTTTCCTTCTCTGCAACGAGAAATTCTATCACAATTCGCTGTTTATAACGCAAGTTACTAACACGCTAAATTTCAACGGTTTAGGGCAGCCGTATTATTTGGCTGGTTGCGGTGCAAATTGGTGCACACAATTGGCACATGCCATATTTGAAGTGTGCAAAATTTCATGCTTCTATCTTCATTATTAGCTGAGAAAAACGATGTGGTGAATTACTTCCTGAACGCCCCTCGTATATATATATATATATATATATATATATATATATATATATATATATATATATAAGCATATATGGACAGATGATGTATGAGAATAGCTGAAAAATGAATTCTATGTCAAGGCAATTAACTATTTTATACATTTTTAAATATGAATTAATAATACTCTTGTGCTTACTTTCAACACGTCCACAAGAGTCTGACTCTCCTCTTTCCTGGTCTACATTTTGCACTGGTAGTTCAGGGCAACTGTCAACACTATTTCTCTGGAATGAAAAGTAACTGCAGTGCAGTTATAATTTTGACTAACATTTGGTAGAGGAAGTATTGTGTGCCCTCTCTACTTACACACATTTTCATGTTACTTATAAATATATGTAAACTCGACCTTAGCATGAAATAAGTACACATTTAATAATCATTTTACAAACCCAGAGTTCTAGAAACATGCAGAACAATAACATCAGCTACCAAGAAGCTCCAGACTTTTATACGTGGGTGCTTGCGTTGAATAGAAGGATTGAAATCATATGACAAGATCACTAATATGGGATTGATGACAAGAACCAGACATCATTTAATGTAACGATGAGAAGAAGAACCAGACATCATTTAATGTAACGATGAGAAGAAGAAGCAGGCAATGGATTGGATGCACACTGAAGAATTCTGCTGACAGTATGTCGTGGAATATTCTAATCCACATATATAAATTATCAAGTAAATATAAAGCCTAATAAATACATATAATAAATAAAGGAAGAAGAATGGTAAAGAACAGTGCTGTCACAATGACAGTACTCGAAATCCCCTTCTTTTCTACTTCGTCGGCAAATTGTAACGCTTTCACGTTGATATTAAAGGCCTTCTGCAACATACACGCGTTTCCCAAACACACAATAAAATGTGCTGCCTTTCTAAGAAAAACCTTGAAATATGCAAGTTGACCTAAATTTTAAATTCCATTCATGTCTTTTTCTACACTATGTTACCAAAAACAAAAGACAGATGGACTAAAGGATAGCGAGAAGGGAGAGGCAGAAAGCCGAACACTAAACACGCGTCGCGCGATACACAAATGCTGCCATCACGCGTGTAAGACTACATGCACTAACTTTTTTTCGGACGGACAGTGATAAATTCACTACCCTTCCCAGAGTTAGGTTTTAAAATCACAAAAAAACGCTTATTAGGAAAGATAACAATAGATGGGTTTACGTTTGAAAACATTACAGTACCCAGACAGCACATCTTCGAAACAGGAGGTAGAAGGAATTGCATATTTTGAACGCAGCATATTAGCTCTATTAAATATATATATTTGGGTTCCTTAGGGTTTGCTGACAAAGAATATGTACAACGTTATGCAAATAGTCTAGGAATTAACAAGTTATAGCCAAAATAAAATGATGGTGCTGTCAGACAACACCCAAAATCAGAATCGCTCAGTGGTAGATTTTTTTTAAATCCACCATTGTACGGGAAATGGGCCACAAGTTACATTTGAACTGATTGGCTGGAATGATATGTAAGGCTACACACGATTAGTCGGACTATAAATACTATCTTTGGTTGTTAGGGGAGACGTAGGAAGTTAAAATTTTTTCAAACACTTGTCGAAACGTGGCTCCATTGGCTAGACTCGCTGATATACTCACTTAGGAGCGTTAGTTCGAGACCACTAGTGCAAATAAGCTTGATAAAGCAACAGTGCGTTGAAGCCAGCTCATATTTGTGTTAAATAAAAGCCTGGAACATAAGCAGATGGGAATTTGTGCCAGTATTTGTGCCAGAATTCATTGCTAATCAACGTATCTGTGTTTGTTTCCATGAATTGTGGTAAGCTTGAAACATTCAGTATCTTTTAATGAAAATTGAATGTGAATTGTTAATTTATGCCTGTATATATGTGTAGTTCAGTAGCAAACATGATGTAAAGCCTATATGCTCCAGCCTGAACAGAAGGTGTCGGAGGAAAGTAAAACTGCATGGAATGGCCAAACAGTACACTGACACCTAGATTATTGATTAGACAGAAATAATGCTGGAAGTGCAGAGGCGTAGTAACCATTAAGGAGGTTAATACTGGTATAAAGTATTTCAGATGAAGCTGACAGTTGGCCTAACGCTCTGAACTCAATGTTTGTGATGTATTGTGCTCAGTGTAAAAAGAGAGTATAAATTAGTTATGAAGTAGAAGGTACATCCTTCTTGTTTTCAGGGACCGTGGTCTTGATGGTATTGAGCAGCACCTGGTCAGAGCTTTGCTGAATCCAGAGTCGGACAGCATACTCCTTGGTCCATTTAGCTATCAGTGAGGTGTCTCCAGAGCCCAGGGGAGAAATCGAGCAGAGGAGTCTTTTCCTGCCGCCATCACGCAAGATAAGCTGATGTGGCCAGCTGAGCTCAACATTATGTACCCCCATCTTAAAATGACCTTGTAAAAATAACATTAAGAGGGGAATTAAATTGTCTTAATATCAGGAACTGAGAACATCTCCAATACTAGTTCCAATAAAGACAAACTATTGAAGTCATGATGACAAATACCAACAGAGCTTGAACAAAACAAAACCAGTATTACCTCATATTACTACTACACAACTGACACACATAGGATACTTTTAATAATATATGTCACTACAATATTCATATTGAGAAATTCTGTACATATAACTTGTAATTAAAATTGATTGTGATTCCTGGTTCCCTTTGTATTTGAATCAGGACACATATTCATTCATGCCAGCAATGAATACATATTGTTATTTGAAAAGTTATCAGTGACTCCTTTAAGATATCCTTGTAGAGTGTTTTATGTATGTGAGTGTCACAGTGTTGTCAAGTGTGGTGGAATAAATTAAATTGTTTATCTGTCTGTTGTTGTGACTTACACTTCATCATACACATACCCTAGACACATAACGTAGTCATCACACTATTCCAGAATAATTCTGACTGAGATATATATATATATGTGGCAGCAAGTAAGGTTATCTATAATACACTACTCTTATTAGATATAGATACCTTCACAGCTGATCTCAGTCAGTACACTAAGTCCCCTATAAATATTTATAACATCCCACTTCACCACATATATTGGGGTCTCGCTCTTGGGATTTTGAATCTTTCCCTATTAAAAATATTGGGGGTAATTCACTTCAGGGAATATAAGAATTAAAAGGTATCCTTGGGTGGAATTAAATAAGGTTGAGCTCACGGTGCCTGTGTTGTCCATTAGATATATTTAGATATTGAATTGTTGGTTAGACATTGTATAAATTTACCTGATAGACAATGGCGGACCTGGCCAAGTTTCGATCTGCTGCTGTTCAGACTGCAAAAGAGTTAGGATTAGATGGGCAAGTTATGGTTGCCTATGTCACTACGGAATGTGACAAATTTATTGAACGCGAAGAAAGAAGATTAGAAAAAGAGGCCGAAAGAAAGTTAGAGGCTGAAAGGGAAATTAAGAAGTTACAATTTGAGGCTGAGGCTGAGACTAAGAGGTTGCAGATTGAGGCTGAGGCTAAGAAATTGGAAGCAGAAGAAAGAAGATTAGCTGCAGAAAGGGAAGAGAGGAGATTAGCTGCAGAAAGGGAAGCAGAAGATAAAAGATTACAAAGGGAACATGAGTTACGACTAAGGGAGTTTGAGTTTCAAGGCCATGCTCCTGAAAATGGTGCCAGTCCCTTTGCCTCTGATGCTACGGTTACTCAAGGAGCCTCAACCTCAGCTATGAATTTTCATGTAGATCATTTTGTTGAGAAAGACGATGATATAGAGAGCTACCTAAATAGGTATGAACTATTAGCTACCACGTATGGGTTAGAGAGAGAAAGGTGGAGCTTAAAGTTATCTCAGGGACTTCGTGGGGCAGCTTATGAAGTTTTTGCAAAAATGAGCAGAGGTGATCAGGAAAATTATGACATGCTAAAGCAGGCTCTTTTGTTAAGATATGAAAAGAATGCAGAATTTTATAGGAAAAAATTTAGGAATGCTAAACTACTGTCAGGTGAAACCTATCACCAGTTCTCTGCACGAATAGAGACATACTTGGAGAAATGGACTTCTCTGGGGAAAACCCAAGATCTTAAGGAAATGGTCCTTATAGAGCAATTAAGAGAGTCCATGGCTCCAGACCTGAGAAAGTTTCTCATGGAACAAGGTGCAGAGAGGCTGGGTGAGTTGCTAAATGTTGCTGAAAGGTATCAAGCAGCTCAAGCAGAGGTAACAGGTAATAAAAAGAAACAAGTGGATAACTTTAGGGCACCACAGAACTTTAATAAATTTGATCCTAGGGATCAAAATAAAGGTAAGCACCAATTTGATAGGCCACGGTATGAAAATAAAAATAAAACCCCACAATTCGATGAAAGGAAATATGATGAAAGAAAATCTTTCAACCAAGGAAAAAGGTGGTGTAAAAATTGTAAGATGAACAATCATGACACTGACCATTGTAGAAGGAAACCTCCTCATTTTGCTGCTATGACATCGGGGAAAAAGGAAAAAAAGGGCAAACCTGAAGAATTACAGGAACCATACCACCCCCCAGTGTGTGAAGATGTCATCTGTAATGGTGTCACTATAAGATGTTTATATGATACCGGTTTAGATTACGATTCCGTTGTGAGTTCTCACCTGGTGCAGGCCGATCAATACACCACAGAAACAGTGGAGATTCAAACTGCAACCAAGGATGTAGCTACCATGACACTTCCCGTCGCCCGAATAAAAGTGAAAACGCGATATGTGGAAGGAATCATAAAAGCAGCAGTGATAAATGAGCCAATCTACCCTCTGATATTGGGGTGTAGATATGTCTTCTTGGGGAATCCCAAGAGACCTGTGATATTGGCAACAGTGCAGACCAGATCACAGTCAAAAAGGAGGAGGATAATCCAATAAATACTCACCCAGATGAGATGAGGAAGGCACAGGCTGAGGACAAAACACTCAAGCCATGTTTCAAGAAGTTGCCCAAATCTCATACACCTCCAGGCAAGGGAGAGTTTTATATGAAGAACAAACTGATATATAGGAAGGCTGGATCTGAATCCAATGGTCACGGACAGCTGGTCCTTCCCACTTCATATAGGACTAAAGTGTTGGAACTAGGGCATGCGATTCCCTTCAGTGGTCATATGGGAATCAGCGCAACAGGACAGCGAATAGCTTGTCACTATTTCTGGCCAGGAATAACTGAAGATATCAAACGATATGTAAAATCCTGTCCAGAGTGCCAACGAGTAGCACCTAAACATTGGACTGCACCAGCAACTCTGGGGGAAATGCCCATAGTGGGAACACCCTTTGAGAGAGTTGCCGTGGATCTTGTGGGACCTCTCACCCGAACCAAGAGAAGGAACAGCTACATTCTGACTCTGGTGGACACTTGTTCTATGTGGGGAGAGGCAGTAGCCCTGTCATCGATTGATTCTAAACATGTGGCAGAGGCATTGCTCACAATTTTCACAAGGTTAGGCTTTCCCAATCAAATCTTGACTGATAATGGCTCTCAGTTCAAGGGGAAACTAACTGAAGAAGTTTTCAGGATCTTCCAGGCCAAACACTTCCATTGTAGTGTGTATCATCCCCAAGGGAACGGCCAAGTGGAAAGATTTAACGGCACATTGATGTCGATCCTGAGAAAGTTGGCACACGAAAAACCAGATACATGGGACCAGTACCTGCACGCCGCCCTCTTTGCTTATCGGGAGGTACCCCATAGTTCAACCGGTATGGCCCCGGCAACATTATTGTTTGGAAGGCCAATAAAAGGTCCACTTGAAGCTTTGTTAAGAACGTGGACTGATGAAAAGGCAGAGGAAAACATTACATCTTCATACCAATATGTGAATGAGCTGACCACTCGGTTAAAAACTGGCTGGAAACTTGCCAATGAAAATTTGAAACAAGCCAGGAAGAAACATGCTGCCTATTATAACAGGAAGGCGAAAGACAGAAATTTGGCTGTGGGAGAGAAGGTACTGCTTCTTTTGCCCGGGAGTCAGAATAAGTTACAAATTGGATGGCAGGGTCCATATACAGTTTTAGAGAAGGTGTCTAGAACAAATTATAAGATAGATAAGAAGGGGAAAGAAAAAATCTATCATGTGAATCTCCTGAAGAAATATTTGGAAAGAGAACATCAGGAAGAGACACACTTGTTGACCTTGTCCATCGCCATGGAGATGAAAAAGGAACCACTTTCATCATTTGAATATCCATTACACCCCTGTGAGACAGCAGCACAGGTGAAAATCAGTACACATTTAACGAAAACTCAGAAAGAGAGAGTGCAACAGGTTCTAAATAATCATGCAGAGGTGTTAACAGACCGACCAGGGCATACAAACCTATTGGAATATGATATGAAACTGATAGACCCCACACCTGTCTGTATGAAACCATATTCGATTCCGTTTGCTAAGGAGAAAGCTTTGAAGGAAGAGATAGACTATCTGTTGAAGGAAGGAATTATTTCGCACAGTGAATCTTCGTATAGTTCCGGTGTTGTACTCTTAAGGAAGCCCTCTGGAGAACATAGACTCTGTATAGATTACAGGAGACTGAATGCTATTACAGAAGGACAGGTGGATCCATTGCCGGATACAAATCAGCTGTTTGCCAGACTAAATAAAGCTAAATATTTCTCAAAAGTGGATCTGAGTAAAGGATACTATCAGATTCCAGTAAAGCCTGAGGTTAGACCATACCTAGCTTTTAGTACCTCAGAAGGACACTATGAGTTTAATAGATTGCCATTTGGATTGAAGAATGCGCCTAGTGTCTTCTCTAGAATGATGAGAAAATTATTGGACCCTCTGAATAATCCATGTATAACAAATTTCATGGATGATATCCTTATAGCAACAGAAACATTTGAGGAACACATTGACTCTCTGAACATGCTGTTTAATCGACTTAGGGAGGCAAATTTAACAGCCCGACCAACCAAATGTTGCGTTGGATGTAAAGAATTGGAATTTTTGGGACACACAGTTTATCAGGGAAACATGACCCCTGACCCAAAGAATTTAGAGAAACTACAGAAAGCCCCGAGACCACAAACCAAGAAGGACGTGAGATCCTTTGTCTCATTATGTGGTTTCTACCAGAAGTATATCAAAAACTTTAATTCCATATGTGCACCGTTAACTGATTTGACACGTAAAGGACATCCAGATCGCATTACATGGACACCACAATGTGAAATGACTTACCAAGAATTGAAGGAAAAGCTCACAAGTAAACCCATTTTGAAATTACCTGACTTAAGTCAAGAATTCATAGTAAGGACGGATGCAAGTAATATTGGGTTAGGTGCAACTCTACTACAGAAATCAGATGCATTGGATGGGGAATTAAGCCCAGTGGCATATGCTAGCAGAAAATTGAATAAAGCTGAAATCAATTACTCAACTAGCGAAAAAGAATGTCTTGCAGTAATATGGGCAATAAAGAAATTCAATATTTATCTGTATGGGAAGGCCTTTAAGTTGCAAACAGACCACAAACCTTTATCGTTTCTAGCACAGGCTAGGCATGAGAACTCCAGGTTACTCCGATGGTCTTTACTTTTGGCTCCATATAATTTTAGCATTGAGTATATATCTGGAAAAACAAATTTGGGAGCGGATTTTTTAAGCCGCCATCCGTGTGATGAGAATCACCGTAAACCCCAGAAATAATAATAAATTTCTCTATGTGTATATAGAATAAAGGACTGACATATAATGTCTGTTTTAAGAGGGGAGATGTCGTGGAATATTCTAATCCACATATATAAATTATCAAGTAAATATAAAGCCTAATAAATACATATAATAAATAAAGGAAGAAGAATGGTAAAGAACAGTGCTGTCACAATGACAGTACTCGAAATCCCCCTTGTTTTCTGCTTCGTCTGCAAATTGTAACGCTTTCACGTTGATATTAAAGGCCTTCTGCAACATACACGCGTTTCCCAAACACACAATAAAATGTGCTGCCTTTCTAAGAAAAACCTTGAAATATGCAAGTTGACCTAAATTTTAAATTCCATTCATGTCTTTTTCTACACTATGTTACCAAAAACAAAAGACAGATGGACTAAAGGATAGCGAGAAGGGAGAGGCAGAAAGCCGAACACTAAACACGCGTCGCGCGATACACAAATGCTGCCATCACGCGTGTAAGACTACATGCACTAACTTTTTTTCAGACGGACAGTGATAAATTCACTACCCTTCCCAGAGTTAGGTTTTAAAATCACAAAAAAACGCTTATTAGGAAAGATAACAATAGATGGGTTTACGTTTGAAAACATTACAGTACCCAGACAGCACATCTTCGAAACAGGAGGTAGAAGGAATTGCATATTTTGAACGCAGCATATTAGCTCTATTAAATATATATATTTGGGTTCCTTAGGGTTTGCTGACAAAGAATATGTACAACGTTATGCAAATAGTCTAGGAATTAACAAGTTATAGCCAAAATAAAATGATGGTGCTGTCAGACAACACCCAAAATCAGAATCGCTCAGTGGTAGATTTTTTTAAATCCACCATTGTACGGGAAATGGGCCACAAGTTACATTTGAACTGATTGGCTGGAATGATATGTAAGGCTACACACGATTAGTCGGACTATAAATACTATCTTTGGTTGTTAGGGGAGACGTAGGAAGTTAAAATTTTTTCAAACACTTGTCGAAACGTGGCTCCATTGGCTAGACTCGCTGATATACTCACTTAGGAGCGTTAGTTCGAGACCACTAGTGCAAATAAGCTTGATAAAGCAACAGTGCGTTGAAGCCAGCTCATATTTGTGTTAAATAAAAGCCTGGAACATAAGCAGATGGGAATTTGTGCCAGTATTTGTGCCAGAATTCATTGCTAATCAACGTATCTGTGTTTGTTTCCATGAATTGTGGTAAGCTTGAAACATTCAGTATCTTTTAATGAAAATTGAATGTGAATTGTTAATTTATGCCTGTATATATGTGTAGTTCAGTAGCAAACATGATATAAAGCCTATAATGCTCCAGCCTGAACAGAAGGTGTCGGAGGAAAGTAAAACTGCATGGAATGGCCAAACAGTACACTGACACCTAGATTATTGATTAGACAGAAATAATGCTGGAAGTGCAGAGGCGTAGTAACCATTAAGGAGGTTAATGCTGGTATAAAGTATTTCAGATGAAGCTGACAGTTGGCCTAACGCTCTGAACTCAATGTTTGTGATGTATTGTGCTCAGTGTAAAAAGAGAGTATAAATTAGTTATGAAGTAGAAGGTACATCCTTCTTGTTTTCAGGGACCGTGGTCTTGATGGTATTGAGCAGCACCTGGTCAGAGCTTTGCTGAATCCAGAGTCGGACAGCATACTCCTTGGTCCATTTAGCTATCAGTGAGGTGTCTCCAGAGCCGAGGGGAGAGTCGAGCAGAGGAGTCTGTTCCTGCCGCCATCACGCCAGATAAGCTGATGTGGCCAGCTGAGCTCAAAATTATGTACCCCCAGCTTAAAATGACCTTGTAAAAATAACATTAAGAGGGGAATTAAATTGTGTTAATATCAGGAACTGAGAACATCTCCAATAATAGTTCCCCTAAAGACAAACTATTGAAGTCATGATGACAAATACCAACAGAGCTTGAACAAAACAAAACCAGTATTACCTCATATTACTACTACACAACTGACACACATAGGATACTTTTAATAATATATGTCACTACTATATTCATATTGATAAATTCTGTACATATAACTTGTAATTTAAATTGATTGTGATTCCTGGTTCCCTTTGTAGTTGAATCAGGACACATATTCATTCATGCCAGCAATGAATACATATTGTTATTTGAAAAGTTATCAGTGACTCCTTTAAGATATCCTTGTAGAGTGTTTTATGTATGTGAGTGTCACAGTGTTGTCAAGTGTGGTGGAATAAATTAAATTGTTTATCCGTCTGTTGTTGTTATGACTTACACTTCATCATACACATACCCTAGACATACAACGTAGTCATCACACTATTCCAGAATAATTCTGACTGAGATATATATATATGTGGCAGCAAGTAAGGTTATCTATAATACACTACACTTATTAGATATAGATACCTTCACAGCTGATCTCAGTCAGTACACTAAGTCCCCTATAAATATTTATAACATCCCACTTCACCACACAGTATTAAAAGGAAGTCCTTGGTCTGGAATCCCCAGAATATGAGAGATGGAGACCAAAGAAGAGAAGTGGAGACAGACATGAGAGGAATGAGGAAAGCATGGAGAGACTCTGAGATGATGGCACAGGACAGGAAGACTTGGCATGAGTTTGTTGAAAACCTGTACTCCTCAGAGAGCTGAAAAAGAATGAATGAATGAAGAAAGAACCAGACTCTGTATGAACAAGCTGACAAACCAAAGAGAACCACATATAAATATCAGAACAGCTTAAACAAACTTTCGTCAACATATACCATTGCTTAAGATTGAGTATCAGAATGACTAAGTGGTAAGAGCACTTTCCTCTCGCAGAATACCCAGGTGTAAATGGGCACCTAACTCTTGAGTATGGGATGGCAAAGGCAGCAAGGAAGAGAACCGGTGGCCCCTCCTCATAAAAAGCTGGAAATGGTATAGTCAAGACTGACACTTTACTCCTCTACATTCATTTCTGCTATGGGACCACCATTTAAATATATATGTATGTACATATACATACACATATATATATATATATACATACACACACACACAAACATATATGCTGCTTAGGCCATACATCATATAATAGAGATAAGGGGTGTGCACTGCCAACCATGACACCAGCGTCCTGTTGTATAGCACATGGAGCCACATTAGCATTAGTGTCAAAATGGCAAATGCAGTGAATAGGAGTGAACAATTAGCCACAATACAAGCCACATTAGCATTAGTGTCAAAATGGCAAATGCAGTGAATAGGAGTGAACAATTAGCCACAATACAAGCCACATTAGCATTAGTGTCAAAATGGCAAATGCAGTGAATAGGAGTGAACAATTAGCCACAATACAAGCCACATTAGCATTAGTGTCAAAATGGCAAATGCAGTGAATAGGAGTGAACAATTAGCCACAATACAAGCCACATTAGCATTAGTGTCAAAATGGCAAATGCAGTGAATAGGAGTGAACAATTAGCCACAATACAAGCCACATTAGCATTAGTGTCAAAATGGCAAATGCAGTGAATAGGAGTGAACAATTAGTCACAATACAAGCCACATTAGCATTAGTGTCAAAATGGCAAATGCAGTGAATAGGAGTGAACAATTAGCCACAATACAAGCCACATTAGCATTAGTGTCAAAATGGCAAATGCAGTGAATACGAGTGAACAATTAGCCACAATACAAAGCAAGTACACATTTGTGCTTTCTTAAATATAAATAAATGGCTTCATGTTTAAAAATAACATGACATACTATTTCCAAGGCAATAAGAAAAGTGTTGTGAAAAAATCAATCTGCCAAAGATGCACACAAAATAAAAGATGAAGAACTGAAAGAAAAGCAATCAGCACAATAAAAATAATGGCTGATCGGCCTTCAGGATCAAAAGAAAACTCAAGAGCACCAGAAAGCAAGCTATTGTTACTGTTCTTCAGAATCGACATCAATGCATTCTGGGCAAACCTTCTGGTGCTCAGTCTCCCTCAGCAAATGTTGAAGGGTGTGAACGCCGGTTGTTCCTGCAGTGCGCTGATTTTATATACACCTGATACATCCTCTCATATGCCCATCCATGCTAGTCTTACGTTTTATGCCGAATTCCAGTAGTCTTGGGCTTATTGATTCACCAATTGCAGTGTTGCTCTCTAACAGGCTATCGTTAATTATCTTCAGTATCTTTCCCTTGTCCATGTCCAGTGTCTCTACAATGGGTACTCTTAAAGCTAAGTCTGTCAGCTCTCTCACTGCTACGTACTCCTGCATGACCAGGACAGTAGACCTACACCAGTTCCTGAAGGTTTGAGGCTTCTATATATTTTCTTCATTCATGTCATACCCGTCCGTTGGGGACCTTCTGAAGCATGGTCTGAGAGTTAGAAACAATAACTGCCCAGGTCAATAAGGTTTCAGACAGCACCCTCAGGGCTGCATCAGCTGCCTCTATCTACTTTCTCATGCTTGAGGTTGTTGTCACATAAACTCTACCCTGACCAGCTACGACCCTGCCTTTCACTGTAGCTGGGAATCCCTACCCTAATTTTTCACCATGGAGTACAGACCCATGGGTTCAATTCCCAATGCAGGTAGAAAAAAAAATCAACAACAGGCTTGAGAGTACTGACCCAATCCACCCCCTCTCCTTCCCATTAGAGTGTGAAGGAGATAAAGGGGCAGAAACACTTGTCTGTTGGGAGTGAAAACTTCTAATGGTCAGATTGCCTCCTGTTGTAACACTCTGAATAAAGTCTCCTATTATTTTGCCTTGGGAAGAAACTGACAAAAGAAGACCATCAAGAGTTGAGATCTGTGGAGAGACATGATCGCCCATGCTTGTGACATGGCACTTGATGATGATATTACTATCTCAACAACCGTGGACATACAATATACTACCTCGATATTACCAACAAAGACGATATGTCCTTGACTATCAGTGCCTCCATTTTTCTTCAGTTTCAGTTCCTCACAACCTGATTAAATACATGGGTTTTCATTATGGTACATAATATGGTTTGTTTTTTTCCCAAACAAGTATTGAAATACACAGGGTGTTTCAAAATTATGTATGCACACTCTAAATGCTGACAACTCAATTAACATTTGAGACAGAATTATGGCATTTTCACATTGAAAGTCACAGATGCTCAAAGTGTCGATGACCTGCAACAATGCATTGTTTACAGCGATGAACAACTGACTGCCATTGTGTAGTGTTAATAAATGAATAGTGAAACATGCAGTTTTAATATGATGTCTCAGGTCCTTCACTGTGCACGTTTTGAGATGAGTACAACCTTCTATAGAAAAACTTTACGAGAATAATCTAATGGCATTATTCCTTTGTATCTAGCATTATTCTGCTCCATTCTTGTAAAATAGCAAAATTTTATGTTAAGTTATATGCAAAGTATGTATACATAACTTTGAAACACCCTGTATTATCAAAAGCTGTTTAAAAAAAAAATTTCAGAAACAAATGAAAAGTACATTGTCAAACAATATAATTTTCTTTGTATTTATGTTGTGTGAAATGCTGCTCTGTTCTTTCAGTCATTTTACGATGTTTGCATTTTTAATACAAGCTGATTCATATATGCATAAAGGTATGAATCATTTGCATTATATTCTTAAATCAGATCTAAAAACAATTGTGCTTTCCCTAAGAAGAAATCCATGAGTTTCTCATAACTTTGTTTATTGTCACTAATTTTCTTATAATTTGCTTATTCTTCAATCAACATGCGATTTGGCATTAATACTTTGCATTCAGGGCCGGATTAAGCTAGTGCGGGGCCTGTAGCATATGTTAAGATAGGGGCCCTATATTTAAAAAAAAACAATAAAACAACACAAACATATTTGAACACATACATTTTTAATTTACATAGTAATTATCATTATCAATTAATTCGTGCTTGTAATCTTATAAACTTGGCACTCATGTTGCTGGCGTTGTCATAACTTTGACCACGTCAGTCTTTAATATCAATGTCATTTGCCTTTAAAAAATTAAGTAGACTTTTAGTAAGCTATTCAGCACTATGACCTTCCATATCCAAAAATGTCACAAATCTTTCAACTGGTCCAGATGGCAAAACATAGCGCAGAGTCAAAGTCAGCTGGTCCATATTACTATTAGATATATCTGGAGTAGAATCCAATGAAACGGAATAATACTTGTATTTCTTCACTTCACAGAGAATGTGATCCAGTATGCTAGATCCAATCAGATTGATGAATTCCTCACACGTTGTTTTAGATAGATATGATGTATGTCCAAATCCTTTGTTTGCATGAGTACTTATATGCTCTGCCAGAAAAGGGTCAAACTTGGCCAGTAATTCTAACAACCCTAAGTAATTCCCGTTATAAGGGTACCCAACAATTTCATCACTGCCACGAAATGAAAGGCCTCGTTCTGCTAAAAACTTCACAACTTCAATTATTCGCTCTAGAAGTTTGTGCCAATACTTTTCTTGAATGTCCATTTGTTTCACAAGATGGGAATCAACACGTTCACCTTTGTTTTTAACGCATCAACAGTGACATTAAAGATTGTCTATGTGAGGAGCTTTCTTCATGTCGACGCAATAGATTGCTTGCATTTTTCCAGTCATTAAACCCTTCCACAGTAAACTTTGATGAACATTCTGAACTCATAAGCTTGCATGGGAAACAGAATAGGCGCCCTTTACTTTCTGAATAGTATAACCATTTTCGTGCATGTTGCTTGTTTGTAAGTTTATGAATATGTGTAAAATAAGACTTCTGACAGTATCGAGTTTTCTTTTCAGTGTCATACAATCGCACGGATGAAGAGAAGGCACTATCAACATGTTGACATTTTTCACTTCCCTTGGATATGCAATATTCACGCTCACAGTCATCTATATTGTTCGGCCAGTCACCAATATCATTAGAGTACTTCTTCGTTTCACTTATTCTTTCACATTCAGACTCAGTGTATACTGGGTTTTGCTGTATGTTTTCTGCTGCACAGCCTGCACTAGTACTAGTTGTTCCTGTACTTCCAGCTTCAGCGGTTAGAGTACCACCACCATGAACATCAAAATATTCTGTCAGCTTACGTGTTTTTGATATCACAAGTTGATCTCTTCTTTCTTTTTCTTCCTTCGCTTTACGTTTTTCACTTCCAGAAGCATAATTACGTCCAATATATCTGTGTCTACTGCTCATTTTTTTGAGTTTTCTAACCTTACAAATCAAGAAATTTTAATCAAGATCGAAAGAGAGTGCGAGCACGCCGTATACCTCAATTAAAACAGGAAGTTTCCGTTTCCTAAATTCTAGTTTTTATTGTTTGTTACCTATCACTTTGCTCACAGGCTGGTAATTCATCACTGTGCGCAATGGAGCAGAACGCGAAAACGCTTCGATTGTAAAAGCGTGCGAGATGTGGAATGTGTGTGACACAGGTATTTAGTGTATGACGTGGACAGGGTCTGCTGCGAGGGGAACGAAGGTGATCGTTAGGACAGTTGAGTTTGGCTGGTGTTTTCAAAGTGTACGGATATTTATTTGAGAGCGACAGACCAGTGTTTATTGTTATAAAATATTTCAGAGTCAGGATAATTGACTCAATTCATTATGATGTGTGCCTGATTGTATGTGGCTTAAGGAGATGGACAGTAAGTGATTTGAATAAATACGGATTTGTAAAGTATGAAGGCGTCGTAGACGATACAGAGACATTCTGACTTTAAACCGGCACAACAACATTATTGCTTATGTCTGCTACTGTACACATTTGTATTTCTGATGTACCGTCAGATCATCATATGCTCTCAAAAGAAGTGAAGTACACTTATGTTGTATTGTGACATATTAAATGTGATAAAACGTACAACAAGGTGTTGATCAAGATTATTCAAGTTGGCCATTCCTTACGTTACTGTTTAGACTGTTGTCTATTATATCAAAATACCTTACAAGATCAGTGCAGCACATTAATATACTCGTTACCCAATAGCCTTCAGTAAGTATAAGGTAACAGTATTAATGCAAATTCATTTCACAAAGAACGAAACAAAATTAGAGGGGCAGTCGCCTAGAGCCAAAAAAGTGGCTTCCGTCCAAACGTGACCAAATTTTCAACGCCACTTAAATGGCTTCCGTCCGCAAACAGTTAAGATTAAAATAATGAAGAGTCACACTAAGTCACCCTCTTATGCTCTTTCTCTCACAATTTCGTGACACCAAATGAAAATGCGCTAAAGATGGCATAAATCACAAGATCATTGATTTAACGCTCGTATTTTTTTTTCTTCTCTCTAACCAACGGCACTCGAGCTTTCCAGCTCTTTTGGCCCAATGACATGTCATTGCGAGGCTGGGCGGTCAGTGGACTTTCCTTCCAACCCGGTCAGGAGCTTCGCTCCTTCCCATCAACGCTCGTATTAGAAGATGACCAAAAAATTATGTACATATTTATTGGCGCGGGGCCCCTAAAAGCGCGGGGCCCGTAGCATATGCTACTTGTGCTACTACGTTAATCCGGCTCTGTTTGCATTGCATTATAAAACTATTGTCACATTAGGTTTCGGATGTCTTATTAAAAGTTTGATTTACTACAAATAATGTGGTAAAATGTGTTACTATTTTTAGTTACTAACTGTAAAGTTCTATAATAATAATAATAATAATAAATTCTTTAAGCACCAAACACGGCGCATAAGGCAGAAACCAGTGCTCTCCAGGTTGTTCGTTGTGACGCCACTCCTCTTAGCTCTTGCACATTATTTAGGCCCAACGTTCTTCCTTCTCTTATTATTGTTCTTCTGAGTGTTTCTTTTGGTCTTCCTTTTTTCCTCTTACCCTCAGGAACCCAAGTG
This sequence comes from Oreohelix idahoensis, assembly GCA_024509875.1. NCBI lineage: Eukaryota > Metazoa > Mollusca > Gastropoda > Stylommatophora > Oreohelicidae > Oreohelix > Oreohelix idahoensis. The sequence goes on from JAMPIV010009785.1 coordinate 83,027, forward strand.
AGCGCCTGTAGTGGTATTCTGTTGTTTTGCATTCGTAGGACATGACCGATATATGACCATCGTCTTTTCCTTATATAGTCGGAGACATATTTCTGCCTAGAGTCTTCTCTTATTTGTCGATTAGTCTTGAATTCTTTCCAACTGATGTTCATGAGTTTTCTAAGACATTTGTTCTCGAATGTATTCAGCTTGTTCTCCAATGATTTTGTTATTTTCCAACTCTCACAGCCGTATGTTAACACTGAGATAACATTTGAATTAAACAGACGAAGCTTGGTATGTATATTCAATGATCGTAATTTCCAAATGTTAGATAATCTATTGAAGGCGCTAGCTGCCAAAGCAATTCTAGTATGGATTTCTCTTGTTGTGTCACCATCCTGAGTCATTTTACTGCCTAAATAATTGAAACTTTCAACTTTCTGTAGTTTTTCCCCGTTCAAGATGATATCAAAGGTCTCGTTAGAAAAGTTCATAGCTTTAGTTTTAGAGGCATTTATTTGGAGACCTATTTTAACCGAGAGATGACACAAATTATTTATTGCTTCTTGGGATTGTCTTGGTGTTGAACTTAAGAATGCTACATCATCTGCGAAATCCAGGTCCCCCAGGAATTTTCCATTTGTCCATTTTATACCTAATTGTTCATTGTGGGTATAGTTTCTCATAACCCAATCAATAGCTATTCCAAAAAGTAGTGGTGACATAATACAGCCTTGTTTCACCCCTGTTTCTACTGTAAACCATTCTGTATTCCCTTTATTTGTTCTAACACAACATCTTGCATTGTCATATAGTGCTTTGATTATATTCACATATTTTGTTGGAAAACCATAGATTGTAAGTATCTTCCACAATGATGGGCGGTGTAGACTATCAAAGGCTTTTTGAAAATCGACGAAGGTGATAATAAGTGGCGATTGCCTTTCCACTGATTCTTCTATAATTGTTCTTAGTGTGAATATTTGATCAATACATGATCGTTTCGGCCTGAAACCCGCTTGTTCTTCTCTGATCTTTTCGTCAGCATGCAATTTAAGTCTTTCTAACATCATGCAACATAATAATTTTCCAGGTACTGATAATAGAGATATACCACGCCAGTTATTACAGTCTGATAGATCACCTTTCTTCGGTAACTTTACAATAATACTGTCTTTCCATTGTTGTGGTGGTTGTTCTTCTCTCCATACTTCATTTATAATATCTTATAAAGTTCTATAGCCTGGGGTATACTGAAGGTGTCAAAAATCTAACCAGAAAATGTGTTTAAATACAATGAGCTTCCAATTTAAATTTGGTGCTCATTAAAAAAAAAAAAAAAACAGCTCAGCAAACAAAAATATGGCATTATCATCCAATATACCAAAAGTTTCCATGGAAACCAATAGCATTTTATCCAATAATTTGCTGTATTACACATAACTGTTATTGTTGTAAGTTAAGTCTCTGCATTTTAATTGAAATCCTCCAATCATTTATCGAAACAGAATTTCACTAGCTCCTCCGATTCTTCTTCTTAAATCCATAGGTGCTAGCTGTCAAAGCAGTCACTGACTGACACGCCTGGTGGCGTCTTGTAGGGCTGCAACAAACTGCCTTCACTTGCTCGGTCGGCTGCCATCCTTTGTGCAGTGCCCCAGCTCTGGTTCATTCTTTGCATTTCAGCCTCCACAGTTCACTGTCACATTGTTTTCGGTCGGCCTCTCTTCCATCTTCCTTCTGGGGTTCATAGCATAGCTGTTCTTGTGAAGGCATCTGGGTCTCTTCTGAGGATGTGGCCAACCCAACTCCAGCATCTGCCAGCTATGATGGTGCACATGTCTTTTTGGTTACTCCAAATAAGCAGTTCTTGGTTGGTCTTCTTCTTTCTTCTTTGATCCTTAGCCGCCGACCGTCAAAGCAGTCAGTGGCCATTACGCCTGGTTGGTGATTCAGAGCATTTTCCTTAGGCAGACTGTGTGGAAAGAAGACAATTTCATCATTTCATTTTCTGTTAATCTCCAGCATTCCGCACCACACAGAAGCACAGAAAGTACACTGTATAATTAATGAGCTAATAAAGGAAACAGAAAAGGGCAAAAAGAAAATGGTATGATCAAGTTAAGTGTGTGCTAGATCAGTGCCAGATCCAGGAGTGGGGGGACATCACGGAAAATAGGCAGGGTATAGCTTTGAGCCAGGCAGTACTTAACATGAACCTTACCATCTTGAATGATGGACGCCCAACTAGACTGGCAACTAGACCTGGGGATGCAAATGGTGTCATAGATCTGGCATTCATCTCTAATGCTGCCACCACCATGGCACGTGGGATGTACTAGGTCCACAGGAAAGTGATCATCTACCTTGCATCATACTCATTGCAAAGGGTAGGACCACTAGACACAGGAAAACTAAACAGACCTTCAAGTATCCTACAGACCCAATCGACTGTAACAACCCTTTACACACACTGCATTAAAATGCCAAACAAAAGACAGTGAGAACACCTTTCACCCAACCTCCTTGGTAGAATAAGACAGTGGAGGAAGCATGGATAGAAAAGGAAAGAGCTACAAAAGAATGGCGTAAAGCATGAAACAGAAGAATGATGAATGAGGGAGAGGTTGAAGAGATGAAGGAGATAAAGCAAAGAGCCGTTAACAGATTCAAGAGCTCGGCAAGGGAGGCCAAGGATAAAGTGTGGGAGGACTTTGTGACACAGGTGGGCACGGTAAAAACCCTACAGAAATTCTGGTCCTTACATCGAAGAATGAATAGGAAAAGTGTGAGCCAGTCCATCCCTAATTTCAAAAGCTCCACAGGACTAAACCTGAAGACGGTCAAAGAGAAGGGAAGAGCATCATTCAATCGATATGTGGAGCAAATGGATAAAGGTAACAAAAATGCCCGCCTGAAAATTAAGGAGTGTTCTGGAAAATGCCCTAAGGGGCCAGATATACTTCAATCTCATTTCTGAAGAGGACGTGGTGTACATTGAAAACTTGCAGAAACACTGCTCTGATGTCATGATTAAACAGCTCGATGACACAGCCATTATAAATATGATGAGCGATTTCAATACCAGTATACAAAATGATGAGGTGCCGGAAGACTGGCTACAGTTACCTTATGCCACTTCCTAAACCTGGCAAAGACCCCACACTGCTCAGCAGCTATTGAATTATCCACTACAGAATGTCTATGGTGAATTACTTGAAAAGATAGTTGCAAGACAAGTAATGAGCCACCTCGAAACTGCACACATCCTTCCTGATACCCTGGGTAGCTATAGGCCTATGAAAACAACATGCTGAAATGTTTGTGTACAAGGGATTCCAGGGTTAAAGAGAAACGGTGGCTGTCGCCATTGACCTAGAGGATGCTTATAACAGTGTGGGCTTTGCAACCCTAATAAGACTGTATAATGGCATGTGGTGTAAACCTTTGGATAACAAGGTGGATAGCAGCTGCCTTAATGGAGATCAGTTGCTTTTCGCTTGGGAACATGGACATCAGAACCAATGCACATTTGCCCGAGAATACCCCAGGGTTCTCCACTATCACTAGTGCTGTTTAACATCTACACAGCAAAAGTAGCAACCTTTCAACCAACAGAACTGGGACGAACATTAACTTTCGCAGATGACATACTCATGTACAGAACTGGCTCAATCCCAACAAGGCCTGTGTGATGTGGTGCTCTTTGAACAACTCTATAGTGAAAGCAGACCTTCCAGACATCCCTTTCAATGGGCAGAACATTGAAAGGCAAGTCAAGCTGAAGTATCTGGGAGTAACGTTTGATTGTGGGCTATCATTCAAGTATCATGTCGAACTGATCACACAGAAGTGCAAGCGAGGACTGGCAGCCATAAAAACAATAGCTGATGCGTGCTTGGAACAGAGACTACTGTTTCTCCTGTATCATCAGCTCATGATTTCAGTAATCGAGTATAGGCTAGGAATACTCACGCAGTCAGTGTCACAATGTGAACAACTGGAACGCATTGAAAATGAAGGGATGCAACTAGTTTCGGGCTGTCCTCATGAAACCCCCACTGTGACAATGAGATACATGCTCAGATTGCTGTTGATTAGATCCAGACATGCGATGGCCCAGGCAAAAGCCTACATGTGGGTAACCACCAACAAAAGACACCCCTTACATGAGAATGTAGCTGACATCAAAGGAGCAAGAATAAAGAGGGGGATGTCATGGATGGCACAGGCAGAGGCTACTATTGGTCAGGTGACCAGGGTTGAAAATATATCCAAAGGGGAAGAGTAGAGTAAGTCAGGGGACTACCAGAAGGTAGTTTTTGAAATGCCTAGAAACCCTACATAAAAGGGCGCTACGACTTGTTTGCCTGAATGATAACATTCCCAGTGCTCAGCTATTTTCACAGCTGAATGTTCTTCCTCTTAAAAAATTCTTCTTCTTCCAAGATCTCCTATTTGTGCATCAAATTTTACACGGCAGAACGCCTTCATACTTGCAAATGTTCTTTCGCTATAAGTACTGCTCATATTTTATACGTGGTGACCTACTTTTGGACCTTGCAAAACCTCGAACTGACCTCTTCCGAAGTTGTTTTAGTTATGCAGGTGGTTTAGCATGGAATTCCCTACCCAAGTCTGTCAAAACTGATAATTACACCACATTCAAAAGACATCTGCATTCACATGTCATGAAATCTTGTACACACATTTAACAACAATTCTGTTTCAGTTATTTAAACGTTTCCACGAGCATTTAACTATCATTGTAATATTTTCATTTTAAATTGAATTTTTTATATTAAGTAGCTTCATTGCTTGACCTCTCTCTCTCTCTCCCCCTCTCTCTATGTGCGTGAATGACTATGAGTAAATGTACTTGTGTGTGCTAAGTTTCTGATTATGATGATAATATTAATTGATCCTGTCTGAAGTTGTTAATATTTTAATTTTTAAAATGCTGAAAATTGTATTGCAGGGCAGGAATGTTAAAAGGCAATTATGCCTATTTCTTTACCCTGATGAAATAAAGATTTCGTTCGTTCGTTCGTTTCATCATTAGCTTTGGCAGAGAGGGCAGATCTTGGGGCAATGGAAAAGCAGAGCTGGAGATTAAGATAAGTGATCATGCTGGGGATGATGACGCCTTTTGTGTACACTGATGGGTCTGTAGTGCATGGTGAGAAATCAGTATGGGGCTTCTCTGTGAGAATAAAGGGCAGGGTCATTGCTGAACAGTGGAGCCTACATGACAACAACCTCCAGCATGAGAATGAAGGTAGAGGCAGTTACTGCAGCACTGAGGTGGCTGTCTGAAACTCCATCAACCAGGGCAGCTATATTGTCAGACTCTCAAGCCATGCTTCGGAAAGTTCAGAACGGATGGCTGCGACAGGAATGGAAAACATCAATAGAATCCTCAAGTCTTCAAGAACTTGTGTGGATCTACTGTCCTGGTCATGCAGGGGTACATGGCAATGAGAGAGCTGACAGACTGGCCTCACGAGCACCCATAGTGAGGACACTGGAGATGGATAAGGGAGATATACTAAGGGCAATTAATGATCACCTGCTAGATAATGACACTGCACTGGATGAATCAACAAGGCTGAGACTGTTGGAGTTTGGCATCAAATGTGGAACTAGCAGAGATGGACATGAGAGAGGGTGCATCCGCCGTATGTACAACCAGCGTGCTACAGGTACAATTAGCATTCATACTCTTCGACATTAGCTGAGGGAGACACAGCACCTATGGGTTTTCCTGGAATGCAGTGAGGTGAATTCTGATCAACAATAACAATAAAAGTGTGTGCATTTTTAATTGCATTCCTGCTATTATTTTTGAAAATTGTATTTCACTGTAGCTCTACCACTTAAAAGTTTAACAATATGTCTTAATAAACTGTCCAACTGACATCTTCACTTAATATTACAGGTCCATATCCCAGAATCCAAACACCCAAAAACTGAAAGTTTTTTTGGCCGACGTTTAGGCAATTTTCAAACACATTTTTGGCCGACTTTGGGTGATTTTTGAAAATAAAAAAAAATCAAATTTCCAAAACATGGCTGTCCCTGAGCATTTTGGATTCTGGGATACGGACCTGTAGTATAAAATTACCTGACAAACTGTCCTCAGTCGGGCAGGCAGTGGTTGTGGAACTCTGCCTCCTCTTCTTCCATAAACTGACAGGGTATATGTCAGTTTCTTTCTCAGTATCATTTCCCTCATTCTGTACTGTGCGTCCCTTAAATAATATAATGTACACATTCACATCTAAGCCAAATTATTTTAGATTCAACAATGATCACATGTGTCATCTCTACAAAAAAAAGTGGAATTTAAATAACAGAACAAATTTTAACTTGCCTTATCCCTGCCTGCCCTATGTTGTTCCTGGGGGGACCTCTGAGGAGACACAGAAATGACTGCTTCTCCCTCAGGCATGACATAAAATGTGACTTATGGGAGGCTATACATGAGGCTGGCAAGCTCATCATGTAAAACAAATAGCTACAGAAGCATATGCATTGATGCAGGTTTCCTAAAAGCAGACCAGCTGCAGTGGTGGCTCCATACTCCAAATTAAATGAAAAAAAAAGAGATGAATGAATTAATCTGCCTCCCACTCTGGCTTATTAAAATATGTCTCCTATTTCTGGCAGTCATTCTGCAATTTAGCACCTTATGATCTGGTACAAACTTCCCTTTGCTATAACTAAAATACAAGCCATAGATGTCCAGAACTTATCTTGATAATCAAGTTATTATGTCTGTTCATAAATAATTTAACACGTCAAATTTTCCTTTAATTGACACGACTTGGTTTTGAACCCAGTCCCTTTGCCCTGAGTTGCAAGTGCTCTAACCACTCTGCCCCTTGAACAAATATACTTCAAAAATGTTGATAACAGAAATTGTCATGGGATGTTATAAGAGTTGGGTGTTAGGAATGTGCCCCATAGGATGTTATGAGAGTTAGGTGTTAGGAATGTGCCCCATAGGATGTTATGAGAGTTAGGTGTTAGGAATGTGCCCCATAGGATGTTATGAGAGTTAGGTGTTAGGAATGTGCCCCATAGGGTGTTATGAGAGTTGGGTGTTAGGAATGTGCCCCATAGGGAGCTATGTTGGCTGTTTGTGACATCTGGAGATATGTGCGCTAAATTGAACTTAAAAAAAATGTTTGGACTGTTTTTGCATAAAGTTTGCCTATTTATAAGTGCACGGTTGTGAACTTGCATGTGTAGATCTGATGCGTCCTGTGGGACTGACTAATTTTCAGGGATCATGTGAGAGACGAAAGTGAGTGAATTGACTACCAATATGATAATTCTAAGCATGCTATAAGGTACAGTCTAAGCAGCTGATTTCTCAAATGTAGACTTTGTAAACAACAACTAACTCACCCCACAACATAATTTCAGTTTCAATCTGTCTGCTACCTCTGTGGCACAAAGTTCAGCATTATTTGTCTGGTAAAAGAAGGCAAAGAAAAATAAAACAGAATCAATACATGTCAATTCATGTCAATCAATTCATATAAAGTACCAATAATAGACAGAGGAATAAAATATATGTACCTCATAATCTACTTCCTGTTTAATTTGTGCCGGCTCATCATTTTGATTCATGACCGATAGCTTTTTGGATGTGGTTTCTGTGAAAACATGAATTTATGAATTATGAGTGTTACTATAAATCACAATGCAAATTGAAATAATGTTTCTTCTTCTTCTTCCTCGTTAGCCTTCAGACTTCCATATTTATGACTCTAATAAGAGGCAGTAGTCAACTCAAGGTTCCCGACATCTCCAAAGTTTTTCGTTGACAGAAGTGGGTTGTTGCCATATGCTACTCCAATCATTACTGTAGGTTGGAAATAATGTATAAAAGTACGTATTGCCACAATAATTCACATAGCACACTCAAGTCACTCGCAAATCACCATTTTCCTTTGGGCTCCTTACGCAGCATAGAGCCATCACTACAGCTGGTCCCCTTGCTGAAAGTCTGCACTAAGTAGTCACATGCTCTTGTAGTCGTGGTTTCAGTGGCAATTAGTTTTACATGATGAGGTTGCCAGCCCCACGTACAACCTTATGTTAGTTACTCTGTATGAGGATGAAAAAGTCTTTCTTTCTTTGTCTTTTCATAGACCCCCGGGGGACTCACTCACAAATAAAGGATGTTTATGATGCTACAAAATGAGGTTGATCATTGCTTGGTTCCATTCTAGTCCTTCAAAGATTGTCTAATGTTGTCCACCCAGCGGACTTTGGGTCGTTCTGGAGGTCTGGATCCCTGGCTCTTAGTTTCCTCAGATACCTCATTTCTGAGGTTTGGATCTGGCTTTTGTGGGTTGTAGTCATTGCCCATGACTCGCATCCATACGTCAAGACTGGGACATAGGTGGAGCGGTATACAGCCATCTTCGTCTTCTTACCAACTCCTCTTTTGCTGAGGAATCCTCGATTTATGGCTTGAAAAAAGTCTCCCAGCTGCTGCACTTCGGGTAGCCAACTCTTCTTTGATGCCTCCCGTCCGGTCTATGACAGCTCCAAGGTATTTAAAGTGGTCGACCTGCTCCAGGACCTGTTCTCCCAGCTTAATCTGTTGTCTTCTTTCCTCTCGTGATCACTGTGTAATTCACGGACAACATCTTGTCGCAAAAAATCTAAGTGAACGGCTTCTCAAATCATCAAATACTGTTATCACAGCAATTAATAAAATTAAGTCCTATGCTCTCAATTCTCGACTATTTCGTGAGCTTTGTACTGAGAATGATGAACAATTTGAACGCTTGCTGATGCACACAGAAGTCAGATGGCTCTCAGAAGGACGTAGTCTGAGACGCTTTTATGCTCTTTTTTGAAACTGTGGTAGAATTCTTTAAAGACTCGCATGCTTCGCTCAGTACAGAACTAATGAATATCATACATGACATTGCATATTTGTCAGATTTATTCACAAAGCTTAACAAAATAAATCTGCAACTGCAAGGAAATGATTTTAATCTTATCCTTTAGCACGCTGCATAAAAATTCAGAAAACTTGCCCAACCACTGCATTCTTTTTCACAACACCCCATTTTTATAGTGGGTGACTTGTAAATTCTAGTTTTTTTGTTTTTTGGTCAATTGCTCTAATTTTTAGATTGTATAGAAATGAATGAATGATGAATCTGATGATATAAAATTTGTTTGTGTACATGTTAGATGTGATAGGAAGAGAGGAAAGGAAAGATGAAAAAAACGAAAAAAATAAAAAAAAAATATAAAAAATTTTTTTTTTAATTTTAAAATTAAAAAAAAAAATAAAAAAAATTACCAACGAACGAAGAGTCCATATCCCTTGCATCTCAATGAAAGTCATTTGACCAATAGAGCAATACAAATCAAATGACGATCTTTTCGTTACACCCATCATCAGTAGCAAAGCAACAAACTCCCTAGCCAGCTGTGACATTCGGCCATAATCCCAAATTTTTCCGATATTCCTAATCCTAATCCCTAAAATTATACATACTTGAAAGGCCATTTTACTTTCGTTTCCATCTCGGCCATCAAACATATTCTGAGAACCGATTTCAGCGCTTATAAAGACAAAAATTTTATCCTCACCGCATGGCGTTAGAATCCAATAAAATTAGAGCAAAAATGGCCGCATGTTGATGCCGATTCATTTCGATTTAAAAAATTTACAAAAAATAAATGCGGATACACCCATCGCTTTTTTAAGATCGGAAACGGAAGCTAACTCTCTTGCAAATAACATTAGAACTTAACATCCAGGGCTGAAATCACGTGTACACAAGTCCTCATGCTAGAAACGGTGACAGCCGCAAGGCGACACATATCGCCTCCAGCTGGCAGAACATAGGTTGCGTTCGGCGATATGTCTCGCCGGCAGCGTGCTAAAGGTTATAAAAGTCAAATCTGTCGTCTCCACGTTTCTAGCAAAATTAACGCTATTGAAACGCAATACTGGCCATCACGAGCTAATCCAATTTCCCAACATCTTTGAGTTGGAAGAGAAAGACAAAATACCAGTGGACAATCTTCAAGTATATTGTGCACATCTAGATGAGCTGCATAAGATATGTCTCAGAGGTTTCAGGATCTTCTTTTGATCACTATTCCAGACTGGATAATAAATCCATTCATGGACACGTGCAGTGGGAACTAGGAAGGATGGAAGAGGAACTGATATTGCTGCAAAATGGCATTGAGCTTAAGCCAATGTTCAAAAAAATTATATCAAGACTTTTGGTTGCAGAAAGAAATCTCTGAATGCTATCCTGCAGTGTGGAGAAAGGTTAAGATGTTCTGTATTGCCTTTTAAACATCGTATTTTTCGAAGCAGAGAAACAGATTGCAAATTACTGAACATGGGGATCGGAGACTCCTTGTGAGTAACTTTCAGCCTGATGCTGAGAAGCTGATATCACTGCACCAGGCACATCCATCTCACTGAAAGTTAAAAGAACAATGAAGAAGGTTTGTTACTAATATACTCTTGTATGCTACTGTTTGCTATACTGGATTAAATAATTAAGTTTTTCTTTTTAAATTAAATTAATAAATAAGCGTATCTGTAGCTTTATATTAGAATGTAATAAATAGAGCAATTAATTGTCACTGTTTTAAATTAGCAGTTGCTCTTATCTTTCACTCTTTATAGTTTTTTATGTCCTGTGGGGGAAATGCGTGGGCGCTGGGGACATGCCCTGGAAGCAAAGGGGGCGGTGACCCAAAAAAGTTTGGGAAACACTGATATAGAATAAATGAATATTTCAATATTTCCTAATTGTGTATAAGTCTGGATGCGCATGCGTGCACGTGTTTTCTTTCCTGTATCCATAAATGGCAGCCTTCTCATACTTGTTTTGGTGTTTTAAAAAAAAAAATTTTTTAATTAAAAGGTGGGAGGTGAAAGCCTGAGACGTTTGGGTTGACATTTAGCTTCCTCACTAGTATCTTCCCAGACCTTCACCTCCCCGCTATCAATAACCATGAACTGGCAGCGGTGCACCACTTCACATACCTGGGGTCTATCATCAACGACAAACTCTCTCTGGACACAGAAATTGACAGCCGCATTGGCAAAGATGCAGCTACTTTTGCCCGCCTCACAACACTTGTTTGAGGAAACTCCAAACTCACAACAAAGACCAAAGCTGCAGTATACAAAGCCTGTGCCACCAGCACACTTGTTGTCATGTGCTGGCCTTCAAAGCATGTATACACTGCTTAAACAGCGCAGACTACGCTAGCTTGGCCATGTCCGATGCATGGAATATGGTCGCATCCCGAAAGATATCTTCTACGGACAACTGGCAGATGGTAAAAGAACAGTTGGCCGACTGCAGCTGAGGTTCAAAGATATGTGCAAGAGAGACATGAGGGCACTGGACATAAATCCAGCAACCTGAGAGGATGAAGCTGCCGATCACACCAAGTTGCCATCTCAGACTGGATGAAAAGAAGATCTCACGGCAGGCAGAAGAGAGGAGAAAACATTGAAAGGAACAGCAGGAAAATAAGCAGCTGAGGGCTGTCATCTCAGGGGCGCATTCCCATAGTCAGTTATGACTGAAGTGGCTATTATAACCTTAATCCTAACCCTAATGGCGTCAGTATGATATCAAAGAACATGACCCACTATTTTTCATTTCAACCAGTGAAATGGTACCATCATCAAGTATCAGCAATTAAAATTATCTGGAATTAGCGACACTATATATCCTAATTATAACCCATCAGAGGTTGAACGGTTTATTTTTCTTCATAAATTAAAAACATAAAATAAACGTTGGGGGCCTACTCTTCTCAAAACTTGTTCTGCAGTTATGGGCGAATTGCAAGCCTGTGAGTATTCAAATAGTCGGAACAGGATTATACGTTGTTCATACCTCTTACATTTAACTGGATCTAAGTAGAAACTAAAAATAGATCTAGACAGATCTAAATCTAAAAAAACCAAATAAATATGGGGATGAGTAAAACAGAGGTCAAAAGCTTAATGAAAATAGTAATAACTGATGAGAAAGGTAGGTGTGTGTATGAGTGTGATGGAAGCCTTAAGGGCAGACATGAATATAAATTGTTCAAGACTCCAACAAGAACGTGTCAGGTATCTAGAGAACTAAAAATTTATAGCAATAAGAAACATCTTAGACTACAGCTAAGAATGGGCTATTTCATAATAGGAAAACCTTACTGTGCAGAGTGTCTAGAACAAAATAATATATAGCACTTCCTACTAAAATGTAGGAAGTATGAATAACAGAAAAAAAACAATATTAGATTATTTACAGGCGTGCAATTCATCCATGACAGTGGAATAGGTGTTGAGAACAGACAGACCTAGAGAACTGTACAATTTAGTAAAACGGTATATAACAAGACCTAAAACTAATATATGAGGAATAATGATGGTGTGAGGGTCAGGGGTAGTCTGATGGGGTGCTTGTGTGGATGATGGCAGATAACTGGTGGACTGGGTGTCATTCCGGACTTTCTCACCCATTTTTACCTTGTTAACAACAGGGCCATTATGAGAGACTTTGCTTTTTTTTTAAGTTGTTGTTTGTATTTGTTTTGGTAAAATGTACCTTTTGTGCCACCAGCATTAGTCTGCCGTGAGGTATCGATGTTTATCCACGGTGAGGTATTGATGTGTAAATAAAATCGTAGGTACTGCCGAAATTAACGACACAGCATATAAGAGAAAACACAGAAACAAACGTGTTTCCCCATGTGTGAAACATTTCCCGGTTGAAGATAAAGGAAATTAAATTTAAGTCTGATTAATCCAGCGGCAACATTCTGCAAAACCCAGATGTTTAGCAGATAGAAGCTTAATTGTTTGTGTGTGGCTCCATGCTCCATAAGGAGTGAAATGAAAAGAAGAAAATGTGGAACACAAAACTGGCAGTGTTTCCTACGTCAGCGTTTAAATTTTTTGAATTTTATTTTACACTTCGCCGCTGTGGGTATAAACTGCCATAAAATCAGCATAGTATTTGCGTGTACGTATTACGTTTCCCTCTTCTGTAATATATACTTTTTATGGCTGATTTTAGATGTTGTGGTAGCTCTTGATGTTTAGCCTGTGCTGTTCAAAGCCTAGGTCATTATGCCCAGGGTATTATCTAGCTGTTGTTGTCGTTATTGGTCTAGCGCCATTTGGGTTACCGCCCTTCGACCCAATGCCATGTAGTGGGAGAGGTATACTTTGGCCTGTTAAAATGGCCCTGTTCACTTCCCATGCTGCAGTATCTGTTATAGGACTGCCATCTTTTAAAGTTGATGATGAATGTTTTTTCATGCTGCTGAAAGCTCATTCTTAATAAGTGTTGACATGTTTTTTAATGTTATAACGTCAATACATGTAATTATCTTAAACACCAATTAATGATATATTTTTAATAATTATACAAAATTCTGATCTTCGGAGAACATAATGCCTACACCTCGAGACACAGCATCATACTTTTTATGTTAGCAGAGTGATCCACACCAAGCCAGTTGTTTTATATTTGTTATCATTATTCCCAATCATCACACCGGAGGAACATGATTTGTTTTATTCTTATTTACATGTATTTCATACAAGTGTTTGTAATGCTTAAAGTCAATAATTTCTGGTTATCTCCGATACCAAGTACAATTTAAAGGGAAATCATGATTAGAACTGTGTCGCTCAAGGTTAATTTTACCTTTGTTTTTTATTTATTTTTTTCTTAGGAAAGGGGAGGGAGCACACACATACATTCACACAATTTTACAGTTTTCATTTACTGTATTTGGACTGAGTGGATGGTGGAGAAGATACTATATTTAGATATCAGAAATTATATTTTTTACTATCGAGTTTACTACATTATAGGCCTATATCCTAATAATAACTCATCAAGGGTTGAACGGGATACTTTGTCTTTAAAAAATGGATCTAAATACAAGAATCTTGAAAAGCAAGAATTTCAGCATATGTTATTACTTGTATTGCCATTAATTGTGTATATTAAGCTATCGTATCAAACAGTGCATTCAACTTACCTTATGGCAAATCACTGCACTTTCGACTATCGAAAATGACCGAAGGGTGTTTGTGTGTTCAAAATTACACTCTCTTGCAGAGCTGTTTTAGTGCCGAATTGTTGCCTGTGCGGGAAATATAAAAATTTCCATTTCTCCTGGTCTTTGTTTGTAAAAAACCTTACCTATTTTGCTACTTTTATCTTGATAAACTTTTCAAATCGCTTATCTCAGCATGCTAGTCGAATAGTTAGCTCCACTTGTCTTTGTATTAATTATAATAATGGTAACGACATTAGTAATGTTGGTTTGGTTGTGAATATTGTTATATCACACTTTGCGTAATTGGGTATGTGTCATAAGCTGTTCAAATAAAAAATCAAAACTAAATTTGTGTTTTTTTTTTGTTTTTTTAAATTAATGAAGAAAAATATCCCGTTCAACCCCTGATGGGTTATAATTAGGATATATATTGTTTTCAATTCCAAATAATATGAAAAACTGCCGATATGAGAAAGTGGCATCACATTTGTCAAATCATTGTAAATAGGGACAATCACAATTGTGCTTATACGTTAAATAAATAAATTTAAAAAAAAAAAAATCAAGAAGAAACTCTGAACAAGAATAATATTAAAGTGAAGGGTTGTAAAGGCCTGGCGGTTCCAGTTATATAACTGACTTTAACAGATATTTAATTGACTTTCATCTGTGAATGTTTTGTCACACACAAAAACATTCACACAAATTTGGTTTTGATTTACTCAATTTGGACTTAGTGAAGGGGGGAAGAAAGTACTATATTGGAAATATGACTATTTTCTTGAATTAGCACAACATACGTCCTAATTATAACCCATCAAGGGTTGAACGGAATAGGCCTACTTTATTATTTAAAAAAAATCCCTGTTCAAAACTCCAACAAGAATAGGTCAAACATTTATGGAATGAAATAATTCCCAGCAACAAGAAAATTGCTCAGATTACATCTGAGAACGGTCTATTTTAGAATAGAATAACCTTACTAGAATATTTCGAGAATCGATAGACCTAGAGAATTTCACAATAAAATAAAACATAAAACAGTTTGTAACAAGAACAACAATTAATCTATAACGATTAGAAATGATGTGATGGAAAAGTGAGGGTGTTTTGAGGTTAACGAAGTGCATATTGATGATGACAGATAATTAGTGACTTTTGTGTCGTCCCAGACACCCCGGGTTTTCCCATCCACCTCCCCCTTGTTAATAACATGCGAAAGACTGTTTTTTGGGGGACAGGGGAGGGCATACATTCACAGTTTTACACTTTTGATTTACTCTATTTGGACTGAGTGGAGAGGTGAAATGATGCCAAATTTATATGTCGGAAATCCAAATTATTATCTTGAATTAGCAACACTATATATCCTAATTATAACCCACCATAGGCTAAACGGGATATTTTTTTCTTAAAAAAAAAAAAAATCGTCACCAGTGTCGTAACTACCGCTTGGGTCAACCGGGGACGTCCTTGGGGTACCAGCACCGAGTTGGTCCCGGAAAGTAATGATCAGAAGCAGAACAGGCCTTAGGCCGATTTTTACTCAATCGGGCCCAACGCTCGTGTTCTCACCTACTGCTTTGAAAAGAAAATAATAAGGAACGAAGATTATTTCAGATTAAGCATCCGGAAAATAAGATATTACATTGTGTTAAAACAAAACAATACCTATATTTATGCGCTATATTTTGACATAAAACCTGTTCCAACAAAACTATAATCTTAATTTCAGGAGGCCCCACTAGAATGGTCTAAATCGTGCCCCGCAATTACTAAGGCCGACCCTTGTCAGAAGTTTTTTTTTTTTTTTCGTACGCCCGCTAATACTCGAGGCGAAATCTCAGGTTATTATTTATGTCTAACCTGACATTGATTTTACGTGAGTATCCCTTTATTTCTTGTACAGAGACAGGTGTCCCTCGCCATTCAGGCAAATACTCGCCGATTTCGGAGGTACCCATTGCAGCTGGGTCGGCTCAGGAGCCGCCAGTCCCTGGTCGACGACACTCCTTCAAATGTCCTCGCCAGGTCTCGAGTTAATCCAGTCCAAATCCCGGTCGACGAAAAATCCTCAAATGCCGTCGCCCGGGTTTGATCCTGTATCACCCGGTCGCCAGAGCGGTGTTGTAACCACTACGCTAGCGCGGCTCCCGTTGTCAGAAGTGACCTTCGCCTTTGTATATATCCGCTCAATTTCCTTAAACATCATTGCATGTCCCAGTTTCTGGAAACAGAAATGGATGGGATAACGAAGACGTATTAAGATGATTGACCTATATTGGTGAAACTGGCAGACGTTTGGCAGACAGGTTTCGGGAGCACTTGAATGACATCCATCATGGCAAACATTTACCGGTGGCCCTTCACTTCAACAGCCCTGACCATTCAGGTAACTCTGACATTAATTTCACTGCCCTCCGTTCATGTATCGGTGACGACCGAACTCGCTTTTCGTTGGAGAATCGTCTCATTTTTTCAAATGGGCGTTTTAGCTCCTGCTGGGATGAATGTCCAGCATCATTTTGCATAATTCTGGTGGCTTCTGTCGTTATTTTCCTATCTATCCTTGTTTTTGCTTTGGTTCGTTTCGTTTCCTCAATTATCTGTTCTTAGCCGTCACTAGCTCATACGTCACTTCCGCATGACGCCTTATTTTTTCAGCCATTTTGAATGTTCCTTTCTTCGATCCAGCTAAGTGATTTTTTATGCATTTTAATATTGTTGTTCATTTCTGTCTTCGTTTCGCTGATTATTTACTTTCTTGTTTCGGCATGCCTTTATGGTTTCACGATTTTCTTGCATTATTACTGTTATCGTTCCTTCATCACCGTGGTTTCATCTGCTTGTATCGCTCATTTGACGTTTTCCTCATCATCATAGACCTTCGTAGTACCTATATGTAGTTCTTGTCCTTGTCACCTGTTCGTAACTGTGGCTGACGAAGGGTAAAACCCGAAACGTCCCTTGTCTCATGTGTACCGTTTACATGTAAAACTGATTTCATACCATATTATTTTTTAATTTATATATTCGTATTAAGATCTTGAGCGGACGACAAAGGAAAGGAGGACCTGGCACAAATTTGTTGAAGAACTATGTTACTTGGGGAGCTAAAGCATGATGACGATGAAGCAAGTTGTTAGAATTTATACACATTTTGTGTATATTGATTTATAGTTAGTTGCTGAACCGATTATATATATATATATATATATATATATATATATATATATATATATATATATATATATATATATATATATATATATATATATATATATATATATATATATATATATATATATATATATATTGAAAATTGTGTATGTGTGACCTGGATGCTCTGTTTCACATTTGCTTCAGTGTTTGTTCTTGATCAAACACTTGGTCTCTTCATGAGTTTATGCTTGTGTCAAGTTGAGGTAGACTTCCGCCTTCCTTTGCCTGTCTGTCAGCCTCTGATGCATATTTCCAGCTCAGCAGAAGTGAACGGGTGGTAATCTTTAGACTTCACATAGGTCACAACAGACTGAGATACTATCTATTCAACAAGCTAAAGATATGAACTACTGATGAATGTAACTGTGGCACAGATAAAATGACTGCTGACCATTTACTTCAAAGGTGCTCAACACATGAGGAACAGTGAAAACGCAAATGGTTATCACCAGTAACATTCCTATAAAAGCTCTGCGGAGATACGAACAGCCCCAAGCTGAGCACTGCTTTCTTTGAACATATTCAAGTTGACGTCTGAAAGTGAACGAGAATAAAAAGAACCCATTATATATGGAAGCCCAGGGCCCTCTTACATTTTAATTACGCCACTGTCTTAAACCAGAGATATAAACCTATCATTACGTTCTTTAACAAACTCATCTTGCCGGTATGCTAATGTAGATAGAGTGAGAAGATACAAAAGCCAGTACAGTATTCCTCACATATTCCGTATCAGTCATAACCGCAGTTGTAGCGGCATGATACATAAGGAACGAAAGGGGAAAAGACTGATAGAAAATCAGTGCTACCAATGTCATCACTTTACGGCCTATGATTTTTGAGGAGTTAAAAGGTGATGAATGAATAAATGAACCCTTGTGTTACCTGAACCCGAAAGGGGAGCAAAGAATAGTAACACTGAGACCCAGGGGCGTACATAAAGTATTTGGCACCCGGGGCGTAACCTACCTTTAGTGCACCCCCCCCCCTTCCCTGTGGCGTTGGCGATTGCACACCACATGTCAGAGAATGACCAACAGTATGGTGCTGGTAAGCGCGGCACAATAAAGATTTGTCACTATGTGTACTTCGCACATGACGAAAACTTATTTGGGATAGTGACAGAACTAAGTTAATGTTTACCCTGTGGGGTTCGCTTGTGTCATCTACCAGATGGTAGATATTTGAAAAGTGTTCTATGGATAATGTCTTGTAAGACGTCGATGTGTTTGAATATGGAACTAACAAATGAAACGGGATCATATATTACTCATGTGGAATTATGGAATGGGGAATTTGATGAAATTAACCTGCTTTGCAATGCCTTGTTGTGATGTGTAGTCTACGTCTTAATAAATGTGGAATTTTGATGGAGTTTCCAAGTCGATATATTTATCGTTGAGTTGGAACGTTGGAAATACTGTTACTGAGTTTTTGGTGGTGATTGCTATGAACCACGTGGACAATAAAATTATCCATCCTAGACATAATCGAGTAAACGAGCATAATATGGAATCTGTCAATATAAACCACGACACCACCTCCCGGGCTACTCTGCACTGTTGAAAATTTTTAGCCACAAGAACGTCAACAAACAGTATGGATAAAACTCAGCCACCAAGGACAGAAGACAGTCCTCTGGTAACGACGCTCATGATTCAACACAGAGAAAGCCGGAAGTAGTTAATGTTATATAAATATCTCCATGGGAGAAGATCGGCTGCCACGGCAGGTATAGGAGGCTAAGAGCCAGGGATCCAGACCTCCAGGACGGCCCTGAGTCCGCTGGAAGGACAACATTAGACAATCTCTGAAGGACCGAGGACTAGAATGGAACAAGGCCAGGAGGAAGACAACCGATAGAATAGTGTGGTGCTCTCTATTCCAAACCTCAACACCTCACGGTAGAAGAGGAACGACTAAGTAAGTAAGTAAGAATATCTCCAGATTTATTAGGAAAACGTGGAAAGACCTTGAACTAAGCGCACTCGACAGGAGTAATTAGTATGTGTTAGTTGGTCTATTCTTCGTGGAGAGCTAAAGGTTATTGATTGATTGAATGATTGATTGATTGCTCAGTGTCATATTGTATTAACCAATAAAGAGAAAAAATATAATTATATAATGTCAAAAACAGAAAGTGCTTGTAGTAGTCATTTTGTAATAGAGCTACAGTATGTAGGGAAAAATAAGTAGATCCAAAACAAAACACACAAAATTTCAGGTAACATGTCAGGTGAATCCTATTGAATAACTCTGAAAAATGAAGAACAGAAGAAAAAAAAACAACAACAATAACCAAAAAGCTACAAACTTTCATAAATGGAGGCTTGCGTAGAAAAGAAAGATTGAGTAGTACGAGGACAAGATCACTAATGTGGAACTGATGACAAGAACTAGGCAAGTGCCAGGAACTGATGACAAGAACTAGGCAAGTGCCAGGAACTGATGACAAGAACTAGGCAAGTGCCAGGAACTATGACAAGAACTAGGCAAGTGCCAGGAACTGATGACAAGAACTAGGCAAGTGCCAGGAACTGATGACAATAACTAGGCAAGTGCCATGAACTGATGACAAGAATTAGGCAAGTGCCAGGAACTGATGACAAGAACTAGGCAAGTGCCAGGAACAGATGACAAGAACTAGGCAAGTGCCAGGAACTGATGACAAGAACTAAGCAAGTGCCAGGAACTGATAATAGGAACTAGGCAAGTGCCAGGAACTGATAATAGGAACTAGACAAGTGCCAGGAACTGATGACAAGAACTAGGCAAGTGCCATGAACTGATGACAAGAACTAGGCAAGTGCCATGAACTGATGACAAGAATTAGGCAAGTGCCAGGAACTGATGACAAGAACTAGGCAAGTGCCAGGAACAGATGACAAGAACTAGGCAAGTGCCAGGAACTGATGACAAGAACTAAGCAAGTGCCAGGAACTGATAATAGGAACTAGGCAAGTGCCAGGAACTGATAATAGGAACTAGACAAGTGCCAGGAACTGATGACAAGAACTAGGCAAGTGCCATGAACTGATGACAAGAACTAGGCAAGTGCCAGGAACTGATGACAAGAACTAGACAAGTGCCAGGAACTGATGACAAGAACTAGGCAAGTGCCAGGAACTGGTGACAAGAACTAGGCAAGTGCCAGGAACTGATGACAAGAACTAGGCAAGTGCCAGGAACTGATGATAAGAATTAGGCAAGTGCCAGTGGACAAAAGATATGAGAAGACGCTGGCGATGGATAGAACACACTTTGAGAAAACCAGACAGTTCTTATTCTGGAATCCATAGGGTAAGAGAGGTAGGGCAAGGCCAAAGAACACATGGAAAAGAGAACTGAAGACAGACATGAAGAGAGTGAAGAAGACAAGGAAAGACCTTGAGCTGATGGCACATGACATGAAGACTTGTTTGTTTAAGGCCTGTGCTTCATGAGAAGTTTAAAAGTGAAAGAAGAAGAAGAAGACGATACAGGACATTCTTCTTTATCACCCTACACACACACATACACACACCTACCTTTTTTCTGCAGCGACACATCTGATGTTATAGTTAGCGACCGTCCTTCAGTGTTTCAGATGGAGAAGAAACAAAAATAAAACGCCAATCAAGAAGTTGTAGATTTTCATGCAGACACCACTACATGGCATTGGGCCGAAGGACGAGGCCCCAAACGCCGCTAGATCGATAACAACAACAACAACAAAAGACTTTCATAAATGGAGGCTTGCGTAAAATAGAGCTATTGAAATTGGTTTGACTGTCACGAAATGCTGGGCTCTTCATTTTGCCAGTGTTTCATTTGTCTCTCTGTCCTGTGCTCTTCCCTTCATTTATTCTGTATACCCGCATGTTTTCTATCACTATTTCAACGCATGACTCAGGTTTCGTGTTGTTATTTTGACTGATCTGCTATGGGTAGAGACAACGTTAACAACCCAGCTGAGAGCAGACAGATAAACACTGTCCTACCTTGTTAAAAAACAAACACTAGGCGGGGGTGTATCTCGCTCATGCCAAGCTGGGCGCCCATACTTCTAGTATGGGTAATCGAAAGATAAACTGCGAATATACTTTCGGTGTGACAGAAATGTGATGCAATATTAACGCGGGTGGACTCATGCTTATTAGCATTTATAATAACAAATTAAACTGGAGGGTTTGTTATGAATTATAGACATGAGGCATCTAAACAGCGGTAGTGTCAATACCTTATATGGGAGGAGTTTGAAATTACCTGTGTCGTGCAGAATTTTATGAAAGAAGAGAGGAGAAGATATATACTAAAGTCAAACATTTCAATCTGCTTGGTCTAGATAAAATATATTAAACTATACTACGTTTGATTGGCGACTTTCACCGCGTAGAAAGCTGGCAGAGCTAGGGCGAAAAGTCCTACATAATGTCGCACAAGTTTAGACCCCCAGCACTGTGTTCCATTAAGTCAAGACGACACCTTCAGACACGACAGGACCGAAGTAAAGTAGGATTTCAATTAAGAGGATGAGATCAAGTACTGAGGATCTTCTGAAATTAACCACCAAGAAAACTCGACGTTATAATACTGGAAACCACAAAGTCCTCGGAAACTATTTACAGGATAATAGTGGGATTATAATTAATAAGTAATACTCCGCTACCTGTAAGACGGCCTCAAAACCTGTGGCCCGACATTATTCGGAAGTCTTCCTGTCCGAGATGTCTGCAAATTATAACCCGATACGGGATGAGTTAAAACAAATACAATTGTAACATTTTATATTTTACATTTGATATGTTTAACTCGCTGGTGGTTGTACAAGTTCATACTATGCTGGCAATCTCATTAAATGAAAATGATAGAGTCATAAACCACCACAGCAAGCGCT
Source organism: Oreohelix idahoensis (assembly GCA_024509875.1). Classification (NCBI taxonomy): domain Eukaryota; kingdom Metazoa; phylum Mollusca; class Gastropoda; order Stylommatophora; family Oreohelicidae; genus Oreohelix; species Oreohelix idahoensis. The sequence goes on from JAMPIV010009785.1 coordinate 105,195, forward strand.
GGTGACTGCTTCATGCCGGTTCTCTCACAGGGACCCAAATGCAGAGGTAGCGCCAGGCTCCGAGTGGAGCAGGTAGAGGATGATGACGACATCATGGTGTATATATTTATTATATTAACAATTTAATAAGTTCATTTGTATATTTAAACATGCTTAAATCAGGCAAAAGTCGTTTTCCGCTGTCCAGCCAATTTTTTTTTTTTCATCAGATTACCTGAATTAACGATGATTTTTCATCATGTCCACTGAGTTTATGATTTATGCTCAGGGAGGGTAAGATTAGAAAAAATGAAAAGGGTCGGTGTAACTGACAGCGGGAAGGCGCCTGACTAGTGTCAGCAAACACATACTTCGCAGAGGCATTTGTTTCTTCTCAAAGTTTGTGGTACAAGTTGGAGATACCAGTGTGTAGTACCTGCCTGATACGAGTCTGTGGATCAAGACGGATGCCTGCCTTTGACGGGTTGTAAAGATCCTTGCCTTGACGTTCAGAGCGGTTACCCCTGCAACTATGCCTAAACGTGCCCTCACCATAGAAGTCCGTGATTACGGAGCAGTTAGCAAACCATTTCAACATCTGGTCAGGTAAGTAATTTTAATCTGGCCAAAGAAAAATAACTCACCACTCTTACAACCATCACCTTAATAATTGTCAGTGAAGAAAAACTCAGTAGTGTAATTCACTATTATCACTTGTTTATCTACTCATGTTAAACAATAATTGTCATACTTGAGAAATTTGTTATATGTACCTACACATTCAAAGTTGATTAATTATTACAGAGAGAAGAGCACACGTATGAATCAGTTATCTTAAATATATATACAACAGAGCTCCTTAAGTAATATTTTACTGAATAATTCAGATGGGGCTCAGAAACGAGCTAAAATATCGTTATCTTCATAGAAGATGCACAGTTCACAACTGCTTTGATAAATTCAGCGTTGCGCTTATTTTATGAAAAAAATCCTATGACGATTCCTTAAACTAGAAGCACCAACCTTCTATTCACAACTCTGCCAAGAGTAATCTTGAGCGAAGGTAGATACCTTAAAGACCCTCATTGTATATTCTAAATTTTGGCCATTGTTGAACCACCACTGCAGAGCAGCGGAGGGAATCCCGTGACATTGACAAGATCGTCAATGTGGAACGGGTGGAAAGAAAATCAGACAAATGCCAATGGACCAAGTGGTGAGGAAAATACATTAAGGAAACCAGGTGATAGCATTACAAAGCAGTCCTTATTATGGAACTACTAGGGTAAGAACAATAAAGAGAGACGGAAAAAACACACAAAGTAGGGATCTGGTGATAGACAGAAAAAAGTTAAAGAAGACATAGAATGATCTTGAACAGATATCCAAGGACAGGAAGGCTTGTCGGGAGTTAGTTTATGGCCTATACTTCATCGGTAGGGTAATTTTTTTTTTTTTTTTTTTTTGCGTACGCCCGCTAATACTCGAGGCGAAAACATCAGGTTATTACTAGTGTCTAACCTGACATTGATTTTACGTGAGTATCCCTTTTTTCTTGTACAGAGACAGGTGTCCCTCGCCATTCAGGCAAATACTCTCCGATTTCGGAGGTACCCATTGCAGCTGGGTCGGCTCAGAAGCCGCCAATCCCTGGTCGACGACACTCCTTCAAATGTCCTCGCCAGGTCTCGAGTTAATCCAGTCCAATTCCCGGTCGACGAAAAATCCTCAAATGCCGTCGCCCGGGTTTGATCCTGAATCACCCGGTCGCCAGAGCGGTGTTGTAACCACTACGCTAGCGCGGCTCCATGGTAGGGTAATGAATAAATGTTATTCCTCTTGACAGTTGTTATTTGTTTTGGATCTTTTCCGCTCCATGTTTGTTAAAGTTTTTGTGGCTTAAAGTTTCTACCGGGTGGGTTAGCCAGCACTATGCCCAACCACCTTTAGTCGTCTTTTACGATATGCTTGGTAGATTCAATCAATCAATCAATACCCTTTAGCTCCCCTAGGAGCATAGGCCTTCAACAAACACCTGCCAAGTCTTCATGTCACGTGCCATCCGCTCAAGTTCTTTCCATGTTTTCCTCATCATTTTCACCTCTGTATCAAGTTCTCTTCTCCATGTGTTTTTTGGTCTACCTCTGCCTCTCTTTCCCTGTGGATTCCAGAACAAAGACTGCCTTGTAATGCTATCAACAGGTTTCCTCAATGTGTGTCCTATCCATCGCCAGCGTCTTCTTCTCAACTCTTGTTCCACTGGCACTTGTCTGGTTCTTGTCATTAATTCCACATTTGTGACTTTTTCAAACCATTTTAGTCCTTCTATTCTACGCAAGCACCCGTTTATAAAAGCCTGTAGCCTTTTGGTTGTTGTTTTTGTTGCTCTCCATGTCTCAGAGCCATACAATAGTACTGACTTGACATTTGAGTCTTATTTTCGTGTTGGACTTGATTTCTCTTGACCTCCATATGTTTCCCAATGCAATGAAAGCGCCTCTTGCTTTTTGTATTCTTATTTTGATAACATTGTCTGTTCCTCCAACTTTGTGTATATTACTATCAAGATATGTGTACGGCTTGGTAGATTACAATGTTACTATTCTATGATTCCCCCTATTCGGTCCCGGTAACACACGGGCGAAGATGAGAAGGAGATGATGGTAATGGATAGGACACACACTGTGGAAACATGTTGATAGCATTATAAAGCAGTTTTTGTTCTGGATTACTCTAGAGGTGGAGGCAGACGACAAACACACTAGGAAAAGAGAAATGGAGACAGAAGTGAAAGGGGTAAAGAAACATGAAATAGCCTTGAACGAATAGCACAGGACAGGAAGGGTTGACATGGATTTTTTGAAGGCATATGCTCCATCCATAGAGAGCATAAGGATAGTGAATGATTTCCCTTGGCTCTTCTATAACCACACTCATGTGGCGTAACTACCACCTGTGTGTACGGAGCACATCCCAGGGACCCTTACACCTGGTGGGCCTCGGAAAATATTGCATGCCTTGACATTGTGATAAGATGGTGGGGAAAAGGTTCGTAGACTTTAGAAAAAGTGTTAATAATTGTTTCTTTTTCATTATTTGCGATTGGTTTTTGCAATTAGCGTCATGGCTAATGTGGGAAATACTTTTTTTTTCATTACTTATATTTGTTATTGGTTAATTGAATCATAGTTTCTTCATTCCACACAATTTTATAACCAACATGTAAAGTAATTTACAGTTAAACATTTCACCTTCATCTAAATTATTAGATCATCACTACAGAATGACAGGGGCACGCACTTTCATGCTCAATATATTTAACACTATCATGGGAGCTTCATGCCATGCTATCAAGTATGACAATTAAAAACAGAATGACCAGTTATTAAGAATCTTAATGAGTAACAAGATAAAAAGAAAGTCAACAAATGATATTAGATGTGAAACTTATGAAGCCACTTTGTCTTCAGTCTTGCAAAAATCTTAGTATACACACTAAGTGTTTGGCGTCTAATCGAAAAGAAGCTAGAAAGCCTACGCCAAGATAACAGAATTCGCTAGATTGGACATTATAAATTTCCAAGGAAGATATTCTGCCCGCGTATGTACACGTTGGTGGCGTCAGCATTTTATTCATCTGTTTATCAAGCTCACGTAATCAAAAGTTGATTCGTCTATATATCAAGTTCATGTACTCACAAATGTATTTGCATATATATATATATATATATATATATATATATATATATATATATATATATATATATATATATATATATATATATATATATATATATATATATATATATATATCCGGCATAAAAAATTCTTTTGTTCCTGTGTAATAGCATGTCACAGTGTCGGGAGAAAGGATCATGAAAAGATCTGGAGCGGTTTGCTCTGGACGGCACTGCTTTATTAAAGGCTATGGGAAGCTGAAGGATAATGATGGTAAAGTAAGTAGATATATGTTTTATACGGATTTGCCGTATATTGATTATAGTTGTTGTGACGATTATATAAGAGGATCCCCCAACTTAATTTGTGGCCGGTGGCCCCTTAAAGTCTCACTCTCTTTTTAATGAATGACAAACAAGGACGAAAACTTACGAGACCAGATAATAGCACAAATATAATGAATTAAACACGCATTAATAAAATAATTTCATTTCAAAACTCCACAGTTTAATCTTTTGGAATTAGACATGTGATAAAGGCATCGCACATTTCGGGAGCGTCCCTTGAACACTGCACTCCAACGGTGTGATAACAATCCCAAAATGGGGATGGCTCTTCCTCCAACTCTACATTTTTCAAGGCGACTGTGTATGTCAGGACGAGCAGCATAACAATGAAAGCAATGGATTTCATCATGGCGACTTCTCTGTCTCTTGCAATGCTGATATCTCTGGTTGTAATGGCGGTCTAAAAAGACGCTATAGATGTATTTGAAAACTATGGAAGAAAAAGAAAATAAATAAATCCGAGATTGCAAAACTGTCCAACATTTAATAATCTTTTCATCAGTTCCACATTAATGATCTTTTCATCAGTTCCACATTAATGATCTTGTCATCAGTTCCACATTAATGATCTTGTCATACCACTTCAATCCTTCTGTTATAATCAATAACCCATTTGTGAAAGTCCATAGCTTTTGATTGTTGTTTTCTGTAGAAGTGCAAATGAAAATGATGATGATGTCGATGATGATGATGAGGTCGATGATGGTGACGATGATGTCGATGATGATGATGAAGACGATGATGATGAAGACGATGATGATGATGGTGATGATCATGATAATGATGTATAAAGTCTCAGTGTCATGACACGGCGACACGGTAGCAGAGAGGTATACAAGCCGGTTCATAAGTGCATAAAGGTGAAACAACATGAAGATGACGATGATGATGACTATGGTCACGAGGATGATAGATACGAGTACATATAAATACCCAGTGTAATGCTGTCAGAGCGCGCCACGATAGCTAAGAAGTAAGCATGAGTAAATTCAAGACACTTTTCATTTTTAATACAAGCTGGCTTTTAGGTGTATGAAGGTAAGAATCATTTTCACAATTTACTTTTAAAAATCAGATCTCATAACAGATAATTGCATACTTTTACATTGTTATGGTAAGAAGCCACAGAAAACTGAAAATACATTTTTTTTTCTCCTCGGAACTACGACTTTTTTTCGTCATACAATAATTTTTTTTGGCACTCGATTGTGCAAATCCCCTCAACTTGCCTATCTCGACGGCTGCCAAGTTCGTTCAATGGTAAAGCGCCCCTGTCTAAAGGATGACTAACATAAGTATAACCAATTATCGTCTCAAGTGGAAAGAGCGAAAATAAGTAAAAGATATATTAATGTGACGAAACATCACATTCGACCAATCACTTTTTTCTGCTCATCCTTGACTACCTTCCTTTTCGCCATTATTCACTGGTGATTTTTTTTGTTCGTCTGGTGCACTCTCCCGTTAGATCACAACAACCTGGTCAAGATTTTAGGACGCGGCCACGGGTCGCATGCTGTTATCTTTAATTGAGAAAATTCAACGCTCAGCGTAACAATATATTAGGGGATTAAAAACACCTCGACCACTTGGTCACTTATTTTAAACATGGACGAGTGGGTCGTTAATGACAAGATAACTTTTTTATCTGTCTAGCCTGTCCAGAGAGATTGCCGATTCGTGCTTCTGACGTAGTTATTTCGGCAATACAAGTAGATTAGCGAGTCTACCCTGCCTCTTTTTTAAAAAAAAACTACCCCTCCCTGATAATAAAAGACGTGTAGGACCGAGTGATACAAACTAAGACACGTCCTATAATGGTAATTAGTTTAGTAAATAAACTAACCCCGAACATTTTTGGCAAAATTGTTGGATATCTTCTTCTTCGTACACTCTCAGAAGTCCAATTGAATGTTCTCAAAGAAAGCAGTAGTTAGTTTGAGGCTATTTGAATCCCCGTAAAGCTTTTCCACGAAAGAAGCTGGCGTCGGCCATATGCACTTTCTCTGTACCACATATAAGGGGCAACTTTGAAGCAGATGTTCAGCAGATGTTGGATATAAGACTCGCGAACTTTTGAGTTTCATCAATCAGAGAGAAGACGCCAGATAGAAGATAGGAAAGATTTTTAGCATATGACGTTATTAATACCGTAAGTAACGTTTTTCAAATTAAAAGTGTTAAAACTTCTCAAAGTGTACTAATAGCCACTGTTCACAGGAATCTGTCCCAAGTACTAAAGCTAGGAATTGTAGATTAATAATTATCATTAGCTTCACCTTGGGAAGACTGCATCTCAGCTGCTGTAGTAATTGCTATCGACCATTCTGGGCAACGCATATGGATAAATGGTTCCTGGTATTGGTTCCTGGTACTCAGTTCTGGACATCAATCATCAGAGACGGTTTTAAAAGACATCCGAAGAGGCAAACTTGTGATATCTACCCGTACAACGAATGTGATTCCAAACGGCATTCGACTCCTAGCGTGAGAAGGAAAAGTCAAGAATTTGCTAAGACAAGAATTTCCAATAAAACAAAGCTCCAGCGGCAACCCACCGTCGACAACTGTAAAGCTAAGAATAACTACATTGCCCAGTGCATGGACTTTTACCCTCCACACAAAAGTAACATCGCCCGATGATGACATTTCAAACTCACTAAGATAACATCCTACTGAACTGGATTTTTTTTTTTTTTTTTTTTAAGTCAGCCATTCTGATTTTAACTTTTTTTTCTAATATATTTCATAAATACATTTACGAGTGTGTATGTGTGAGTTGATATGTATGTATATATATATATATATATATATATATATATATATATATATATATATATATATATATATATATATATATATATGTGTGTGTGTGTGTGTGTGTATGTATGTGTGTGTGGGCAAATATAAATCCGTAGTTTGAGATAACTTCGTTGATTGAAAGTTGATGGTTGCACCCGTATGATTCTTTTTAAACACTTATATAAAGAGATATTCCTAACTATTTTTTGCTGAATTACCTTCGGTTGTGACTTATTGAACACGAGTCACATAATGACAAATAGTTATCTCGCAGAAGAGCGGCAGGTATATAAACTTTACAAAAAACTGAAAACACTCAGTGTTTTGTAGTTGTCTTCCTGCGAGACTCCCTGAAACTCAATCCTCTTATTTATTTCAGTTTCAAGAGTAAGTCTTGAGCGAAGTTAACTACTTTCTATAAACTCATCCACTACGGCAGACCAATGGAGATAACTGCCACAACTAATCATGCACACGTTTATATTATAGGTGATGAAAATAAAGATTTCACTCAAATTTTGTGTGTTTTTTATTGCTAAACTCGTGAATCGTTCAAACTTCAATCATTTGATGGACCAGCTAGATTGAGGTCCAGCCTCTGACCGCGGTATAAGCGATCTCACGTTATATCGAACCGCGTTGTATCGGATCTACAGTGTGCTTATCATTTTTGTTTTTTCAGTATTAGTTGGTTGTATGCCGAGGTACGTGAGACTCTTTTCTTCTGGTAGCTCATTTTTTTTTTGGACTCGTTTTGGCGAGGGGTGCCCCCTTCAACCTAGAGAAATGGTCTGCCGGTTATGTTTGGGCGCATGTACTAATAAAAAAGAACCTTTTGGTCTGGTACATGACACATATCAATTCAAACTTTTCCGTTTTTAAGAGTATGAAAATTGAGCATGTTGTTTTCCTATTTTTTTTTTTTTTTTAAATAACCTTTCCTGAGCTCTGAAGACTAAACTAAGGGAGTTGATTCCCCTGATACATGATAAATTATTAAAATGTTGGAAATCATAAACATCGACAATAATAATGTATATATAATGGCAAAAAAACACCAGCTATGAGAATTGGTAGCCAAATAATCATGTTTCCACATACAAAATCGGGTGTTAGGTAGGGATGTGCACTATCACCCGATTTTTTACATATGTGCAATGAAAATATGAGATCCAAAGATGTCAGGAATATCAATTGGGGGACACAATATAAACAACTTGAAATACACTGCTGATACAATCTTAATAGTAAACAACGAAAAAAAGTTACAGGACATTATGGATATAATAGTGACTTCAAATAAACTTAAGTGTCTTAGCCTAAATAGCAATAAAGATAGACGCAATGGTCATCTTGAACACAGGGATTTTTCCAGAATATACCATGAAAGTAACTGGGAAAGTTTCCACACAAATCAATAGATTCAAATACATAGATATGTTAATAACATCAGATGAAATGTGCAACTCAGACGTGAAGAGTAGAATAGCTCAAGCCAATCAATCGATCAATACTCTTTAGCTCCAAAAGGAGAATAGGCTTGCAACAAACACATAGTAAGTCCTTCTGTCACGTGCCATCAGCTAAAGTTCTTTCTACGTCTTCCCCATCATTTTTACTTATGTGTCAGGTTCTCTTTTTCATGTCTATTTGGTCTACCTCTGCCTCTCTTTCCCCGTGGATAACACAACAAGTACTGCCTTCTAATGCTATCAACAGGTTTCATCAACGGGTGTCCTATTTTTCGTGAGCGTCTTCTTCTCATCTCTTGTTCCACTGGCACTTGTCTGGTTCTTGTCATCAGTTCCACATTAGTGACCTTGTCATACAATTTCAATCCTTCTATTTTAAGTAAACACGAATTTATGACAGTTTTTAGCTTTCTTGGTATTATTTGTATTGTTCTCCATGCTTCAGAACCATTCAATAGGATTGACTTGACATTTGAGTTGACAATATTCTTATCTTTGTTTTGAATTTGATTTCTCTTGATTTCCATATGTTTCCCAATCATGCGACTTCATGATACTCGAAGAAGAGGGAGAAGCCTTTCCTGTGTCCATTTATCTAGATCTCGTAAAGCATCCAGCATCCTGCTACGTGTTGTTTTGATATTATCATTCGCTACCTATAGAGTTAGGCCGACAGCTTATGGCGAGCTGTAGACCCTCTTAGCTAGTTTGTCCACTGATATAGATCAGGAACATTGTAGTTTGATAGTACGCTGATTTGGGGCAATCCTTGTGTTTTTCATTCTGTCACTTAGTTATCATTCTATTTGGTTTATCCATGTCATTCTATTTGGTTTATCCATGTCATTCTATTTGGTTTATCCATGTCATTCTATTTGGTTTATCCATGTAGATAAATATGAAACAAACATAAAGGTATGTTTTCAGGCACTCAGAAGAAATAAAGAAGTAGAACACTAGACAACAGAAAAACAACAGACGTGAGTGGCTTACCCAGGATTCGAACACAGGACCTTCCGTACGACAACACCGCCTAGCTATACAAGCGAATCACACTATCCTCCCGGCCAGCTAGGCATCCCCAAAAAAAGATGCTTTGATGACCGGTCATTAGTGCGAAACACAAGATAACACCGGAAGTTTACAATTGGCAGCTTAGCCTTATTAATGACGCAATCACTTCTGTCGTTCCTCTATATACAGTATATGTCAGTCCACACAAGACAAAGACCTTGATACCGTGTCCAGTAAACGACAGAAGACCACAGAACAGCAGCACAGAACAGAGGGTAGGTTTCTGGTATTGTATAAACATTAATAACACATAAGGAAGGGAAACCAGAGGCCTGTAAACAGTAAATAAATATTAGACAAACATAAAGGTATGTTTTCAGGCACTCGTAAGAAATAAAGAAGTAGAACACTAGACAACAGAAAAACTACAGACGTGGGTGGCTTACCCAGGATTCTGTCGTGAGAAATTCTAATCCACATATATAAACTAAAACGTAAATGTAAAGCCTAACAAATAAATTTAATAAAAGGAAAGAAGAATGGTAAAGAACAGTGCTGTCACAATGACTGTACTCGAAATCCCCCTTGTTTTCTCCTGCGTCTGCAAATTGTAACGTTTCGCGTTGATAGTAAAGGCCTTCGGCAACATACACGCGTTTCCCCAACACAATAAAATGTGTACTCCAATTCTAAGAAAAACCTTGAGATACGCAAGATGACCTAGATTTAAAATTCCATTCATGTCTTTTTATACACTACGTTACCTAAAACGAAAGACAGATGGACTAAAGATAGAAAGAAGGGAGGGCTGAAAGCGGGGACGCAGGAAATACTACCACAGTCTCGCGATACACAATTACTACCATCACGCGTGTAAGGACACAAGCACTAGCTTTTTTTTTTCAAATCGACAGTGAGAAAAAAAAAACACTACTACTACAAGAATCAGGTTTAAAAACATGAAAAATGCTTATTAGGAAATATGAAATTCTACTGATTTACATCTAAGCTCCTGACTTTAGTATGACATAACAGTGGAAAAGGCAGGACAGGTGGCGGTTCTAAACAACGAAAAGGAATAAAGAACAAATATACGACTATCTTTGGAAAACACATATTTTGAACGCCGCCATGTAGCTCACTTTAACTTATATATTATTGTACGGCCGGACTTGCTAACCAAGAATATGTTATGTGTTACGCCTTTAGTCTGTTAATAAAATAGTTATGGCCAAAATACAATAGTGGGGGTGCCTGACAGCATGAAATCATTTCTGCTCATAAAATTTTTTTATAACGTGTTTGAAAAACATTACGTTACGGAAATAGCCTACCATGTTAACTCCTATTTGATTGGCGGGAATGAGATGTAAGACTAAACACGATTAGTTGGACTGCAAATACTAGTTTAGTTGTTAGGGGAAACGTGAGAAGGGTAATATTTTTTGAAAAGTAGGTAAACATGGCATGATTGGTTAGAGCTACCAATATACTCAATTCAGGGCGTCTGTTCAGGGCCACACTTGTAATAAACCTACTAAGAAACAGTGCGTTGAGCACCAATGCATATTTTTTATAAATAAAAGCCTGGGACAGAGGCAGATCGGAAGTTGTGCCCATTCATTGCCAGTCAACGAAACTGTTTATTTTTCCATGAATTGTGGTAAGCTTGAAATATTTGATATCTTTTAATGAAAATTGAATGTAAATTGATAATTTATGTCTGTATATATGTGTGGTTCAGTAGCGAACATGAGGTAAAACCTCTATAGTGCTCCAGCCTGAACAGAAGGTGTCGGAGGAAAGTAAAACTACATGGAATTGCCAAGCAGTACACTGACACCTATATTATTGACTAGAAAGACATAATGCTGGAATTGCAGAGGCGTAGTGATCATTAGGGAGGAATATACTGGTGTAAATTATTTCAGATGAAGCTGACAGTTGGCCTACCGCTCTGAACTCAGTGTTTGTTATGTATTGTGCTCAGTGTAGAAATAGAGTATAAATTAGTTCTGAAGTAGGAGGTACAACCTTCTTGTTTCAGGGACTGTGGTCCTAAAGCTATTGAGCAGTACCTGGTCAGAGCTTTGCTGAATCCAGAGGCGGACAGCATACTCCTTGGTCCATATAGCAAACAGTGAGGTGTCTCCAGAACACAGGGGAAATCGAGCAGAGGAGTCTTTTCCTGCCGCCATCACGAAAGTTAAGCCTATGTGGCCAGCGGAGCTCAACATTATGTATACCCCCTTAAACTGACATTGTATTAAAATAAGAGGGGAAATTAATTGTTTTAATGAACGGAACTGAGAACATCTCCAATACTAGTTCCAACAGAAATAAACACTTGAAGTCATGAAGACAAATAACAACATAGCTTGAAAAAAACAACACCAGTATTACCTCATATTACTACTACACAACTGACACACATAGGATAAGATTAATAAAATATGTCACTACAAGATTCATATTGATAAATTCTGTACATATAACTTGTAATTAAAATTGATTGTGAATTCCTGGTTCACTTTGTATTTGAATCAGGACTCATATATATTAATGAAAAGTACTTAATACATATTGATATTTGAAAATTTACCAGTGACTCGTTTAAGATAGTCTTATAGAATGTTTCATGTGTGTGAGTGTCACAGTGTTGTCAAGTGTGGTGGAATAAATTAAATTGTTGATCTGTCTGTTGTTGTTGTGACTTACACTTCATCATATACATACCCTAGACATATAACGTAGTCATCACAATATTCCAGAATAATTCTGACTGAGGTATAAATATGTGGCAGCAAGTAAGGTTATTTGTAAAACACTACACCTATTAGATACAGATACCTTCACCGCTGATCTCAGTCAGTACACTAAGTCCCCTATAGATATTTATAAAATCCCACTTTATCACATATATTGGGGGCTCGTCCGGGATTTTGAATCTTTCCCTATTAAAAATATTGGGGGAAATTCACTTCAGGGAATAATAAGAATTAAAAAGTATCCTTGGGTGGATCTAAATAAGGTTGAGCTCTCAGTGCCTGTGGTGTCATTAAATAAATAATTATAGATTATATTGTTTAGTTAGATATTATTTACATTTACCTGTTAGAAAATGGCGGACCTGGTCAAATTTCGATCTGCTGCTGTACAGACTGCAAAAGAGTTAGGAATGGACGGGCAAATTATGATTTCTTATGTCACTGCTGAATGTGACAAATATATTGAACGGGAAGAAAGAAGATTAGAAAAAGAGGCCGAAAGAAAGTTAGAGGCTGAAAAGGAAATTAAGAAGATACAATTTGAGGCTGAGGCTGAGACTAAGAGGTTGCAGATTGAGGCTGACAAAGAGGCTAAGAAATTGGAAGTAGAGGAAAAAAGATTAGCTGCAGAAAGGGAAGCCGAGGAAAGAAGACCGGCTGCAGAAAGGGAAGACAAGCGATTAGCTGCAGAAAGGGAAGCAGAAGATAAAAGATTACAAAGGGAACATGAGTTACGACTAAGGGAGTTTGAGTTTCAAGGCCATGCTCCTGAAAATGGTGCCAGTCCCTTTACCTCTGATGCCACTGCTAGCCAAGGAGCCTCAACCTCAGCTATGAATTTTCATTTAGATCATTTTGTTGAGAAAGACGATGATATAGAGAGCTATCTAAATAGGTATGAACTATTAGCTACCACATATGGGTTAGAGAGAGAAAGGTGGAGCTTAAAGTTATCTCAGGGACTTCGTGGGGCAGCTTATGAAGTTTTTGCAAAAATGAGCAGAGGTGATCAGGAAAATTATGACATGCTAAAGCAGGCTCTTTTGTTAAGATATGAAAAGAACGCAGAATTTTATAGGAAAAAATTTAGGAATGCTAAACTACTGTCAGGTGAAACCTATCACCAGTTCTCTGCACGAATAGAGACATACTTGGAGAAATGGACTTCTCTGGGGAAAACCCAAGATCTTAAGGAAATGGTCCTTATAGAACAATTAAGAGAGTCCATGGCGCCAGACCTGAGAAAGTTTCTCATGGAACAAGGTGCAGAGAGGCTGGGTGAGTTGCTAAATGTTGCTGAAAGGTATCAAGCAGCTCAAGCAGAGGTAACAGGTAATAAAAAGAAACAGGTGGATAATTTTAGGGCACCACAGAACTTTAATAAATTTGATCCTAGGGATCAAAACAAAGGTAAGCACCAGTTTGATAGGCCACGGTATGACAATAAAAATAAAACCCCACAATTCGATGAAAGGAAATATGATGAAAGAAAATCTTTCAACCAAGGAAAAAGGTGGTGTAAGAATTGTCAGATGAACAATCATGACACTGACCGTTGCAGAAGGAAACCTGTGTATATGGCAACCCTTCAGGTCAGGTCGACCTCAAGACAGGAGGAGGATATTATGTTGGATACCACTCCAGAAGAGATGAGGAAGGCACAGGCTGGGGATAAGACCCTCAAGCCTTGTTTCAGGAAATTGTCAACTTGTCATACAACTCCAGGCAAGGGAGATTTTTACATGAAAAACAAGTTGATGTATAGGAAGACTGGAGCTAGATCCAAAGGTCAGGGACAGCTGGTACTTCCTAAAAGATATAGGGCAGAATTAATAAGGAGCCTACATGTGAAACCAGATGGGGACCATGAAAAAATAGGTACCATCATCCAAAAGGTGGCTCACAATTATTATTGGCCCAAGGCAAGATGGGACATTGAGAATTTTGTAGAAAGGTGTAGCATAGCACATGAGGGAACACCCACAAGTGGGAACATTGATCAGGACCTGGACACGCCACGGGGCAAAATTAGGCCTGACAATAAAAAGAAAAATAAATTTGATAAAGTGGACCAAATGGAATGGGAAGCCCCTTTTCACGGACAAGCTTCACTTAACTGTTTTACAATGGCCACTATGCGGAGAGTGCAAAAAGATGTCTTACCCCAGGATAAGCCGAAATTCCCTCAATCGGACTTAAACAAACTGGAGGAAGAGGATGTAGAGAGGAAATCTCTCATCAAGAATTTTAAGTGGGGAGAAAGCCCCAAGAGAAGAATTGGTAGCGGTCGTTTTGTGCATGAAAATTCTGGGAAGAAAAATCATCACTATAGAGCTTCGAGTGGAAGAGACCATACCGGTGCATGGACAAATAGGTCCACAAAATTAAAGGTCCATATGTAGCTCTGTTAAGAACGTGGACTGATGAAAAGGCAGAGGAAAATATTACATCCTCATACCAATATGTGAATGAGCTGACCACTCGTTTAAAAACTGGCTGGAAACTTGCCAATGAAAATTTGAAACAAGCCAGGAAGAAACATGCTGCCTATTATAACAGGAAGGCGAAAGACAGAGATTTGGCTGTGGGAGAGAAGGTACTGCTTCTTCTCCCTGGTAGTCAGAATAAGTTACAAATTGGATGGCAAGGTCCATATACAGTTCTAGAGAAGGTGTCTAGAACCAATTATAAGATAGATAAGAAGGGGAAAGAAAAAATCTATCATGTGAATCTCCTGAAGAAATATTTGGAAAGAGAACATCAGGAAGAGACACACTTGTTGACCTTGTCCATCGCCATGGAGATGAAAAAGGAACCACTTTCATCATTTGAATATCCATTACACCCCTGTGAGACAGCGGCACAGGTGAAAATCAGTACACATTTAACGAAAACTCAGAAAGAGAGAGTGCAACAGGTTCTAGATAATCATACAGAGGTGTTAACAGACCGACCAGGGCATACAAACTTATTGGAATATGATATGAAACTGATAGACCCCACACCTGTCTGTATGAAACCATATTCGATTCCTTTTGCTAAGGAGAAAGCTTTGAAGGAAGAGATAGACTATTTGTTGAAGGAAGGAATTATTTCACACAGTGAATCTTCGTATAGTTCCGGTGTTGTACTCTTAAGGAAGCCCTCTGGAGAACATAGACTCTGTATAGATTACAGGAGACTGAATGCTATTACAGAAGGACAGGTGGATCCATTGCCGGATACAAATCAGTTGTTTGCCAGACTAAATAAAGCAAAATATTTCTCAAAAGTGGATCTGAGTAAAGGATACTATCAGATTCCAGTAAAGCCTGAGGTTAGACCATACCTAGCTTTTAGTACCTCAGAAGGACACTATGAGTTTAATAGATTGCCATTTGGATTGAAGAATGCGCCTAGTGTCTTCTCTAGAATGATGAGAAAATTATTGGACCCTCTGAATAATCCATGTATCACAAATTTCATGGATGATATCCTTATAGCAACAGAAACATTTGAGGAACACATTGACTCTCTGAACATGCTGTTTAATCGACTTAGGGAAGCGAATTTAACAGCCCGACCAACCAAATGTTGCGTTGGATGTAAAGAATTGGAATTCTTGGGACACACAGTTTATCAGGGAAACATGACCCCTGACCCAAAGAATTTAGAGAAACTAAAGAAAGCCCCGAGACCACAAACCAAGAAAGACGTGAGATCCTTTGTCTCATTATGTGGTTTCTACCAAAAGTATATCAAAAACTTTAATTCCATATGTGCACCGTTAACTGATTTGACACGTAAGGGAAATCCAGATCGAATTACATGGACACCACAATGTGAAATGGCTTACCAGGAATTGAAGGAAAAGCTCACAAGCAAACCTATTTTGAAATTACCTGACTTAAGTCAAGAATTCATTGTAAGGACGGATGCCAGTAATATTGGGTTAGGTGCAACTCTGCTACAGAGATCAGATGCATTGGATGGGGAATTAAGCCCAGTGGCATATGCTAGCAGAAAGTTGAATAAAGCTGAAACCAACTACTCAACTAGCGAAAAAGAATGTCTTGCAGTAATATGGGCGATAAAGAAATTCAATATTTATCTGTATGGGAAGGCATTTAAGTTGCAAACGGATCACAAACCTTTGTCGTTTCTAGCACAGGCTAGGCATGAGAACTCGAGATTACTCCGTTGGTCTTTATTGATGCAGCCATTTGAGTTTAGCATAGAGTATATAAGTGGAAAAACAAATCTGGGAGCGGATTTTTTAAGCCGCCATCCGTGTGATGAGAATCACCCTAAACCCCAGGAAAAATAATAAATTTCTCTATGTGTATATAGAATTATAGACTGACATATAACGTCTGTTTTAAGTGGGGAGGATTTGTCGTGAGAAATTCTAATCCACATATATAAACTAAAACGTAAATGTAAAGC
The DNA here is from genome assembly GCA_024509875.1 of Oreohelix idahoensis. Taxonomy (NCBI): domain Eukaryota; kingdom Metazoa; phylum Mollusca; class Gastropoda; order Stylommatophora; family Oreohelicidae; genus Oreohelix; species Oreohelix idahoensis. The sequence goes on from JAMPIV010009785.1 coordinate 121,680, forward strand.
CTAACAAATAAATTTAATAAAAGGAAAGAAGAATGGTAAAGAACAGTGCTGTCACAATGACTGTACTCGAAATCCCCCTTGTTTTCTCCTGCGTCTGCAAATTGTAACGTTTCGCGTTGATAGTAAAGGCCTTCGGCAACATACACGCGTTTCCCCAACACAATAAAATGTGTACTCCAATTCTAAGAAAAACCTTGAGATACGCAAGATGACCTAGATTTAAAATTCCATTCATGTCTTTTTATACACTACGTTACCTAAAACGAAAGACAGATGGACTAAAGATAGAAAGAAGGGAGGGCTGAAAGCGGGGACGCAGGAAATACTACCACAGTCGCGCGATACACAATTACTACCATCACGCGTGTAAGGCCACAAGCACTAGCTTTTTTTTCAAATCGACAGTGAGAAAAAAAACACTACTACTACAAGAATCAGGTTTAAAAACATGAAAAATGCTTATTAGGAAATATGAAATTCTACTGATTTACATCTAAGCTCCTGATTTTAGTATGACATAACAGTGGAAAAGGCAGGACAGGTGGCGGTTCTAAACAACGAAAAGGAATAAAGAACAAATATACGACTATCTTTGGAAAACACATATTTTGAACGCCGCCATGTAGCTCACTTTAACTTATATATTATTGTACGGCCGGACTTGCTAACCAAGAATATGTTATGTGTTACGCCTTTAGTCTGTTAATAAAATAGTTATGACCAAAATACAATAGTGGGGGTGCCTGACAGCATGAAATCATTTCTGCTCATAAAATTTATTTATAACGTGTTTGAAAAACATTACGTTACGGAAATAGCCTACCATGTTAACTCCTATTTGATTGGCGGGAATGAGATGTAAGACTAAACACGATTAGTTGGACTGCAAATACTAGTTTAGTTGTTAGGGGAAACGTGAGAAGGGTAATATTTTTTGAAAAGTAGGTAAACATGGCATGATTGGTTAGAGCTACCAATATACTCAATTCAGGGCGTCTGTTCAGGGCCACATCTTGTAATAAACCTACTAAGAAACAGTGCGTTGAGCACCAGTGCATATTTTTTATAAATAAAAGCCTGGGACAGAGGCAGATCGGAAGTTGTGCCCATTCATTGCCAGTCAACGAAACTGTTTATTTTTCCATGAATTGTGGTAAGCTTGAAATATTTGATATCTTTTAATGAAAATTGAATGTAAATTGATAATTTATGTCTGTATATATGTGTGGTTCAGTAGCGAACATGAGGTAAAACCTCTATAGTGCTCCAGCCTGAACAGAAGGTGTCGGAGGAAAGTAAAACTACATGGAATTGCCAAGCCGTACACTGACACCTATATTATTGACTAGAAAGACATAATGCTGGAATTGCAGAGGCGTAGTGATCATTAGGGAGGAATATACTGGTGTAAATTATTTCAGATGAAGCTGACAGCTGGCCTACCGCTCTGAACTCAGTGTTTGTTATGTATTGTGCTCAGTGTAGAAATAGAGTATAAATTAGTTCTGAAGTAGGAGGTACAACCTTCTTGTTTCAGGGACTGTGGTCCTAAAGCTATTGAGCAGTACCTGGTCAGAGCTTTGCTGAATCCAGAGGCGGACAGCATACTCCTTGGTCCATATAGCAAACAGTGAGGTGTCTCCAGAACACAGGGGAAATCGAGCAGAGGAGTCTTTTCCTGCCGCCATCACGAAAGTTAAGCCTATGTGGCCAGCGGAGCTCAACATTATGTATACCCCCTTAAACTGACATTGTATTAAAATAAGAGGGGAAATTAATTGTTTTAATGAACGGAACTGAGAACATCTCCAATACTAGTTCCAACAGAAATAAACACTTGAAGTCATGAAGACAAATAACAACATAGCTTGAAAAAAACAACACCAGTATTACCTCATATTACTACTATACAACTGACACACATAGGATAAGATTAATAAAATATGTCACTACAAGATTCATATTGATAAATTCTGTACATATAACTTGTAATTAAAATTGATTGTGAATTCCTGGTTCACTTTGTATTTGAATCAGGACTCATATATATTAATGAAAAGTACTTAATACATATTGATATTTGAAAATTTACCAGTGACTCGTTTAAGATAGTCTTATAGAATGTTTCATGTGTGTGAGTGTCACAGTGTTGTCAAGTGTGGTGGAATAAATTAAATTGTTGATCTGTCTGTTGTTGTTGTGACTTACACTTCATCATATACATACCCTAGACAAATAACGTAGTCATCACAATATTCCAGAATAATTCTGACTGAGGTATAAATATGTGGCAGCAAGTAAGGTTATCTGTAAAACACTACACCTATTAGATACAGATACCTTCACCGCTGATCTCAGTCAGTACACTAAGTCCCCTATAGATATTTATAAAATCCCACTTTACCACAGATTCGAACCCCGGACCTTCCGTGCGACATAAGTCCACAATTATCATATATGAGTAACCGTTATTTTATTCCCAATCTCCACACTTTATCGAATGTTTTCTCTGTGTCTACTCAGACTACTAGCGTGTCTTTCCTGGGAAGCATCTTCAATCTCCTGGACAATAAGTAACATTTAGACACCTGTTTACCTTTGTGAATGTTCATTATATATATATATATATATATATATATATATATATATATATATATATATATATATATATATATATATATATATATATATATATATATATATATATATATATATATATATATATATATCATAAGAAAATCCAGGTCGATCGAACGATGAAGGTACCACGATGATATACAGCTACTCTGAAGAAAACTCGACACCACTAAAAGGGGGTGTGAAACGTCAGAATACGAAGCTGGCTCACAATTAGTTCAACGATTGTGAAATCGAAAACTGGGACTGCCACAGACAGACAGACAGACAGACAGATATAGATAGATAGGCAGACAGACAGATATAGATAGATAGATAGATAGATAGATAGATAGATAGATAGATAGATAGATAGATAGATAGATAGATAGATAGATAGATAGATAGATAGACAGACCGACCGACCGACAGACACAGACAGACAGACAGACTGATAGATAGATAGATAGATAGATAGATAGATAGATAGATAGATAGATAGATAGATAGATAGATAGATAGATAGATAGATAGATAGATAGATAGATAGATAGATATAAAACTCGTAGGTATGCTGCTTACAAACGCCTGGTAGCCCCGTACATCGAGGTGCCAACCATTCGAGACGCCAATCGCGCCACGAGCAAACTAACGTTAGCGGTAAATCGATAAAGGGAGGAGTCAAAGTGGATAGTCAAATCCAGGTCACCAGTCCTGTTTGTGTGGAGGAAACAGATTTTGGAATTCTGTTGTTGTTGTAATTTGCAATGGGTGCTGTAAGAACTGAGAAAAAGTAGAAGAAATGTTAATGAAACATTAGAGGAGAGATCTGACAGACTAAGAGACCGAAACGAGACTCTAGGACTATGAAGACGGACAGAACGCATTGAAGAATGAGAAGCAAGATTGGAAATGAGAAGATGGCGAAACACTGTAGGACTAATCAAATAGAAGTAAAAAAGGTAAAGGTAAAGGATCCCATTACACGCCTATTGAGGCATATTGGGAATATTGTGTTAGGCCCATATTTTCTTGACCATCGGCAAACTAGGGGTGATGTGGTCAGCATCACGCCGGCCTCCTTAACCTTCCCAGAGTTCCTCTGGTACCCAATTCATGAGGCTGGGTCGACCCTGGAGCCGTTTGCGGTCTAAAAAATCCCACCTCAACTGGGGATCGAACCATGGACCACTGAGCTAGGAAGCCAGTGCACTAACCGCTATTCTACCATGGCTCCTAGAAGTAAAAAAGTTAGTTGCTTATCCTCTACAGGACGTGGCAATCAACCCCAGCTTTTATTGGCTGTTTGTGATTTTTCTAGGCAATTTTTTTCATTCAGTAGTTTGCCATTGCTTTCTGAACGGTACGGCGCTTATACCATTGTTAAAAATCCACACAAAGCGATCTGCTACCAAACCGCCTGCAGCAGGTTTCGAACTTGGTATATCTGGTTATGAAACTGCGTTCATATCCATTAGGCCACAGACGCCGACCCTAGAAGTAACGGATGCGAATAATCAACAAGCTGTAGTTAATGTGGAAGAGCATGACATATGAACAGCGGTGAGTATTGCAATGCAAGATATTGGGGACATGAGTTAAACACATCGAATAAATACACTAAATACTGTCATGGTGGAAAGGTTTCACTCAACCCACTGTTTGAGACACCTTCTCTATTACGAGAACTGCTTACAGGGGATAGACGTTCTGAATGCAAATTCAACATGCAATTTAAAGCCGAACACAGAGGAAGCTAAGGCACTTCTACAATCAAAACTGATAGTTTGGGATGAAGCACCAATGACTCACGGTCACATCTTTTAAGCAGTAGACAGACTACTGCGCGATCTGACAGGATTAGGCAAGTCTTTTGGAGGGAAAGTTATACTATTAGGCGGAGATTTCAAACAAGTCCGACCGGTGGTACTACGAGGTACAAGATTTATAACAGTTGCCACTGAAACAACAGAATACCACTACAGGCGCTCACTTGGGTTCCTGAGGGTAAGAGGAAAAAAGGAAGACCAAAAGAAACACTCAGAAGAACAATAATAAGAGAAGGAAGAACGTTGGGCCTAAATAATGTGCAAGAGCTAAGAGGAGTGGCGTCACAACGAACAACCTGGAGAGCACTGGTTTCTGCCTTATGCGCCGTGTTTGGTGCTTAAAGAATTTATTATTACTGAAACTTACACGTAATATGTGAACAACAGCGAGCGAGAAGGAATTTTCAGACTGGCTGTTAGAAGTAGGCGATGGAAGAAGTGGTGCAACTATAAGTTTGCCTGCACCCTGTTTTTTCACACACACAAGACCCTGTAGAACAATTCCATGGTGGCATTAACTTCAACATTGTTACAGCTCAGCAACTCAAAGGCAGAGCAGTACTAAGTGTTACAAATGAGGATTCTTTGGAACTGAACAAAAAAGTGTTAGACCGTATTCTCGGAGAAGAAACTGTTTACAAAAATGTGGATATGTAGCAAAGGATGAACCAAGTGACCATCTGGCATACCCTGAAGAATTTATCAACAGCTTATTAATGCCTCCTCACGAGCTAAAACTGAAAGTAGGTGCTGTAATCATGCTTCTTCGGAATCTTATGCCATCAAGGGGACTCTGCAACAGAACAAGAATGATAATTACGCGTATACAAAGACACATCGTAGAGGCTCGCGTAATAGATGGATTGAACGTAGATACTGTTCTTATACCGCGCATACCTCTTATTCCATCTGATACAAATATGCCGTTCAAATTCAAAAGAAGACAGTTTCCTACACGTTTAGAATTTTCAATGACCATCAACACGTCACAGGGACGTTGTTGTTGTTTGAAAAGGTGATGGGTGAAGAGCGGGCACTTAACAGCTGGCCATTATTGCCTCTTCTCGTTCCATCTTGGTCTACCATGTTCAACCTGAAAATTGGTTATAATTGGGATATTTAGTGTCTTTTTATTTACTAATTTTGTATTAAGTTTAAATAACTATTGTCTTTTGCAGTTGCTGGTTTTAATTTATATTAGTATTTGTCATTTTATTTTCAGTTTTGTATTGTATATACATAACTATTGTCCTGTGCACTTGGTTTTAATTTGTATTAGTATTTGTTTTTGTTTTTTTTTAAATCTCAATGCCTTTCCTTGTCCTTTGAGTAGTAAATGGGTTTGGTAATTTTTCTGGTTTAATTTTTTTTAATGATTTGTTAGTTTTTGTTGCTTAATTTCTATTTGGATGAATGTCTTTTCTGAAGTATCATTTTTGTTATTGTTGTTTGATATTGCCATTGTTACTAACCTTATATGTTTTCCTTTGTTTTATGTATATATCGTTTAAGTATTGATTGAGCTTCCCCTGGGGCATCTATACTTAACACCTTATCCCCTGTCATGTCTATATTGTTATTTCTAAAGTATGTTTTTAATTCTAGCCTCTGGTGATCTTATTTTCTACAGTGGATCAGGTAGTGGTCTATGTCATTTTCTTCCTGACATTCTTGGCAGTGTGGTTCCTCTATCATGAAGTATGCTGCACCGAGATGGAGACGCCACAGCTTTTTGTTTGAGGGTAACTTTAGTTCTTCTCTGAACTGGCACGTCCTTGTTAGTTCTTTCAGCAGTTTGAACGCACGTCTGCCTTTTCTAATGTTCTTCCATGTTGTCTTCCATTCCTCGTTTATAGTTAGCTTCACATGACTCTTGATCTCCGACCTTCCCAGTCCTGCTCTTATATTGTTTTTACTTATCCTTCCATACTTGGCGTTCTGGTCTGCCAACTCGTTACCAGCTATACCTATGTGGGCTAGAACCCACACTAGCCTCACACTACATCCTCTGTTCTCTAGTGATGTATTAATTGCAAGAATTTCTTCCTTTATGTCTGGTCGGCTACATTTACCTGGGTGTTCTAGGGCTTGTAGTGATGATAGTAAGTCTGTAAATATAGCAACAGCTTCTGGTGGGTTATCTTCGATTATTTCTAAACTCTTTAGAATTGCTACCTTCTCTGCGGTAAAAATCGAAGCCCCTTCAGTTACACTGTAGCTCTTCTTTATTCCCCCCTGTGGTATTACTACTCCTGCACCTAGTTGCCCACTATCACCTTTGGATCCATCAGTGTAGACGGCCAGACTTTGTTTTGTAAGTTGATTTATGAACTTTCTACTTATCGTTTTGGCTTCCTTATCTTCTATGTTTTGTTTGATCTTTTCAATAAGTGAGTAGTCTATGATTGATGTTTTTAGTTCCCAGGGTGGTATTGTGCTTCTATATTTATTACTATTTTTAATTGTGTTTGACAGTTCTTTGAACTGTGTTAGATCTTCTATAGTTCTCCACCCTGTTGGATATCTATCTTTATTTAAGGGGACGTCCCAAACTCTTGGTTGGTTTTTGACAAATGCTTTATGTGCTGGGTGGGTCACGTCTTGTGCTACTTTACTCCAATAATTTAATCTTAGTTTTTTCCGTCTTAGACCAAGGGGCGTAATGCCAAGAGCTACTTCTAGTGCTTCTACTGGTATTGATATAAATGCACCTGCAATGGTTCTCATGGCTGCATTTTGAACTCTGTCTAGTTTTGCTTTGTTAGAAGCTGCAGCGGAGTCATAGACTATGCTGGCATAATCCAGTTTCCCCCTGATGAAAGACTTGTAGAACATAAGCATTATTTTATTGCTGGCCCCACCATCTACTACCTTTTACTATCCTTAGTATATTTAGGGGTCCCCTACAGCTTTCTACTAAATTGTCTATATGTTTATTCCAATTTAGTTGTTTATCTAAAGTCATGCCCAGACTTTTAAAAAGAATATGCCTATACCTTCCGAAATCTGTATTCAGTCACGGGAAAATATATTCTGGTCTCTCAAGAGTTAGATCAATGGACTCATTAACTGTTGCATCTGAGAAGAACGACATTTTTAATTGTGTTTATAATCAATTTTTTTTGAATGAATAAACTGTTTTGATATTTAATTAATAACCTTTAAGATATGATGCTGATGGTGTATGTTACGCCGAGTACAACTAGTAACTATATATATATATATTACCCTTCGGCTCCCAAGGAGAATAAGCTTTGCCAAATTATTCCAAGTCCATTTTATCAGCTAAAAGTTTTTCATGTCTTCCTCAACCCTTTCATTTCTGTCTCCTGTTCTCTTCTCCATTTAACTGTCAATCTTCACTTTACCTCTCGTACCCTGGGGGTTACAGTCGCAGAATATCTATATTATAGCCTTTACATTTCTGCTGCAACCTGGGCAGTTTTCCCCTGTTTGTTTAATGTACGAACATGCCAGGTGTAGACTGGAAATTTTCAACCTAGCAACTTAAACCTTTTTCGATGTGTACATACGTTTACTTGGAATTGTGTATGTATTGTCGCATATATAAAATATATGTATATATGTGTGTATACACACAAAATAAAGTTGTGCAGTTTGGCAAAAAAAAGTACATAACTGCTTACCACAAAAGAAGCTGATGTCTGTCTCAGCAACTTGTGGTCGCTAGCAATGAGATGATGAGAGACTTTTTTGAGCAGCAGGTCAACTTGATCAGTTTGAACAGGATCGTACGTGTCGATAAAGCGTTATAAACTTTCTAGCACTCACCGCACCTATATATAACCCAGACTAGCCAATGTCTTCGTCATCGTGACAGGAAATGTGTATCAAACAAAATGTTTCATGTTGGGAAAGTCAATTAACATAAACAGATTGGTGGATATTAATTAAGCAAAAAAAGGCACACCTGTTACTTGAAATTTGAACCACGCATATAACCATGGGCGGATCGTGACTTTGGACGGGTAGAGTTGCTCATGAGGACGTTACTGCGGAATTATAAGAGGAAAAGTAGAATACCACACAAGTCCTGACAAGTGTAAAATACATTTACAAGAGACGCCCCCTCTTCCCCCCCCCCCCCCAGCCATATCTGCAATACTGCAGTGTGTTAATTAATTAAACAAATTTTTAATTTCATCACATCCACAAACATGACAATAAAGCAAAAGTGCAACGCCCAAACTACTCCGTTAACAAAAATCAAAAGATAAACACTTTTCCATTAGTTGTCGTCCCTTGGTCGAAATTCCGTGACAAGTGCACGCGTGGTAATCATGTGTGGCAGTTCATGCGTGACAATGAAAGCTTACAACTATACTCATGGAAAAAAGTAAGTGTGCAACACTTTATAGGGCACTGTGCGTGATTTCATGGACGAAATGAAATAAAAGTTGGCACACAATGTGGTTGAATATTGAATAAAAGACCAAGTGATCACTTTGATTTTAATGAAAGTGTCATGAAAGAAAGATAAAAACTAAAGTCAGTGTGGCATCCGCCACGAAAAAATGAAATCTTGATTTCAGTACCGTGTATGTTCACCTATTCCGCACTGTTCTGCACGACACGGGTCTTAAACCTGGAATGTTCTTTCAGTCCATGTTGCCTGAATAAACCTGTTACGCAAGTGCATAAGGCGTATGTAACGGTCTTGTGCAGGGGTGGTAACTCGTGGTCGGCCACTTCTATGGCGATCAGCAGTGGATCCAGTTTGGTGGAAACGAGCTTGAATGCGTGATATAGTGTTCCTGTGAACATTGAAATGTTGTGATACAGCCAATATAGTCGCTCCAGCAGCTAACATCCCTATAGCTATTGCTCGCTGTTGTTGGTTCCAATCTTGGCATTGTCAAAAAAGATGTTTCTATTGGACTGTTGGTACTCTCTATTTCAACGATTACGTTTTCACATGCTTGTGATTAGAGCTACTTACTTACCTTCCTTTTATCTGTGATAAATTCTCCCCTACGGCACTTTTCACGTGATTTATCTTGCACCGTGATTATCTCCCCATGAATAGTGCGATCCAATTGTAATTGCACGTGTAAGTGAACAACACTCACCCAGAAATGTGTGCCAACTTGCATTTGAGTTCACCCAAGAACACACGCACAGTGAACTGTTGAGTGCTGCACACAGGGCCGGATTAAGCTAGTGCGGGGCCTGTAGCATATGTTAAGAAAGGGGCCCTATATAAAAAAAAAACAATAAAACAACACAAATATTTTTGAACACATACATTTTTAATTTGTATAGTAATTATCATTATCAAAAGTAACAACACAGTCAACATTATTGTTTAAATATTAATGTTTCTACATTTAGCATGAGCAAATTTGTTGATGATATAGGACGTATCAATTTCACGCAGAAGTTTATGTTCAATGCTCATTAGTGTGAGATTGTTCAATCTCTTTTGACCCATGGTGCTCCTTAGTCCATTTTTAATAAGTTTCAGTTTTGAAAATGATCGTTCTCCACTGCAGTTGGTTACCATTAGTGACAAATAGATGCGCAAGGCGATTTCTACATTTGGAAAACAAGACTCCAAAGAATTGTCAATTATCAAACGGTAAAACTGTAACTCTACAAGGTCTAGAGTAGTGCCAATATGAGAAGCAAGATCAGTTTTCAGCAGTTCTGTAAACTGCACAAGTTCTTCACAAAGACTTTCTTCCAGATCTTCCGGATATGATTTAATAAGATTCGATGATCTCGTTACCACCTCTTCAGGTGTAAACGACTGTAACTGACGAAGGAATCCAAATACATCATTCAACTTTTGATAAGCTTTCTGGCGTTTTGACAAGGCAGAGAGCAAGCTATCAATAAGGACAAGAAATGTTCGGCTTTTAAACTGCTGAGAAGGCGTTTGAGATTCAACAAGTGGATCAAGTGTGCTGGAACCACTGAAATCATCATACTCTCGATTTCGTTTGTGTTTTCTTCGAGTTTGTTCTTGATAATGTTCACACTCAGTCAGATCCTTGGCCTTTTGCTCTATGTCTGCAAAAGTAGACCGCATAGCTTGAATATACCCCCGCAGGGATTCATAGAGTGCACAAGCTGTATTAAAATCTTGATCAGAAGATTGCAAAGAAGCACTGGTCATTTGAAAACGCTGTAATACTTGATCCCACAGTATGATCATTATTCCTGTTTCTAACTTCATCATGGTTGAAAGTAGACCACGAGCCTGTTGACGACACTCTGCCTTCTGATCACTGTTATCTGAAATATCATCCAAGACTTGTTTTATTGCAGAAAAGCTGTGTAAAAGTGCTTTTGTTGCATCTGCCCGAGCGGACCACCTGGTATCTGACAGTCTTTTCACAAAGGGCAAATGGGACTTATTATGAGTACCGCCAGCACATAATGCAGTAGAAAAGAGACCCCACCGGTAGGTAGAAGCAGAAAAGAAGGTGTACAGACTTTCAACAATTCCAAAGAAAATGACTGCTTCTTGACAACCTTCAGCAGCACATTTTCCAACCAAATTTAGTGAATGTGCAAAACACGGAATGTAATGCGCAAACTTATTCATCTCTTTAATTCGTGCTTGTAATCCTATAAACTTGCCACTCATGTTGCTGGCGTTGTCATAACTTTGACCACGGCAGTCTTTAATATCAATGTCATTTGCCTTTAAAAAATTAAGTAGACTTTTAGTAAGCTGTTCAGCACTATGACCTTCCATATCCAAAAATGTCACAAATCTTTCAACTGGTCCAGATGGCAAAACATAGCGCAGAGTCAAAGTCAGCTGGTCCATATTAGATATATCTGGAGTAGAATCCAATGAAACGGAATAATACTTTTATTTCTTCACTTCACAGAGAATGTGATCCAGTATGCTGGATCCAATCAGATTGATGAATTCCTCACACGTTGTTTTAGATAGATATGATGTATGTCCAAATCCTTTGTTTGCATGAGTAGTTATATGCTCTGCCAGAAAAGGGTCAAACTTTGCCAGTAATTCTAACAACCCTAAGTAATTCCCGTTATAAGGGGACCCAACAATTTCATCACTGCCACGAAATGAAAGGCCTCGTTCTGCTAAAAACTTCACAACTTCAATTATTCGTTCTAGAAGTTTGTGCCAATACTTTTCTTGAATGTCAGTTTGTTTCACAAGTTGGGAATCGACACGTTCACCTTTGTTTTTACGCATCAACAGTGAAATTAAAGCTTGTCTATGTGAGGAGCTTTCTTCATGTCGACGCAATAGATTGCTTGCATTTTTCCAGTCATTAAACCCTTCCACAGTAAACTTTGATGAAGATTCTGAACTCATAAGCTTGCATGGGAAACAGAATAGGCGCCCTTTACTTTCTGAATAGCATAACCATTTTCTTGCATGTTGCTTGTTTGTAAGTTTATGAATATGTGTAAAATAAGACTTCTGACAGTATCGAGTTTTCTTTTTATACAATCGCACGGATGAAGAGAAAGCACTATCAACATGTTGACATTTTTCACTTCCCTTGGATATCCAATATTCACGCTCACAGTCATCTACATTGTTCGGTCAGTCACCAATATCATTAGAGTACTTCTTCGTTTCACTTATTCTTTCACATTCAGACTCAGTGTATACTGGGTTTTGCTGTATGTTTTCTGCTGCACAGCCTGCACTAGTAGTACTAGTTATTCCTGAACTTCCAGTTTCAGCAGTAAGAGTACCACCATCATGAACATCAAAATATTCTGTCAGCTTACGTGTTTTTGATATCACAAGTTGATCTCTTCTTTCTTTTTCTTCCTTCGCTTTACGTTTTTCACTTCCAGAAGCATAATTACGTCCAATATCTCTGTGTCTACTGCTCATTTCTTGAGTTTTCTAACCTTACAAATCAAGAAATTTTAATCAAGATCGAAAGAGAGTGCGAGCACGCCGTATGTCTCAATTAAAACAGGAAGTTTCCGTTTCCTAAATTCTAGTTTTTATTGTTAATGCAAATTCATTTCACAAAGAACGAAACAAAATTAGAGGGGCAGTCACCTAAAGCCAAAAAAGTGGCTTCCGTCCAAACGTGACCAAATTTTCAACGCTACTTAAATGGCTTCCGTCCGCAAACAGTTAAGATAAAAATAATGAAGAGTCCCACTAAGTCACCCTCTTATGCTCTTTCTCTCACAATTTCGTGACACCAAATGAAAAGGCGCTAAAGATGGCATAAATCACAAGATCATTGGTTTAACGCTCGTATTAGAAGATGACCAAAAAATTAAGTACGTACATATTTATTGGCGCGGGGCCCCTAAAAGCGCGGGGCCCGTAGCATATTCTACTGTGGCTACTACGTTAATCCGGCTCTGGCTGCACACTTACTTTTTTCCATGAGTATATTTCTGCTTCCTTCCTCCACCCCTCGTTATTTTAGCTCTGTCCCGCCAACAGTAAATTTTACTGTGTAAGAGTCACGGAGCACTGTACAGTGCATGATGCCGCCAGTTACTGAGTACTTAACAAGTATTCATGACTACATAACAAGCAGATAGAACAGACAACGTGCGGATCATATACACAGCCCCAGGAACATTATAGAGCAGTGCTCAGAATGGCAGAGACAGCTATACATTAACTTTGTTGATTTTGAAACGGCTTTTGACAGCATACACAGGGACAGCCAATGGGAAATACTGAGGGCTAATGGAATTCCAAGCTGCATTGTTTGCATCACAAACAGCCTTTATGCTAACTTTACATGTAGTGTTGGACAGAACATTCTATTTTTTGAGGTGAAGACAGGAGTACGAGAGGGATGCTCCTCATCAACCACTTTATTTTTGACAGTCAGATGATGCGCCAGACAACAGAGAGCAGTTGTGATGGAATAGTCCGTTCTCTTTTCCTAGCATTCATGTTTATCGCCGACATTATTCCTCTACGTCTCATTTTCTGTACTTAATCATTGTTTACAATCCCTTCCCTAAATTCTTGTCAGGTAGGGACTTCAGCGACCATCTTTTGCTGATTAGGGTAATCAATAAGTTTCGTTTGAACCCATATTGACACCTGAATCCGTGGAGTGAAATATAGTAACACATTTATGAGCACACTTACGAATGTGTAGGAGAGATGGGTAAATAAGATAATCATTTCTGGACAAGACGGATCGGAGAATGATTATCCATCTGAAAAGAGATTACCTGTGATAGATTATGTAGTCATGGATGTAAACATCATCGATAATAGACGGAAACTGGCATACCATATATGGTGACTTGTAAGCAACACATTTATCTTTACGTTTTTTATGCTATAATTTTTCGTGAGAGAAGGGGAAATATACGCATCTTGCATGCTATTGGCTTGGCATTTGAGATGTAAAAATACAACATTTCTGATTGGAGCCTTGTCATATAGTAGCAATCTGGATGTGGGCCGAATGTTGCCTTATAATTTAGCGCCTTGTGAGTTTACCGCACTGTGAAATTCAACTCGTCAAGAAGACAGCCAGAGAAAGGAATAGGATCAGGATTCCATTTTAAAGGACCGGACAACGTGTTTGAGCATCTTGTGTATTTACAAAGCAACAACTCTACATTTGTTAATACGGAAAGCCTGGACCAAGTGTAAGAGGCATCTTAATCAAGTTGCCTCAACTATTTTTCTGAGCCAGAAATCTGTTTTCCCAAATATATTTTTGAGGTAATTGTACATTTTATAATTCTATATTTTGCATTTATTAACATGTAAAAATAGCTAGTGGATGTCCAAGATGTAAGAGGCTGGCAACCTCAGCATATAGAATGATGATTTCACGAACCACCACTGCAAGAGCTGGTGACTGCTTTATGCAGGTTTCTCATAGAGAACCAAAAGCAGAGGTAGGCCCAATCTCTATATGGAGCAGGGAGTGGATGATGATAGAACTGATGTACATTCTTATTATATTAACCTTTTCAACCAGTGCAAATGTAAATGTAAGCATGTTCAATATAAATGCAACGGATGTTTTCCACTCACTGGAATTAACATTAATGCTCAGAGAGAGTAACGTTCTGAGGCAGATGGGATGGTGGAATGAAAACTTGGGTGGGAGGCACCTGATTTTGTGTCAGAAAACCCAATATCCAGGAGGGTATTTGTTTCTCTCTTATTTGATGATACTAGTCGGTGTGACCAATTGATGGTGTTATCTGTGGAACAAGTGAGTGGTATATGTGGCCTGCAGTCAAAGCTAAACTCCTACAGCAGACGTGTCTTAACAAACGTTGGACCATCTTCTCAATTACCCCACGATACTACGAGGGACGTGTTGCGGCCACCAGAATTGACCAGTGACGAGAGTGAACCAGTCCATTACCTGCAAAGACCTAACATCGGCTGGTGCAGAAACGAACCGACTTCTTACTGGCAGGTAAGTACCCATTTAAAGTTGCCAAGTGAACTCTCTACTAATTTTTTTCTTCAAATCAGACCATCACATGTGAGGAAATTTTAAAGACTGTCTAAATTCACCTACCCTTATTTATTTTACTTTTGTTAACGATAATTGATTATTAAATTTGTTTATTTACAAATATACTAATTTATAGTTGATTTATTCATTTTGAGTGAACTGCACCCAAATGTCTCAGTCATTTTAAAACTTATAACAGAGCTATTAAAGTAATATTTGTACTGAGTTAAATCAGTTTGGAGCTCATCAGAACGAGCAGAATCCTAACTAATAGAAGGCAAGGAAAGAAAACGTTTACACAACCTGAATCCTGTCAGTCGAAGCACTTGTTTTCTTTAAATTTCTATGAAACTCCCTAGAATTAAAGCACTATTCTTCAATTCACATCTCTGCCAAGAGTAATCTTGAGCGAAAGGTACAGAACTTTGAAGACCCTCAGTAGATACTCTGAATTTAGGCCACTGTTGGACCATCACTGCAGAGCAAGGGGAGCAAATCATGTAACAGCAGTCCAAAAGGAATAAGACGGACAACGTTTTCTACACGTGAAGATGTGGAATACGCAGACGACACTGCATTACTCGCACATTCTCATCTATACATCCAAAGAAAAAAAACAGAGTAAATAAGAATAGCCAGCAGGTGGGTCTGAACATCAGTCTTAAAAAGACACAGGTCATGACACTCAAAGTGGGCAGTCCTGAGCCCATAACAATAAGGAACCAGAAGCTGCAACAGACAGACACATTTACATACCTAGGATGCACAGTAACACCGGACGGCGGAACAAGCAAAGACATCAACAATAGAATGAATAAAGTAAGAACAGCCTTTGCTAGTCTAAATAACATTTGGAAGCCTTCTCAGCACAGCATAAACACCAAATTAAGATTGTATGAGAGTTGTGTACTTTCTGTGCTTCTCTATGGTGCGAATTGCTGGATAGTAACAGAAGGAAATGTCGAAATTTTCCTCTTTAAACAGTCTGCCTAAGGAAAATTCTCCAAATATTTTGGCCAATTACCATCACCAACCAAGAATTTCTTACTCGAAGAACCCAAGAGAACACACACACTATCATACCTGGCCGCCGCTGGACTTGGGTTGACCACGTCCTCAGAGGAGACCTCGATGACATCACAAGAATAGCTGTGCTATGGACTCCTGAAGGAAAGCGAAAGAGAGGCCGACCAAATACAACTTGACGGAGGATTGTGGATGTCGAGATACAAAGAGTAAACCAGAGCTGGGGCACCATACGAAGGATGGCTTTTGACCAAGCAAAAAGAAGCAGTTTGTTGCTGCCCTACAGTTTTTTTTGCTACTAGACGTGATGACCACTGACTGCTTTGACAGTCGGCGGTAAGGATCAAAGAAGATGAAGGTAACAGGCATTTTAATTAGGCACGAAGCACTGAACAGTAACTCTTCTCTGAATATCTGAATAAAACCTGTATTTGGCACGGTGCTGTAGTTATTATAATCCATTAGGCAGATGTTTGGCATCAAGTAGGGGTAGATTTATGCAGTCTTCTAAACATTCCGAACGGCTTTCTTCGTATTTGCGATATGACCGATTATTTTTCTAAATGGGTTGAAGCCACCTATACATCGAAGGACTGCGGAAGAAGTGGCTGTATTTCTGTATGAACTGTTTTGTTGATTTGGTTATGCTAAAAATCAAATAAATGATCAAGGCAATGAATTTTGTAATCATGTCTCTGATAATCTTTTGCACCTAACAGACACACAACAGCGCATGACTTCTGCTTATCACCCACAGGCTAATGGCCTTGTTGAGAGAGATAATATTCAATGACCAATGTTGTAGGTGCTTGAGGGGAAGCACGAGATATGGCATAAATCTTTAACAGGCATTCTATTTACATTTCAAGCAGCCATACATAAATCAACTGGAATAAGCCCATTCGAAATAACGTACGCTAGAAAGCATGTTTTACTACTGATTGTGTTGATGATGACGATTACAAAACTCTAAAATTTCTTATGAGATTCTAGTTGATGGAAAACTTGCAGAAAGTGTGCTTGATCCCACTGACATACAAGAGTACTTGAAAATCATTAGACAAGTTCAAGAAGTAGTATATGAAGAGATGGCCACAAATATAATCAAAGATAATTTTTTTTTTAAAAAGACGAAAAGAAGAATATGAACGCCGACGTTGTCCCTAAACAGTTTTTTAAAAAGAGCGATGAAGTTTTAGAGCACAATTTAAAGCGAGCAGACAGAAAAAGGAGGTAGGACTCGAGTGTTTAAGGGATAGTACCTCACGGTGAGAGGCAGTCACTTCCTCTTTTTGAGGAAGGCCTGGATCCTATTTGGTTCCCCTACTCCAGTTCAGCTCACGTATGGCTCCTCGAATCTGCTTGTGTACGGCAGCGCTACCCCGTGGGCAACGGCTTTGGCTGGCCAGCAGAACTACGTGAGTAAATTGAAAAAGGGAGGTCCCCCTTAAATAGTACACACAACTGCTGGCCGAACGGGCGAATGATCAATAATACATTGACAACGGCTTCTAGGGCAGGAATTGGAAAGGCCTGGTATTTGGCTGAGGGCGCATCATGGACTGTAATGGTAAGCGGCCAGAACCATCAAGAAAGCAATGGCAAACTACTGGACAATGCCAAGAAATCCATAATGGCTAATATGAATATTATGCATTATGCTGTAAGATCTGGCAAAGCAAAATTTGGCCCAAGGAATGGAAAAGATCAATTTATATACCCTTGCCAAAAAAGGGCAACATGAAACTGTGCACAAACTACAGATCTATAGCTCTTATAAGCCATGACTGCAAAATACTATATATCTTAATGAAAAGAATGCAACAAAAGCTAGAAACAGAAATTAACGAAGTACAGACGGGATTTTGACCAGGCAGAGGCACCAGAGCATTTATTCAATATAAGGATCATCATAGTAAAGTGTAGAGAATTCAACGTTGACCTATATACTTCTTTCATTGATTACACCAAAGCATTCGGCTGTGTACAACATCAGCAGTAATGGACTATTATGGAAAATATAGGATTTCCAAACCACCTTATACAACTCATCGTACTGCTGTACCAAGAACAACATTCAGTCGTAAGAATAGAGGGGGAAACATCAGAATGGTTTGAAGTACAGAAAGAAGTAAGACAAGGCTGTTGTTAAACGCTGGATACTGAGACAGATTGGTGATACAACTGGTACTGGTGTAGATAGACTGGCTGAGTCTCACTCTTGAAGTTGTAGTATGGAAAGGTGAGACCTCCGGGCAACGCCGGGTACTTACAGCCAAGAATGTAAATGTTCTAATATATGTTCCGCTGTTAATGACGTACAGCTAACGTCGGGCTTACAGGTGGCCGACTAAGTGTGTGGGTGTGTAGATGCACATAGACGCGAATGCCGTGTGGTATTAATTAAGTTGACAACCAATCACCCACACCAATGCACATATAGAAGTGACTTACATCTTAAACTTTGCATACTAGGAAATGCAGTAACAGCTGTAACGTTTATACACTGTTTATTTGACTGGAACAAGAGACACGTAAACAATCCTAGTAAACGGTACTTGGTACATAGCAAACGATCACTGTTACGAGTTACAGGGTGAAGTACATCATGGAAACATCGTATAACTATGCTCTCCACCTTCACTCCTCTGACAATACAATACATTAGCCGACTAAATTTCCTGGCTCTAAATAATCTTCCAACTCTTCTGGCAATGCAATACATGAGCCGAATAAAGTTCCTGGCTCTAAGATAATATAAATACTCCTCCAACTCTTCTGGCAATGCAATACATGAGCCGAATAAAGTTTCTGGCTCTAAATAATCTTCCAACTCTTCTGGCAATGCAATACATGAGCCGAATAAAGTTCTTGGCTCTAAGATAATATAAATACTCCTCCAACTCTTCTGGCAATGCAATACATGAGCCGAATAAAGTTCCTGGCTCTAATATAATATAAATACTCCTCCAACTCTTCTGGCAATGCAATACATGAGCCGAATAAAGTTCCTGGCTCTAAGATAATATAAACTTTCTTCTTACCTCCTCTGCTCTGGCAATACAATACAATATCTAATACACATTGCACAATCTTAATACGAGCCTTCTATCCCAGGCTTTAGAATTATCAGGGGGAGTCTTTCACATTTATATTCCACCAGAAATATCTCCCCGAAAACACAGTAAGAAAACATGGCTGACCAGCCCGGTCAAACGCCCAGAGCGAACTGTCACGAGATATCTCGCATATCAGTCCCGCCAAATAGTCACGCATGCGCCGTTACCGCGAACCGTGAACTGTTCTCAATCTCGCAGGTACGAGAAGGTTCTGGAACAAACAAGTCAAGGGAGGTAACAACTAAATCTGACCTGACATGTAAAAAATATTAATGTTTAAATCCCCTTGCTTAAAAAACTGACTTTAACAGCTGTACCCTTTCCCCTTACCTGTTTAACATTTATGCCGAGAATATAATGAGAAACGCATGAGATGACCAAGAACACGCAGAGTTTGACCCATTTAACATCGGCAGGTACCAGATCCCGGAAATCAGATATGCTGACGACACAGTCCTCCTATCGACCAACCCAGAAGGACTTGAACAATAAATTATGTCCACAAAAACACAGCAAGGCTCAGAATCTATACCTAAACACAAAGAAGACCAAAGTATTGACAACAGACAAGGTAAAGAATAAAAGAGAAATTGAAACTGATAACGAAGAACTGGACGGTGTTAATGAATTTGAATACTTAGGATCAATCATCAACAGCTCTAGCGAATGTGCTGTAGAAATTAAAAGAATATTTGCAATTGCCTCATATAAACTAATACGGATGAAAAACCTATGGCAAGGCACAAACAAAGAAACAAAGTTACAACTGATCTGAGCATGTATATTCCCAGTAGCAACATACGGAAGCGAGACTTGGACACTCAATAAAACAGTTGCAAGAAAGGTTACAGCATTCGAAATGAAATTCTACAGAAGGATGTTGAGAATACCCTGGACAGAAAAAAAGACCAACAGAGAAGTACTGCACTCACTAAACGTAGAGAAAAATTGGCTCCTAAATACCATCGCAATAAGGAAGCTGAAATTTTTCGGTCATATAAAAAGACATAATAGTCTGGAAAAATTAGTGATGGAATGCATAGTCCCTGGAAAAAGGGGAAGGGGTCGACCTAGACGACGGTGGATCCAGGACATCACAGAGAGTCTGAACTTGTCTTTGGCTGATGCAGGTCGACTTGCTCAGAATCGTGATGCGTTCAGAGCAGCTGTAATGGAGACAAAGTTCTGGAAAGAATACGTCACATGATGAGACAGAAAAAGAGACACGCGTTAATTTGTTTGGGATGGACCTTACAACCTGAAAAGGTTTTTAGCCCTTTCCGACCGAATAAAATATTCATGCCACTATTACCAGGTTGGAATATTTTTTGGCAAAAAATACCCCAAAACGACACCTGCTAATATTCTACACACCAGAAAGAACTTACATAAGTAATAAGTGTTGTATCATTTTTTATTTATTTGAAATAGTGTCAGGGACCTGAAATAAGAAAAAAAGTCTTTGTTAGATGACGTCCTTCGGCGGTGGTAGAGGCTCGGTTGTAGCTGCGCCATTAACAAACAAGCAAATAAACATGCCGTGTCCTATCGAGACTGTGCGTGGTCCCAGCTTCCGGGTCTTCCCAGTTCAGGTGGGGCAGAGCTATGTGTCCGTTTGATGTCGTACTTCGTCAGTGGTGGTGGCTCGGCTGTGGCTACGCCTACGCCTCGATACGTCCGCTACGGTGACTGGCTGCTGTGCCAGATACCACATACTTGTCTCGGAGATATAACCCCCTTTGCATGGTAGAGAGCCATCAAACCTCGGAACATGGCACACACTCCAAAGTGGGACTGGTGCATTATGCTTCTGAGTCTAGGATGCTCCCTGGGGTTGCAAGAAAGCCCGCCTCTGCAGCATTTGTGTAGCTGAATTGTAGTAAGTACTTAGCATGCAGACAATTCTCTTGTCCCTCCATGCTAAAACCATCTCTTTATTTGGCATCATCCAGGAAATCACTCCACCTTTCGCAATTTTGAAATTCTTCATTTCTAGTGGCAAACCTCGGCGATTTCACATTACAGTTCCTGTTGTGTGGATGCTTTTTTCTAACAGTTCCATGGCTAGAGGATGTCCTGTGTAGTATCTGTCAGTAAACAAGTGGTAGCCATGGCCGTTAGCCTTCTGTAACAGTTCATTACAAAGATGCAGAACGATTCTAGCAGTAAATGGAAGATCTGGTCGTGTAAGCAGGTTTGTTGTTATAGCACAATAATATGGCTCAAAAGCACACAAATATCCAGTATGGCAACCAGCCAGTGCAAACACTCTAAGTCCCCATTTGTTTGGTTTTTGTGGATTATACATTTTGAACTGAGTCCTACCTTTGAAATTTATTGTACTTTCATCTACAACAATATTTTGATGTGGAATAAAAAGTTCAAGACATTTGTGGTGGGTTTTGATGTTATGAATTGTTGTTATGTATTAATATTGTATTAAATGAGATCAGCTATGAAGGTCCCTGAATTTAACAAATAGTATTTTAAACTTTCCAGAGTACCTTTCCGCTACCACCCTTTTGATCTCATTCAAAATTTATCTATATTATTATTAAAATGACTTCGTGTAGTGTCTAGGGTTATGAAGGTAGGGTGTAATGTGTAATAACCAACAAATATACAAAAAAATAGTTTATTATCCACAACCACCAACAGTATTACAACAATAACATACAAACGACACTTTAAAAGGCTATCTTATTTAAGACAGTGGTTGAAATTTGTGTAAATACAATTTTTTACAATTATTTATTATCCTGATTCTAATTTATTTTGAACAAGAATGACAATCAAAAGTGAAATCAAAAGAATCATTTACAACATTCCAATAACACAGTAGATCTTCTGTCCATACATACAATATTATTCTAATATAAATGTGTAGTTGTATTCTTCTACTCTGAGGTAATACTGGTATTAAACCATAGGTTGTTGGTTATAATCACTCCCTTTAAGTTATGTCTGTTTTCGTTTGTCACTTGTGGAAATATTAATACTAGGCACAGTTTTCTTTAATATCACTTTCTAGTCTTTTAAGTTGAGCTGCCAGGTGCCGAACAAGCACTTATCTTGGCAGGAGAATACAGGTAGAACGTTTCCTCTGCTCGCTTGATAATCTTTTCCACCTTTTTGATAGGCAATGGCCACTAGCATGGGCTCGAAGTATACAGATAGAGTCCTGAATCGAGCAGTTCTCAGGCGTTTGGTACTATATTAACGTCAGTACCCAGGACCCTGAAATGTGAAGGTTATGCATCCTTCTTTATACCTAGTATACTATACTATTCCACATTTAAGTACAGGTACATTACAAACAAACGAAAAGGGTCATAGCTCTATACAAACCTATGCCACCATTATCTTTTGATGTGACAATGTACACCAGTATTCCTCTCCACTAATAGTTACAACGCCACTGCAATTCCAGCTGTCATCTTTTCCATATAATAGGATAGGTCTTATGCTCCTTAATGACAATCATACATATTTTCTTGTAGTTTTACACCTCTCTGACAGTCTATCACATGGTGGATCAATCTCTAGGCTTTGCCTAATGGTTGCTATAGACCCACTCACTTACAGACATATATTATTATTTCACATTCAATTTTTATTTTAGATACATGTTAATTAAGTCAATCTTACCACATTTATTCAATGAAATACACAGTGAACGATGACTGGCACACTTTCGATCTGCCGTTCTGTCCAGGCTTTTGAGAAATATGGTTTTCACAGCACAAGCCTGATCTCATCGCTACGTGTCAAAATTTTGTTAGAAAATGGCGTCCCCAACTAATGCTTTTTCCCCAATATCAACTACTCTGGCCAATGATTATCCTTATTTTACTTGTAAACAAAGTCTTTTCAAAAATACAATTCAACTTCTTACTACGTTACTCGGGTGATATATGTTTAGTACGAGGTCGGCCAATAATATTTCGTCTCACTTCAAATTCCACCCAATCCCCTTCCTCGTACCATCTTAGCCTAGCTTTCACCTAATTTTTTCCCCCAAAAATATGCGATCCAATCTAAGCAGATATGACTTGACCTGACAGTATCTCTGATCTCTATGTATTGTTTTATCAATATTTGATTATTTAATGGACTATTTAGATAACTAACAACATATTCTTGGTCAGCAGGTCTTCAGGTACACGAATATACAACTTTTATGGGGCTATGTGGCTTGGTTCAAAATTCTATCTTTTTTTCTATGTTAGTTTCAAGCTAAATACGAGAGCTTATGTCATTCGCAATAAGAGCTAAGCGTGTTTCCATGACCGTAGTGTCCACATTTCTAACTTTTTCATCGTATTGGGGAAACCCGCCTAGGGCAAAGCGTGCAAGTCGGTTGTAGAGTTAGAACCAATTTGAGACGTGATTTGAGTGTGTTATCTAGCCTTGCCCCTCCTTTCCCCAAATGCAGTTAGGCAAATATTTCTTAGAACTAGGAAAAGTGGTTCGTTTATGTCAAGGACGAATTTGAAAAATAGGGTACCGTTTTGTTCGGCTTATGCGTTTGCAAATAATAAGCTGAAGGCGTAGGCGACAACTTACGATTCTCGCCGAAACTTTTTAATACTATCTTATCTTTTACTTTATGCACTATACTGTTATAATCTAATTTAGATATTGTATTTAGAAGCTCACCACACATCTCCCCACTTAGAACAGACAATCATATGTCAGTTCCTACTTTTAAATACACATAGATAAATTTACTATCTATGCCTGGTGACTACTCTGATGTTCGTCGTACGGATGTCTGCTTAAAAAATCAGCGCCAACATTGGTTTTGCCGGGAATGTATTCTATGGTAAACTGGTATGGCTGTAAGAGCAACAACCAGCGTAATAATCTAGCATTTTCATGCCTTTCTTGTGACAGACACACAAGTGGTTTATGATCTGTTTGGATCTTAAATGATTTACCATAAAGATAAATCTGGAACTTCTTTATAGCCCATATGACCGCCAAACATTCTTTTTCACTTGTTGAATATTCCCGTTCTGCTGTGTTCAACTTACGGCTAGCATAAGCTACTGGGGTTAATTCCCCATCAAGTGAATTTGACCGTTGTAATAGAGCTGCACCCAAACCTATATTACTCGCATCCGTTCTCACAATGAATTATTGACTCAAGTCAGGTAATTTCAAAATGGGCCTGCTTGTGAGCTTTTCCTTCAACTCTTGGTAGGCTAATTCACACTGCGCTGTCAAAATAATTCTATCAGGATTTCCTTTGCGCGTTAAATCAGTCAATGGAGCACATATGGAGTTAAAGGTTTTAATATACTTTTGGTAGAAACCACATAAGGAGACAAAAGATCGCACATCTTTTTTTGTTTGTGGTCTTGGTGCTTTTTTCAATTTCTCCAGATTCTTGGGGTCAGGGGTCATGTTTCTCTGATGTACTATGTGTCCCAAGAATTCCAGCTCTTTACATCCAACACAGCATTTCGTCGGTCTAGCTGTCAAATTGGTCTCTCTCAGTCGATTAAACAACATATTCAGAGAGTTAATGTGTTCCTCAAATGTTTCTGTTGCTATAAGAATATCATCCATGAAGTTGGTGATGCATGGATTATTCAGGGGATCCAGTAACTTTCTCATCATCCTCGAAAACACACTCGGTGCATTTTTCAGCCCGAATGGCAACTTGTTAAATTCATAATGTCCTTCCGAGGTGCTAAAGGCTAAATAAGGTCTGACTTCCGGCTTTACTGGAATCTGATAGTAGCCTTTGCTCAGATCCACTTTAGAGAAATATTTAGCTTTATTTAGCCTGGCAAACAGCTGATTTGTATCAGGTAATGGATCCACCTGACCTTCTGTGACAGCATTCAGTTTCCTGTAATCTATACACAGTCTGTGTTCTCCAGAGGGTTTTCTCAACAGAACCACACTGGAGCTGTAAGGAGATTCACTGTGCGAGATAATCCCTTCTCTCAACAGATACTCTATTTCCTCCTTCAAAGCTTTTTCTTTAGCGAACGGAATCGAATAGGCTCTCATACAGATTGGTGTTGGGTCTATGAGTTTCATATCATATTCTAATAAATTTGTATGCCCCGGTCTGTCCGTTAACACATCTGTATGATTATCCAGAACCTGTTGAACTCTCTCCCTCTGATTTTTCGTTAAGTGCGTACTGATTTTTACCTGCGCAGCGGTCTCACAAGGGTGTAAAGGATATTAATGAGAGGTGAGTGGTTCCTTCTTCATCTCCATTGCAACAGACAAGGTCAGTAGGTGTGTCTCTTCCTGATTTTCTCTGTCCATATATTTTTTCAGGAGATTCACATGATAGATTTTCTCTTTCCCTTTCTTATCTATCTTATAATTTGTTCTAGACACCTTCTCTAGAACTGTATATGGACCTTGCCATCCAATTTGCAATTTATTATGGCTGCCGGGCAGTAGAAGGAGCACCTTCTCTCCCACAGCTAATTCTCGATCCTTCGCTTTCTTATTGTAATAGGCAGCATGCTTTTTCCTGGCTTGTCTTAAATTTTCATTGGCAAGTTTCCAGCCAGTTTTAAGACGAGTGGTCAGCTCGTTCACATATTGATATGATGAGGTAATATTTTCTTCTGCCTTTTCATCGGTCCATGTCCTTAACAAGGCTACATATGGACTTTTAAATTTGTTGACCTATTTTTCCATGCACCGGTATGGTCTCTTCCATTGGAAGCCTTATAGTGAGGACTTTTCTTCCTAGAATCATCATTCACAAATCGACCACTACCAATTTTTCTCTTGGGGTTTTCTTCCCACTTTAAATTCCTTGTGAGAAATCTTCTCTCTTTTATTTTCACCCAGTTCACATGATTCCGACCAAGGGATTGTCGGCTTATCCTGGGGTAAAACATTTCTTTATACTCGTTGCATAGTGGCCATTGTAAAACATCCAAGTGAAGACTGTCTGTGAAAAGGGGGCTCCCATTCCACTTTGTCTACATTATTAATTTTATTTTTCTTTCCATTTTCAGGCCTAAGTCTGCCCCGTGGCGTGTCTAGGTCCTGATCAATTTTCCCACTTGTGGGTGTTCCCTCATGTAATATGCCACATGCTTCTACAAAATTCTCAATGTCAATCATTTCCTCGGGCCAATAATAATTTTGAG
The DNA here is from genome assembly GCA_024509875.1 of Oreohelix idahoensis. Classification (NCBI taxonomy): domain Eukaryota; kingdom Metazoa; phylum Mollusca; class Gastropoda; order Stylommatophora; family Oreohelicidae; genus Oreohelix; species Oreohelix idahoensis. Next base: position 147,845 of record JAMPIV010009785.1, read on the forward strand.
CAATCTTTTGGATGATGGTACCTATTTTCTCATGGTCCCCATCTTTCCCAACATGTAAGCTCCTTATTACCTCTGCCCTATACCTTTTAGGAAGTACCAGCTGTCCCTGACAATTGGATCCAGTTCCAGCCTTCCTATATATTAGTTTGTTCTTCATATAGAAGTCTCCTTTGCCTGGAGGTGTATGACATTTGGACAATTTCTTAAAACAAGTCTTGAGGGTCTTATCCCCAGCCTGCGCCTTCCTCATCTCATCTGGAGGGGTATTTATCAGATTATCCTCCTCCTGTTTAGACTGTGATCTGGTCTGAAGCGTGGCCATGTACACAGGTCTCTTTTTACACACTTCGGTGTTATGGTTGTCCATCCGACACCAACTACAATATAATCTACCTTTATGAAAAGGTTTTCTGTAATCATATTTCCTTTCATTGAATTGTGGGGTTTTATTGTTATAATCATTGCGTGGTCTATCAAACTGGTGCTTACCTTTATTCTGTTCCCTATGGTCAAACTTATTAAAGTTTTGAGGTGCCTTAAAATTGTCTACCTGTTTCTTTTTATTACCAACTACCTCTGCCTGGGCTGCCTGATACCTCTCAGCGACATTGAGTAAATCACCCAGCCTCTCTGCACCTTGTTCCATGAGAAACTTTCTCAGGTCTGGAGCCATGGACTCTCTTAGCTGCTCAATAAGGATCATCTCCTTAAGATCTTGGGTTTTCCCCAGAGCAGTCCATTTCTCCAAGTAGGTCTCTAACCGTGCAGAGAACTGGTGATAGGTCTCACCCGACAATAGTTTGGCATTTCTAAATTTTTTTCTATAAAATTCTCCGTTCTTTTCGTATTTTAATAAAAGAGCCTGCTTTAGCATGTTGTAATTGTCTTGGTCATCTCTGCTCATCTTGGCAAAAACTTCATAAGCCGTTCCCCTAAGCCCTTGGGATAACTTGAGGCTCCACCTCTCTCTCTCTAACCCATATGTAGTAGCTAAAAGTTCAAATCTACTTAAGTACCCTTCGATGTCATCGTCTTTCTCAACAAAATGATCTACATGAAAACCCATAGCTGAGATTGAGGCTCCCTGACTAGCAGTGGCATCTGAGGCAAAGGGGCTGACACCATTTTCAGGAGCATGGCCTTGAAATTCTAACTCCCTTAGTCGTAGCTCATGCTCCCTCTATAATCTCTTCTCCTCCTTTTCTGCTTCCCTCTCTGCAGCTTGTCTCTTCTCTTCTCTTTCTGCAGCTAATCTCTTTTCTTCTCTTTCTGCAGCCAATCTCTTTTCTTCTCTTTCTGCCTCCAATGCCCTAGCCTCCTTGTCAGCCTCAATCTGCAACCTCTTAATTTCTTTGTCAGCCTCAATTTGTAACCTCTTCAGCTTACTTCCTATCCTCCCTTTCAATATACTTGTCGCATTCTGAAGTTACATATTGGATCAAAGCTTGACCCTCCATATTCATTTCTTTAGCAGTCTGCACAGCAGCAGATCGAAACTTTGCCAGATCAGCCATTTTGTACTATGCAACCTTTAAAATTTCTAACTATACAAATTTCTAATTATGGCTAACAATTTCTAATGATAACCAAGAACAACCACAGGCACTGATAGCTCAACCACTATTTTATTTCCACAAAAGGAATACTTTTAGTTTTGTACTATCTGAGATTCCTAATATAATTGATAATATTTTAAGAATTTTAAATCCCAGAAGCGAACTACCCAATATATCTGGTATTATGAGAAATTCAATATCCCCAGGAGCGAGACCCCAATATATGTGGTGGGTTTTGATGTTATGAATTGTTGTTATGTATTATTATTGTATTAAATGAGATCAGCTATGAAGGTCCCTGAATTTAACAAATAGTATTTTAAACTTTCCAGAGTACCTTTCCGCTACCACCCTTTTGATCTCATTCAAAATTTATCTATATTATTATTAAAATGACTTCGTGTAGTGTCTAGGGTTATGAAGGTAGGGTGTAATGTGTAATAACCAACAAATATACAAAAAATAGTTTATTATCCACAACCACCAACAGTATTACAACAATAACATACAAACGACACTTTAAAAGGCTATCTTATTTAAGACAGTGGTTGAAATTTGTGTAAATACAATTTTTACAATTATTTATTATCCTGATTCTAATTTATTTTGAACCAGGATTGACAATCAAAAGTGAAATCAAAAGAATCATTTACAACATTCCAATAACACAGTAGATCTTCTGTCCATACATACAATATTATTCTAATATAAATGTGTAGTTGTATTCTTCTACTCTGGGGTAATACTGGTATTAAACCATAGGTTGTTGGTTATAATCACTCCCTTTAAGTTATGTCTGTTTTCGATTGTCACTTGTGGAAATATTAATACTAGGCACAGTTTTCTTTAATATCACTTTCTAGTCTTTTAAGTTGAGCTGCCAGGTGCCGAACAAGCACTTATCTTGGCAGGAGAATACAGGTAGAACGTTTCCTTTGCTTGCTTGACAATCTTTTCCACCTTTTTGATAGGCAATGGCCACTAGCATGGGCTCGAAGTATACAGATAGAGTCCTGAATCGAGCAGTTCTCAGGCGTTTGGTACTACATTAACGTCAGTACCAAGGACCCTGAAATGTGAAGGTTATGCATCCTTCTTTATACCTAGTATACTATACTATTCCACATTTAAGTACAGGTACATTACAAACAAACGAAAAGGGTCATAGCTCTATACAAACCTATGCCACCATTATCTTTTGATGTGACAATGTACACCAGTATTCCTCTCCACTAATAGTTACAACGCCACTGCAATTCCAGCTGTCATCTTTTCCATATAATAGGATAGGTCTTATGCTCCTTAATGACAATCATACATATTTTCTTGTAGTTTTACACCTCTCTGACAGTCTATCACATGGTGGATCAATCTCTAGGCTTTGCCTAATGGTTGCTATAGACCCACTCACTTACAGACATATATTATTATTTCACATTCAATTTTTATTTTAGATACATGTTAATAAAGTCAATTTTACCACATTTATTCAATGAAATACACAGTGAACGATGACTGGCACACTCTCGATCTGCCGTTCTGTCCAGGCTTTTGAGAAATATGGTTTTCACAGCACAAGCCTGATCTCATCGCTACGTGTCAAAATTTTGTTAGAAAATGGCGTCCCCAACTAATGCTTTTTCCCCAATATCAACTACTCTGGCCAATGATTATCCTTATTTCACTTGTAAACAAAGTCTTTTCAAAAATACAATTCAACTTCTTACTACGTTACTCGGGTGATATATGTTTAGTACGAGGTCGGCCAATAATATTTCGTCTCACTTCAAATTCCACCCAATCCCCTTCCTCGTACCATCTTAGCCTAGCTTTCACCTAATTTTTTCCCCCAAAAATATGCGATCCAATCTAAGCAGATATGACTTGACCTGACAGTATCTCTGATCTCTATGTATTGTTTTATCAATATTTGATTATTTAATGGACTATTTAGATAACTAACAACATATTCTTGGTCAGCAGGTCTTCAGGTACACGAATATACAATTTTTATGGCGCTATGTGGCTTGGTTCAAAATTCTATCTTTTTTTCTATGTTAGTTTCAAGCTAAATACGAGAGCTTATGTCATTCGCAATAAGAGCTAAGCGTGTTTCCATGACCGTAGTGTCCACATTTCTAACTTTTTCATCGTATTGGGGAAACCCGCCTAGGGCAAAGCGTGCAAGTCGGTTGTAGAGTTAGAACCAATTTGAGACGTGATTTGCGTGTGTTATCTAGCCTTGCCCCTCCTTTCCCCAAATGCAGTTAGGCAAATATTTCTTAGAACTAGGAAAAGTGGTTCGTTTATGTCAAGGACGAATTTGAAAAATAGGGTACCGTTTTGTTCGGCTTATGCGTTTGCAAATAATAAGCTGAAGGCGTAGGCGACAACTTACGATTCTCGCCGAAACTTTTTAATACTATCTTATCTTTTACTTTATGCACTATACTGTTATAATCTAATTTAGATATTGTATTTAGAAGCTCACCACACATCTCCCCACTTAGAACAGACAATCATATGTCAGTTCCTACTTTTAAATACACATAGATAAATTTACTATCTATGCCTGGTGACTACTCTGATGTTCGTCGTACGGATGTCTGCTTAAAAAATCAGCGCCAACATTGGTTTTGCCGGGAATGTATTCTATGGTAAACTGGTATGGCTGTAAGAGCAACAACCAGCGTAATAATCTAGCATTTTCATGCCTTGCTTGTGACAGACACACAAGTGGTTTATGATCTGTTTGGATCTTAAATGATTTACCATAAAGATAAATCTGGAACTTCTTTATAGCCCATATGACCGCCAAACATTCTTTTTCACTTGTTGAATATTCCCGTTCTGCTGTGTTCAACTTACGGCTAGCATAAGCTACTGGGGTTAATTCCCCATCAAGTGAATTTGACCGTTGTAATAGAGCTGCACCCAAACCTATATTACTCGCATCCGTTCTCACAATGAATTATTGACTCAAGTCAGGTAATTTCAAAATGGGCCTGCTTGTGAGCTTTTCCTTCAACTCTTGGTAGGCTAATTCACACTGCGCTGTCAAAATAATTCTATCAGGATTTCCTTTGCGCGTTAAATCAGTCAATGGAGCACATATGGAGTTAAAGTTTTTAATATACTTTTGGTAGAAACCACATAAGGAGACAAAAGATCGCACATCTTTTTTTGTTTGTGGTCTTGGTGCTTTTTTCAATTTCTCCAGATTCTTGGGGTCAGGGGTCATGTTTCTCTGATGTACTGTGTGTCCCAAGAATTCCAGCTCTTTACATCCAACACAGCATTTCGTCGGTCTAGCTGTCAAATTGGTCTCTCTCAGTCGATTAAACAACATATTCAGAGAGTTAATGTGTTCCTCAAATGTTTTTGTTGCTACAAGAATATCATCCATGAAGTTGGTGATGCATGGATTATTCAGGGGATCCAGTAACTTTCTCATCATCCTCGAAAACACACTCGGTGCATTTTTCAGCCCGAATGGCAACATGTTAAATTCATAATTTCCTTCCGAGGTGCTAAAGGCTAAATAAGGTCTGACTTCCGGCTTTACTGGAATCTGATAGTAGCCTTTGCTCAGATCCACTTTAGAGAAATATTTAGCTTTATTCAGCCTGTCAAACAGCTGATTTGTATCAGGTAATGGATCCACCTGACCTTCTGTGACAGCATTCAGTTTCCTGTAATCTATACACAGTCTGTGTTCTCCAGAGGGTTTTCTCAACAGAACCACACTGGAGCTGTAAGGAGATTCACTGTGCGAGATAATCCCTTCTCTCAACAGATACTCTATTTCCTCCTTCAAAGCTTTTTCTTTAGCGAACGGAATCGAATAGGCTCTCATACAGATTGGTGTTGGGTCTATGAGTTTCATATCATATTCTAATAAATTTGTATGCCCCGGTCTGTCCGTTAACACATCTGTATGATTATCCAGAACCTGTTGAACTCTCTCCCTCTGATTTTTCGTTAAGTGCGTACTGATTTTTACCTGCGCAGCGGTCTCACAAGGGTGTAAAGGATATTCATGAGGGGTGAGTGGTTCTTTCTTCATCTCCATTGCAACAGACAAGGTCAGTAGGTGTGTCTCTTCCTGATTTTCTCTGTCCATATATTTTTTCAGGAGATTCACATGATAGATTTTCTCTTTCCCTTTCTTATCTATCTTATAATTTGTTCTAGACACCTTCTCTAGAACTGTATATGGACCTTGCCATCCAATTTGCAATTTATTATGGCTGCCGGGCAGTAGAAGGAGCACCTTCTCTCCCACAGCTAATTCTCGATCCACAACATTTCTCCTTCATATGAAGTACAATATTTCTGATTTTACAGTCTCTTGTGTTTCTAGCTCCATCACTCTGGTTTGGTTGCTGTACATGCAGCATCCAGTGAATCTGCTGAAATCTTTCACTTGAAAAGACATCCCGATAAAAAGGAATATAATCAATCCATTCTACAGAAATATATTCTTTTACCACGCCACCCTCTTGCATTCCCATTCTCAAAATGACTCCAAAATAAGCCTTTATTTCGGAAATCGTTACATCTTTCCATGTATGCCATATGGAGCGTGGAGACAGTGTTTTATTTTTCAATTGGTCAGCTGCATACCGGTTGGTCTCATTGACTATCTCCTCTAGCAATGATGATGTGAAAAACAACTGAAAGAAACCACAAATATTGTCAGGAATATCACAATCAAGAAGCTGTGTACACCTGCATTGTGTACTGAAAATTGTAAATGATTTATACAACAAGAGTGTGATTGAGATAACTTCACCCATTGTGCTGGTACTTCCTCACTTTCACCATCTTCATTACGGTCACTGTCATCGCTACTGCCAGCTTCATCACTGGTACTGGAATCATCTGTTACAGAATCGCCTAATATAAAATCACTGTCATCTATATTTATCTCATCACTTTCACTACCACTATTATCAGTCTCCTCTAGAAAAGTCACTACTTCGGAGGCAGTCATTTGCCAGGCACATTTGCTTATTGATGCCATTGTTTCCCCTCGACGTTCTACTATTCAATTTACCACAAATAGTTCGTTTCCCTGTTTCACCCTACAAATTTGTGCCATAAAATAATGGTACAATGCCTCGGCTAACTGGGAAAGACAAACGACCGTAAAACCAGTTGTTTCGTCTTGTGTCTAACTGGGTAAGACATTCGACCAGAACGGGAAAAATCGATTGTCTTACCCAGTCAGACATTCGACCAGAATGGGAAAAATCGATTGCCTTACCCAGTCAGACACACGACCGGAAAGGGCTAGCTGACGGAGGTTTATACAGTTTATAGATGTCTGATGGTCACACTCTCAAGACACCATGGTCAACACCATAGATCAAACTTGAAGCTTTTCATGCGAAGGGATGATAACATTTTTATATACAAATATCTAAAATAAATTGAAAGGCACGAAAATAACCTTCTAGCATCACAAGACTGAAATATGTAATGGTGGCTGCCCTCAATTTTCTCTTGATTCCCATATGGCTGTACCTTCAGTCTTCATTATCATCATGTAGCAGGTCCTTTGCAGAGCGTCGCTCTCATCACAGCCCGCCTGAAAGACTCTCGATCTCTAGTCAGCCCTCCTGCCTCCTCCATTGTCATGTACAAGGTGTCTTCAATGTCCTGTGTCCACCGTCGTCTTGGTCGGCCCCTGCCTCGCCTTCCAGGTACCATACCCTCCATCACTGCACTCTCTAAGCCACTATGACGTTTAATGTGGCCAAAATATTTCAGTTTCCGGGACATGATATTGTTTATGAGCCAGTTTTCCTCGATGTTCAGGTCGTGTAGGATGTCTATATTTTTCTTCTTCTTGGTCCAGGATATTCCGAGAATTTTTCTGTAACACTTTGCTTCGAAAGATTCGATATTTTTCTTCAATGTCCATGATTCACATCCATACGTTGCTACTGGAAAGATGCACGTTCTCAGAAGTTTTACTTTTATTAATTTGCTAGTGTTATTCCATAGGTTCTTCATTTTATTTAACCTCTGCATTGCTATGGCCAGTCTCCTTCTGACCTCTTTTGAGCAGTCTCCATTGTTGTTAATTATGGAGCCAAGATATTCAAAATTTGTGACATTTTCAATTTCCTCATCACTGATGGTAATTTTTGGTTGGCATCTTGTTTTATCTGTGGACATTATCTTTTTTTTTTTCTGTGTTCAGAAAAAGGTTCTGATCCTCACTGTGTCTTTTGACAAACAGGATTAACTGTTCTAGTCCGTTGGCACTGTTTGAAAGAATAACTGTGTCATCTGCGTACCTGAGTTCTGGGATCGCATTTCCACCAATTGTTAACGGATCGCAATGTTCACATTCTTGGTCACTCCGAACATTTCTCATTATATTTTCTGCATAGATGTTAAACAAGTATGGAGAGAGGATGCAACCCTGTCTTACTCCCCTTTTCACCTCAAACCATCCTGATGTTTCCCCCGCTACTCCGACAGCTGCTTGTTGTTCATGGTATAGTGTTTCAATTAGATGGATCAAATGCGCCGAAAACCCCATGTCTCTCATGATGTTGCACAATTTCTGATGTTGTACGCAGTCGAAGGCCTTGGTGTAATCTACAAAACAGGCATGAAGATCTACATTGTATTCTCTGCATTTCTCAAGGATGTTTCTCACATTAAAAATGTGATCTCTCGTACCTCTGCCTTGTCTAAAACTCGCCTGTACTTCATGTATTTCATGTTCTAACTTTCTTTCTATCCTCTTCATGATAATCCGCAAGAGGATTTTGCTGGCATGACTTATTAAAGCAATAGTACGATAGTTTGTACACAGTTTTAAATTGCCTTTCTTTGGAAGAGGGATATACAAAGATCTTTTCCATGCTTTGGGCCAGATAGCACTGTTCCAGATTTTCACACATAGTGCATGATAAACGAGGACACTGGCCTCTCCTCCTGCTTGGATTAGTTCAGTTGGTATATCATCGCATCCTGGTGATTTCCCTTTCTTCAGGCTTTTGATTGCTGCACGTACTTCATCTAATATAGGTTCTGGCTCTCTCTCTTCACTTTCAATCGTCATGTCTGGGGTCTTTGTACTATCTTCATTCATTTCTCTACAGTCCTCCTTCCATATCTCCAATATATCCTTACTTTCTGTTAATACGTTACCATTTTTATCATTGATTGCATGTAATGATGGTCTAAAATCATCTGTTAGCGTTCTGATTTCCTTGAACATATCCCCATCTTTTCCCGGAAATTGCAGATCTTCTATTCTATTGCGGGTGTTCGTTATGTACTGTTTTTTTGTCTTTCCTAATCTCTCTCCTGATGTTTCTTGTGCAGTTTTTGTATTTGTCACTGTTCCGTTCTACCCCTGTTTGCTTCAGTTTTCTTCTTTCTTCTATGAGCCTCAATGTTTCCTCCGTGATGTATATCTGCTTCTTATGCACTTTTCTAGGGATCATGTTTTCTGCTGATGTGATGAGAATATCTCTCGCATGTGTGGCTAGCTCATCCGGTTTCATATCATCTTGTACAGCCATCAGTGCTTCGAATTTGTTTTGTACTTGTATGTTATATTCAGGTGGTATGGCGCTTACATCGAGACGGAGAGGTCGAGCACCTTTCGTCACTTTTTTCAATTTTAACTAAAAATCTGCAATTAGTAGCTCATGATCTGAATCACAATCTGCTCCTGGGAGTGTCTTTGTAGATGATATACCTGACCTCCATCTTTGTTGTATCAAGATGTAATCTATTTGATTCCTGCTGTTGCCATCAGGTGAGGTCCATGTATAGAGCCTTCTGGGTTGTTGTCTAAATAGGGTATTTGTAATAGAGAGGTTGTTTTCTAAGCAGAATTCGATTAGTTTTTCTTCTCTTTCGTTTCTATGTCCTATACAGAATGGACCGCACACCTTTTTCTCTTCCTCTGTTCTTTCGATGCCAACTTTCGCATTAAAGTCGCCCATGATTATCAAGATATCCATTTTTCCACTTTCCCTAAAGTCTCTTGTAAACTGTTGTAAAATCCCTCAATTTCATCATCATCTGCTGCAGATGTGGGTGCATAAACTTGTAAAACAATGATGTTCCTTTTCTTTCTCTTGAGTCTAATCATGAGAAGTCGATCACTAATTGGATTGTATCCAAGTAGTGCTATAGATGCTTTCTTTGTCAGGAGGAAACCAACCCCGCTCTGGCCGCTCTTTTCCTTCCCTGAGTATATGAAGGTCTCTCCTGTTTGAGTTATAAAATGACCTTGTCTGGCTCATCTATGTTCAGAAATGCCCAGTATGTCTGTTTTGGTTCTTTCAATTTCTTTACTAATCATACAAAGTTTTCTCTGATGTAGGCTTCTTACATTCCACGCGCCTATTCTTAATTTTTTCTTTAGTCCGATGTCAGGGCTTTCCGCAGTAACACAGTCAGGTTTTTGGCCGTCATCACCATTACTTGTACTTGCTCTGGCATCGTTCTCTTCCTCAGTTCGCATGGTCGATCTGCCTGGCCTGGGGGCCACACCATCAGATCTTTGTGTTTCGAGATTCATCATTCTTGGCTGTCATGATTTCTTGGCAATATTCATTCAGTAGTTTGCCATTGCTTTCTGAACGGTTCTAGCCGCTTACCAACTTTGGTCCCTGGTGCGCCCTGAAGCCCGATACCAGGCCGAGCCAGCTCCTGCCTTCAAAGTCGTTGTCGAATAAATCGATCATCCATCTCTTCCGCCAGCAGCTATGTGTAATAATGAGGGGGGACTCCCTTCTTTACTTTGCTCAGCGTAGTTTAGCCGGCTAGCCAAAGCCGTTGCCCGGGGGTGGCGATGCCGTACACAAGCAGACTCTGGGAGCCGTACGTGAGTTGGGCAGAAGCGGGGGAACCAAATAGGATCCAGGCCATCCCAAAAGGGATGTGGCTGCCTCTCACCATGAGGTACTATCCCTTACACACTCCTGCCCTACCCCCCCCCCCCGCCCCCCAACTTCAGTCTTACAAGCTTTAATTCCCACAAATGCTAAGTAGAGGATTTCAAAGCGTGAAATGTTAAGCACTCCTGTTCCAAAAGAAGAGTCATGCTGGCCGAAAGCAAAAATTTAGTCTTGGAAAGTCAATAACATTGGAAACAATAATTGGTGCATGCAACTGTTTGTTCCTATCAGTCAGGAAGTTGCGTTCTCTCAAGAATGTTACTAACAAATACGAGACGTTGTCATTGCAACTATGAAAAGTTCAGATAACTGTGATGCGTTCACAAATTATCTTTCAAACCCCGTTTTTCAGCATCTAAAAGAGTCATATCATAGATGATAAAACACAGGGTACAGATGATGAAATATATCCACATGCTGCTGCACTACAAACACCCATTGCTGTGCATTATAAGGCCCTAGAAACATCTGATTATATTTGGTATTTCCACGGTCCACTTAACGATGTCGAAAATTTGGGGGCCTCAACGCAACTATTCCTATCAGCGTTGCATGTATCTATTAAACAATGGTTCTCACTATGATAAGGTTTTAACTGTAGCTTAAGGCGAATCTGTCAAGGTTATTTTTGACATTATAAAGTAGTGTCTAGTATATTTCAAAGAAATGACATCTATCAAGTTTTACTTTATTAATAATCTTTATCTATACAAAAATATATGAAAGCTTCACTGTACAGCGAGCGGTACCGAGGTATGTATAAATGTGCAGTGTATGGTATCGTCAGGCAGGAGGCACTGTACAGTGTTGCATACCGTTAAGTCTGTTTTGCCTTTGACACTGGTTCTGTAATCGCCGAATCTCACTGGTAAGGGTTGGGGAGCTGTGAAATGTCCTAGCATTATTTCATTGTCTCTTTGGTATCCAACTTTAAGCTTTTTATTAATCATTTTTATTTCAGATCACCAGAGCTTTATATATTTGTCGCGTTTCAAATCTTTGAAGCTTATAATCTCTGTGCTGAACTTATCGAGGGGAGCTGAAACTTTGCATGCAGCTACCTTTCTTGGTACATTTTAATCTTTCAAGTTTTGGTCGGCATTACCCTGCAATTTTATATAATAACTAAAACAATGTAAAATAAGGAGGAAATAACTACATTAAGCTACAGGTTTTAAAGTAAAAGATATAATGAACTGCGAATTTCCTATTTGTCAATGGTGAATTGCCGTTTGTTTTATTTCTAACAACGAAGTCAGCGATTTTTATTTTTTAAACAGCTTTAGTAATAACTCACATTCTTGTGACATTTATATTAGATGTTTATACCAGAGACGTCCCTAAAGTATTTGGCACCTGGGGCGGATCTTACCTTTGGCACGCTCCCCCCTAAAAAAATACACTTGCAAGCATATTTCTAACAGTAAGTACTATCATAATATTGTTCGAGGGCACCCCCTTCCAGGCTGTCACCGGGGGCGAACCGCCCCTCGTTCCCCCCTTAAGTTTATACTGCATAGGTATATGTTGCAAATATGAATTTCACTCGACAAGTGATAACGGTTACTAAAAATTAATATAAATTTATGACTTAAAATCATAAAACAATTTTAAAAGCCAATAATACAAGTTTTATTATTGTTACTAAATGTACTAAAAACCAAAAACAAAAAATGTTTTACACGCATTCTGCTGCATAGATTAAAAGTTGATGGCTAGGTATCATTGATCATCAATACTTCATATTAACAAATGTTAATTTTTTTATGGGAGATAAGATGATTACTGTTTAATAGAGGTACAAACAAGATTACAAGAGAACAGTAGAATGAGCCAACCCAAGAAAATACCAATGAATAAACCAAAGCAGAAATGTATGAACTGTAGCAACTTCTGTGTGGACATCCTTTGCCAGTCATGTCCTCTTATGATGCGACAGGTTCACTAGTGTTTAATAGGGTTTTTGTAAACAACCAACTTGTTTCAGTGCTCAGGGACATTGGGTGCACTACTGCTGGGGTGCGAAGGTCATTAGTGGACCAATCTGATTACACAGGCAAAGAAGTCAAGTGCATTACATTCGGGGGCACAGTTGAATATTATCCAACTGCTGAAGTATTCTTAGATACCCCTTATTTTAATGGAAGGACTCTCGTGTGCCTGTTGGACAAACCAATTGCTGGAATAACCCTGGGGAATATCCCTGGTCTTCATGAATGCACTAATGATGATATTTTAAAATGGGAACAGCATCATTTGCTTATGGCAAATGCTGTCACTACTAGAGCTCAGTCTCGTGCAAAGTTGCATGAACAGGTCGAGATTGAGAAGATGACTGATGAGGTGATGAATGATGAGAGTGTGACTGAGGAGGTGGTGACTGATGAGGAGATGTCTGATAAGGAGGGGACAGATGAGGAGGATTTACATGTTGAACTTATTGGCAAAGCATCATTCATACAGATACAAAATGAAGATGATTCATTAAAAAAATTTTTTCATGTTGCCAAATCTGATGATGTAGTATTTAATGATAATTCTTTACACTGTCATACAATCAAGAATGGGATCTTGATTCGGAATTTCCAAGATTCCACATCAGTAAAAAAAAACAAATTATGGTACCTACTAGTTTCCGCCCATTTGTCTTACGGCATGCTCATGATGTCAATTGTGCAGGACATTTAGGGATTGCCAGGACAAAACATAGGGTTTTGTCTCATTCCTTTTGGCCTGGGGTGAAGGGGGTGTGACAATCTTTTGTCGCACGTGCAAGACTTGTCAAGATGTGGCAGCTAAACGCCACAAGCATAATGCGCCTATCCAGATGTCAGACATATCTTTGCGTCCATTCGCAAAAATGGCAATCGACCTTATAGGCCCACAACCAGTCACGTCAGCTAGAGGTCATCGTTATGTGCTAACATGCATTGATATGTGCACGCGCTGGCCAGAAAGTATTCCTCTGAAAACAAAATCCACTACAGATGTTGGTGACACGCTATTTTTAAGTTTCAGTCGATTGAGTTTTCCCGAAAACATATTATCAGATCGACGAACTCAGTTTATTTCTGACGTTATGACTCAGGTTATGATAGAGTTTGAGATAGATAGATCTCTTAGTAGTATATATCACCCAATAGCAAACGGGAAAATTGAGAGGCTAAATCGCAGTCTTAAAGAAATGTTAGGCAAGGTAACTGCGAAATACCAGCAGGATTGGGATAGAATACTCCATGCGGTATTGTTCGCTTATCGGGAAATACCTAACGAACATACTGGAATTGCGCCGTTTGAATTAGTCTTCTGTGCCAAGCCAAGAAGACCTATGTCCATTCTTAAACAGTTATTGGTTGGAGCTGACATGCCTGAGGATGTTCAAACCTCCTACCAATACGTGGTTAACTTGAGAAAGAAAATTATCGACGCATGCCAGATAGCTGTAGAAGCATCAGAAAAAGCTAAACTTAAGGCAAGATTGTTTTTAATCAAAACTGAAAACTGCGCCAATTATGGCCGGATGATAAGGCCTATATATTTTTACCTAATAAGGACAATAAATTACTTGTATCTTGGAGAGGACCATATACTGTACTTGAAAGATTGTCAGATGTTGACCACATTACATCTATTAAAGGAAAGGAAAAAACCTTTCACATCAACATGCTGCAATAATTTCACTCTCGTCCTCCACATCTTAAACCAATCTTTGAGGCTATCGACGAGCCTATTGATCGTCGCTCTTCCTTAGCTGTCATACAGGAAGAGTTGTCTGAATTACCTAATATTTCTGAGCCTCTTTTATCTTTACCTACTTTACCACTTTCTTCTACTGAGAATTGGAAGGATATTTCTATTTCGCCAACTCTTGCTCCATATCAGAAAGATCAGATTTCTTTATTACTACAATCTTTTCCTGACGTGCTCACGGATATTCCTGGGCGTACAAATATCATTGAACATGATATTCTCCTTACTGATTTCAGACCAATCAAACTTAAACCTTATCGTATCCCTGTACATTTTCAATCATAAGTACAAAAAGAAATAGAGGATATGATAAAATTGAACATAATTTCTCCTTCTCAATCTCCAAATAGTTTTCCTATGGTCTTGATTACAAAGAAAGACAAATCCATTCGGATTTCAGACGTTTAAATGCTTTGACAATCTCGGATGCAGAGCCTCTAACTTTGTTGGATTCTCTATTGGATAGACTATCTACAGCTACTTTTTTCAGTAAATTTGATTTATCTAAAGGCTATTGGCAAGTCCCCTTGTCGGACAGAGCAAAACCTTATACTGCTTTTGCTTCACCTTTGGGATTGTTCCAATTTAATTTTACGTCTTTTGGTCTCGTTAACGCTCCTGCGACTTTTGTTCGTATGATGCGAAAAATTTTCTCTAGTCGTTGTGAGGTATAATGCAAATAGAGCATACAGTAATCTGACAGCCTTTGAAATCCTGTTAGAGTTCTATGATTTGCTAGCAAAACTATGCATTTTTCTGCCTGTCTTACTCACACAAGCTTATTTTTCCTCCACGCCTCTTTTCTTTGAACATAAACAAACGAAGTGTTTACCAACTTTCGTGACCTGCCTATCAAAAACAGGTAGCGAATCAGGTTTGTTTACCTAGTCTTCTCACGCGAGCTTATCTGTCAATCATACGATACCTGACAGACCGCCCTTAAGAACCAAAGACCCTTTGAAGTTCGCACTCAGGGCATGGGCTTTTTTATCTTCAGAAGCGGGCATTCGTATGGGCAAAATCTTCGAGAGACCCGTTAGACGTAAGAATTCTTCTGATGTCGATTAGCAACGCCCGACAGAGTGACCGTAAAGCCTTTATCTTGGGAACTCTGTTTCTGATTCTCTCGATACACATGTGTCGTAGATTTTTGATAGGGAAATTAAGACTTGCATTGGTCCCTTCTGAATAGGTTAGAATGAGTGATAGCCACAGTGAGATGTGATATTAGAAATAGAGTTCCACGAGTTAGATGGTAGAAATTTATAGAGGCTGTCCCGGAAATCGAGAATCTCTCTCTCTCTTTCCGCTTATCTTCTACAACAGATCCAAAGGAGTCAGACAGTCTATAAAAATATATATATTAATATATATCTATCCACTCACGTGCCCGCACATACAATTGACGACAGTAAGACGCACAGACGTGGGAACCCTATAACAATGATTATATAGATATTATGGGAACGAACTGACCACCACACTGAATTAAATGTAGGTATAGTTTAATTATCATAGTACACTTACATCACAACATATAAAATACATCATAAGCATACACATAGTCATTAAAAAATCAAGGAATGCTACAATAGTGATAGACCCGCTTGTATGGTCCTCCCCTGGATATATAGCTCACAGTCCCGTTAGAAGAAAGTGATAACCCCAAGGAGTTACAGATGCATATGATTGAGTCTATGGTTTCATCCTTTTTAAGGTATGGACAGACTTGATACTCTGCTTTTCTAAGGGTGAATATTGTTAGCAATAACTTGCATAAAAGAAATTACAACGTGGGTGACTCAAACAAAGAACATCCCTCAGTCTACTTTCACTCGGTTCTTTCATCAGGGCCCTGATATACTTACAATCGTGCTGTGGTTCGCCGTCTGGCGCAAACTTTGGGACACTCACACTTTTTATCTGTTACTGTCGTTTAATGAAACAGATCCCAGCTCTGCAGATTTGTTTGTTGGTTTCATCAAAATGGATCTGGGGAGCGTCTGCTTCATGCGATAGTTATTTCAGATTAAAGTTAGTGTCACTTGACTCACGAGGTAAGAATTAGGCTTAAACGAGCACACAATGTCAGAACACGAGGTTTCCCATAATTAGGAAGATGACCGGTGGACAACTTCTCTCAACACATAATCTTGGTTCACCACACACTTGTCAACAATGTCGGAAAGTTAATGTTTTTAATTTCTGTAAATTTTTCTCGCCACAAGGCAGCATGTACATTAGAGTTAGTGTATAAATATGCACTGGCTCAAAGGCCCAGTATAAGCAGTTATTAGGTATATCTCTGTACAAAACGCCGGCAAAGTTTGGGTTACCCCAGTATTCAATGAATAAAGAAAAACCACATATGAAATATGTTACATATTATGTACTCAATATAACTTACGTTATTAAAATGCAAGCGTACAGCTTGACTTATCATTTAAGACTTCCCGTTGAATAAGATATATTCATAAAATCATCAATCCCCATGAATTATGAATACCTACGTATTCCGTCAACACTCATGAGGCATCTAGCATTTATAAGTTAGTTTAGAAAGATTATTCTCGTCTGATTATTTAACAGTTAAATTAAATTCATTAATAGCCGACTGAGTGTAAGCTAAAAATTATAATTTATTCTGTTTTCCACTGTAACTCATCAGCTAGAGAATATAACAGACTTATAAATTATTCACTCTGCACAAAAGAACTCGGGAAATAAAATAAGCGATCTAACAATTTGAACACTTCGAAAAATACTAGATATAATATATATATATATATATATAATGTTTACCTCAACACAGAACTACTAAGAACTTAAACCACTTCGACCAAACTAAATGCCATCTCTATTAACAGAGATTCTTAGGAATCGAACGAAGGCTTGTTCTAGTCTTGACTGCGAAGTTACTGAGTGAATTAAGTCTCAAACTCTCGTTTAAGATATATGAAACACACACAAAGAATGTGCCCTATTTCCAAAACCACGCAATCTCTCGTCTTTCCTAACACGTAACTTAGACGCATGCCGTAAGTGCCACCGGTGCGTCTTCACACCTACGTTAACAAACTGACCGAAAAGCGTGAGTGTCATGGAAAAACCCACACGATATGTCTCATTCCAGAGCGCTGCGTGAGTGTCATATCACACTTCACTCCGAGAGAAACGTTCGTGTCAGGTGAAAATGCTAGACGGTATGACACCTAATTGGGAACTAGCCTGACGAAACGCCCGTGACATGAGAAAAACACAGACGCATGTCTGCTATCTCTGTCTGCCCAGACGAGTATTCACATGTTCTATCGTCCACTGACATCTAATGCAATAGAATGCATTTTAACGCTCTCCCGTCTAGTGTAGAGACTGATACGTTATGTCATACATGCGTTTACCAGAATGAGAAAGAAAACGGTAAAGTTGAGAATGGGGAAGAAAATATCTTTCGCAAACGAATGGATGCGAAAAATACAGGAAAAGGTAAAGAGTGATAATAAAATAGAGGATACGGGTGAAAGAAAAGAAGACGATATAGGCAATTTAATGATCATAAAACCTCTGTGACAGAACGTCCACCCTTTAAGATATGGAAGCACTCCATGTCTACGTTAAGGAATTTAATTTCCTGTATCCGTAGCTTCAGGGTGTCTGTCTTCTTCCCTCTCATCTCCCCCCTCCGTCTCTCTCCAATTCCTACTCAAGTCTACTCCCAAAAGTTTCCTTTCTCTGGAATGTCTCCCATGCGCGCTTGAAAGAGCGTCGCCGCTTTTGACATTTCTGAAAGATTACGTGTGATCGCAGTGGAATTTCCCTGCCACTAACGTCCTCTTCGTCAATTTTGGCGAACGTCAGGAGATGTTCGGAGGTCGGCACCGGTCTTTCCAAGAATTTCTTTAACGGATTTAAATGGAAAACCTTCTCCTTTCCTTCAATAGAGATCTGGTAGTTAGCTTTAGAAATCTTTTTCAGGACGGTAAACGGCCCTTGCCATCCGATCCTCAGTTGGTTGTTTCCGGTAGGGAGTAATACCAAAACTTTCTCTCCTGCTTCCAATTCTCTCTCTTTCACGACTTTCCTGTATCGGTTAGCGTGCTTTGTGCGTGCTCGCTTAAAGTTGGTCGTTGCTAGGTCCCATCCTAGTTTCAACCGATCCGTTAAATCCGACACATATTTGCTTGCTGAGACAACTGTCTCATCAGCCTTCTGGTCTGTCAGCGACCAAAGTAAGGCTTCAAGCGGGCCCTTAATGGGTCTGCCGAATAAAAGCGCAGCTGGCGGAAATCCTGTGGAAGTATGAGGAGATTCTCTGTAGCCAAATAAAGCTGCCGGAATGCAACAATCCCAATCTTCAGGTTTCACTTGTGCCAGTTTACTTAACATCATGTTGAGGTTTCCGTTAACACGTTCTACTAGCCCATTTTTGGCCAGAGTGTAAGGCTTAGTGTAGATGTGCTGGTCCCTCAAGATCTTAACGATCTCATCCATCAACAGGTTTCGGTATGGAGATCCGTTATCCGTCAACACTTGCTGAGGGAATCCCAACCGAGTGAAAATCTACACGAAAGCTTCTGCGACATGCTTGGCATCTGCGCATGTTAGCGGGATAGCTTCTGCCCATAAAGTGCATGTATCGACTAAGGTCAGGATAAACCTGTTCCTTCTTTTAGTCCTTTCTAAGGGTCCTAAAGTGTCGATCACAACCCGTTCGAGTGGTGTTCCCACTATTGGCATTTCACCCAACGAGACTGGGGATATCCGGTGCTTGGGTGGTGCACGTTGGCACTGGGCACAGGATTTGACATACCTGATAATATCAGTGTTTACTCCTGGCCACCAATAATGAGTGGTTATCCGTTGGTTTGTGGCGTTCTGTCCCATATGTCCGCTGAAGGGAAGAGAGTGCCCCATTTCTAGGATTTGGCTTCTGTACTGTTTCGGTACTAGGAGCTGGTTGTAACCTTGGTCAGGCTTGCCCGTTCTGCGATAAAGTACGCCATCCTTAGAAAAAAATTTTCCCGTGCTGTCTGGGTTCCTTAGCCATGGGCAGTTTCCTAAAGCAGGGTGCCAAAGTAGGGTCCTTTTGTTGCGCTTCTTTAAGTTCCATAGGTAACAAATTAGGCGCAGGCTCCCGTTCCTTCATGGTTTGCCCTCTTGTAGTTACTTCTGCAACAATCGGCTCTTCCGGTTTCCCAATAGACACGTATCTACCGCCAAGTATGACTGGGTTGATGGGGTCATCCATAACAGCCGCTTTGATCACACCTCTGACAAAGTCAGAGTGTATCTCCACCAATGCGATGGGAAGCGCTGTAGGTGCCTCACTCTTAAGAACTCCACAAAGTTGGACGGTCTCTCTTGTCTCTTGATCGGGTTTAACCAGGTTTCTGGCAACAATGCAATCATAAGAAAGCCCCGTGTCAAATAAAAAAGAAGTTTGAGAACCGTTCAATGTAACAGTACCTCGCGTTGAGGGTGTATCCCCAACAGGTTAGGAATCACTGTCAATAATTCCGCCTTGCGAGACTGTTAGTAAGCATCCGATGCGTTTAGGCTCGGTGTGCTCCCTCTGATCATTAGTCCCGTGCTCAGGGGTTCTCCCTTTGCCACCTTGTCCTTTCTGGCTGCGCTGCCATGTAGGGCGGTCGGGTTGATCAGACTGTTTACTGTGGTTGGTGGGGTAATTGTTTTTGTAGAACTTGGATTTTTCAGGAGGGGGGTTTTGAGGTCCAGTTTCTCTATGGTTATTTTGATTAGAAGCATGAGAAGCATGAGAAGATTGGTCTAGATTATTTTTTCGAAAAAGCTCTTCTGTCGGTTTAAGTTTTGAGGCCGGTAGTTCAGCTAGCGCATTGTGATATCGCTCAGACTTTTCTAAGATGTCTTCGAGCTTTTCTGCCCCCTGCTCCGCTAGAAATCTCCGGGTATCAGCAGACAAAGTGTTCTTTATTTGTTCTGTTAAAACAAATTCCTCCAGACCTTTATAGGTAGAGGGGAGCTGCGAGAGCTCAAGGTACTTTGTCAAATATCCCTTCAATCGAGATGAAAACTGCTGGAAAGTTTCAGAGCTCTCCTTCCTGCTGTTGCGAAACAGTTGCAAAAATTTGCGAGCATTCATTTCGAAGCGCTCCAGTAACGCTTTCTTCAACACATCATAGTTGTCTTGTTGGCTGCCCTCCAGTTTGGCGTAAACATCATACGCAGAACTTTTTAAAGCCTGGGAAAGCTTCATATTCCAACGCGACCTCTCTAAACCGTACAGAGTTGCAATTTTCTCAAATTTTTCTAGATACGTGTCAATCTTCTCATTTGGACACGGGAAAGATTCTAGCGCAAAAGACATAGCAGTGAGATGAGTAGATTGAGTGTTAGAAGGATCAGTTAAGGAAGAATGAGGAGAAGACTCTCCATTGCTGGAGGTAGAGGCAGCACCAAGACTTTGGACTTCTAGAGCCTTAAGAGCCAACTCATGCTGTCGTCGTTGCTCATTTTCTCTTTCCAAATGATGTCTCTCCTTCTCTCTTTCCTCATGCTGTCTTTCCTTCTCTCTTTCCTCATGCTGTCTTTCCTTCTCTCTTTCCTCATGCTGCATCCTGCAAATTTCCATTTCCTCGTCCATCTTCCTCTGCTGTAAAGCTTCGGCTGCTTCTTCCTTCCTCCTAGCTTCTTCTTTTTCCTCTTTAGCTTCAGCTGCTTTCCTCTCCGCGTCATATCTCTCAAGTTCGTCTCTGACAAAAGCTTTCGCTTCTTCTCCTTCCAAACCTTCTTCTCTTGCCTCGTCCCTGAGGAGTTGCCTAAGCTTCGCCCTTTCTGCCATAGTAAATCAGTGGCTGAAACTTAGACGAGAAAGAGATAAGAAAAGGATACACTGGTTCCTACCACTTGCGAGAAAATACCAAAACAAAAGATGATATACTGTAACCTGGGATACCTCCTCCAAAATATATATTGTCTAACTATCGCTGCTATTAATCGGCAATAAAGCACCTAATGCAGACGACTACGCCAAATAAATGGTAGTTAAGATTACTACTGAAAGAATAAGTTGCTACAGTGGAAAGAAAATAATTTTTGCAAAAAAATTTAAGGAGAAAAAAAATCCCTAAAATTTTAATCCACTATCAAGTTCACCCCTGAAGACAGTTAGGGTAAGGGAGGCAATTAATCTGGAAAAATAGTCCGAAACGCACTCCTTAACTTAGTTCAAACACCTTCCTGCTTCGGAACACTGTGACTGTTAGACAGTCACAAACTTTACCAGCGTTTAGTATTACAAAATCAATAATTAACATATATTCCGACAAAATCAACCTGTAACTCAAATGTATAATGCTCAAAATGCTGTGGATAAAACAATTATCAGTTTGTGTGGTCAGCAGGCCCATAAACAGATCGTTACGTCTGGGGGATAAATTATGTTTAAAAAATATAACAAAACTCCACGAGACAATCACACTCTTACTCTATATCAGAATAAAGAAAATAAATCCTGCCAACGAGCTGATATTCGTATTTGCTCAGGTCTAGAGTTCAATTCCCGGAAAAACGAGCCACTATTCTGTCGTCTCGTTTTCCTGTTCAAAAGTTCAAAATCCCGTTAGACGAGCCAACCATTCTGTCGTAGATTTTTGATAGGGAAATTAAGACTTGGATTGGTCCCTTCTGAATAGGTTAGAATGAGTGATAGCCACAGTGAGATGTGATATTAGAAATAGAGTTCCACGAGTGAGATGGTAGAAATTTATAGAGGCTGTCCCGGAAATCGAGAATCTCTCTCTCTCTTTCCGCTTATCTTCTACAACAGATCCAAAGGAGTCAGACAGTCTATAAAAATATATATATTAATATATATCTATCCACTCACGTGCCCGCACATACAATTGACGACAGTAAGACACACAGATGTGGGAACACTATAACAATGATTATATAGATATTATGGGAATGAACTGACCACCACACTGAATTAAATGTAGGTATAGTTTAATTATCATAGTACACTTACATCACAACATATAAAATACATCATAAGCATACACATAGTCATAAAAAAATCAAGGAATGCTACAATAGTGATAGACCCGCTTGTATGGTCCTCCCCTGGATATATAGCTCACAGTCCCGTTAGAAGAAAGTGATAACCCCAAGGAGTTACAGATGCATATGATTGAGTCTATGGTTTCACCCTTTTTAAGGTATGGACAGACTTGATACTCTGCTTTTCTAAGGGTGAATATTGTTAGCAATAACTTGCATAAAAGAAATTACAACGTGGGTGACTCAAACAAAGAACATCCCTCAGTCTACTTTCACTCGGTTCTTTCATCAGGGCCCTGATATACTTACAATCGTGCTGTGGTTCGCCGTCTGGCGCAAACTTTGGGACACTCACACTTTTTATCTGTTACTGTCGTTTAATGAAACAGATCCCAGCTCTGCAGATTTGTTTGTTGGTTTCATCAAAATGGATCTGGGGAGCGTCTGCTTCATGCGACAGTTATTTCAGACTAAAGTTAGTGTCACTTGACTCACGAGGTAAGAATTAGGCTTAAACGAGCACACAATGTCAGAACACGAGGTTTCCCTTAATTAGGAAGATGACCGGTGGACAACTTCTCTCAACAAATAATCTTGGTTCACCACACACTTGTCAACAATGTCGGAAAGTTAATGTTTTTGATTTTTGTAATTTTTCTCGCCACAAGGCAGCATGTACATTAGAGTTAGTGTATAAATATGCACTGGCTCAAAGGCCCAGTACAAGCAGTTATTAGGTATGTCTCTGTACAAAACGCCGGCAAAGTTTGGGTTACCCCAGTATTCACTGAATAAAGAAAAACCACATATGAAATATGTTACATATTATGTACTCAATATAACTTACGTTATTAAAATGCAAGCGTACAGCTTGACTTATCATTTAAGACTTCCCGTTGAATAAGATACATTCATAAAATCATCAATCCCCATCAATTAGGAATACCTACGTATTCCGACAACACTCATGAGGCATCTAGCATTTATAAGTTAGTTTAGAAAGATTATTCTCGTCTGATTATTTAACAGTTAAATTAAATCCATTAATAGCCGACTGAGTGTAAGCTAAAAATTATAATTTATTCTGTTTTCCACTGTAACTCATCAGCTAGAGAATATAACAGACTTATAAATTATTCACTCTGCACAAAAGAACTCGGGAAATAAAATAAGCGATCTAACACTTTGAACACTTCGAAAAATACTAGATATAATATATATATATATATATATATATATATATATATATATATATATATATATATATATATATATATATATATATATATATATATATAATATTTACCTCAACACAGAACTACTAAGAACTTAAACCACTTCGACCAAACTAAATGCCATCTCTATTAACAGAGATTCTTAGGAATCGAACGAAGGCTTGTTCTAGTCTTGACTGCGAAGTTACTGTGTGAATTAAGTCTCAAACTCTCGTTTAAGATATATGAAACACACACAAAGAATGTGCCCTATTTCCAAAACCACGCAATCTCTCGTCTTTCCTAACACTTACGTAACTTAGACGCATGCCGTAAGTGCCACCGGTGCGTCTTCACACCTACGTTAACAAACTGACCGAAAAGCGTGAGTGTCATGGAAAAACCCAGACTATATGTCTCATTCCCGAGCGCTGCGTGAGTGTCATATCACACTTCACTCCGAGAGAAACGTTCGTGTCAGGTGAAAATGCTAGACGGTATGACACCTAACCGGGAACTAGCCTGACGAAACGCCCGTGACATGAGAAAAACACAGACGCATGTCTGCTATCTCTGTCTGCCCAGACGAGTATTCACACGTTCTATCGTCCACTGACATCTAATGCAATAGAATGCATTTTAACGCTCTCCCGTCTAGTGTAGAGACTGATACGTTATGTCATACATGCGTTTACCAGAATGAGAAAGAAAACGGTAAAGTTGAGAATGGGGAAGAAAATATCTTTCGCAAACGAATGGATGCGAAAAATACAGGAAAAAGGTAAAGAGTGATAATAAAATAGAGGATACGGGTGAAAGAAAAGAAGAGGATATAGGCAATTTAATGATCATAAAACCTCTGTGACAACATGGTAACGTGAAAAGTAACATCATCTATAAATCAGAGAAAGAAGATGATATATAAACTGTGTTTTCTTAATCCTGCTATCAGTTGTCACTCATAATTTTTGGATAGTCTAATCACGGAGTTCTATAGCCATTGTGGAAGATGTGTTCATAATATTCGTGGGGATTTTCATTCTGATTTTCTGGTAATAGAATTTAGTGTTCACGTGATTAAAAGTGTTAAGCTTTTACCATTATAATTCACTTAGATTTTCTAGCTGTTAGAACTAGTGAAATAAATAACGCGTAGCTATTTCATACCAGATGTTCAGTTATAATGTTAACTTTCACCACACGCTTTCTCACACAAGAAGAGACGGTTTTAGTTGACTGATTAAATGCTAGGCACAACTGATAGTGACAAAAGAATTCACGTTTTATTTCATTGTGCGTATTTATTATAAGTGCCTATTTTTAATATCATACGACTAAACTATCAGACGCCGACAATTTAATAGCTATTAAAGACAAGCGATATTTTGTGTAAGTGCGCATATAGATCATTTATTAATAATTGAAATTGTACGCTGATCGTTAAAGCACGAGCAAGGGGCGGGGAGAGTTGCATACCTCAATCCGAACTGAAAACTCAGCGCTAGCGACGGGCGATAGGGTAAGCTACAGACACCGTGTGCCTTTTAAAATTAATCAAGACTGACGGAGTGGATAAGAGATCGTCTTGTCCCCGTCTGTGTGCTTATATGTAGCTATATAGAAAAGTAGCATTTTTCCATAAATGTTCTTATATATTCCTAGCAGATCTGATCAAGGGCGTCCAGCGGTTTTTTTCTTCATTTACAGATTGGTTAATGTTGTCTTTTTCTTGGCTTGTGCGTCCCCAATTTCATTTGTGAGCAAGTGTTGGCCAACGATACATGAGATAGCTTGTAAATTGTAAATTTAAACTGGACTTACCAAACCCAGCAATATTTTTCCATTTTTTTTTATCAGCCTACTGGGGTGTACAAAAAGAACTTTTATTCCCGACTTCTGACAGTCGTATACAGGCGTAGCATCCAGAATTTAGGCTGTTTCAGAATCAGCGCTCTTACATAGAGACAGCCGATAGGATTTTCATCATCATATGTAACATTTTTAGCGACCCGATGTTTCCCAATACTGGAAGTATTTTCCTCTTTTAAACTGTGAACCCCAAGATCACGTTTCTACATCAACTATTGGCGGTGACCTATTGTTCATCCAGGAATAATCCACACCAGATTCGGCGTTCACCTCATTAATCTTATTTGTTAAAGGATGAACTGGGGCCAATTTGGGAAACACACCTGACATTTTTTTATTCAGGAACCATTGTAATTCCAAGGGATATCACCAAGAATATGTAAGAATGATTGAGTAGTCACTGTATGACAGAGAGAATGAATATTTTATCTTTGTACAGGGACTTTACCACCATTGGATTTTGCTTAAACGTGTTTACTTTACTGGGTAGCCTACAGTAGGAATTTGTTTACTTTACTGTCTACTCAGTAACATAGTGCAAACCTTCGACCTTTGGGTTATTAACTTTTTGGGGTTTTTTTTCTCCAGAGGGGAGGGCACATTTATTCTGCTATTTCATATGTACGTATATCTGATTTTATTTGATCTTTCTTCAGATATTTGATGTTGTCAAGTTTAAATGATAATATACAACAAAAGAAACTTAACTTTGTGTGTTGGTCAGACCCATACTCAATTAACCGTAGTTTTTCACGTTTGTGTGTCTTGTGGTCACATAGCTGTGTGTGTGTGTAGTTAAACTTATAATTATATGTATGAGGAGGGCAAGGTTGTCTTGTACTAAATTATAGTCGTGTAGATAGGTTGGAATAGAGAAACTTACTCGTTCCATAGACATATTTTGTTCCTTAAACTGTCACCCGTGAAATCTATTTCTCACACCTTTTCTCACATATCTATCACCATCCACTCTACTCAGACAGGACACAAATAACTCACAACCTATCAGTACGACAGAATGGGGGATCGTCCGCGATTTGATCTAAGTCTGAGTCTAGATTAATGACTAACGTCTGTTATTGCATCTTAGTCTAACTCTAGATAGGGTGTGTTGTGCGTCCTGTGTTGTGAGTAAAGAATAGTAATAATTAATTTTCCCCTAGACAACGTTCTTATTTATTGGGTTCTGACCACACAAATTAGAAATTTGTTTCTTTCCACAGCACCTTATAGTTTACATACAGTTTGATTTTGATGACGATCTTTGTTGGTGATAAAATGAATAATAATTTTTGTACAAAAAGACCGCTGGTACGCGTGATTGTTTAACAATCACAAAACTTTTTGGAGCAGTGGAGCGTGAGCCCCGTGCAGGAAGTGCATTGGGCAGTCGCCAAGTTAATCGCCTTCCCTAGCTCCAGACTGACTTCGTGTGTGGGTGAGTGTGGTGGATTAAAAATAAGGAATTTTTTTCCTATTAATTTAAATTTTTTTTCCACAATAGTAATAGTAGATTTACAGTTTTCAGCTTGATCTACCATCTCTATGGTTTAAGTCATCTGCGTTAGGAGCCTTTTTGCCAGTTAACAGCAGCGATAGATTAGACAACTGAGTAACAGGGATGAGGAAACACAGTAAACACAGAAAAGTTTTTGTGTGTATTCTCTTAATTAGTTCGGGGGTAGTGTATCCTTTTCTTCTTTATTTCTCGGGTAATTCGCAGTCAGCTACTTGCCATGGCTGAGCGTGCAAAACTTAGAACAATGCTAAGAGAGGAAGCAAAGGAAATAGGATTACAAGGAGAAGAGTTGCTAGCTTTTGTGAACGACGAACTAGACAAATTTGAGTCAGAGAAGAAGGAAGCAGAAGCTAGAGAGAAAGAAAAAGAAGCAGATGCTAGGGAGATAGAGAAAGCAAGAGAAAAACGGCAATTGGAGCAGAGGAAAATTTAAGCAGAAATGCAGGTTCGTAGAGACATGGTACGAGAGAAAGATAGACAACATGAGGAAAGAGAAAAAGAGAGACAACATGAGGAAAGAGAGAATGACCAACGACGTCAGCGCGAATTATCGCTTAAGACTTTAGAGGTCCAAAGTCATGGTGCAGCGTCTAGCTCCAGCAACGGAGAGTCTTCGTCATCTCAGTCACTCTTAACTGACCACTCCAGTAGCCAGTCTCCCCAATTAGCTGCTATGTCTTTTGCCCTAGAATCCTTCCTAAGCCCCAATGAGAAAATTGATACTTATCTAGAAAAATGCGAGAGAATGGCAACACTGTACGGTTTGGAAAGTTCGCGGTGGTGCTTGATGCTCTTACAGGCCCTCAAAAGCAATGCGTATGATGCGTATGCAAAACTGGGAAGCAGCAATCAAGACAATTACGACGTGCTTAAGAAAGCTTTACTTTGCACTTTTCCTAAACAGCAGGAAGGAGGGAGCCGAGACGTATGCTCAGTTCTCTTCTTGTCTGAAGGGATATTTGACTAAGTGTTTGGTGCTTTCAGAACTTCCTTGCACTTTTGAAGGATTAGAAAAGCTTATTCTAACCAAACAGATCAAAAGCACTTTGTCAAACGAAACCCGTAGATTTCTTGCTGAACAGGGAGCTGTAAAGCTTGAAGACATCTTGAGTAAGTCCGAGCGTTTTGCCAGCGCGCTCGCCGAGCTTCCAGGCTCAAAACGCAAATCTACAGATTAGCCTTCTCGCAAAAATAATCTAGAACAGTCTTCCCAATCATTTTCCCACCAAAACCCAAGAGACACTGTACCCCAAAACCTTCTTCAAGAAAAATCGAAATTCTACAAACCCCGTTATCCCACCGAAACCCGTGATCATCCCAAGCAACTCCCATGGCAACACGGCCAGAAAGGATGCGACAAATGGAAACCCCCTGCGACAGGGATATCTGATCAGGGAAAACAAACCGGCCTTAATCGGATCGGTTGTTTATAAACAGCCTCGCAGCGGAATAGTAAGGTCAGAGATTCTCAACCTGAGGGTGAGAGGCCTTCTACGCGAGGAACTGTTATATTGAACGGGACTTCCACTTATTGTTTGTTTGATACAGGTTTGAGCTTTGATGGTATTGTCGCGAGGCATTTGGTAAAACCAAGTCAAGAAACGGAAGAAACCGTCAAATTAGGTGGAGTTTCTAAAGGAGATGCACCCATAACGCTTCCAGTCGCAATGGTAAAGATACACTCGGATTTCGTCCGTGGTGTTATTAAAGCGGCTATAATGGAGGATCCGATCTACCAAGTCATACTTGGTTGTAGATACGTGTTTATAGGGAGACCAAAAGAGCCGATTATGGCAGCAGTAACTACAAGAGGGCAAACCCAAAAGGAACGGGAGCCTGCACCTAACATGTTACCTAGGGAACTGAAAGAGGCGCAACAAAAGGACCCTACCTTGGAGCCCTGCTTTAAGAAACTGCCCATGGCCAAGGACCCCAGACACAACGGAGACATTTTTTCTAAGGATGGAGTACTGTATCGAAGAATGGGCGACCCTGAACAGGGGCATAATCAGCTCCTAGTACCGACGCAGTACAGAGAACAAATCTTAGAAATGGGGCACTTTCTTCCCTTTACCGGACATATGGAACAAAACGCCACTATACAGCAAATATCTACTCACTTTTGGTGGCCAGGAATGAACACTGACATCATCAGATATGTTAAATCCTGCGCCAAGCATTGGACACCCCCAGTTCCTATGGGAGAAATGCAAATAGTAGGGACTCCATTTGAACGGGTTGCAGTCGACATTATAGGACCCCTTGAAAGGAATAAAAGAAGGAACTGGTTTATCCTGACCTTAGTCCACACCTGCACCGTGTGGGCCGAAGCTATCCCGCTAACATGCACGGATTCCAAGAATGTCGCAGAAGCCCTAGTGCAGATTTTTACACGGTTGGGATTCCCTCAACAAGTTTTGACGGATAACGAATCCCAGTACCGTACTTGTTAATGGAGGAGATCTTTAAGATCTTGAGGGACCAGCACATCTACATCAGCCCGTACCGGAAGTGGGTTAGTAGACCGTGTCAACGGAAGCCTCACCATGATGTTACGTAAGCTGGGTCAGGAGAAACCTGATGAATTGGACCTTTTCATTCCTGCAGCCTTATTCGCCTAAAGGGAAGTCCCCCAGGCCTCTACAGGGCTACCGCCAGCTACACTTTTATTCGGCAGACCAGAAGGCTGATGAGACAGTCGTCTCAGCATTCAAGTACGTATCTGAACTAAAAGAACGGTTACAACTAGGATGTAACCTAGCAACAACCAACCTTAAGCGCGGACGCATGAAGCACGCAAAAAGATATATCAAAGCAGCGAAAGAGAGAGAACTGCAACCAGGAGAGAAAGTTTTGTTGTTACCTCCTACCGGAAACAATAAACTACGTATCGGATGGCAAGGGCCGTTTACCCTCCTTAAAAAGATCTCGAGAACGAACTACAAGATCTCTATAAGAGGAAAAGGTCTACCACAGAAATCTGTTAAAGAAATATTTGGAAAGACCGGTGCCTTCCCCCGAACATCTCTTGGCGGTCGCTATAGCAACCGAAGATGAGGAAGATGACGATAGATGCATGGAATACCCACTACAACAAACGGAATCATTCAAAGATTTTAAATTCGGCGACACCCTCTCAAAAGCACAACAGACAGAAACTAAGGCGTTACTGAAACAGTATGCAGCAGTCTTAACGGACATACCTGGTCGTACACATCTCGTGGAGTTTGATATGAAGCTGACAAACGAGACACCTGTAAGAACCAGAGTTGATCCGATCCCATATGCAAAAGCAGACACGTTACGTGGAGAAATAGACCAATTGCTACAAGCTGGGATTATTAGCGAGTCTACATCTCCCTAAAGCTCAAGCTTCGTACTGTTACAGAAACCGAATAAGGAAGTTTGGCTGTGTATTGACTATCGTCTACTCAATACAGTGACAGAGTTCCAGCCTGAACCACTCCAAAGCGCCGCAGAACTGTTTACTAAACTTAACAAGGCAAAACTTTTCTCCAAGATTGACCTGAGTAAAGGTTATTACCAAATATCAGTCAAGGAGGAAATTAAACCTATATTAGCCTTTAGCACTAGCGAAGGACATTATACTTTCAACGTTATGCCTTTCGGTTTACACAATGCACCAGGAGTCTTCACCAGAATGATGAGAAAGCTTTTGGAACCTTTGCAAAGTCCAAACATTCACAATTTCATGGACGACATACTTATTGCAACGGATAACTACGAAGAACATATTGCTATGGTCGCTATTCTCCTCAGGAGATAAAGGAAGCTGGGTTGACCGCCCGACCTAGCAATGTTTAATCGGCTTTGAAAATCTTGACTTCCTAGGGCATACCATTTCTCAAGGTTGTATGTGGCCCGTTGCCAAAAACAACGAGAAAATACGTTCAGCAACGAGTTCAAACACAACGCAAGACACACGTTCATTTCTTTCACTTTGCGTGTATTACCAAAAGTTTATCAAAATCTTCAGTGGCCTTACAGCGCCACTCACTGATCTCACGCGGAAGGGAAAATCCGATAAGGTTGCTTGGACCGCAGAGTGCAAAAACGCTTACGTCACTCTGAAGGAAGAGCTGTCCAAATATCCCATTCTACGGTTACCCGACCTTAAGAAACCTTTCGTCTTGCGCGTGAACGCCAGCGGAAAGGGAATTGGATCGACACTGCTTCAGGCAGACGACCAACATCCTAACTTGTTGTATCCAGTTGCTTACGGCAGCCGCAAACTGAATACATCAGAAAAGAACTATTCGACCGTGGAAAGAGAATGTTTGGCACTCGTGAACGGAATCAGGAGACACCATGAATATTTTTATGAAGTTTCATTCACAGTACAAACTGACCATGCTCTATTGGCATTCCTAGGAGTCAATAAGGATTTTAACTTAAAAATTATTCGTTGGGCTCTATTGTTAAGCGTGTACTCGATCAAAGTGCAATAAATACCAGGGACAGAGAATGAAGGAGCAGATTTTATGAGTCGAAATTGGAGCATTGAGGAGAAGGATGCAATTGAGGATAGCAATCACTCGGTAGCTACGGATGACAGTAGATCTATTTCCATAAATGAGATATGAAAGGGTTTCACATCTTCAAGCCCGGACGTAATGTGATGTATAATGGAAATAGAGCCTACAGTAATCTGACAGTCTTTGTAATCCCGTTAGCGTTCTATGATTTGTTAGCAAAACCATGCATTTTCTGCCTGTCTTACTCACACAAGCTTATTTTTCATCCACGCCTCTTTTCTTTGAACGTAAACAAACGAAGCGTTTACAAACTTTCATGACCTGCCAGTCATAACAGGCAGCGAATCAGGTTTGTTTATCGAGTCTTCTCACGCGACCTTATCTGTCAATCATACGATCCCTGACAGACCGCACGTGAAGAATCAAAGACCCTTTGAAGTTCGTTCTCGGAGCCTGGGCTCTTTGATCTTCAGAAGCGGGCATTCGTACGGGCAAAATTTTCGAGAGAACGGTTAGACGTAAGAATTCTTCTGATGTCGATTAGCAACGCCGACAGAGCGACCGTAAAGCCTTTATCTTGGGAACTCTGTTTCTGATTCTCTTGATACACATGGTAACGTTAAAAGTAACATCATCTATAGATCAGAGAAACAATAGTATATATAAACTGTGTTTTCTTAAAACTGCTTTCAGTTGTCACTCAGAATATTTGGATAGTCTAAGCACGTAGTTCTAGAACCATTGTGGAAGATGTGTTAATAGCATTCGTGGGGATTTTCATTCTGATTTTCTCGTAATAGAAATTAGTGTTTACGTGATTAAAGGTGTTAGCGTACCATTATAATTCACTTAGATTTTCTAGCTGGTAAAACTAATGAAATAAAATTAACGCGTAGCTATTTCATACCAGAGGTTCAGTTATAATGTTAATTTTCACCACACGCGTTCTCACACAAGAAGAGACGGTTTTAGTTGACTGATTAAATGCTAGGCGCGACTGATAGTGACAGACATGAATTCAGGTTTTATTTCATTGCGCGTATTTATTATAAGTGCCTATTATTTAACATCGTACGACTAAACTATCAGACGCCGAACAAATTAATAGCTACTTGTCGCATAGAGATTTATGATCAATAAATTTTCTATATTCTTTCCTTTTCTACCCGTGTCCTCTACTTTATTATCGCTCTTATATCCTTTTCCTGTTTTTCGCATTCGTTCGTTTGCGACAAAATATTTTTTCCCATTCTGACTTTGCCGTTTCTTTTCTCATACTGGTAACGCGGTTTATTACATAAATGTCAGTCCCGGGATGTGAGCGAATGGTGTGAGAAATTCGTTTTCGTCAGACATGATGGCAGACATATCGTCTACATTTTCACCTGACACAGCGTTTCTTCGACTGAGTTCTCGGCGTTAGGTGTGAGTAGGCGCCAATCTGCTGCGCTCAGAAATGAGAGTAGTCGGGTGAGGCGTTAAGACGCGTATTGACAGGTGATGGCAGTTAGGGCCTGCGTCTAGTATGTGAAGTGTTAAGAGACGAGAAGGGGAGGCTATTTCGGATTTGCGAAATAACGTGGGATCCTTTGTCTGTTTAAGATATATATACCCCAGAGAGTTTTAGACTAGTCATTCATACTCCTAAATCTGCAGTAGACAGATCACTCGTGTTAGGAAATATCTTGTGTATTGCAAAGTTCTGAGTTTCTTGGCAACATTTTGCTGAGTTCTAGACTACCATTATATTGAAGGATTCTAGTTCGTGGTTTAATCTGTAGTTCTGTGTGGAGGTAAATATGTAATATCTATTGTGTTGAGTGATCCAGTGATAAATCGCTTATTTTCATTTTACTAGTTAGATTTCTGTGCAGAAGAAATTAATATTAAGTCTGTTATATTCGCTAGTCAACATGTTACAGTGGAAAGCAGAATATTTTATAATTTCTAGCTTAAACTCATGCAGCTGTAAATGAATTAAATTAACACATTAACTACCGAATTGAAAAACACACTGTGGCCGAATTAATTTTTTTTCCCATTTTCATCCTGTAGGTGTTTGCACAAAGTAAGCTGTAGTTTTCGTAATTGTTTACAGATTTTTATGAATTACACGTCATTTTAAAGATAAATGAATGTCCTATTACAATAAGCATCATTTATAACTCTAATAGAGGTTGTTGCTATTTAACAGCCCTCCGATGGCCGAGGACTTGCAATATTTTCACAATTATAACTGCTTGCACCCCATCTCTATCAAAATTACAATTTCAATCAATGTGCATACCGTTTTCACTCTTGTCCTCGTCGCTAGATCTATCAGTCAATTGTTGAAACACGTTTCTATCCTATTCAGCCGTTAGACGAGATGTACACGCATTTTTTGTAGTCCTATCACTAGTTGCCACGGTAAACAGTTTTACACGATTTGGTAACTAACCCAAAATGCTGAAAAATATGAACATAATATCAATTTTCCAGTGTTCTACAACAACCATGCTTTGGGAATTTGTTTTCCGGTGGCAACTTAAAATCTCGAACCAGATCAGATAGTGTTTCAGTACATTTTTCATTCGTTTTATTACTAAAATTAGATTGGCGCTCTGAGCGGCTTGCGGTCCAATGGTGATTATTTTGTGAGCCGCTGACAGCGGCTTGCGGTAGTTAATGTGTTAAACTGCGAATAATCAGTCGAGAATATTTTAACTAACTTATAACTGCACTGATTCATCATTGAGTATTGACGAAATACGTATGTATTTCTAATTCATGATGACTGATTTTGTGAATATAACTTATTTCACGGGAGATTTAATTGATAAGACAAGCTCTACGCTTGCAGTTTATAATGTAAGTTATAACCGAGGGAATAGTATGTATAAGTATTTTATATGTTGTTTTCTCTTTATTCAGTGAAACTGGGGTGACCCAACTTTGCCAGCGTTGAGTACTGAGTAGTATCTGAGAAGAACATAAACATTTTATTCTTAAAGACTTGGGTGTATAAAGTAAAATCTGTCTGGCATTGCACTGGCATCCAGAACGACAGAGTACCAATTCCATAAACTTTAAGATTTAAATAAAGTAACGGGCCTATCGCGCCATATTTATTTTCTTCCTGATAGAAACCTCAAGTACATTTCAGCCCTTGTGGCAAGTAAAATATTACAATCAATAAACATTCCGACGGAGTTTTGACTAGTATGTGGTGTGACCAAATAAAATCCTATACTGAGAGAAGGTAGTTACCTGACATTCCTAGTTACTATAAATCTAAGCTATTGACACTTTGCTCGCTGTTAACGTTCGTGCCTGGACAATTTTAATGTGACAGAACCAGATATCCATAAATAAGAAATACCAAGGAAACGTTCCCTGAAGAAGCGCATTGAACCTATCTTTTTGGAGCTGGGGTTCCCTTGGCCAATGTCTAACCCTGGAGATTTTGTATGTGCATGTCGCAAAAATTGTTTGTCCAGAAGTTGCTACCAAAGCTGTAAGTACGGACGAAAGCTAGTGATCACGGCTGACTGAATAGAGTGAATGCAGGACTGAGCGATTCTTTTATTGTTGTATTTTGGCACACATTTTTTACTGTCTTAAATTTCTTTATGCAAGTGTTGTTGCTAACAATATTTTTCCTTAGGATAGATCAGAGTATCCAAGTCTGTTCATACCTGTAAAGGGAAATCTTAGACTAAATCATATGTATCCGTGACTTCTTGTGGCTATCACTTTTCTTCTAACAGGACTGTGGGCTATACATCGGGGAAACGATCATACCAATGGGTCTATCATTCTTGTAGCAATTCATTGACTTTATGACTATTTGTATATGCTTAAATGTAATTTTTTTATGTGTTGTGATGGAATTTTTATTACGATAATTAAAAATTCAATTAAACTTAATCAGTGTGGCGGTCAGTTCGTTCCCAAATATCTATATTTTTCATTGTCATAGTTTTCACGTTTGTGCGTCTAGTGTCGTCACTTATGTGTGTGGGTATGTGAGGTCATATATATATATTAATATATATTATATTAGATTTGTCTGACTAATCTAACTCTGTTGTAGATGATAGGCTGACTGAGAGAAGCATCTCGGGTGTCAGAGACAGAATCTACTATATTTCCTCCACCTCACTCCTGAAATCTATTTCTATTTTATCACATCACACTGAGCTCTCACTTATGTCTATGTCTATTCAGAAGGGACCAAACTAAGTCTTAATCACCTATCACCAATCTACAACACTACTTACGAGACGTGCGATAGTGTAGACATAAAAGAAAAACACCGTGTGCCTTTTAAATTTAATCTGGACTGACGGAGTGGATAAGAGATCGTCTTGTCCCCGTCTGTGTGCATTTATGTAGCTATATAGAATAGTAGCATTTTTCCATTAATGTTTCTTATAAATTCCTAGCAGACTTTTTCATTTACTGATTGGTTAATGTTGTCTTGTTCTTGGTTTGTGGGTCACCAATTTCATTTGTGAGCAAGTGGGCCAACGATACATGAGAAGCATTTTAACTTGTAAATTTAAACTGGACTTACCAAACATAGCAATATTTTTCCTTTTTTTTTAATCAGTCCACTTTGGTGTACAAAAAGAAATTTTATTCCCGACTTCTGACAGTCGTATACAGGCGTAGCATCCAGAATTTACGCTGTTTCAGAATCGGCGCTCTTACATAAGACAGCCGATAGGATTTTCATCATCATCATATGTAACATTATGTTTCCCAATACTGGAAGTATTTTCCTCTTTTAAACTGTGAACCCCAAGATTACGTTTTCTACATCAACTATTGGCGGTGACCTATTGTTCATCCAGGAATAACCCACACCAGATTCGGCGTTCACCTCATTAATCTTATTTGTTAAAGGATGGACTGGGGCCAATTTGGGAAATACACCTGACATTTTTTTATTCAGGAACCATTGTAATTCCAAGGGATATCAACAAGAATAGGTAAGAATGAGTGGCCACTGTATGACAGAGAGAGTGAATATTTTTCTTTGTTACAGGAACTTTACCAACATTGGATTTTGCTTAAACTTGTTTACTTTACTGGGTAGCATTTAGTAGGAATTTGTTTCTTTACTGTCTACTCTGTAACATAGTGCTAACCTTTGACCTTTGGGTTATTAACTTTTTGGTTTTTTTTTTCTCAATAGGGGGAGGGCACATTTATTCTGCTATTTCATATGTATGTAAATCTGATTTTTTTTATTTGGTCTTTCTATAGATATTTGATGTTGTCAAGTTTAAATGATAATAAACAACAAAAGAAACTTAACTTTGTGTGTTGGTCAGACCCATACCCAATTAACCGTAGTTTTTCACGTTTGTGTGTGTCTTGTTGTCACATAGCTGTGTGTGTGTGTAGTTAAACTTATATTTAAATGTATGAGGAGGGTAAGGTTGTCTTGTACTAACTTATAGTCGTATAGATAGGCTGGAATAGAGAAACTTACTCATTCCAGAGACATATCTTCTCCTTAAACTATCTCCCGTGAAACCTATTTCTCACACCTTTTTTTCACGTTCTCTATCACCATCCACTCTACTTAGACTGGACAAAAATAACTCACAACCTATCTGTACGACAATAACCATTATCCAGTTGACTGATCAGAGAAAACCGCTCTTACTAAAACAAACAGTTACACATTAATAAGCACAAGCACACACACACAATATGACTGCTTCATATTCGCAATTTACATGATGTAATATGAAAGCGTATGTTTTATTTCACACCTTGAACAGATCTTACACTTTGTTGAAACACCCGTAGGCGATTTTTGCAACATGTTGTTGAACAAAAAGACTAAAACATAGACTTAACATAAAACACGGAATACCAATTGCTGTACGATGTCACTTGTCAGGTAAAAGTCTAAGTCCCTATTCATAAGTCTGATTGTCTATCTCTGATCAGGAAATCCCAATCTGTTGACTTTTGGAATACAGTCCTTCCAGCATATTTTCTACTTTACCCCACCCCTTCCAAAATAGCCAATGGCACTGAACTTTTCGTTAGCCGTCCAATAATGTTAAATCAATGACGAATGACACAAGGATACGCATGGTTTCAAACGTGAAAAGGTAACGTAAATATTATTTTCTTGCGTAGCTGTCGCAGGTATATACAGACACACATGGCCGTACTTAAGCTCTTAGTTATTTTTCTGGAAGTAGTTCAGGGTTTAGTTTGGTTTTCTTTTAAGTACCATCTTCATTGTACATGAACAACTTCATCAGTGATCCGATCTCCTCCCTTAGATCATGCAAGGAGGATCTCAGCACAGTTCACAAAGTCCGTAGCACCGGCGAGGATCCCAATGTGTATACAGGAATCACACATTCTATAAATATTTCTGTGGTGGGTACGTTTCCTAATTTTTTAAATTTTGCCAATGGCGGCGGCCATGTGGCCTGCTCTTTACGATTTCCAACTGCTGAGGGATTGTTAGCGTGCAACTTGCACACGGGACCTCCTATTTTTTCGCCCTTATCCGAGAAGGCTAGGCATCCATCTCACTACCCAGGAGATCAGGGGGGAGTATGACATCATTAAGAACCACTGGTTCTGAAAAAAAT
Organism: Oreohelix idahoensis; assembly: GCA_024509875.1. Classification (NCBI taxonomy): domain Eukaryota; kingdom Metazoa; phylum Mollusca; class Gastropoda; order Stylommatophora; family Oreohelicidae; genus Oreohelix; species Oreohelix idahoensis. The sequence continues at coordinate 185,839 of JAMPIV010009785.1, forward strand.
GTCCATCAATTATATTCCCAGTGCCGGGGGTGAGCCCGACACCTTTAGAATTAGAAGCAGACGCCATACCTCTTAGCCACTCTCCGACACCCCCCCCCCCCCCAGTTCAGGGTTGATGAATATCAAATCTTTAAATACGAGCAAGTAACCCGATTTAACATGACGGGGAATAATTATTATTGTACTCTTTCAGCTGCTTACCCTGATGACGTCACTAATTCTCCTGTGCTCACTTCATTTCTTTTCAACGGCATTGGATCTTCATAGTGGCATAATATGACTTATGATCAATGCATCATGAACAAATTTAAAGGCCTGCGTGTTCAAATAACGTGTGTTCGGATAATCTTTCAATACGCAACGCGCGCCGTTTCCGTATTTTTCCGAAAGGAACAAACTACCAGCAAGTAATCATCAGCTTTGGCAGGGAGTGGGGAAAAGCGAAATCAAAGCTGTAAACTAGTCAGTTGATACATGATTATGCGGGAGGTGATTATACTATTGTGTACACTGATGAATCTGTATTCCGTGGTGAGAAATCATGTTGCAGCTTTTCGGCTAGAGTAAAGGGCAGGGTCGTCGCCTGTCGTACGGAAGGTTAATTGTTTTATTTGGCCCGTCTGAGTATATAGAGTGGATGTTGACAGATACGCGAGAAGGTATAGAAATAGATTTTTTACAGGAGGTAGAATTGAGGAAAAAGATCTGTCTCTGTGGTGATTATGTAATCTCTTCCAGCCTATCCGTTCGACTGTACTTTATTTCAAGACAGCTTTTATCTCCCTATCACGAATACATAAGTTTCTCTACACACACACACACAGCTATGTGACAACAAGACACATAAACGTGAAAAAAACTACGGGTAAATGGGTATGGGTCTGACCAATACACAAAGGTAAGTTTCTTTGTAGTTTATTATCATTAAAACTCGACAACATCAAATATCTAAAGGAAAAAAAGATCAAAGAGTCATTTACATGCATATGAAATAAAGTAGAAAAATGTGCACCCTCCCCAAATGGAGAAAAGAACCCTAAAGTTATTAACCCAAAGGTTGAAGGTTAGCACTCTGTTACAGAATGAACAGTATTGGTACTCTATGAGACCCAGTAAAATAAACAAACTTTTAGACAAATCAGATATATTGATAGTTTTCCCTCAAACAAGAAAATACTCGCACACTCTTGCAAACAGTGGCCACTCTCACACTCTTACCTAATTGCCTGGTATGGTAGGTCTGTAATATCCCTTGGTAATCGAATTACTCCTTGAATATATTATCTATTTCCATTTAATATTCCGTCACTCCAGTTGTCGCAGATCCAAGTTGGCCCCAGTCCATCCCCAGAAATTAGTTAAATGAGGTGAACGCCTAATATGGTGCTTCTCCTGGAAGTGTTATTACCAACAGTTAAAAATGTGAGAGTTTTTGAGGTTCACTCGTTAACGGAAAAATACTTCCAGTATTAGGAAACATCTGGTTGCTAAAAATAATGTTCATATGATGATGATGGTTCTTCTATCGGCCAACTTGTGACTAGTAAAAAATATATATATTATACTCGTATATCTCTAGGTTTGGTACGTCCAGTTAATTAAAAAACCAAATTTATTGTCCTCCAATACTGGCGTGTGCCCGTTCACAAATGAAATTTGTGACGCACAGCCAAGAAACGGAGATAATAACAAATCCAAAAAAGGAACAGGAAACAGAAAAAGACCGCTGGCTGCTCTTGTGATCAGGTCTGCGAAGAATACAAGAAACATTTGTATAAAAAAACATGCTAATCCTATATCTACACACACAGACGGGGACAAGATGATCTCTTCTCCACTCCGTCAGTCCTGATTAAATTTAAAAGTCACACGGTGTTTCCTTACTCCTATCAGTTAACAAATTCTGCTGGCGGCTGAGTTCAGACGGGTCTGAGTTATGTTTAGCTCGCCCGCCCCTACTCGCCGGCGTCAGTGTACCATGAAAATTATTATTTAATCTCTCTATACGCGCTACCTAACCAATGATCGCCCGTCATTAAATAGTTATTAATGGTCGGCATCTGTTGGCTTTGCCATATATGATTACAATAATAGACACTATAACAAATATGCACACATGAAATATAACGTTGTATTCTATCCTACCTTATCAGTTTACCGTCTATACGGGTGGCGTGATTTAACATTTTAATAGAATACCTGGTAGGAAATCGCTACGCGTTACTTTATTTCACTCGTTTTACTAGCGAGAAAATCTCAGTGAAGACTAAATGTTAAAGCTATCACTTCTTAAAAACATTTGCCCTATTATCCTTTACCAGAAAATTCAGAATGAAATCTCCACGAGAACTAGTAACAAATCCACACAAGGAAATAGTTTAAGGCTGCGTGCTAGCTACTTCCGAATTCTAACTGACACTAACAATGGGGTTAAGAAAACAACAGTATATATATATATATATATATATATATATATATATATATATATATATATATATATATATATATATATATATATATATATATATATATATATAATATATATATATATATATATATATATATTATATATATATATATATATATATATATATATATATATATATATATATATATAATATATATAATATATATATATATATATATATATATATATATATATATATATATATATATATATATATATATATATATATATATATATATATATATATATATATATATATATATATATATATATATAATATATATATATATATATATATATATATATATATATATATAATATATATATATATATATATATATATATATATATATATATATATATATATATATATATATATATATATATATATATATATATATTTATGTTGATATGTTTAGCTTCTGAATTCTGGGTAACACCGGAACGCGAAATTAACGCATTCAGAGATCAGAGAATCCTAATGATATATATATATATATATATATATATATATATATATATATATATATATATATATATATATATATATATATATATATATATATATATTATATATAATATATATATATATATATATATATATATATATATATATATATATATATATATATATATATATATATATATATATATATATATATATATCATTTGGATTCTCTGATCTCTGAATGCGTTAATTTCGCGTTCCGGTGTTACCCCGAATTTCAGAAGCTAAGCATATCAAGATAAAGGCTTTACGGTCGGTCTTCTTCGAGGTGTTCTACCGTCATCAAAAGACTTACTGTTCCCTAACGGGTTTCTCTGTAACAATGCCCGCTTCTGAAGATCAAAGAGCCCAGGGGTTTCTAGCTTCCCCTGAGTACGAACTTAAAAGGGTCTGTGTTTTTGTCTCTCTCAAGCTGCTTGCTCATCTGAGAAGTATTGTGATTGACAGATGAGCTTCGCGTGAGTGGACGAGGTTAACACAGCCTGATTTGCTTCCCTGTTATGACTGACAGGTCACGCAGTTTGTAAACATTGCGTTAGCTCGTGTTAAAACAAAGAGGCGGGACAAGAGAGTAAGCTGCAGAAATAGACAGTGGGTATTGATACATGGTTTCTAGCTAGCAAATCAGAGGACAGCTATTAGGTGGCACTAAGCTGTCAGATTACTGTAGACTCTTTTTCCATTACACGTCACATCGCCTACGAGACAACAACCTCTAGCATGAGAATAGAGACAGGCAATTACTGCAGCCCCGAGGTATGTGTCTCAAACTCCATCAACCAGGGCAGTTATTGTATCATAATCTCAGTCCATGCTTCTTCTACTTCTTAGATCCGTAGCCCCTGACTGTCAAAGCAGTCACTGGCCATCACGCCTAATGGCGTCTTGAAGGGCAGCAACAAACTGTCCCCATTTTTCTCGATCAGTGGCCATCCTTCGTGCCGTGCCCCAACTCTGATCATGCTTTGCATCTCCACTGTTCTCCGCCAGGTTGACTTTGGTCTGCCTCTCTTTCGCCGTCCTTCTGGGGTCCATAGCATAACAGTTCTGGTGATGGTTTCAGGGCCCCTTCTGAAGACATGACCACCCAGTTCCAGCGTCTGCCTGTAATGATGGCGTGCATGCTTTGTTGACTGCACCGTGTAAGCAGTTCCTGGTTGGAGATGGTATTCGGCCAAAAATATTTGAAGAAATTTCCTTAAGTGGGTTGTGTGGGATGAGGATAATTTGGACATTTCCTTTTCTGTTACTCTCCAACACTCCACGCCATACAAAAGTATAGAAAGTACGCAACTCTCGTATAATCTTAATTTGGTGTTTGTGCTGTACTGAGATTTCCAAATTTGTTTAGATTTGCAAAGGCTGTTCTGGCTTTATTCATTCTGTTACGGGTGTCTTTGCTTGTTCCGCCGTCTGGCGTTACTATACTTCCTGTTTATGTAAGTGTATATGTTTGTTCCAGCTTTTGGTTCCTTATTTTTATGGACTCCGGATTTATTACATTGAGTGTCATGGCCTCAGTCTTCTTCGGGCTGATGTTTAGTCCCACTTGTTGGCTATATTTATTCAGACTGTCTGTTTTTTTTTTTTTGGATGTGCTGGTGTGAATTTGGGAGTAGTGCAATATCGTCTGCGAATTCTAGATCTTTCAGTGTGGTGAACGTTGTCCATCTTATTCCTCTATGTTCTGACCATGTACGGACCATGTCTCTTCTTGTTACTCCAACCATTTCCTCAGATACCTCATTTCCGAGGTTTGGAGCTGGCTTTAGTGGGTTGTAGTCACTGCTCATGACTTGCATCCATACGTCAAGATAGGACACACATTAAGGAAACCTGTTTATCGCATTATAAGTAGTCTTTTTTCTGGAATACTCTTGAGGTGGAGGAAGACCAAAACACGCGGAGATGAGAACGGGAGATAGACATGAAAGGGGTAGAGAAGACATGGAAAGGCCTTGAACGGATGGCACAGGACAGGAATGGTTATTTTGGATGTTTTAAACGCCTATGCTCTATGTAGTCTGCCATCAATGGTACCTATACCTTGTAGCGGTATGGCAGCTTGTGTACCCTGACAATCCCCAGAGCTATGCCAGTGGGAGTTTTACTCCTGGTAGGTTCAACCATGCTGGACTGGTCTGCGTGGGTAGGGGTCAGACAAAAGCTGGTACCCTGGTCCTCCAGGTTGGGGGTTTTAGCACAGGGCCGACACCCCTGTCTGTGTAAAAAATCACACACGTTACGGAAACAGCAATAAATGGAAATACTTTGATGCGGGACGGACATCCGGAGTCTCAGGCTCGTATGACTGACAGTGGTGAAAGCCGAAAGGAAGCCACTGGCATGAAAACGGATGCCCAGACCGCAAAACACGAAACCAGAATTGGTTTTTGGAATGTCAGAACTATGAACGAGGCAGGAAAGCTGAGACAGATTACAGCAGAGATGAGGAACTACAAACTACATATCCTGGGAATAAGCGAGAGCAGATGGACAGGGATGGGGAGAATAAAAACAGCTACAGGGGAAACAGTACTTTATTCTGGTAGAGAGGACGGTCAGCACAACGAAGGTGTAGCCATTATCCTTAAGAAAGGAATGGAAAGGTCTCTACTGGAATGGAAACCCATAAACAACAGACTAATAAGAGCAAGACTGAGAGGGAGATTAACCAACACCACAATTATACAATGTTATGCACCAACAAATGACAGCGACGAAGAGATCAAGGATGAGTTCTATCAACAGGTACAAAAGGAAATGGAAACTGTACCCAGGTACGATCTTATTATAGTAATGGGAGACCTAAATGCGAAAGTTGGAACACACAATAATTATAACGAAAGAGTAATGGGGAAATGCGGCAGTGGAACAGTAAATGAGAATGGGGACACATTAATAAGCTTCTGCAGTATTAACAACCTGGTCATCGGAGGAACACTTTTTCAACACAAAGAAGTGCACAAGTTAACATGGGAATCACCAAACGGACGAGACAAAAACCAGATAGATCACATAATGATCAATGGCAGATGGAGACATGCACTACAAGACGTGAAAGTAAGAAGAGGCGCAGATGTGGGAAGTGATCATCACCTAGTAGTAGCAAGACTGAAGGTGAAACTCAGAGCTGCTGGACCAGTTGCAGTCAAACAGAAAAGATACAACATCACGAAACTTAAGGACCCCCTCACCAGAAAAGCGTTTGTGGTCGACGTAAAGAGACGATATCTGATTACCAAAAGCCAGGAAAGAACAGAGACCGACGATGTGGACCAGAAATTCAACACCATCTCAACAATATATAAAGAAAGCAGCAAGTCATGCTTGGGATTCCAGGAAAGAAAGAGCCAAGACTGGATAACACCAGAAACGCTAAACACCATAGCGAAGAGAAAGGAAATGAAAAGGAAGAAAACAGAAGCTAAGTCTCCCAGGTTAAAGGCAATATATAGTGAACAGTACAGTCAGCTGGACAAGGAAGTAAAACGTCAAACCCGTGCTAACAAAAGGACATTTCTGGATGACCTTGCAAGACAGGCAGAAGAGGCAGCACTGAGAAATGAACAAAGCACAGTTTATAAAATAACTAAAGCTATCAGTGGAAAACGAGGTGCAAACAACATAACGTTAGTAAGAGACAAGCAAGGAAATCTCATCACCACAGCACAGGGGCAGGAAACAAGGTGGGCAGAGCACTTCAGAGAAACACTGAATAAGGAACCACCAGAGACTCAGCTGAATGTTCCTGAGGCTGAAAGTGACTTAGACGTAAATACAGACATTCCACGAAAAAAAGAAATTATCACAGCTATCAAAGGGCTAAAAAATGGAAAAGCGCCTGGTCACGACAATCTGAATGCTGAGCTATTCAAGACAGACCCTGAACTAGCAGCAGAACTATTAGAACCACTATTTGCACAAGTCTGGGAAACTGAGACAACACCAACAGAGTGGAGTAAAGGAACAATTGTCAAATTGCCCAAGAAGGGCGACCTTGCAGACTGCAACAACTGGAGAGGAATTACCCTCCTCTCAGTTCCCAGCAAAATACTAGGCAGGATAATCATCCAGAGAATTTCAAAAGCAGTTGACCATAAACTGAGGAAAGAACAAGCGGGCTTCAGAAAGAACAGAAGATGTGCAGATCATATATTTGCCCTCAGGAACATTATAGAGCAGTGCTCAGAATGGCAGAGACAGCTGTACATTAACTTTGTTGATTTTGAAAAGGCTTTCGACAGCATACACAGGGACAGCCTATGGAAAATTCTGAGGGCTTATGGAATTCCCAGCCGCATTGTTTCCATTATAAAAAGCCTCTATTCTAACTTTACGTGCAGTGTTGGATCGAGTAATGTAACTTTCGAAGTGAAAACAGGAGTACGACAGGGATGCCCCTTATCAACAACATTATTTTTGACAGTCATAGATTGGGTGATGCGCCAGACAACAGAGGGCAGTCCAAGAGGAATTAGATGGACAACGTTTTCTACACTGGAAGATTTGGAATATGCAGATGACATTGCACTGCTCGCGCATTCACACCAACACATTCAAGACAAAACTGATAGACTGAATAAGTATGGCCAGCAGGTTGGCCTGAACATCAATCTGAAGAAGACAGAGGTCATGACACTAAATGTGGGCAATCCTGAGCCAATAACAGTAAGGAACCAGAAGTTAGAACAGACAGACACATTTACTTACCTAGGAAGCATAGTAACACCTGACGGCGGAACAAGCAAGGACATTAACAACAGAATGAATAAAGCGAGAACAGCCTTTGCTATTCTCAACAACATTTGGAAGTCTTCCCAGTACAGCACAAACACCAAATTAAGACTGTATGAGAGCTGCGTACTTTCTGTGCTTCTCTATGGTGCGGAATGTTGGAGAGTAACAGAGAAGGAAATGTCGAAACTGTCCTCCTTCCACACAATCTGCCTAAGGAAAATTCTCCGAATCTTTTGGCCAAATACCATCAGCAACCAAGAACTACTTATTCGGAGTAACCAGGAGGACATGCACACCATCATAGCTGGCAGACGCTGGAGTTGGTTGGCCATGTCCTTAGAAGGGACCCTGATACCATCGCAAGAACAGCTATGCTATGGACCCCCGAGGGAAAGCGAAAGAGAGGCCGACCAAAAACAACTTGGCGGAGAACTGTGGAAGCTGAGATGCAAAGAATAAACCACAGTTGGGGCACTGTACGAAGGATGGCCGCCGACCGAGCAAAGTGGAATCAATTTGTTGCTGCCCTACAAGACGCCACCAGGCGTGATGGCCGCTGACTGCTTTGACGGTTGGCGGTTATGGATCAAAGAAGAAGAAGCTCTATGTAGAGCTGAAAGATAGTGAAAGATTCCGCTTGCTTGTCATATTTCGCTCTTCAATAACCACACTGCAGTGGCGTATTTATTTACTCAGTCTATCTGTGTTTTCTTATCTGTCCATCTTATTCCTCTTGAATTGTCCTCTGTTGTCTGGTACATCACCAAGTCTATGACTGTTAAAAATAAAGTGGTTGATAAGGGCATCCCTGTGATACTCCTGTCTTCACCTCAAAAGTTAGGTTGCTCTGCCCAACACTACATGTAAAGTTAGCATAGAGGCTTTTTATGTTGGAAACAATGCAGCTGGGAATTCCGTAAGTCAACAGTATTTTCCATAGGCTGTGCCTGTGTATGCTGTCAAAAGCCTTTTCAAAATCAACAAAGTTTAATGTATAGCTGTCTCTGCTAATCAGTGCACTGCTCTGTAATGTTCTTTAGAGTGAGTATATGATCTGCATATCTTCTGTTCTTTCTGAATACCGCTTGTTCTTTCCTCAGTTTGTGCTTTTGAAATTATCTGCATAATTATCCTGCATAGTACTTTACTGGGAACTGAGATGAGAGTAATTCCTCTCCAGTTGTTGCGGTCTGCAAGGTCGCCCTTCTTAGACAATTTGACAATTATTCCTTTGTTTCGCTCCATTGGTGTTGTCTCTGTTTTCCAGACTTGGGCAAATAGTGGTTTTAATAGTTCTGCTGCTAGTTCAGGGTCTGTCTTAAATAACTCAACATTTAAATTGTCGTGACAAAGAGCTTTTCCATACTTTAACTCTTTGATAGCTGTGATGATTTCTTCCCTTCGCGGAATGTCTGTATTTACGTCTAGATCATTTTCAGCATTAGGAACATTCAGCTGCTTCTTGTGGTTCCTTGTACAGTGTTTCTCTGAAGTGCTCTGCCCACCTTGTTTCCTGTTCCTGTGCTGTGGTCATGGGATCTCCTTGCTTGTTTTTTTTAACTAACGTTATATTACTAATGCTTAGGCCAAGCAACTCTTTCGGTCTTTCTTGTAATCATCAGCAGGTAGTGATCATTAAGTTGCACACGTATTAATCTCTCACATATATATTCTGTTTCTATGATTGACTTTGCTCTATCAGGATGTACTAAGAATCCCATGCCATGCTTTGCTCTTTCTTTCTTTTCTACTACATTCCACACTGGTAGTACATATACAGAAGCTTCGAATCTGCAGGAGCTGGTGTGGATCTACTGTCCAGGTCATGCAGAGGTACGCGGTAATGAGAGAGCTGACAGACGCATCAAGATCACCAACAGTGGGACACTGGACATGGATAAGTGAGAGATAGTGAGAACGATTAATGATCACCTGTTGGAGAAAGACACTGCAATAGATGACTCATCAAGGTTAAGACTGTTGGAATTTGGCATCAAACGTCAGGCTAGCAGAGATGGACGTACGTCAGGCTAGCAGAGATGGACGTTGTGATGATTTTACCATGATACAACGTTAAAATATCTCCAAAATTAACGATAAAATGTATGGATAAAAATAATGCGTAAGATACTAGGAGACATGCTCGCCCATGCCAGCCTTTCCTACCCGCCATTTAAAACTAACGAGTTAGACGTGCAGACGAAACGTTTACCCTTTGTAGACGGGAGAGAACGGAGGACACCAAAAAGAAAAATATGACTGAACACGTGTTTGAAGATCGCAAGGCTAAAAGACGCAATTGGTAGTAAAAGAAAAAAATTCACGTCACAAGTTGACAGAGGGTAAGGAAATGGACAAAAAACGACTTTAGCTCGTGTCAGAAACAGTCATTTCTTGGACTTTTACGATACTTGATTGTTATTTGAATGCCGCGGCAAAACACATGAGAGAAGGTTCTCGAACAAATTTCAAAAACTAAACTTGAGAAAAAATATGTTTTTTCTTAATAATAGAGTTATGAAAATAAAACCTAGCTAGTTTGATAGCCCATCTTGAGCAGAGAAATAATATGCTTTCAATTATACAGATGGATAGATAATAATGAAGATATTGACAAAAGACTGTGTTGTTCATATCAGACGAGCGACTGCACTGTTAAAAAAATGTCACTAAATTTTCAAAATGTTGGCCTTGAGCATGCAAACGTAAAAATCGAGCTGTAATTAAAGAGAGGGGAAATGGTGGAGAATTGTAGCTAAAAATAACTTCGGAGGCAGAAGTGTGTAGGGTACTGCATGGAGGGGTCCAAGAACCAAGCGTGTTTTTTGTATGAAAAACAAGTAGAGACAGACGGACCAACAGACAGTAATACATACTTGACTGAGATCTGACTGATTTGACTTTGGTTGTAAAATTTGAAAGTTAGGGGGGAAGTCGGCGATTGGTCAACGTATTTTATAGTAGCGGGACAGAGAGGTGAAATTTTGCCATTTGACATAAGTCTGTTCAGAGACGCAGTTTAAATAAATAGTGGTGTTGATTCCAGAAGAATACAAATATATAGTGGGACGCCATCATACAGCCAGCAGCTCAGCTGAGTTTTGCTGGCAAATTTAACTGTGTTCTCAATTCTGAATTCTGGTAAGAATGAACAGTATTTATTCTGTATATTTTAATAATTCGAGTGATTGATACTGCCAAATCATAAAAATGATTACGACAAGTAAGTGCTCGCTCTAGATCCCCAGCCCTAGATCAGGGTCTAGAGACATACATACAAAGAAAATATATAGGAACGCCTAAATAAAACTATGAAAAAGGATCTAGTGTTGAGATCAGTGGAACATATCACCTATCTTATTCAATAGCAGAAAGCTATTGAACATATCTCAGATGCAATGTAGTCTTGGGGAACTAGTACTATGTGAAAACAACTAGGTAAGATGTGCTGTGTGGTCAGAGAGATCTGACCCATTCTGTGTGGTGTTGTGGTGTCGTGTTGTGTGCAGAAGTGGCTCAGGAGGTAGAGTTCTGACACATGACCCAATACTTTTGTTTCAGAATTGTGAGTTTCTATTTGGCACCGAAGTGGTGTCAAATGCTGTTATAAGACTACACAAGAGTGTGCCTGTGCAGACTAAGATTGGTGTCAGTGAAGTCTAACGTTGTACTCCAGATTCGGAGAGGAGTGGGCCACCAGATTCCAGCACCAGAACTACTCAGTCAAGATACGTGAGCGTCTGGCTTGCTGGACATTCACCAACTAATTTACTAACTAACTCACCAACTATATTACCATCAACTAGAACATACCATTTTGGGAAATAAAACTTGTATTCCTCCCATCAGTAAATGGACAATGTTTTGGTAGTCACAGAGTGGGAGTGATGACACCACCCCAACAGCATATCTAGTAATAAGTTCTCCTGGGACTATCTTAATATAATTATTATTAACCAGTCATTTGAAATAATTATATATACACATTCCAATTTATTATGTCATACAATTATGCATTCCAATTTTTAACTCCATAATATTTCTTATGTTCTGACCAACTAAACGTTTGGTTCAGAACAAATAAATTTAACAAAAGATTTAATATTTAAAACTAAAACATCCTGAGTTAGTTCAGTGTGTTATAAATTTTATTATTATTATTATTATTAGACTTATTAAATATCTGTGTGTGTGTGTGTGTGTGTGTAATCTACCACAACACATTAATATCAGTACCCTAGACTTTTAACGTAGCCACATTCATTAGTAAAAAAAAAGATATGTGTGAGGTCGTAAGTGGTAGTAAGAAGGGCCTTCTGTAATTCACATCTATATTTATCTCAGGAGCCTTCACAGCTGACCTCATACATCACACTAGGTAACATCAACCATACAATACCATCAAAATCCACTACAGACGTACGAGAGGATGCATCCGTCGTGTTTATAACCAGCGAGCTACAGGAACAGTTAGCATTCACACTCTTCAACATATACTGAGGGATACTGAGCACTTATGGGTTTGCCCGGAGTGCAGTTATGTCAATTCTGTAGTACAACAAACTACGTAATTAACATAATTATTGGGGTTGGAGTGGGTAAAAGGTATGGCGTCCGCCTCGAATTCTATAGGTACCGTGTTCGATTCCCAGTGGAGTGAATTTAATTTATGGAGATTTTTTTTCAGAACCAGTGGTTCCAATGATGTCATACTCCCCCTTAGTCTCCTGGGTAGTGAGATCGGATGCCTATCCTTCTCAGGTAAGGGCAAAAAATAGAAAGTCCGTGTGCAAGTTTCCCACGTTAAAAAACCCACGGCAGTTGGAAATCGTAAAGAGTAGTTCTACCAGGCCGTTGCCCTGGCAAAATTTACAAGGTAGAAACCTAAGCACCACAAAAATATTTATAGAATGTGTGATTCCTATATACAAACATTGGGATTCTAGGAGTTCGTGGACTGTGCTGAGACGCTCCTTGTATGATCTAAGGGAGGAGATCGGAGCACTGATGGAGCTGTCCGTGTGCAATGAAGATAGTCCTTACAACCAAACCAAAACAAACCACATAATTATCATGGATTTCATTAGTACTTTCTTTCTTTTTTGTCTTATATAGTGTTGCTCCTGACAACTTTGTTTGGGTCCCATCGCTCAAACTCAGACAATTTCCTCCACCTCTATTCTCTGTTTCTCCTCCACTTCTATTATCTTTTCTTATAATATCAACTATAGGTTCTAATGACGATGTTTGTACTTTTCAACATATGTTATGTCATGCTTATAAGTAATTAATGTTAATATGAATGTGCTATTGTTACGTGCAGTTTTCATAACTGATAAGGTAGTCGGTCTGTATACTTGTTATGTTTGAAAAATATTTTGAATAAGATTTTTGAGTCTAATGTATTTTTCGTTAGAACCATAATCTAAGGGCGAATACTCATTTTCTGCTTTGAGGGAAAGTAAATATGTAGTTACTCCTCTTAAAAGGTTATACTAGCTGGCTTCTGAGGTCAGAGGGGATGCGAACAGCGCATGTCCAAACTAGAGAGAGTTTTGAAAAAGATTTCCGGTGCGGGAGGCCGTTTTTGTTGAACTGGGTCTGTCAGACGAAATGTCTGGTTACGTCTCTGCATTGCCTCTGGGGATGGAAACTCTTCCACTGTTATTGAAAGTCCCCTGTGTTATTTCTGTTCGTCAGGAAGACGGCAGTTGCTTCTAAGTTGTGTTAGGATATCGTAGCAAGGTAAAAAAACGAAACTTTCACACTTCCTTTGTAAGGATCATATTTTGAGTCAACCAGTGACGAGAGCTCACGAATGGTTGAAAGGCAGAGTATTCTACTTGTTATGCTCGTTGGAGCCATCTAAGACCGTTAGGTTTAGATTCACCCACAGAGACCCAGGAGAATAGATAGTATGCTAAAACCCGCATGATTAGCGGTATATTTTGAACTTAGACACTTATGTCTACACATGAGGAATCCACAGTTGATAAGGTCAGTATGGGCCCCGTGTTAATAAGGCTGGTATTGGTGTAAATGGTCAACTCTAAACCGGCACAGTGTTGGGCATACAGGTCACCTTGTCCAAAAACGTAATGATGCCCCGACAAGGATGTAATGTTGACTATGAGTATTAATGTGAGTGTCAATACGCGAATGCATGGATTGTTCTGAAGAGTTGACTAGAAGATCAAACACTCACTCACACGTAGCTAGAAGTTAATGATGCAGACTACTGTGGTCGTTTCATACTGTTTAATTGGACGCACACACTTGGACAGTACGGGTATAGTTACAGGAAAACAGGTCGACATATATCATCATACTGTTGATCAATGGTCTACAATCTTAAGTTGGCATTCATGTTGAAGAACATTACAATGGAACGTCCGTAGACAAGCACTTAGATTTCCACTGTTTATAAATATAATCATCAGGCCTTACTGACCGATCATGTCACTTAATAAATAATGTTCAAGCATGACTCCTAGACAGAACCTGTTTTCTAGCGAAGATTCCATTAGGTAAAGTTCAGCAAATATTTCTGGAAACAATGTTAACCCACCAGTATTGGGTTTTCTTTATAACTGTGATCTCTTAATCATCACCTGATAATAAGGGGCATCCCTGTTCTCTGATCGATGATCGACAAAAAATAGGATCCAAAATGGCTTCTGGTTCCAGTGAGCATTACTCACTATACAGATGCATAGTAAAGCTTCAATAAAGGCTTTGTTCATGAACACAAATGTTTCTACAAGAATCAGCATATTCTTTCATCATAACTGCTGCATACAATCATATTCAGTGCTGCTAGGTAACATGTCATCCCGACATATTGATATAGATAATCATCATGTAGACGTCTGCCCATCTAAGCCTAGCAAGGAAAAAGTTCAGCAAAAAGTCCTTTTACCTGGGCATGGGAAATACACTAGCAGAACACATACGCCCTCTCCTGGCGTTACAGAATAAACACTGGGGAACTCATAGACTTAATAATCATATCAGAAAATTATCTTCTTCTCCATAATAGATCACAGATATCAACAAACTTCGGACTGGTCTCCGACATGGCATTCACCAGGCTCCATCATCACGGAAGACCCTTTTTCGTATCCGCCTGCGCAGAAACTCCCTGACCCCAAAGTTCAGTACAAGGAAAAATAGTCCCACTTAGACATACAAAGATATCACGATATAAGACCGAATCGTCTTAAATAGACAAGAAGTAAACATAGACTCGGACCATAAACATTCCTGCATAAACCTAAGCAAGAACAATCTGTTTCTGGCCCAACAAGGAACAGACCAACAAAATCTGGATTCATACGCCAAATTCGATATTCAGGGGAGATAACCCATATAACAAAAGTATCAATCAATCATGGGTGATATATCTTTGGCCAGGAAAGCATCCTGATTTTCAAAACAAATACTTTCCCTCAGACAAATAAATATTATAATAACTACATACATTGCCACCAGTAATCTGTTGGTAACAACAGTGTTTACTGTTTATAGAGGCCTAATATATAATTATCTGGAGTGGAAGACCAGATGAATTATCAGTTATTGCTATTATAACTTTGAAAATGAAAACTCGCCTGATGTACGAGGGAGTTATATAAGACTATCTTCGAAAGGACAGATCTTTGTCGATTCGTCCGACTTGAGGGATGGACTATGCTATTTCGTCGCCCGCCATGTTTGGTGTCGACGGGAGACTTAAGAAGATATCTGACATGTTGAAGTCAGAATGAAACCGATGGATGTTTTTCTGCTAGTTGTGGAATGATAGATAAATTGGAGTCAGCAACGTATTGATATGAATATTTATTGAAATTGTTTCAATGCAATCGTAATGAACTGTCTTCACGCCCGCCATGTTCCTATGTCATGCTTATATGAACTCGTCTACGTTTTGTGTTGCTGTGACTGTAATAAATAATGGAAAAAAAGTCTACAGCTGTTCATCGATATTTATGACTCCATGCCTATGACACGTACGATATATGGTTCCTTCAACATAACATCTACACTTCTATCTGTGATGGAAGCTACACATTCTCATCTGTTACGTATTGTGATGCAAGTCTGTACTACCACATAGATGTCCACCTTGCCGAACTTTCCAACACGCATTCGCGCTATGTCTACATCACCAGCCACTACCACCATAGCAGTATACCTGTATCAGTAGTGAACCACCAGCAGGTATTAATGGTGACCAGAACAGATTACCCACAACACACAGAGTTTGTATAAGTGCAACACCAATATATATCAGCCTTATTGCATCAGATTTACTGCATAAGCATTACTGCATCAGTGAACTCATGATTGCGTCAGTGGTGGGCCAAATTCGTGGGTTGTCAAGGTGAGACTATAATTTTGTGCGCAGACATCATCTTCATCATATGCGAAGTACCCAGCGTTGCCTGTCAGATTGAAGTTGCCACAGATTCTTACGGTTGAGAAGGTCAAGTTCCGTTATTGTCAAAACTGCTATTTAGAAGACGAAGTTTCATGATCGTTAATATTATTGTTGTGAAGAACAAGTACCGATTCTACCATCGCCGCATTCTTGATGCAGGAGTAGTAGGAGGTTTTTTCAAAGTTAGAACATCATTCTTGAGAATGCTGAATGTTCTTGACTATTGAACAATAATTATATATAAAGTGACATATTGTGTGGTGTAAACTATAATTTATATACTGCTATTAAGCCTTCTTCACAACACACCTATTAATCATGCTATATGTATTTATGTATTTATGTTACATGTTATTTGTTTGTATATTAAATTAGTATATATTTCAGTGGGAGGTTGGGCGTGTGACTAATATAAGATATACCACGTGATAGAGGTCTTATATTAGTGTTCTATAGGTGCAATTGTCTTGATTGAAAATCTGCTAGCGACAATTTGTTGCTATTTGTGTTAGTTGTGACGAGGTGTAGCTTTTTCTTCGTTGTTTTTGTAACATTTTTCTATTCTTTAGTTTTTATTAAATTTGTTTGTATTTGTAGGTCTACTCTTTCCTGTCATTCAGTTCTATACACCTTTATGTTTATACACTGTGACGTCATTTGTTTTGTTTACATTTTCGCAGTTATCATCACATCCTTTGTGAGATTTCCTTCAGTTTAGTTTTTTAGTTGACTTCTGCGAATGTTATCGTAGTGTTTTGAATATTTGTCTTCGTATTATTGTTATTGTTTTGTTTGCTATTGGTACACATACTTAGACATACACTATTAACATTTTGATTGAACTTATGATATAAATGTCTGATGGTATTATTATTGTAAAATAATCATACACGTTCTTACAAAAGACTTGTCTTCAAAAGACATTGAAATTAAGGGAGCTGAGTATACAAGTTTTTGTTAAAAACTTGCTCCTGTTTGGTTGAAATAAATTAATTTGTTATTTCAGGGATATTAGTCACATATTGTTAGGCATTATGTCGACTTTAGATTACTTCATTGAGCAAGGGAAATCCCTGGGCAAGACGGGTGATAAGTTGGAGGAGTATGCTACCAGTCAATATGAAAAAGCACAAAAATTAAAAATTGATAAACTGAAGGCTGAAGAGAAAAAACAAAAAGCTGAAGAGAAAAGGTTGGAATTAGAATTTGAACAAAAGAAATTGCAGATGCAGGTGGACGAAAAGAGATTCCAAATGGAAATGGAAAAACAAAATAGAGAAGCTGAACAAAAGAGATTAGACAGAGAAGCTGAAGCTGAACAAAAGAGGTTAGACAGAGAAGCTGAACAAAAGAGATTAGACAGAGAAGCTGAAGCTGAACAAAAGAGGTTAGACAGAGAAGCTGAGGAGAGAAAAACAAAGATGGAACATGAACATCAGGAAAAACTTTTAGCTTTTGAGATAGAAAAATTAAAGTTGACAAATATGAGTAAGGTTAATCAGTCACCTGGTAATGATGGTAAACCTTCTACTTTTAAGGTTAAACTACCACCGTTCAATCCTTCCAGTGACGATATTACATTCTGGCTGGATAGATTTGAACGTTCTTGTCGAACTCATAATGTGGATAGATCACAATATGCAAATCAGTTATCAGAGAATTTGAGAGGTGATTCTCTGACTAGTTTAAGTCTGGTAGAAGAGGCTGATAAGGATAATTATGATGTTATTAGAGCAGCCTTGATAAAAAAATATCAGTTGACAGAAGAAGGTTATCGTCTTTTGTTTAAGACGATGGTGCCTGAGGCAGGAGTAGAATTCTCAGAATTCATTGCAAAGGCACGTCTTACATTTACACGATGGATTGAGCTATCCAAGACAGAAAAAACATATGAAGCACTTATGGATTTGTTGCTCAGAGATAAGATTATGTCATGTGTAAATAAACCATTCCTTGAATTTATACATGAGCGTAAACCCAAAACACTAAAACAAATGGAAGAATATTGTTCCCAATATGTCACTGCACACCCCGACGTGACTTTTGGCAACACTAAAATTAAGGAGAGTATGCCAGTTGCTTCAGCAACTCCATACAATCCCAATTATTCACACAGATTTCAGGGACCTCAAAACAGATTTGAAAAAAAGGTAACCATAATAGTTATCAAAACCAAGGTAACCAATCATTTCAGGGTTCTTCTTCGAAGAACTGGAGACGAGCCGACAGCCCTCGATTCAGGGGTTATCACAAAAATAGGAATTTCCGTAGAGGAAGTAATTATAGAAACTATCAGGGTTATCCGTCTTGGAGTCAACAAGATCATAATTACAGAGGTACTCATTATAATGAATATGATAATGGTAACCAAGGGAACTATGACTCAAACCCAAATAGGAGTTACAATAGAGGAAACAATAATGATTACAGTGACAATAATAATCGAGGTAGATCACAATACAAAAAACATAAATCACATTATCAGGCAAACTCTGCACAGAAAGAGTCCCATGAAGCCTATAAACAGACTAAAGATAATAATGATGCTAATAATATGGCATGTTCTGCTTTTGATTTTGGAAGAGCATCTCAGTGCCCCCAATGCAAAACATTATTTGAACCAACTACGGTGTCTACTTTAAGTTGCGGCCATCCCCTTCCCGCTCTTCCTGCGTCAGTCGCGCATGATGGAAGAGGTTCTCTTGTCTTACATAAAGGTCTAGTAAATAATAATCCAGTCTCAGTTCTTTTTGATTCTGGATGCACCACAATTGGTGTTAGGCAGTCACTCGTAGATCCTTCTCGTGCCACAGGAAAAGTAGTCAAATGTGTAACATTTGGCGGCACCTTAGAGAAATACTCTACTGCTATCATTAAAATTGCTACTCCTTTCTTTACAGGAGATGTACACGCATGTCTTCTGCCGAATCCGATCGCTGATCTTATCATCGGTCGTATTCACAGAGTCAAAGAATGCACTCCGCAACAAATTTCCTTTTGGGAAAAACAAAATATGCAAGTTGCTAATGCTGTAGTCACTAGAGCTCAAGCTCTTAATATGCCTCAAACTTCATCTACTGAAGATAATGAAGGGCATAACCAAGATGATCCCTTAGTAATTTCTCGTGACTCATTTATAAAACAGCAAGAAGATGATCCCACTCTAAAGAAATTCTTCAATCTTGAAACAAAATGTGATCCAAATAAGGATACAAATCGTAAATCTTGGATTACAATTAAGAATGGCGTTCTTGTACGTATGGTTCAAGACTCCACTAAGTCAAGTCATTCTCAGATTCTTGTGCCCAAGAATTTGAGAGTTAAAATTTTGCAGCACGCTCACGACTCTCAGTGTGCTGGACATATGGGTTTTTCCCGTACAAAGTCAAGAGTTCTTGCGGCTTTCTTTTGGCCATTAGTAAACAAGGACATACGGATATATTGTCGATCTTGTAAAGTATGTCAAGAGGTCAAATCTAATGGCGAATGCCTAAATAGAACACTCAAAAACTTATTAGGGAAGATAACTGAAGATCATCCTCAAGATTGGGACAGGGTTTTACCTGCGGCTCTCTTCGCCTACAGAGAGTTCCCCAATGAACATACAGGATTTTCTCCCTTTGAACTTGTCTTTGGCGCGCAACTGTGCGGCCCTATGTCTTTGTTTCATGATCTCATAACCGCTGATAATATTAACGATGACACAAAATCCTCTTACGAATATGTCATCGCACTTAGACAAAATATTATCGAAGCATGCAAATTAGCAACTTCTTCTTCTGAATTTGCTAAACAGAAGGCAAGGCAATTTGCCAATAAGAAAAGAACCTTACGACCACTTTGTCCTGGTGACAAAGCATTTGTTTTGCTACCTTGTAGGGAAAACAGACTTCTTATTTCTTGGAAAGGTCCGTACGATATAATATCGAAAATTTCCGATGTTGACTATATTGTCGATATTGACGGGAAGCATAAAACCTTCCACATCAACATGCTTACGGAATTCCATGAATGTCCGGATTATTTACAGCCTATTTTCCAGGCAACGGACGATTCTCCAATCCAACATGGTCATTACTCATCACTGTCCGTAATACAGGATGAGGAAACAAGTTTTTCAGATGTAAATCTTCCTCTTCCGATGATTCCACTTCATTCTAGTGAATCATGGAAAAATGTTACTGTCTCTCCTGATTTATCTCTAGGAGAACAGCGACAAGTTTCGGCTATGTTACAAACATTTCAGGATGTCCTCACTGACATCCCTGGACAAACTCATGTCATTGAACATGACATTATTCTGACTGACCATAATCCTATTAGGGTCAGACCTTATCCTATCCCTATACATTTTCAAGCACAGGTTGAGAAGGAGTTGGATGAGATGATAGATTTAAAAATAATTGAACCATCCACTTCTGCATATTCTTCGCCGATGGTTATTGTTCGGAAAAAAGACAATAACATACGTCTTTGCGTTGACTATCGCAAATTGAATCAAGTTACGAAGTTTGACGCTGAACCTATGCCTTTACTAGAAGAGCTACTTACTAGGCTTTCTAAATCTCATTTTTTCACTAAACTTGACTTGTCTAAAGGATACTGGCAAGTTCCTTTATCTGAACGCGCCAAACCACTTACGGCTTTTTCTACACCTAGAGGCCTTTTCCAATGGAATTTCATGCCTTTCGGCCTTATGAACGTACCAGCTACATTCGTACGCATGATGCGTCGAATCCTATCTTATCGGTCAGATGTCATTGCGTACCTAGACGACATCTGTCTTTTCAGCGATACTTGGGAAGATCACTATTCGGGATTAGTTGAATTACTGTCTACTTTACGCGAGCATAACCTGACAGCGAAACCCTCTAAAGCCTGCATTGGTTTTAGCGAAATTTCTTTCCTAGGCCATCGAGTCGGTCATGGTTTCCTAAAGACAGAGGACCATAATATCACTAAGATACTTAACATCTCTATTCCTAAGACTAAAAAGCAAGTGCGAAGTCTCTTAGGTCTTATACAATTTTATGGACGATTCATTCCGAATCTATCCTCTATCATGGCACCTCTTTCTACACTACTAAAGAAAGGGTCTCCTAATATAGTCCACTGGTCTCAGGAATGCCAATCCTCGCTGGATAAGATCAAAACTATGTTTTCAACACCACCTATTTTAGTGTTACCTACTAAAGATAAGACATTTTTTCTTCGTAGTGACGCTTCATCCACTGGGATTGGAGCGGCACTAATGCAAGAATACTCTGGAACTCTGCATCCTGTAATGTATATCTCCAGAAAACGTAATCCTGCAGAAAGGAATTACTCGGTTTTAGACCGTGAACTGTTGGCTATTGTCTGGTCAATTCTCAAACTACAAAGATTCCTTCTAGGCGCACATTTCATAGTAGAAACCGACCAGAAAGCTCTTACGGCTATACAAAGTAAGAATTTGAAGAGCTCGAGGTCTACTCAATATGCAATTGCTCTTCAACCTTTTCATTTCTCGGTACGAGCTATCCGTGGATCAGATAATGTGATGGCAGACATTTTGTCTAGATGCCCACATGATTCCACCTGTTAGGTCTTGGACTTCCTAATACGTCTAAATCTATAATAGTTACTTTCTATATCAAGATAGGTACACATTTGTAATTTGTAATATAGTGATTGTATCACTACTTAGCGGTTTATTGATGTATATTCACCGCTATTCTTTGATGATTTTTCTTCTTTGTTAATAATGAACTTGATATACTTAATATGAAATTGTGACCGAAATTATTGTATACCTTGTGTCATTGCCAGTATTGTAGTATAAGTTGGTGACACCTCTCTGGAAACCTCTATACTTAGAGAAACGCTTTCTCTCAGATTATGAAGTATATTTTCTCACCAGTCTCTCCATATGTCGACTTAGCCTTACATTTGGCGTTATATTTATTATTTATACTTTTCATCTGCGCATTATTCATGCGTTGTGAGCCCATTGTATGTTGCTCCTAGATATATTTCACAAAAAAAAAAAAAGTTTCATTTTTTTTCCGGGAGGTGTGGTAAGACTGTTACGTGTAGTTTTCAAAACTGATAAGGTAGTCGGGTCTGTATACTTGTTATGTTTGAAAAATATTTTGAATAAGATTTTTGAGTCTAATGTATTTTTCGTTAGAACCATAATCTAAGGGCGAATACTCATTTTTTGCTTTGAGGGAAAGTAAATATGTAGTTACTCCTCTTAAAAGGTTATACCAGCTGACTGCTGAGGGCAGAGGGGATGCAGAACAGCGCATGTCCAAACTAGAGAGAGTTTTGAAAAAGATTTCCGGTGCGGGAGGCCGTTTTTGTTGAACTGGGTCTGTCAGACGAAATGTCTGGTTACGTCTCTGCATTGCCTCTGGGGATGGAAACTCTTCCACTGTTATTGAAAGTCCCCTGTGTTATTTCTGTTCGTCAGGAAGACGGCAGTTGCTTCTAAGTTGTGTTAGGAATTCGTAGCAAGGTAAAAAAACGAAACTTTCACACTTCCTTTGTAAGGATCATATTTTGAGTCAACCAGTGACGAGAGCTCACGAATGGTTGAAAGGCAGAGTATTCTACTTGTTATGCTCGTTGGAGCTATCTAAGACCGTTAGGTTTAGATTCACACATAGAGACCCAGGAGAATAGATAGTATGCTAAAACCCGCATGATTAGCGGTATATTTTGAACTTAGACACTTATGCCTACACATGAGGAATCCACAGTGTTTACTGTTTATAGAGGCCTAATATATAATTATCTGGAGTGGAAGACCAGATGAATTATCAGTTATTGCTATTATAACTTTGAAAATGAAAACTCGCCTGATGTACGAGGGAGTTATATAAGACTATCTTCGAAAGGACAGATCTTTGTCGATTCGTCCTACTAGAGGGATGGACTATGCTATTTCGTCGCCCGCCATATTTGGAGTCGACGGGAGACTTAAGAAGATATCTGACATGTTGAAGTCAGAATGAAACCGATGGATGTTTTTCTGCTAGTTGTGGAATAATAGATAAGTTGGAGTCAGCAACATATTGATATGAATATTTATTGAAATTGTTTCCATGCAATCGTAATGAACTGTCTTCACGTCCGCCATGTTCCTATGTCATGCTACGTTTTGTGTTGCTGTGACTGTAATAAATAATGGAAAAAAAGTCTACAGCTGTTCATCTATATTTATGACTCCATGCCTATGACACGTACGATATATGGTTCCTTCAACATAACATCTACACTTCTATCTGTGATGGAAGCTACACATTCTCATCTGTTACGTATTGTGATGCAAGTCTGTACTACCACATAGATGTCCACCTTGTCGAACTTTCCAACACGCATTCGCGCTATGTCTACATCACCAGCCACTACCACCATAGCAGTATACCTGTATCAGTAGTGAACCACCAGCAGGTATCAGTAGTGACCAGAACTGATTACCCACAACACACAGAGTTTGTATAAGTGCAACACCAATATATATCAGCCTTATTGCATCAGATTTACTGCATAAGCATTACTGCATCAGTGAACATCATGATTGCATCAGCTATATTATTATTTTACTTTACAACGTCGAGTTCCTTGAAATTGAGATGTAAAATGCATATGAGAATAAATGAATTCAGTATGAACGGAGAGAGAAAGGAAGGGCAGAATGTCAGACCCGCCTGTGTGCCCAATTCTCAACCCTTTGAAAATAAAATTCGTTCGTTCTGTTGCATTAGTTGCTAAGTTATCTGTGTATACTTGGGTCCAAATTTGGCTCGGGTAATGTTCCTCTATGTATTTTATAGTTTAGTGTTCTTCTTTCTATTACCATCTGGCTGTTCCTTCTTTCAACACCAGGTAAGTTTTCTATCATTTGAGGTAAGCGCTGCTGTTTCCAAATTGGAAGCTTGTAACAGTGCCGTCTTAAGGCATGGGCACACTTGGCAGTGCCCAGGGGCCCCACGATTCTAGTGGCCCCAAGCTGGGATGCTGCCATATTGTTCATAAGACATCTCTTGGCAGAGTGGATAATTACTCGATCTCTCGCTGGAAAGGCTTGGGATTCAAATCAAACATGACGTGGGTAAGTTTACGAAATTTTAGTTGAAAGTACCATTAAATTATAAATCTCTAGGTTTAATTTTATTGACCGTTTACATTTTTATTCCCGTGGGAGGGTAGGGCTGGTAGGGGTCCAGTGCACTGCCCAGGGCCTACAACGCTGTTAAGACAGCCCTGGCTTGTAATGCAGTGCAGACGGCTTTGGTTGTTTCTATGACATTTATTGGGTCTGCTCTTATCTTTGTTTTCATTAATTCTGCAAAGTTCCTTCACTTCAGTCTTCCCCTTCCTAGACCGTTTATTCTCTGACACATTGTCAGCCTTCTGAATTTATTTTGGATTCTGTTGATTTTTTTTCAGTCTTACTTAGCTGCGGTTGACCATGCTGCATTGCCATATTCCCGGACTGGTCTCACTCGCCCAGTGTATAGCTTCTTCAGTATTCTCTCATCCGCTCCATAAGCTGTGCCAGCACGTTTTTCGTGATTGTCATTCTTTGCCTTGCTCTTGTTATGTTTCTTTCAATCTGGATTTTCCATGTCAAGTGGCAATCAAAGGTAATGCCTAGATGGGTTTTATGCAGGTGTAAATTTGTCCTGCCCAATGGGCTGATCACCCGTTGGCTTGTCACACCGATTACGGAAACAACGGCAGATGGATCTATTTGTTGTTGCCCTAAAGACGCCGCTAGGCGTGATGGGAAACTACAACAGAGAAAATCAATCTGCTGTTGCCCTTAAGACGCCACAAGGCGTGATGGCCTCTGACTGCTTGGTCGGTCTTTGGCTAAGGACGGAAGAAGAAGAAGAAATTTGTCCTGTTTATCACCAATTTGGTGCTCTGTGGTTTATTTGAGAGGGACAACACTGTGTATGTTGTTTTTCCTTACGAAACAGAACGATACTAATTTTTAACTGGTTAAGATATTACAGGCCAACACTGTTGTCTTGTCAAATGAAAGAAACAAAAATATCTTGAACACACAGCAGTCTAGATACTGGCAGCTAATTTGTATTATGGTACGAGACAAGGCAGCATTTAAAAAATTAACAATACCTCTGCACCTTTAGGTACACCCAGTTTAATCAATCAGCTTTGCTATGATAGCGATTGGAGAGCTTAACAACTTAAGATGGCTGAGAAATTGACTCGAGTAGACGGTCAAGCAAGATTAAATCATTTCCTTAATAATACAGAACCAACGTTTATACTTAATTTTAAGAACAGAGTGGACATCATATGAGACTGAATGTCATTAGGCAATATTACTCATATGAACATTTTGCCCATTTACTTTCGTAATATGGAAACATGAAAAATAAAAGATGGAAAATCAAATGAGAAGAAAAAAAAAAAGAACCACTTATATAAATAACTTAACAAGATGTCGAAAATTTGGAGGCCTCAACGCAACTATTCCCACCAGCGTTGCATGTATCTATTAAACAATGGACGAAACCTTACTGCAAATATTGGCTGGCTTCTTTCGCGTTGATGAACTGTGAAATTTGAGTAATTCTGTCCAGTTTGTGATCGTTCATGAAGTTTGTCTTTACACTGTACTGACGTCCAGATGTTATAATTTGCTACAAGTTACTAGACGTTCAGGACAAATGACCATTTGAAGAAAAGAAACAAAGTTATCCATTGTGTTTGCAGAAAAACTAAAAATGTCTTTGATGACTATTGGGGTTTTTGCTGACTGCACGGTTCATCAGCTGTTAAACTGTACCCCACTATCTTACGAACTTCGGCCCCAGACATCAGCGATAGCATGTTTGGTATCAAAGGCATATCCGCCTTAGCATCCATCGAGCAGACGGCGACTGTCACAGATGTTTAAATATCAAATGACATCACCAACTCATGGTCCTCATTTATTACATTAGACATCCTGGTTTATAGTTGTTTATAAATTTACCTTTTCTTCTGGCACCCTCTACATCTTATGTATTATACATAACATTTTTTTTTTTTCAATTTAAAATGAATTAATTAATTTTAAAAATTCGGAGTAGGTTCAGATGAAACAGTTAAATACCAAAATTGGGACCTCATATCGTTCAATGGTAAAAAGCTTCTGAGATTTACTTACTTACTACTTACTTAGTCGTTCCCCTTCTACCGTGAGGTGTAGAGGTTTGGAAGAGAGAGCGCCAGACCATTCTATCAGCTGTCTTCTTCCTGGCCTGGTTCCATTCTAGTCCTCGGTCCTTCAAAGATTGTCTAATGTTGTCCTCCCAGCGGACTCTGGGCCGTCCTGGAGGTCTGGATCCCTGGCTCTTTGTTTCCCATGCTTGTCGTGGTAGCCGATCTTCTCCCATTCTGCAGACATGGCCAAACCATCTTAGTTGGGACAGTTCTATTTGGGTCTGCAGCGGATGGGATTTTAGGCCTTGACGGATCGTCTGGTTGCGGACCATGTCTCTTCTTGTTACTTCAACCACTTTCCTCAGATACCTCATTTCTGAGGTTTGGATCTGGCTTTTGTGGGTTGTAGTCATTGCCCACGACTCGCATCCATATGTCAAGACTGGGACATAGGTGGAGCGGTATACAGCCATCTTCGTTTTCTTACCAACCTCTTTCTTGCTGAGGAATCCACGATTTATGGCCTGAAAAAGTCTCCCAGCCGCTGCTTTTCGAGTGGCCAACTCTTCTTTGATGCCTCCCTTTCGGTCTATAATAGCTCCGAGATATTTAAAGTGGTCGACCTGCTCCAGGACCTGTTCTCCCAACTTAATCTGATGTTTTCTTTCTTCTCGTGATATCACCATGGATTTTGTTTTAGAGCTGCTTATGACCATCCCTCTCTTCTCCAGCTCTTCCTTCCAGACTTGCAGGTTGGATTGGAGATGTGCCTCTGATTTAGCAATCAGGGCAACATCATCAGCAAATGCCAGCTCCGAAATATAGACCTGTCTCATCTTCCAGTACCCCACTGAATACTTTCTTGTTCTCTCCTTACATGCCTTGATGACATCGTCCATAAGGAGTATGAAGAGGTAAGGTGATAGGATATCACCTTGTCTTACACCAGTGGTGGTCCTGAACTCTTCTGACTTATGGTTTGCTGTCCTCACATAATTTCTGCAAGACTTGTAGAAGCTCTGTATAGCATGAATCAGAGGTGCTGGAATATTCTTCCTTGCCAAACAGTCCCAAAGTTTGCTCCAGGGGACCCTGTCAAACGCCTTTTCCAGATCTATGAAACAAAGATGGATCTCACTCTTATACTCAAGGGCCTTTTCACTCAGCTGTCTGAGTGTGAAGATTAGGTCTTGAGTACTTCGGTTTGCTCGGAATCCGCACTGGACCTCATCCAATTGTGGCTCAGCTAGGCGTCGGAGTCTCTGCTCTAGGATTCTAGAGTAGATTTTACCAGGGACACTGAGAAGGGATATGCCTCTATGGTTTCCACATTGTCGATTGTCACCCTTTTTGAAAATTGGTGTTATGATGGCAATCTCCCAATCCTTTGGTATGGTCTTGTTGCACCATGCTGCCTGTAGGACCTTTAAGAGTAATAGGTCGCCTGATGCTCCCATGTACTTAACCATTTCTGGTGTTATACCATCATGCCCTGCTGCTTTGCCCATCTTGATTTTTTCTAGTGCTGCCCTCAGTTCTTCCATCTTTATGTCATCTTCACCATCATTGGTTTCCTCTTCTGTGTCAGTGGTTATCATTTCTGATGCTTCATCATGCTCACCATCCAATAGTTCTGAGAAATATTCTTTCCATCTTTCCATTACTTCCTTCGGGGCAGTAAGCAATTTGCCTTGCTTGTCCTTTATAAATTTGAGAGGGCATTGTTTTTCTTTCCTCGTGTTCTTTAGGGTCTTATAGAACAATTTCTGGTTTTCTTGTGCATCTTTTTCTAGCTTTTCTCCAAATTCTTCCCAGGACTTCTGTTTTGCTGCTAGCACTTTGTTCTTTGCTTCTGTTCTGAGTGTCACATATTCTCTATATTTTTCCATTTGTCCTGTTGTGTTTTTAGCTCCTAAGTATTGTTTCCATGCCATTTTCTTCTCTCTTATTTTCTCTTTGACTTCCTCTGTCCACCAAGGTGTCCTCTTTCTCTGGTTCCCAAGTCGGACTTCACCGCATGCTTCTGCAGCAGCTGTCTTTATGATATCCTTGAATTTATTCCAGAGGGTTTCCAAGTCATCAGGTCGTTCTTCTGTGTTGCTCACTGCTGTAGCAATAAGCCCCGATATCTGGTCTTAATTTCTGGCTCTCTCAGCTTGTAGGTCCTAATGCTCATTTCTCCTGCTCGTTTACTTGGTTTCTTGCGTGATGTTGGGCAGTTCCTAGGCTGAGCAACTCTTTCAGTTGTTCGTTTGATTGTTAGCAGGTAGTGATCACTTCCAATCTCTGGCCCCCTCCAGACTCTTGCATCTCGGACATATCTGAATGAGCTTCTCCGAACAATGGCATAGTCGATCACTGACTTCTCATTCTTGGCTTCTGAGATTTAAGTACTTTAATTCACCTTAATGTAAACTTCAAGTTTAAAATAAAATGTACACTTGTGAGTTTTACTCAACTTTTTTGTACAAAGAAAAAAAATAAGATGTGAGAAAACAAACTGTGCCTGTAGCACAGGACCTTTGATTTGTGACTGAATTGTATCACTAAGTGAACAGTGAACAGTAAATGTAAATAACAACACCGTAAAAATTTCTAAAGTGGAAAAGAATTTTCATGATCTCTAAGACCAATCCAATTTTAAAAAAAAAAATGTTATGATGTTTCATTTGGATAAACACTTAACGAATCACATGCACTGTGTCACAGGCCCAATGAACTACTGCAGCGTAACTCATGCTTAATGATGATTACGTATGTGTGCGTTTGTGTGTGTGTGTAAACAGAAAATGCTTCCTTTTCAACTCAAGATTTGAATCATGTCTCAGACAAAATGAGAGGCGTGTGTAAACAAGACAATGTATCCTTCTCAACTCGAGGCTTGAATCGAGTCTATGACAACTGACAACTAGAGATGTGTTTGAGAGTGAGCAAACAATGTATCCTACTTAAATTGAGGCTTTACAGCTGCATATATAATTGCGAGCCTGTGAGGTTTGAAACCAGCTACCATCACACTCCAGTCTCTCCAGGTGTAAATGGATACCTGAATGCCCTAGATTTAGGGAAGACAAGAGAAACTTTGCAACGATACCAGTCACTTCAGAGCCGCGGTAACGCAATGGTTAGTGCACTGGCGTCCTAGCTCGGTGGTCCATGGTTCGATCCCCAGTTGAGGTAGGATTTTTTAGACCGCAAACTGCTCTGGGGTCGACCCAGCCTCATGAATAACTCTTGGAAGGTTAAGACGGCCGGCGTGATGCTGACCACATCACCCTCGTGTGCCGATGGTCAAGAAAATATGGGCCTAACACCAAATTCCCAATATGCCTCAATGGGCGTGTAATGAGATACTTTACCTTTTTTACCAGTCACTTCACCTCATAAAGCTAAGACCTTGTATAGTGAAGTCTCTAACACTTCACTCCCCTAAGGCAGTATCTGCTACTGGACCACATTTACTTGTTACTCTTCTGCAGGCAGCACTGTCAATCACTTACCCACTGGTTGAGAAAGGCACCTGAGATGATGAGCAGTTCTTTGAGTATATCTTCAGCTCCTGTTGTTCGTGCTTAGTTTTGTGTTGTAGCGTGCTGATTAAGTTGATGAAGATATTTAGCAGCCAAGTTCACTGTTCTTGAACATCTTACAGTAATGTCTTTTGTTTTCTGAAAAAAAGAAAAGCTTCTATATTATGGTTACGTTAATAATTATAAAAAGTCTTTAAAGTTATGCGTTATGCTTTAAAAAATATAATATTTAATACCGCCGCAGGCGACCTTTGTCTTTACTGACTGTGTGTGGTACACCACTCTGAGTGGAGACCTCCCAGTACCAAAGACTGCTGTGCCTGTCTTCAGATTTGCTCCTTTCCTCAGACCTACGGGTCCTGAGAGTTCCTCTATAAATGCCTTTGTGCAGATGAGGAAGGACATCCCTCGAAACCTTCGGGTATATGAGGCTTTGTCCATTTTGGCTGGAAAGACGTCTCGATAGTTCGGAGGTTTTATAGCGAATATGAGTACACATGAGGGCAAGTTCGGGGACAATGGGCTAATCACCTGTTTGCCAAGTCACTTCGATTACATGTCCACCCATGGGCCTTGCGCACTTGGGTACCCTCTACACCTCGTTTCACGGGGTAGAAGAGGTTCCGATTATGAGATGAGATGAGATGAGATATTTAATATATTTATTTTGACAAAAGGAGTGGGGGCAAGCGTTTCGTTTCGTTGCCCTCGTGTGGGGGCAAGCGTTTCGTTTCGTTGCCCTCTCTTCCCGGCGATCTTTGTCCTCTCGAGACTGTGTGTGGTCCCGGCTGCCGGGTCCTCCCAGTATAGTAGAGGCAGTGCTATGTGTCTGTGTCCGTCTAGATAACGACAGTGGTAGAGGCTCGGTCGCTACTACGCCATGAAACAAAGCCATGTCCCATCGAGACTGCGAGTAGTCCCGGTTGCCGGGTCTTCTCGCTTCAGGTGTGCAAGAGCTGTCTGTCTTCTTGGTAAAACAGCTCGAGAGTGGTAGAGGCTTGGCGCCGGCTGCGCCTACGCCTCGATACGTCTTGTCTCGGAGATATAACCCCCTTTGCAGGGTAGAGAACCTATTGTCTCGTAGCATTGCACCCTCGCTACCCGACAAGAGGTTCCCTGGGGTTGCAACAAAGCCCAAGACCGCTCCTTGTCTCGAAGATATAACCCCCTTTGCAGGGTAGAGAGCCATCAAACCTCGGAACATGGCACACACTCCATAGTGGGACTGGTGCATTATGCTTCTGAGTCTAGGATGCTCTCTGGGGTTGCAAGAAAGCCCACTTTTGACAGTCATGTGGAGGCGGTGGCTTCGCCACCGCGCCACTTGCTGTCTGGTTGCTCGTGCCATGTCCGGTGACTGGTTGCTCGTGCCAGTCTCGTCTCGGAGATATAACCCCCCTGCACCGGGTAGAGAGCGTTAAACCTCTTGGTATCACACGCACGCCAAAATGGGCCTGGTGTACCATACCGCTGAGTCTAGGATGTTCCCTTGGGGTTGAAACAAAGCCCACACCTAACCTCCCATAACTGGCTCAAGGGTATGAACGAGTGAATAACTCGTCCCCTAAAGGGCATAAGAGTGAATAACTCGCGCCCAGGGAATCGAACTCAAACTCAAACTCAAACTCTTTGACAAAAGGAATTGTGTCCCCTCCATGCTATTTTTAAAAAGGGAATGAATAAATTACTGAGTCATTTACAAGCAAGGGAAGTAACTCATAAATTATATTTTTGTACAGCCCAAAACATTTACATTTCTTTACTTTAATTCTTAAAATGTCTGAGTTCATTCTGTCAAATTCTTCTCAATTATCAAATTGCTATCAGTATGTAGTGGAGCGTATATCAATATCCTTTAGCTCTTCAGGGAGCATAGCCCTTCAACAAACACATGCCAAGTCCTCCAATCACATGCCAAGCCCTCCAGTCACATGCCAAGTCCTCCAATCACATGCCATCAGCTCAAGCTCTTTCCGCGTTCTCCTCATAATTTTTACTTCCGTCTCCTGCTCTCTTCTCCATGCATTTCTTGTTCTATCTTTGCTTCTCTTACCCTGGAGGTTCCCAGAACAAGGACGGCTTTGTAATGCTACTCACAGGTTTTCGCAATGCGTGTCCTATCCATTACCATCATCTTCTTCTCATCTCTTGTTCCAACGGCACTTGTTTGGCTCTTGTCATCAGTTCCACATGTGTGATCTTGTCATACCATTTTAATCCTTCTATTCTAAGTGTTACGCTTCGTTCTTGTACACAGACATATGCCCGTTTAGGAGATATATCTGTGCGCACCAACGAGTAGTACGATAATGCACTATTTGTGAACAGCGCACCATTGGTGTTGGCGTGACGTAATAGGTAGCAGAAGTGTGACGCATGCAACGTCTGCTCTTAAAAGCAACTTCTTAACTTTCTGCCTCTTTTGGCTTGTGTCCGTCACCCTATGTAGACGTACATTTGTACGCTCCAGACAAGTGTCCTATTGCTTCAAGTTTATTCAAAGATGTGTATGATTTTTTTATGACGATGGCATCTTGAGTTATGCCTGTGATGTACAGCATTGTACAGAGAAGTATTCCTAGTCAATTCCGTCAAAATATGACGAAGTAGAAGATATTCGTATCCGTGGACTTCCTTGACGGCTAGATTGAATTGACTTTGTATGCAACCTCATTGCTCATTGTATTCTAAGATGTGGAGCTTGTTCCAGATGTAAAACACGTCAATAAATATATATTAACTGTTGGACAGTCTGAGCGGCTTTATTTGAGAAGTATGGTGTTACAGTGGTGGCATATTTTATGTTGAACTTATGTTAAGAACCCACACCTATGTCTACACACACAAAGCAGCAACCACCACGTAACATTAATCGGTGGCCAGTATGGGGAATCGAAAGTAATGCAAAGCCACGACACTGAAAGAAGTTTGGAGTCTAAACAGCCACGACGGTTGTAAAAGAAGAACATTGTGTTTTGCCAGTATTGGCAAACTTGAACTTGTGTTAAGAACCCACAACTATGTCTACACACACTACGCAGCAACCACCACGTAATACTAAGGAAGCACCCATTTATGAAAGTCTGTAACTTGTTTTGTGTTGCTGCTCTTCGTGTTTTAAAGCCACACAGTAAGACTGACTTGACATTTAAGTTGAAGATTCTTATTTTTGTGTTGGGCTTGATTTCTCCATGTTTCCCAATGCAATGAAAGAGCCTCTTGCTTTTTTAAATTCCTATTTTTATATCACTGTTCGTCCCTCCAACTCTGTCTATACTGCTGCCAACATATGTGTATGATTCAACATCTTGTAATGGTGTTTCTTCAAGTTCAACCTTGTTTTCATAACCCAATCTATTGCTAGTAAGAAAAGAAACTGAGATAGCAGGCATCCCTGACACACCCTACTTCTTATCCCAAATGATTACCAAACTAGTCACTTAACTTCATAAAGCTAAGACCTAGTATAGCGAGGTCTCTAACACTTCACTCCCCTAAGGCAGCATCTGTTACTGGACCACCTTTACTTTTTACTCTTCTGCAGACAGCACTGTCAATCACTTACCGATTGGTTAAGAAAGGCACCTGAGATGGTGAGCAGTTTTTTTGAGTATATATCTTCAGCTCCTGTTGTTTGTAGTTTTCTTTTGTAAATTCGTGTCTAGTTCTGTGTTGTAGCGTTCTGATTAAGTTTACAAAGATATTTAGCAGCCAAGTTCATTGTTCTTGAACATCTTACAGTTTTGTCTTTTGTTTTCTGAAAATAAGAAAAGCATCGCTATCAGTGCTTCTTACCCAGGGGTGCATGCACCCCCTGGTGGTACGAGACTCACTTTCTAGGGGTGTGAGACATGCCAGATATTTTAGAATGTGAATCATTATAAACATTGTATAATACAAAGAACTCAAATGTATTTGTACAAAATAGAATATCGACAACGTGAATTAGGTACCGAACGTTAGTCACATTCTGTAAATAATATTTTCTCAAAATAAACTTATATATTTTATCATTTCTGGCATGTTTTGTGAGCTAGAAGATAAAGGGGTGTGAGGCTTCTTAAGATGCTGTAAAAGGGTGCAAGGCTTCTTAAGGTGCTGTAAAGGGATGCGAGGCTTCTTATTAAGATGATTTAAATGGGCACGAGGCTTCTTAAGATGATTAATGGGGTGCGAGGCTTCTTAAGATGCTGTAAAGGGGTGTGTGACCTCTAAAAGGTTAAGTCACACTGATCTATATTATAGTTACATAACTGTCGCATAGAGATTTATGATCAATAAATTTTCTATATTCTTTTCTTTTCTACCCGTGTCCTCTACTTTATTATCGCTCTTTTATCCTTTTCCTGTATTTTTCGCATTCGTTCGTTTGCGAGAAATATATATTTTCCCATTCTAACTTTACCGTTTCTTTTTCTCATGTTAGAAACGCATTTATTGCATAATGTGTCAGTCCCCGGGATGTGAGCGTATAGTGTTAGAATACATTCCGTCAGACATAGGAGCAGACATTTGTCTAGCAATTCCATGTGACACGGCGCTCTTGGTTAAGATTTCTCGGCGATAGGTGTGGAAACTGCCATCTGCCTCGACCAGAAATGAGACATTCGTCTAGCATTTCCATCGGACACGGCACTCTACGGCCAGTTTCTTAGACGGAGGTGTTATAGACGCGAAGTAGCAAGTTATGGCAGTCTCTGGGTTTAACGTAAGTGTTAAGACGAGAAGGGGAGGCTATTTCGAAATAATGTGGGATCCTTTGTCTGTATAAGATATCTTAACCAGAGTTTTAGATTTCATTCACTCAGTAACTTCGCAGTCAAGACGAGAACAACCTACGTTCGATTCCTAAGAATCTCTGTTGATAGCAGATGGCATTTAGTTTGGTCGAAGTGGTTTAGTTCTTAGTAGTTCTGTGTTGAGGTAAATATTATATATCTAGTATTTTGTGAGTGTTTAAAGTGATAAATCGCTTATTTCATTTTTCTAGTTAGATTTGTGCGCAGAGTGATTAAATTATAGTCGGTTATATTCTCTAGTTGACGTGTTTCAGTGGAAAGCAGAATAAATTATAATTTCTAGCTTAACTCATGCAGCGATAATAAATTTAATTTAACTGCTTAGTCGAGAATATTGTAAAACTAACTTATAACTGCACAGATTCATCACTGAGTATTGACGAAATACGTATGTATTTCTAATTCATGATGATTGATTTTATGAATATAACTTATTTCACGGGAGGGTTTTAAACGATAAGTCAAGCCTCCGCTGGCAGTTGATAATGTAAGTTATATCCGAGTACATAGTATGTATAGTATTTTATATGCTGTTTTTCTTTATTCAGTGAAACTGGGGTGACCCAACTTTGCCAGCGTTTGAGTACACGAGAAATATCTGTGAAGAACTAAAATATTTTCCTTAAAGACTTGGTGTATAAACTTTACAAGAACTTTAAAGGTTAAATGAAGTAACGGGCCCATTGAGCTTGATTTAACTCTTCCAGAGAAAACCTCTCAAGTATATTTTCAGCCTTTGTGGCAAGTAAGATATTACAATCTATAACTTTTCCGACACTGTTGACAAGTGGTGGTGTGACCAACTAAATTCCTATACTGAGATAAGGCACCCGACCTGACATTCCTCATTACTAGAAACCTAAGCTATTGACACTGTGCTCGCTGTTAACGTTCGTGCCTGGACAATTTTAATGTGACAGAACCAGATATCCTAAAATAAGTAGAACCAAGATAACGTTCCCTGAAGCAGTGAATTCAACCCGTCTTTTTGGAACTGGGGTTGTCTTGGCCACGGCTACCATTGAAGATTCTGTATATGCATGTCCTAAAAATTGTGTTTCCAGAAGTTGCTACCAAAGCTGTAAGTACGCCTGAAAGCACGTGATCACGGCTGAATGAATAGAGAGAATGCAGGACTGAGTGATTCCTTTATTGTTGTATTTTGGCACCCATTTTTGCTGTTTACAATTTCTTTATGCAAGTTTTGTTGCTAACAAATTTTTCCTTAGGATAGATCATACTAATACCAAAGTCTGTTCATACCTTTAAAAGGGAAAATTATTAGACTACCGCAGAGGTATCCGTGACTCTTTGGGCTATCACTTCTCTTCTAACGGGACTGTGGGCTATACATCGAGGGAAAAGATCATAACTGTGGGTCTATCAGTCTTGTAGCAATTCATTGACTTTATGACTATTTGTATATGTTTGATGTAATTTTATGTGTTGTGATGGAATTTTAGTCTGATAATTAAAATTCAATTAAACTTACTCCAGTGTGGTGGTCAGTTCGTTCCCAAGTACCTATATTTTCATTGTCATAGTTTTCACGTCTGTGTGTCTATTGTAGTCACGTATGTGTGTGTGTATGTGAGGATATATGTATATTAATATATATTATATTAGATTTGTCTGACCAATCTAACTCTATTGTAGATGATAGGCTGACTGAGAGAAGCTTCTCGAGTGTCAGAGACAGAATCTACTATATTTCCTTCACCTCACTCGTGAAATCTATTTTCTATTTTATCATCTCACTGAGCTATCACTTATTTCTATATCTATTCAGAAGGGACCAAACTAAGTCTTAATCGCCTATCACAAATCTACGACAATAACTAATAATAATAACAAGTCTTTAGGTACAGCCAGTTTAATCAATCAATCTCCACTATTGAACTGGCTGGCTTGAATCTATATCGGCGTCGATAGGCCATATTGTCTTGGCACAAGGACTAATTATTTTCCCTGGTTTTTCAATACGGCAATCCCCCGCTTCGCGCTATTAATTCGTTCTTGTAAAATTGAGTACTAACCGAAAAAGCGCTTAACAAAAATTATTTTCCATATGAATCAATAGAAATTACATTAATTCGTTCCTAAGGTCCTGGCCTTTCGTTCATTAAGAGTTATGTGAGAGTTAAGCTGTAGTATTTCACATTACAGTTAATGATGATTACATATGGGTGCGTTCGTATGTATGTAAACAGACAATGCGTCCTTTTCAACGCAAGGCTTGAATTATATCTCATACAAAATCAGAGGTGCGTGTAAACAGACTATGCGTCCTTTTCAACTCCATATAAGCTTACGTGAAGTTTTTGAAGAATTGAACCCTTGCGGACATTAAGGGTTGAGTTTGTGTTAATTAATTTTTTTTTAAAACGTTATTCAGCCCTCGGACTTTCTCACACCTTTTCACCTTGTTAACAACAGGGCAGTTATAAGAGACTTCATTTTAGTTTTTTGTTTGTGTTTTTATTTGGTTGTTTTTTTTATTTTTATTGTTTTTTTTTTTTTGGAAAGGGGAGGTCACACACAAAAACTTCTTCTTCTTCCATCCTTAGCCACCAACCGGCAAAGCAGTATGTGGCCAGTACGCCTAGTGGCGTCTTAGGGCAACAACAAATTGATCAATCTATCGCTGTTTCCACCACGCCTAGTGGCGTCTTTGTGGAACAAAAACAGACCAAACAATCTATCATTGTTTCCGTAATCAGATTGGTTGGCAAGCAGGTGATCAGCCCACTGTGCGAAGTTTTTACGGGATGGGGTAAACAGCCCCATGCCCATACCCTCCATAGTCGCTTTTTACGACATGCGTGGTAGGGTGCAGTGTTACTATTCTTTGCTCCCCTTTCGGGCCCCGGTAACACACGGGTGACACACAAAAACATTCACATAAATTTAGTTTTGATTTACCCTATTAGAACTGAGTGGAGGGGGGAAGAAGGTTCTATATTTGGATATTGGATATCTTACTTTATTTTCTTGAATAGAACACCATATGTCCTAATTATAACCCATCAAGGGTTGAACGGGATACTTTATATAAAAATAAGCACATGATTAAAATATTCATCGTATAAGCAAAATGTGTTTATTTTTATCATTGATGCCTACCTTTCTACTGGTCAAAATGCCTTGGTGTTCTACTGTAATGTATTGTGAGTATTGGCTCAAGACCTGCACCAAGAATTCCAGCGCTTTAAAAGTCACGTCGAATTTGTTTTAGAAGGACCGCTAGCACAGACTTCGGAAAAACAAAAGTGCAGGTGGTTTGGCACTTGGGTAGGCGAACAGGGACGAGAAATTTACAAAACGTTCACTTGGGCTGTGGGAGAAAAAGTCAAATTTGATGTGGTCATGGGAAAATTTGAAAAATATGTCCAGCCTCGAAAAAACAATCGCATTGCTCGACACAATCTGAAGCAAAGAAAACAATTACAGGGGGAGGGGGGGGGGGGAATTTGGAGTTTCTGCTTGATTTTGTGTATGATCTGTTTACACATACCTTATACATTCAAGAAGGAGTTACACAGCTTGGCAACACCACCTTCTACTCACCTTGTTCTGGTGATGCCACTGTCCGGATTAATCTTACTGTTTATAAGACTATCCATGATGATCTTCCTTCTGGTGATTTATCTCTCCATATTTTTGACAGCAGTCTAGGTAAGCCTTCCTTTTACATGCTTCCTAAGGTGCATACAATTGGTAATCCTGGTAGGCCTATTGTTTCAGCCTGCTCTTGTCCTACTGAACGTATCTCTGAATTCCTTGATAGTATTTTCCAGCCCTTAGTCGCCACTCTGCCTTCTTATTTGAAAGACACTACTCATGCAATCACTACCTTTGATTCGATCAGATTCACCCCTGACCGTACTTACCGTCTTTTTCTCCTAGATGTTTGTTCCCTTTATACTTCTATACCTCATTCTGATGGGCTCAAGGAACTCCAATTTTTTTCTCGACCGGCGCACTGATCTAACTATCAGTACAGGTCCTCTTCTTCGCCTTGCTGAGTTAGTTCTTAATCTTAACTCTTTTGAGTTTAATGACCAATTCTTTAACCAAATTAGTGGCGTTGCTATGGGTACTAAATTGGGCCCTAGTTACGCTTGTCTGTTTATGGGCCACTTTGAGTATTTGGTCTTTCAAAGTTATGATGGATCGATACCTGAATTTTACCGCCGCTATATTGATGATGGAATTGGGATTACAGACATGTGTGAGGTAGACCTCCGTCGATTTATTGACTATGTTGGTAATTTCAATCCTGCCATCAAATTCACTTCTCAAATTTCTACGACTTCAGTGAACTTTCTTTACCTCACTGTGACAGTTAGCCCTACTGGTCTTAAAACGTCTGTCTATTATAAGCCTACTGATGATCATGGTTTCCTTCTTTATACGTCATCTCTCCCTCTTAGTTGTAAAAATTCCATTCACTTTTCTCAGCTTCTTCGCTTGCGTTGATTATGTCACGATGACGATGATTTCCATGAGCGAGCTTTAGGGATGCTAGAGTTTTTTCACCGACGTCTTTATCCAGAACGTGTTTTATCTGATGCTCTTAATC
This sequence comes from Oreohelix idahoensis, assembly GCA_024509875.1. Taxonomy (NCBI): domain Eukaryota; kingdom Metazoa; phylum Mollusca; class Gastropoda; order Stylommatophora; family Oreohelicidae; genus Oreohelix; species Oreohelix idahoensis. Next base: position 225,072 of record JAMPIV010009785.1, read on the forward strand.
GCATCACACACGTCACTCGTGATATGGCACTCACTACTTAACCTTCTGCCAAATCTGAGATACTCAAACTGGTTCTAACTTTCCATCCTCACTGTCTGGCGGTGAAAAGAATTCTATTCCGTCATCTGCCTATTCTCAACTCTGATCCTGTTACCCGTGAATTATTCCGGGATCCCCCTCTGGTGGCATATCGAAGGGATAAGAATTTCAAGGACATTCTCGTACACAGCCGTTTGATGAATGCTAGCCCTCCATATTTTGGTACACAGTCTTGCCACCGCCCGAGATGTCGAACGTGTGCGCATGTGCTCCAGGCTCAGACTGTTTCATTTCCGAAGGGTTATTTCATTATTAGAGAGCCATTTACATGTGAATCTAGGAATCTTCATCATCATCTCAGCCCGTAACCGGTCATGGGTCGTAGGGGTGCCATGGTGGAAGCATCAGCAGACAGGGTCCTCCACTGCTCTCTATCCTCAGCAATGCGTACAAGTGTGGAAAAACCGTGTCCTGCCCATTCTTTGATGTTATCAGCCCAGGATTTTCTCTGCCTTCCTCTTCTCCGTTTACCTTCGACTGTTCCCTGAAGGATCGTTTTCGAAAGGGAGTCATGACGAGTTACATGCCCAAACCAGGCAAGCTTTCGACGTTTCACTGTTGACAAAAGTGGTTCTTGGTGGCCTGCATAGGTGTTTATCTTCTCTCTAACATAGACATTTGTTTTGTGCTCTTTATAGCAAATGCGCAAAATTCTTCTATAACATTTATGCTCGAAAGCCTGAATCCTTCGCTCCGTATCTGCAGTGAGTGTCCAGCTCTCACACCCATACAAGAGAATAGATAATACAAGTGATTTGTATAATTTGATCTTCACAGGAAAACTGATGTTACTTTTCCAGATCACATTCAACCTTGTCATGGCAGCTGAGGCCATCTCAAGTCTTGTCTTGATTTCTTTAATTGATCTTCCATCACTGCATATAGTGGACCCGAGATATTTAAAGGTGTTAACTTCTTCTAACGTTTGCCCATTTAACGTAATGTTGGTCGGAACATGTTTCTTATGGCTATTCACCAATATCTTGCTTTTTTCTATATTAATTTCCATCCCATGCGTTCTTGTTACTTTCTCCAGTCTAGAGGTAAGGTCTTGAAGTTCTGATTCTGATCCAGCTATCAGATCAATATCATCAGCAAAACGTAGGTTGCACAGAGGTCGGCCTCCAATCGATATGGTATCTTATTTATGCCATTATCTGTAAAGATGCAACATTACCTATATTGGTGAAACTGGCAGAGGTTTGGCCGATAGATTCCGTGAGCATTTAAATGATATTTATCACAGAGAACAGAAACATGTGGCCCTTCATTTCAATAGTCCAGACCATTCCGGTCCCCTTGACATCCAGGTAACCGGTTTACGCACCTGCTTTTGCGATGACCGTTCTCGATTTTCTCTAGAGAATCGTCTCATTTTCGAAATGGGTTGCCTTTGTCCTAATGGTCTTAATGTCCAACATCATTTTACTTGACTCTGTTATTCATTGGCTTTCCTCTGTTTCAGACTTCTTTATTTCATCCGTCGCTTTTCACGATCTTTCTTTTATTATTAAGTTTTGTGTTTTGTTTCGTGTCCTATTTGTGTATTTTTATGACATCACTTTCATCCATGCTGTTGTACGCCATTCGGACTAGTGTTCATGGCCTCCCCGGTTCTTTCAGCGGAGAGTTTTAAAGCAGGACTTCTTGTTTTTAATTCAAAATATCTGCTTTTGATTTTTTTTTATTGTTAAATTTATTTTATTGATTAATTCTTTTCTGTTTTGTAGTTTCTTTGCTTTGTTATTGCTCTTTATCTGTATTAATATATACATATACATAAACATATATATATATATATATATATATATATATATATATATATATATATATATATATATATATATATATATATATATATATATATATATATGTCGTAAATTTATTTTGAGAGAAAAGAGTCGTAGAAATAGTGGTCCGGTTTAGAGTGGAAAATGATGATGGAAAGCTCAGTGATAGAAAATGTAGAGATTTAATAGTTACTTCACAGCGTGCTGGAGGAGAGTAAAGACAGACTTATTTACGACAAATCGTGTCTCTCAATCTTCTCTTTCACTCTCCTGGTCAAACAATTATTTGCCAGTTTTCCAGACTCGCATCTGCGCGCACACCGATTCGGTGTTTTCAAACACACACACGACGTTGATACAAACTATATTAAACGAATAGGGGAAATGTTGGGCTTTGGGTATATCCAACACACAGAACTAAATGAGTTTAGGTGATTTTATTCACTTTAAACATCAATTACTAAAAAATATCAGATATTACATAAATTATCATAAGTACACAAATGCAAATAACAAGTTTGGGAGGGGGTGAAGAAGATTGGTATCGACTAAGCCCTTCCCGCTCATTAGACAAAGACAAACCCAGTCCAGAGATAGATAATATCAGGAACACGGGTACGTTAACCTAACAGTAAAGTTAATTACTCTGAAAGAGGTGTTACCAAGTTAGGTATAAGTGATAGAAAAAAAAACCTGTTCTTCCCAGCTGTTCTTCCCTTTACTAAGCAAATGGAAAGGAGGTGGTTTTAAACAGAGTTAACAAATTATCAACTATCCCACTTAAAGGAACAATGTAGGGTATACAGAAAAGATATATGTTACCAGGTAAGCAAGTTAACAAAATGGTCACACAAAAGAATTAATTTCCTGTCATTCATACACGCGCTAGCAAAGGCCTTCACTCATCTTGCTCTCACTTACCGATTGTGAAAAAATCTTGCACTCCATAGAATAACACAACAGCAGTTACACCTCAACTAAATGTATGAGTGTTTGTTCAAGTTCTAGCCCCAGATTATCGGGTAGGCGGTCAGCACATAAAAGGATCCCGTAATCGCTGGAAAATGAATCTGTAGTTGTGTCTCTTTTCTTAATAACAGTTTCTATGGGAGGGCACGGTCTCTGATACCGGGGTGAGGATGGTGTGGTCTATTTGACTATGCCGCGGATAATAAAATTCTTACGCGTGCTGGTACACTTTATCCGTGAGGTATGGTTTAAGTCCAGTGAGAAAACTAGTCACATCACTGTTCAGGAAATTATGAATTATCTCTCTGTGTCAGTAAACTAACAAAGCTCGGGCCAGTGTTCTTCTTCCCGTTACGACTTAAGTTGTTTGATGGTGCGTTAAATTTGTCTTTGGGTGTGCTTTCTTTGCTATAAGTTAGATAGCGGAATTCCAAACATAGAATCGCCTCAAAGATTAAAAATTTACACAGTCTCAACAAGTTCTGCGTCAGGGGAACTCTACACACTGTTTATGCTTTGCTTTGCTTAGATTGATTTCTTTATTGCTTTCTTAATGCTGGGATCGCACAGGTTACGATCACTCTGTATGAAAGAAAAAAAAAGACATGTAATATACCGAAAACAAATAACCTTCTAAAGCGCGATGAATTTCCCGTTAAGCCTATAATACACTCGAGTATTTAATTATGTATTTAATAAACACTGCGCGAATTCTAGTGGTTAAAAACCCACATCTATAAAACTAGGACTTAACTGAATTTATTAATTATAAATTCCTTCGCGACTTTAAAAGTTAATTTAAGCATCTATTATCTTTTGAAATAATATAATAGATAGATCATTATATTTAAAACTGGAACTCTTGAGATGGTTTAATTAAATAGATTTAAATTAACACAAAATCCCTTTAAATAGAATGACTGAGCTAGACCACTGATCACTTTACACAATATATATTACCGCTTTGCACAGAAATAGAAATCACTGCAAATATATATAAAATCCAGGGGAAAATCTATAACAAGATTTCAATAAAGCTAGTGCTTCTGTAAAGGTCTGGCCAGCGAGTGATAACGTGTCTAGTTCTTCATGGTCTATTTAGCTAAAATGGAATGTAAGTTGAGTGGGACATGATAAACTTGACAACTTATTTGATCTCACGAACTTTTGGGGATCTGACCGCCAAATCAAGAGAAGAAGCCGCCCCCTGGTCTTCGTATCCGCTCGCTGCTGCCCGTTTCGCTTTCCCCCGTTCGCTCGGTTCCTCGATTGACACCGAGACGCGAAATTAGCGGCAAGCAACTGCGTCTCGTATCAGGGAAAACTACTGTCTTTGATAGCGCCGATAGTCTCCCCTAAGATCCCTCGGTCTGTCTCTTTGATCTCGTCGCTGTATCCTACATGAGTCCCGGTGGAATGCGTTCTGGCAAACGAAAAGTTACAACAAATGTTCAGGGGTTCTAATGTTATGAAAAGCTAAAGGTCCCTTTAAATCATCCATCATATCAGGGAAAATTCACTTGTCAAACTAGACGTACGTCACAATCGTCCCCACTTTTAGACATGAAACCATTTTTCATGTTTTCATTTTTGACAATGGAGGTGACCTGATTGGTGATTTTAGGATGAGTGGTATCTTCAGTTTGCTCTTCTTCCTCTGTAGACCAGTTTCTACTCAGAAAATCAGCCCCGACATTCTGTCTTCCCGGAATATATTCCACTTTGAAAGAATAAACGCTTAAAAGGAGGGCCCAACGCATGATCCTAGCGTTAAATTCTTTATTGGCACCAAGAAATGCTAACGGAGCGTGGTCTGTTTGCACCGTGAACGATGTACCATAAAGAAACTCATGATGGCGTCTGATACCGTCAATCAGAGCAAGACATTCCCTTTCAACTACGCTGTAGTTCCGTTCCGCTTTATTTAATTTCCGACTGCCATAGGCAACTGGAAATAGCATGTTCAGGTCACTGTCATCGGCTTGAAGCAGTGTTGACCCGATGCCCTGACCTGACGCGTCGACTCTCAGTACAAAAGGTTTCTTGAGGTCAGGCAACCTCAAAATGGGGTATGCAGACAACTGTCCTTTCAAAGTGCTATACGCGTGTTCGCACTTTTGATCCCATATGACCTTATCAGGACAACCTTTCTTTGTGAGGTCAGTCAGAGGTGCCGTCAGTCCGTTGAAGTTCTGGATGTACTTCTGATAGTATGCACATAGCGATATGAAGGAACGTACGTCTTTCTTCGTTCGGGGTCTTTTTGCTGCCACTATTTTCTCCACGTTCTTCTTAATAGGCCAACTGCATCCGTGAGAAATAGTGTGCCCCAGGAAGTCTAACTGTTCAAACCCGATGAGACATTTGCTAGGTCTGGCTGTGAGACCCGTTTCCTGTAGTCTCCTGAGGAGCATAGCAACCGTAGCAATATGTTCTTCATAGGTTTCCGATGCAATTAAGATGTCATCCATGAAATTATGGATATGGGGACTTTGCAAAGGTTCTAGAAGCTTCCTCATCATCCTGGTGAACACTCCTGGTGCGTTATGCAAACCGAACGGCATCACGTTAAATGTGTAATGTCCTTCACTAGTGCTGAAAGCTAACAAAGGTTTAATTTCCTCCTTGACTGGTATTTGATAATAACCTTTGCTGAGGTCAATCTTGGAGAAGATCTTTGCTTTGCTGAGCTTGGTGAACAACTCAGAAACAGTTTGGAGAGGTTCGGGCTGGAATTCCGTTACAGCGTTTAGCAACCTGTAATCAATGCACAGCCGAACTTCCTTATTGGGCTTCTGCAACAGCACTACACTCGAGCTGTAAGGAGATGTAGACTCACTGATAATTCCTGCCTGACGCAGCTTGTCTATTTCTCCGCGAAGTGCATCAGCTTTAGCGTACGGGATGGGGTAAACTCTGGTTTGAACAGGGGTCTCGTTTGTTAATTTCATATCAAATTCAATGAGATTTGTTCGACCAGGTACATCCGTTAAGACTGCACTGTACTGTTTTAGTAGAGCCCTAGTTTCTGTTTGTTGTTCTGGTGAGAGATTGTCGCCGAACTTGACATCTTTAAAGGATTCTGTGGGTTGCAATGGATACTCCATGCAACCATCATCATCTTCCTCGTCTTCCGTTGCTATGGCGACAGCCAGGAGATGCTCGGAGGATGGCACCGGTCTTTCCAAATATTTCTTTAGCAGATTTATGTGGAAGACCTTCTCCTTTCCTTTGATGGAGATCTTGTAGTTGGTACGTGAGATCTTTTTAAGGACGGTAAACGGTCCTTGCCATCCGATGCGAAGTTTATTGCTTCCGGTTGGAAGTAGCAATAGGACTTTCTCCCCTGGTTGTAGTTCTCTCTCTTTTGCAGCTTTGTTGTATCTTTTAGTAATTTTAGCGCGGGCTTTCTTAAGGTTGGTAGTAGCTAGATCCCATCCTAGCTTTAGCCTTTCCTTAAGCTCAGATACATACTTGCTTGCAGAGACGACTGTCTCGTCAGCCTTCTGGTCTGTCAGGGACCGAAGTAAGGCTTCTAGTGGCCCCTTAATAGGTCTGCCAAATAAAAGTGTAGCTGGCGCAAAACCCGTAGACGCTTGGGGTACCTCTCGGTAGGCGAATAAGGCAGCCGATATATATTGGTCCCAGTCTTCCGGTTTCTCCTGACCCAGCTTACGTAACATCATGGTGAGGGTACCGTTAAAACGTTCCACGAGCCCATTTCCGGCCGGATGGTAGGGACTTGTGTGGATATGTTTGGCCCTCAAGATCTTAAAGATCTCCTCCATTAACAGGCTACGGAATTGGGATCCATTGTCCGTCAAAACTTGTTGAGGGAATCCCAACCGTGTAAAAATTTGCACAAGGGCTTCTGCGACATGCTTGGAATTAGTGCATGGTAGCGGTACGGCTTCGGCCCACATAGTGCAAGTGTCAACTAAGGTCAGGATGAACCTGTTCCTTCTTTTGGTCTTTTCCAGAGGACCAATAATGTCGACAGCAACCCGTTCAAATGGAGTCCCTACTATTGGCATTTGCCCCATAGGTACTGGGGGTGTCAAGTGCTTGGGTGCTACCCGTTGGCACTGGGCGCAGGATTTCACGTACCTGACAATGTCAGAGTTCATTCCTGGCCACCAATAGTGGTTTTTTATTCGCTGAATAGTGGCGTTTTGTCCCATGTGTCCGCTAAAGGGAAGAGAGTGCCCCATTTCTAAGATCTGGTTTCTGTACTGCGTCGGTACTAGGAGCTGGTTATTCCCCGTGTCCGGGTTGCCCGTTCTACGATACAATACACCATCCTTAGAAAAGATGTCTCCGTTGTGTCTGGGGTCCTTAGCCATGGGCAGTTTTTTAAAGCAGGGCGCCAGAGTAGGGTCCTTTTGTTGCGCCTCCTTCAGTTCATTCGGCAACAAGTTTGGCGCAGGCTCCCTCTCCTTCTTGGCTTGCCCTCTTGTGGTTACCGCTGCCACAATCGGCTCCTTAGGTCTCCCAATGAACACATATCTACATCCCAGGATAACTGGGTAGATCGGATCATCCATTATGGCCGCTTTAATAACTCCTCTGACAAAGTCAGAGTGTATTTCTACCAGTGCGATAGGAAGCGTCCTGGGTGCATCACTCCTGAAAACTCCACTAAGTTTGACGGTTTCCTCTGTCTCCTGACCGGGTTTGACTAGGTGCCTAGCGACAATACAATCAAAACTTAATCCAGTGTCAAAAAGACAAGTAGTAGAGGTACCGTTCAAAATTACAGTTCCTCGAGTTGAGGGTCGGTCCCCCTCAGGTTGAGAATCACTGACATTGACTCTACCTTTCGAGGCTGTATGCAAACATCCAATGCGGTTTGCACCGGTTTGTTTGCCCTGATCAGACGTTCCTGGTGTAGGGGTCTTCCCTTTTCCTTGACCTTGGTGGCCGCGCTGCCACGTAGGCTTGTTGGGTTGATCAGAATTGTTGTTGGGGGGGTATCGGGTTTTGTAGAATTTCGATTTTTCCTGGGGAGGTTTCTGGGTATTGTTATCTCGTTGGTTATAATGTTGAGAGGAAGTGGAAGAATAGGATGCCTGCTCTAGATTCTGTTTTCGAGATGGCTCATCGGTGGGTTTACGTTTAGTGCTGGGAAGTTCGGCCATTGCATTGCTATAGCGTTCGGCTTTATTGAGTATGTCTTCAAGCCTGACTGCCCCCTGTTCAGCCAAAAATCTACGTGTTTCATTCGACAAAGTGGATTTTATCTGCTCCACAAGAACAAGTTCGAGGAGTCCCTCATATGAAAGAGGTAGGTCAGATAATTCAATGCACTTTGTCAGATAACCCGTGAGACGTGAAGAGAACTGGGGAAATGTTTCCGTGCTCTCTTTTCGGCTGTTTCTGAACAACTGCAGAAACTTTCGGGCAGTCATCTCAAACTGCTGTAGTAAGGCCTTTTTCAACATGTCGTAATCATGTTGATTCGGTCCCAGCTTTGTGTACACGTCATAAGCATTGCCTTTCAGTGACGTTGAAAGTTTGAGCGCCCAGCGGGTACTCTCTAACCCATAAAGATTCGCGAGTCTCTCGAATTTTTCTAGGTAGCTGTCAATTTTTTCGTTAGGGCTAGGAAAAGATTCTAAAGAAAACGACATAGCAGTTAATTGGGCAGATTGAGTACTGGAGAGGTCCATTGATTGAGACTGGGGCGAAGACGGCTCTCCGTTAGTCGAAGTAGAGGCGCCCCGACTCTCTAGAGCCTTAAGCGCCAGTTGATGCTGTCTTTCCTTGTCTCTCTCTCTCTCTCTCTCTCTCTCTCTGCGAGTTTCCATCTCTGCTTCAATTTTCTTCTGTTCCAAAAGACGTTCTTCCGCTTCTTTCTTATCTGCCCTCTCCTGGGCTTCTCTCCTCTCTGTTCTTTCTTTCTCTTCCTTCCTCTCAGCTTCTGCTCTCTGTTGCTCCGCCTTCCTCTCAGCTTCGGCTCTCTGTTGCTCCGCGTCATATATTTCCAATTCCTGGTTAATAAACGCGTTTGCAGCTTCTGCATCTAATCCTGCCTCTTTCGCTTCCAGCCTCAAGATGGACCTCATCTTTATCCTCTCTGCCATTGTTAAAGAATAAGATGAAGTATGCTTAGAGAACTAGTAAGAAGAAACGCGAAAGGGAGGAACTCTGAACCGCTACGAGAAAAAAACACAAGTACAAATTTACCTGTGTTACCTCCTACCTGTACTGTGCAAACTTATCGCTGCTATTATCTGGCAATTAAGGCTCTAAACGCAAGCGACTATGCCACTAAATGGTAAGTTACACTGGAAAAGAATCTACTTTTACTAACAGTAGAGAAAAATTTATATTAAAACAATTTAAAAGGAAAAAAAAATTTCCCCTAAATTTTAAATCTCTGACAACAAACTCCGTCCCTAAAGTCAATTATTGAGATGAGACGTTGTTAACTTAATTTTTAAAAATCAGAACAATCCGTCTTTAGCTAAGCTCAACTCTTTTTGACTTCAAAAACCTTAGTGACTGTAAAACAATCACGCAATCCCAGCAACTTTTATAAAGAAAGAAATATAATTATCTCCGCCAGAGGATAATTAAAATAGCAAATATATTTGTTTATCTGTACTTTCTACTGCTGTGGAGAGAAAACAACCTGTAAATATGCTGTGTGGACAACCCAAATACTTAAAGAACGTTTGTCTAGGGGTGTAATTATTTATTTATTTCCCTAATTCACAAAGACAAATCATTCACACTCTACCTAGTTAGACCCAAACTAAATCAGACTCAAAATATCTTTAACCCGGCTATGCGATTGCCTCAAATGTAGCTCAAGATCCCAGAACCAGCCCACAAATATGTGTGCATCAAATGTATCTCAAAATTATCCCAGACGAGCCGGCCAAATATTGTCGTAAATTTATTTTGAGAGAAAAGAGTCGTAGAAATAGTGGTCCGGTTTAGAGTGGAAAATGATGATGGAAAGCTCAGTGATAGAAAATGTAGAGATTTAATAGTTGCTTCACAGCGTGCTGGAGGAGAGTAAAGACAGACTTATTTACGACAAATCGTGTCTCTCAATCTTCTCTTTCACTCTCCTGGTCAAACAATTATTTGCCAGTTTTCCAGACTCGCATCTGCGCGCTCACCGATTCGGTGTTTTCAAACACACACACGACGTTGATACAAACTATATTAAACGAATAGGGGAAAAGTTGGGCTTTGGGTATATCCAACACACAGAACTAAATGAGTTTAGGTGATTTTATTCACTTTAAACATCAATCACTAAAAATATCAGATATTACATAAATTATCATAAGTACACAAATGCAAATAACAAGTTTGGGAGGGGGTGAAGAAGATTGGTATCGACTAAGCCCTTCCCGCTCATTAGACAAAGACAAACCCAGTCCAGAGATAGATAATATCAGGAACACGGGTACGTTAACCTAACAGTAAAGTTAATTACTCTGAAAGAGGTGTTACCAAGTTAGGTATAGGTGATAGAAAAAAAAACCTGTTCTTCCCAGCTGTTCTTCCCTTTACTAAGCAAATGGAAAGGAGGTGGTTTTAAACAGAGTTAACAAATTATCAACTATCCCACTTAAAGGAACAATGTAGGGTATACAGAAAAGATATATGTTACCAGGTAAGCAAGTTAACAAAATGGTCACACAAAAGAATTAATTTCCTGTCATTCATACACGCGCTAGCAAAGGCCTTCACTCATCTTGCTCTCACTTACCGATTGTGAAAAAATCTTGCACTCCATAGAATAACACAACAGCAGTTACACCTCAACTAAATGTATGAGTGTTTGTTCAAGTTCTAGCCCCAGATTATCGGGTAGGCGGTCAGCACATAAAAGGATCCCGTAATCGCTGGAAAATGAATCTGTAGTTGTGTCTCTTTTCTTAATAACAGTTTCTATGGGAGGGCACGGTCTCTGATACCGGGGTGAGGATGGTGTGGTCTATTTGACTATGCCGCTGATAATAAAATTCTTACGCGTGCTGGTACACTTTATCCGTGAGGTATGGTTTAAGTCCAGTGAGAAAACTAGTCACATCACTGTTCAGGAAATTATGAATTATCTCTCTGTGTCAGTAAACTAACAAAGCTCGGGCCAGTGTTCTTCTTCCCGTTACGACTTAAGTTGTTTGATGGTGCGTTAAATTTGTCTTTGGGTGTGCTTTCTTTGCTATAAGTTAGATAGCGGAATTCCAAACATAGAATCGCCTCAAAGATTAAAAATTTACACAGTCTCAACAAGTTCTGCGTCAGGGGAACTCTACACACTGTTTATGCTTTGCTTTGCTTAGATTGATTTCTTTATTGCTTTCTTAATGCTGGGATCGCACAGGTTACGATCACTCTGTATGAAAGAAAAAAAAGACATGTAATATACCGAAAACAAATAACCTTCTAAAGCGCGATGAATTTCCCGTTAAGCCTATAATACACTCGAGTATTTAATTATGTATTTAATAAACACTGCGCGAATTCTAGTGGTTAAAAACCCACATCTATAAAACTAGGACTTAACTGAATTTATTAATTATAAATTCCTTCGCGACTTTAAAAGTTAATTTAAGCATCTATTATCTTTTGAAATAATATAATAGATAGATCATTATATTTAAAACTGGAACTCTTGAGATGGTTTAATTAAATAGATTTAAATTAACACAAAATCCCTTTAAATAGAATGACTGAGCTAGACCACTGATCACTTTACACAATATATATTACCGCTTTGCACAGAAATAGAAATCACTGCAAATATATATAAAATCCAGGGGAAAATCTATAACAAGATTTCAATAAAGCTAGTGCTTCTGTAAAGATCTGGCCAGCGAGTGATAACGTGTCTAGTTCTACATGGTCTATTTAGCTAAAATGAAATGTAAGTTGAGTGGGACATGATAAACTTGACAACTTATTTGATCTCACGAACTTTTGGGGATCTGACCGCCAAATCAAGAGAAAAAGCCGCCCCCTGGTCTTCGTATCCGCTCGCTGCTGCCCGTTTCGCTTTCCCCCGTTCGCTCGGTTCCTCGATTGACACCGAGACGCGAAATTAGCGGCAAGCAACTGCGTCTCGTATCAGGGAAAACTACTGTCTTTGATAGCGCCGATAGTCTCCCCTAAGATCCTCAGTTCGTCTCTTTGATCTCGTCGCTGTATCCTACATGAGTCCCGGTGGAATGCGTTCTGGCAAACGAAAAGTTACAACAAATGTTCAGGGGTTCTAATGTTATGAAAAGCTAAAGGTCCCTTTAAATCATCCATCATATCAGGGAAAATTCACTAGTCAAACTAGACGTACGTCACAATATATATATATATATATATATATATATATATATATATATATATATATATACAGCATTAAAGACAATGTTGGAGGAACATACAGTGATACCAAAATGAAAATGCAAAAGGCAAGACGAACTTTCCTTGCTCTGTGAAATTTATGGCAATGAAATAAAGGGAATTCAATATTCTTTTAAAAATTAAGAATCTTCAACTCCAGTGTCAAGGCAGTCCAAATGTACAACTGTGTCGGTATTAGACAAACAATAAAGGTATGTTTTCAGGCACTCGTGAGAAATAAAGAAGTAGAAAACTAGACAACAGAAAAACAACAGACGTGAGTGGCTTACCCAGGACTCGAACCCAGCACCTTGGAAGAGATGTAGATAAATGGGTAACGACACTTCAATCACAAAGGGAGACTTCACAAGATATTCATTTAAGCGAAAACAATTGGCTGAGCACGTTAATTCTAGAATCTGCCGACCACTTTTGAGAAGAATTAAGCAATGAATAATTTTAGCTCGTTAAGCCTCCACCTCTGATTAACTCAGGGGAATTCTTTTTTATTCTGGTATAGCTCAGTTTAGAGTGTGTGCAGTAAATTGACTGAGACAAATAGGCAGTAGCTTTAAAATGATTAAATCGAAGTTAAATTTGTAAATTTACAAATAACAAAATTTAATAATCACTTAAGTTTTAACAGTTTGAAAATAATTGAATAGTTTAGAAGAAAAGTTTCATCATTGATTTATAGTAGAGGCGATTGAAAAAAAAGTTCAATTTGGCAGCGTATATTTTGCACTTAGCTCTCAAGTTACTGCTCCAGCTGATGGGTTCTTTTTACACTGCTCACGCTCGTCGCTGGTCAATGTTGTTGGGTGTAGCTCGTTTTCCAGAAATGTCAAAGAGAGTCTACAAAGTTGGTCCTTCGTCTTAAAGCTTAGGCCACTGTTCCCTTCTTGTTCTAGAGATAGTACTTTCTGATTGTACCACTAATAACTATGATAAAGAATAGAAACGAAACGCTCTTCTGAGTATTGCGTTTCCCGACACATACTTATGTGTCCCATTTCTTCTATTCTACCATCCCATTTATCTCAGAATTTACCCTCGATGAGAATTAAATTTAATCCCTCGGGATAAAACTTTCTTTACATTTAAACTGGAAAGCTTTTAGCTTCACATTACATTTAAATGACAAGGTTAATAGCTCATATAGAATATGTTTACATTTACGTTTCCACTGATCGAAAAGTGTTCACAATATAAATTGAATATGTTTTCATTTATGTTTACACTGATTTGAAAAGTTTGAAACTATTACTAATTCTAAAATGCATATGTTAATATCAACTTTTACACTGGTCTGAAACTGTAAGTATTATAATTAAAATGTACATCATTTCTTTCATCTTTTCCTCCCTGCTCCGTATGGAACCTGGGACTCTTTATGCGTTTAGTTCTCTTTAAGAAACTAGCAATAAAACAGTCACCAGCCCGTGGAGTGGTGATTCATGAATCATCATTCTATACGCTGAGGTTGCCAGCTTCAAATGACTGGGACATCCACTAGCGATTTTCACATATTAAAATTCACATGGTAATATACATATATTTGTTAGTTCAACTGTTAGTAATAAAATATAGAATGTAAAATCACAACTTACGCCAATCCTGGCTCACAGACTTTTTGCTCAGATGAATAAAAGGCACTGGCAGTTGCCTTATTACACGTGTACTTGGGGTCGTTAGTTTGAGCTTTAATTGCCTTTCTGATCCGTGTGTTTCCTTCAGTTTCCCCAGACAGCGACTTTCCTTATTAAAATTATAGAGATTTCCTGGGCTGTTTTTGTAAGCCCTGATAAATAAATAAAAGGTGTCCGGTCTAATAAAATAGAATTCTGAATTGTAGGCTTCACTCTGGCAAGGTCTTGTGTCTCGACAAGCGATCTTCACAGTAGTTTTGACTGACTGAAGCGTCAGGTTATATTCACTGCCTTCCCACGCATTCTTTGTTATGAAACTCAGATGATCAGCCAATCTGATTTGAATACTTTGCATGACTCATTTAGTGCAAAATTTCAAACATTACTTTTCTGAAAATGTGCTGTAAACATCCGATTGCCTGCAGGCGAACTTACAAACTGTTACAACTTAATGTGAAAAATTGGATGAGCGTCCTTTCACGATGTACTGTCACAGCAAGGCGATGGCGCCGTTTGGTTGGTCCTAGGTTCAATTCCCGGGAAGCGTTTCACTTATATTTTCTTGTCTGTTGTCTAGTGTCATCCTTTATGTCCAATGAGTACCTGTTAATTACCTTTATTTATTTATTTACTAATTTATTTACTGTTCACAGGACTCAAGATTTCCTACATGTCATTACATGAAAGGAACACAGAAGATATAGAAATGTTTTGAACGAATGGCACAGAACAGGTTAGGATTGGTCTGAATTTGTTGGAGGATGGGCCACAGGGTTATTAATGAATAAATTAATTAATTTCTTCTTCTTATTCTTCATACACTCTCAGACGTCTAAATGAATATGTTCAAAGAAAGCAATGGTCAGCTTGAAGCTATTTGTATCTCCATAGAGTTTTTCCAGGAATGGTCCTAAGTAACGGCGACATGTGCTTTCTTTGTTCCTCATATGTTGGACATCTTTGAAGCAGATGTTCAGCAGTCGTTTTATCGGTACCACAGTTACACTGGTCGGTGGTTCTTGTAATTAGCTTGTTGAATATATGACGTCGCAATCTCTTGTTAATTTGTATAGAATGCTACATTTGGTTCAGATGTTAGAGCTTCAGTGCATATCTCAAATATTACATAAAAACAGTAATGCACGTTAACTGATAACATAAGTATACAAGGACGACATGAAACATTCATGGCTAGAGTTTGGAAAAGACGGTTTAGAAAATTCCAGAAACAAAAAATAAAACAAAAATAAATGAAGAACAAAAGAAAAAAAAACACACACACACACACAGAGAAGAGGAAGACGTAGTGGATGGCAGGGAAATATGGCTGAAATAACAGCAAATATCTCCAGTACTGGAATGCTCTACAGTAGCCGCAGGCAGCCCAGAAATCTACATAATGTGTACTACCTAAAAATCTACGTTGATAAAATTATTATATTTCATCATTTTTGTCACGTTTAGTTACTGAAAAGCTTCACGAAATTTCGCAACATGAGTTTTAAAACAGGGAAAACTGAAACAGTACGTCAAGGCCAGGCCTTAAATAGACGATCCCTGATGCTCGTTTTCCTCTTTATTTACGAGAAGTGTGCGACATGTTTTCGGACGAAACATGCAGCACTGAGATGAAGACAAGATTATGCCAAGCAAAAAACAGCATCTAGTGTTAAAACAGTGCCTTATCAGTGCTTACTTTATTGTATCTTTTTTTTTTCCCTGTCTGCAGTAAGCGAGTCAGTTAAAAGCAATTCCTTCGGCTGAAAAGCGAAGCACTCCTATAATGCTGCAGTCGCTTTTTCAAACTTGCCAAATTAAAATTTGAATTAAAAAAACCAAGTAAAAGAAAAACACATTTCAGGTTCATTTTCAAATGCTCTAAAAATGGAAAGTTCTGTGCTCGTGTTCACAATTTTGTGTGCGTCATCAAATTATGTGATTCTGTTCACAATTTTGTGAACATCGTCACAAAGTTCTGCGGTCATTTCACAGCTAGCCGCTTGTAAAAATTCGATTACTTGTTCAGCTTTAATTTTTGTATGGCTGGCCAGGGACTCGTCACTCGAGTTTCCTTCAGCTTTTTTATAGTTGAAAATGTAGCACGATAGAGAGTCGTATGAAAAGTTTCAGCTCCCTAGGTCATCTGAGACCTAATGAACAGAGAGCTCAAAGGTTTGAAATATCCAAACAAACGCTCATATCACATTAAATAAAAGTGTTCAAAAACAAACAAAAAACCCCGAAGACATCGGCACTCCAGAGAGCGGAGAACTCTCCACCAAGTGATAACATCGTATCACTAGAAGACAAAACAATTATGGTAGGAGGATTCAGTAAACTGAATACAGTCGGTGTTCAAATCTTTGCCGCTAAAAATCTCCAGGTTTGATTGATCGTAGAGAGCTGAAATTTTGTAAGCAGCTTTCATGGAACATGAAGATCTGTCAAGTTTTAACTGGCGTTAACTAAGGTGACCAGACGTCCCGGTTTTTCCGGGACAGTCCCGGTTTTCGACCATTTTCGCTAATTTGTCCCGACTTTTTTTCGATGCAATCCGGGACGCCAATTTGTCCCGGTTTTGGACGAATTTGCCAATTTGGCATAAATCTCACCGATTAAAAAAAAATTATTATTCCGTGGCTGACTTGAGGGAATTTTTAATTATTAGTGAACTGGCGCCGAAACAGCACAAGAGGTTGTCAGGACCGCGAATTAGTTTTCTAGTTCCAATGTGATATTCGCAGTTATTTGAACTTTTAGGTAGTGGTAAAGTACCAAGATTTTGCGTACGGTATACGTTTATTTAATTTAAACGGTGAACTATTTGTGCATATTTTGTTATTGTTGTAAGAAAATGGTACCAAAGCGTAAATGCAGTTTCAATGAAGATTTACAAAAGGAATATCCGTTTATTAAAAAGAGTACATCAAACTTCAATGTACGATGCAATATATGTGCCTCCGGGTTTTCGATAAGCCATAGTGAACGTGGTGATATTAACCACATAAGCAGTGAGAAACATAAGAGAGCCGTCGTTACAGCTGCATCAAGCTCGTCGTTAACCACTTTCTTCAGAGCTGATAAAATTGGTGACCAAGAAGAGCAATTAGCTGCTATAGAAGGCGCCTTTGCATACCATACAGTGCTACACAATCATACTTTCAGGTCTATGGATTGCACATCAAAATTACTTCAGGTTACTTTAGAGCCAAAATTTGCATGTGCACGTATGAAAACAGAAGCCATTATTCGAAATGTCTTGGCACCCCATATTCTAAATGAGTTAAAGTGTGACCTAGAAAGGTCTACATTTATTTCTGTACTGTCAGATGCATCCAACCACAAAGAATTCAAGATTTTTCCTTTGCTTGTCAGATACTTTGATCACAGTAATGGAGTGAAAATTAAAATATTAGAGTTAAAGTCATTGCCAGGTGAAACATCTGATATTGTAAGTAGTTTTCTTAATGACTGCATAACTGAAAATGGTTTAGACAGGAAAGTAGTTGGATTATTCGCAGACAACACAAATTCCAATTTTGGAGGTGCTGAAAGGAAAGGACAGAACAATGTTTTCAAAAAACTGCAAGAAAACCTTGGACATGGTCTTATAGGAGTTGGGTGTGCAGGTCATATTTTCCACAACACTGTTCAAACAGCTGCAGATGTACTGCCTGTTGATGTCGAGCTGATTATTGCTAAAATGTATCTACTCTTCAAATCATACACAGTACGAGTTGAAAGACTTAAGGAGTTTTGCCAGTTTGATCTTAGGTTATGCTCAGACTAGGTGGCTTGCTCTGCTGCCTGCTGTTGAAAGGGATCTTCAGATGTTCCTGCCTCTAAAATCATATTTTCAATCTCAAGACAGATGACCAGTTTTTATACAGACATTCTTTGAAAATCCTCTATCTGAGGCATGGCTTGTTTTTTTCACAGACAGGCCTCTCCATTCCACGAAGCAGCGCAAAAAATAGAGGGACAGACGGTCACTGTGTTTGAAGTCATTGACAGCATCAACAGGTTGAAAACTATTTTGAAGTCCAAACTGGAAGAATGTTTCTTGCCATCAAGAGTTAAGCTAATCCTTGAAAAGCTGGAAATGGAAGGACTTCCAAAGGAGGATGTGAAAAAGTTTCATGCTAGCGTTTCTTCGTTCTATGAAACAGCTTTCAATTATTTGAATAAATGGGCTGCAAAAATTTTTCAAGACCTAGAATCCTACAGCTGGGTAACGCTGAACAAAATAACAGTTTGGGCAGATATTGAGATATCATCATCAATAGTGATTCAAACATTACCTTTAGCCCACTTTACAGAAACTGAAATTTATGACGAATATGTCTATATGAAGCAGTTTGTTACTTCTCAGAAAATTAGTGAATGGAGTGCCAAAAAAACATTGCCATTACAACGTTGGATTGAAATGGTTTCCCACTTCAAAAACAATAATGTGACATTTTCAAATATTTTGAAGTTGACAGAGTTTTTTTCTGTCTACCTGGAACAAATGCTGCCACAGAAAGAGTGTTTTCTTTGATGAACAGCTTATGGGCAAGTGGTAAAACACAGCTAGGAGTTGAAACTTTGAAAGCTATGTTGACAACCAAAGTGAACTGTGAGGAAACATGTGTCGAGTTTTTTAAGATGCTGCTTGCAAAGAAGGACCTATTGATAAAAATCCACTCATCTGAAAAGTACAGTAACTCAGCTTCACCTTAAGTAAGGATTATTGATGTTTTTCTCTCTTATTAGTTTAAGTAGTTAAACTTATACAGCAAAATGTATGTTATTCAATGTTATTCAAATGTATATATAAAATGTATATTATTTTAAATTGACATCAACTTGATTTTTCCGGGACGTGTCCCGACTTTTGACCTTTTCTTTACCCTTTTGTCCCGATTTTTTGCATTGAAATAGGTCAAATCTACTATTTTGTCCCGGATTAGGGTTTTGAAAATATGGTCACCTTACGTTAACCCATCTTATATTTCGCATAATAATCCAAATAATGTAAAATAAGGTGGAAATAACTTCATTAAAATAATAATCATAAAGATAAGAATATAACGAACTGCGAATGTAGATCGTGTTTCGTATTTAAAAGGGGCCGGGCGTCGGATCATGCATGATGATGTACCGCTTTAATCAAGGTAGTTCTTGGGAAAACTATGTCAGGGAGCCCTTTGCTTCAAATGCAGATCTAGTGCTCACCAGTTTTCTCGCGAACTTTACAAGAAGTTCTTAAACTTAATAAAGAATATTTTGTCCAAAAAGGAATTTCACTCGGCTTCGTAAAAAATAATACAACAAATTCAGAGAAATATATGACATATTACTGATTACTTATTACTATCCATTCACATGTATTATGTGCAACAGAACAAAGGTAGGTAATCGCCCATTGCAACCTAGCGGTAGATTTCTAGGTGACAGAGAGGAAGTAAAAACAGAAAGAACTTTTAAGCTCCGAAAAGTTGGGACTATTCCTGTCATGCCGGTATAAAATGTTTTTTCGTCTTGTGCCGTCAACTTAAGATCTTTTCATGTCTTCTTCATCCCATTAAGATACTTTCATTTCCTGCCCAATTATGGCTATCCAGCACATTCGGCCCCTCGTTTGTTTGTGTGTGAGTTTTTATGCTATGACTATTTGTGAGATTCGATAGACTGCGCGGAAGAAACCACCTGTTGGTTCAACGAGCATGACGGCGATTACCAGCAACGCGCTGTGGAGCGTAAGGAGCACGGCGAGGCACGTAGAAAGCCCTGGTCATCCACTGCACCTGACTTCATCTCCAGTCGTCTTGACTTGTCTTGCCACTGGATTGAGATGGACCCAGGCGAGAGAGTGAGGTCGACGAATTGCGCAACTCTTCCTCACTTTAATCCAAATCACCGCGCAAGTCACTCTTTCATCCATTCATCCATTCACTCACAACAAGTCCTGTGGCGATGGGCGAGCGGCGAAGCGGCAGGCGTGGGTACGCTGGCAGTCGTAGTCGCAGACCTACACACAGGCGGCTCAGGCCATATGGTCGTCTTCCACTGATCGGAGCAGCAGTGGGATTCGGCAGCCCCCTGAGTGTCTGAGCAGCCCTCTTTAGGAAAGCACTGCTCACCTCCATGGCATGAGGAAGGGGCTAGAAAAGGTGCCCTAAACATTGCCTGCTTCACCATTACCTAACCAGCTTACCGCGGTTGGTGGGTACCCTACTTCGGCGGTCGACATATAAGAAAAAGAAAGGACAGATTTTTCCCTCTCATTCTAGGCGCATGGAATGTGCGCACTTTACTTGACAAAGACTTTAACGCAAACAGACCTGAGAGACGAACTGCCCTGATTGGGAGAGAACTGGCCAGGTACAACATTGACATAGCAGCACTGAGTGAAACTCGACTTGCAGGCGAGGGCCAACTTTGCGAAAAGGGTGCAGGTTATACATTCTTTTGGAGCGGAAGAGGAACTGAAGAAAGACGAGAAGCAGGGGTTGGATTTGCAATCAAATCAGTGCTGCTATATGCATGTGAAACATGGACTGTATACAGGCGCCACGTAAAGAAGCTAAACCACTTCCATACAGTCTGTCTCAGGAAGATAATGAACATCAAATGGCAAGACAAGATCCCGGATACCGCCGTTCTTGACAGAGCTGGTATCCCTAGTATTGATACTATTCTGATGCAGTCACAAATTCGCTGGGCAGGTCATGTAGTCCGCATGCCAGACCATCGACTGCCAAAGATACTCTTTTATGGTGAGATGCAGAAGGGTAAACGCTCCCATGGTGGCCAAAAGAAGCGCTTCAAAGACACGTTAAAGACGTCATTGAAAACCTTTGACATAAACCCAGACACATGGGAAGCTGCTGCGCAAGACCGAACTGCTTGGCGCACATCTCTTCGTAAAGGTGCAGCAGCATGCGAATCATCCAGAAGAGCAGCAGCGGAACAGCGGAGACAAGCTAGAAAGGACCGTGAAATAAAACCTTCACATGAAGCAAACATTCCCTGCCCACACTGTCCAAGATCTTTCCAGGCCCGCATCGGGCTCTTCAGTCACCTTCGTACCCATAGACTAACCTAACATATTCTTAAATAATTGGATGAACAGAGTGGTCTTCATCACCCGTGATGGACGAACAACCACAAACCATTTGTGAGAAATGTGGAGTAGATCATCATAAGATCACCAAATGCGCGCCGCCTTCCGTTGACGATCATGTCCCTACATTTCCACCGCCCACCTGTGTCTTGATCCTTTCTTCATTACTCGTCACCTCCAAACGAAGCATACGCCTTGAACTCCTGTCGCATGCCATCAGTCGATCGTAGTCTTCCTCATTACTTTCATTTATGTCTCCAGTTCTCATCTGCGTCTGTTTTTCACTCTGCCTCTACCTCTATTACTGTGGATATTCCAGAACACGAGTAGAAAGCAGTTTATTCACCCCGGCGTTTTAAATGTGTTTGAGCTATGTCAGTGTAAAAGACAACCCAACAATAGCTATTGTTAACAATGATAAAGACAATATAGAACGATGCTGCGTTTGGTTTGTCCCCAAAGACAATAAGTGGTATGTCTACGTTTTGATCTAGACGAACATGTGTTAGCTGCAAATGAAGATCGTTAAAAAGACGTGAAAAAATGTTGATCGAAATTAGATTTTGATAAAAGAAGTTTAAGATGTACAAATACGTATCTAACTTTTTATCCCGGTTAGGATAATAGAAGGACAAAGACTAGGCATGGCATTTTAGGATTGTCGATGGTACAATAGAAAATTCTACGGCAAGAAAAAGCCAACTAATAATGGGAGTCTCTCACGAGTTGTCTCTCCTGCTCTGCATTGATGGTTCAACAATGGCCAAAATTTAGAGTATAAGCTGTGGGACTTTAAAGGTATCTCCCTTCCCTCAAGATTATTCTTGGCAGAGTTGTAAATAGATATAATCTGCTTCAGTATCAGCTATGGGTCTACTTTTACATTACGTTGTCCGTTAACAGATGTGTCAATGGTGCACTTCGAATGTTGCCAGATCCTACAAGAGGGACGACCATTTGGCCCTGGCTCTACCTCAAAGGGAGTCTTCAGCTCAGCCAAGGATGCAGAATAAACGCAAATTGTACCCCTCTTCCCAAAACAAAATAGCCGAGAAGCGGGCGGGGGTGGCACACAAATACGAAACATCTTGAAATGTGAGATAGTGACTTATTCTCAAACTGGTCATGTTGTTTATGATTTAGATGTAATAAATTGTCACGGAATTGCCTCCCCTGCTTTGCAGTAGTGGTCCAACAGTGGCCAAAACTCAAGAGTATCTAATATGGATTTTCAAAGCTGTCTACCTTCGCACAAGATTACTCTTGCCAGAGTTGTAGATAGAAGGGTAATGACGATTTTATCTCAAGAAAGTATTCTTAAGATATTTCAGTAGTCAAGAACAATGCTGCATTGGGCAGGGCAATTGTTAACTTTTATCTGATCCGCCGCCTTTTATGAAGAATTAAGGGGGCTTCTCATGCCCTGGACCTGTATATCAAGAACACCATCCATGACATTCAGCAGCTCCGCCTTCGTAGATTGCATTATTCCAATCTCACTTCTGCAGAGTCCCGTGCTCTCTCCCTTCTTCGCTGTAGAGACAAAATTGTCATCAAACCGGCTGGCAAGGGAGGAGCCATTGTCGTCTGGCAGAAGGACTTATACCTAAGTGAAGGTAAAAACCAGTTGACCGATGGTTCTTTTTACAGGCCCAGGACCAGCGATGCAACTGTCTCCAACAATCGCATTGTACACAACACTATTAAACAGCTCATCACCAGTAAGGCTTTTCCTCCCCACGCATCTCATCTTAGGATTCATGAAAGTTCTTTGGGCAAGCCTGTATTCTACATGCTCCCCAAAATTCATAAGATCGACAACCCTGGCAGACCTATTGTCTAGGCCTGTTCCTGTCCTACTGAACACATTTCTGACTTCCTCGATAGCATTTTCCAGCCTATCGTTGAGAATCTTCCCTCCTTTGTCAACGACACTAATCATGCTCTTATAACTTTCTCCTCTATCCGACTCTCAGCAGACCGCTCCTACCGTCTTTTCTTGTTACACGTCTGTTCTCTGTATACCTCAATTCCCCACTCTGATGGTCTCCGAGCTCTTCGGTTTTTTTCTTGACCAGCGCACTTGTCCTTCTATATCCACTGACACTCTTCTCCGTCTTGCTGAACTGGTCCTTCAACTTAATTCCTTTGAATTCAATGGTCAGTTTTTTTTACCAAATTGTTGGTGTTGCCATGGGAACGAAGATGAGTCCTAGCTATGCCTGCCAGTTCATGGGCCACTTGAAGCATCAGATATGGCAACAATACTCCGGTCCTTTCCCCGGGTTTTACCGCAGATATATCTATGATGGCATAGGTCTCACAGATATGTCCGAGACTGATTTATCCCGCTTCATCGACTTTGTCAATCACTTCCACCCCACCATCAAGTTCACCTCCCTCAACTCCACAGTATATGTTAACTTTCTTGACATTACTATTACTATCACGACTTCCGGCCTTAATACCTCAGTATACTACAAGCCGACAGATGCCCACAGCTACCTTCTGTATACCGCTTCTCATCCTCGGGCTTGTGGTGACTCCCTTCCATTTTCACAACTTCTCCGCCTCCGCCGTTTGTGCCAAGACGACGATGACTTCCACTTTCAAGCTAATGAGATGTTGGATTTCTTCCGTAGCAGACTTTATCCGGAACATGTTCTAACCTCTGCCCTCCAACGTGTGCTCCCCATCTCTCGTCAGGAGGCCCTCAAATCTCACTATAAATCCATTCGTATATTGCCAATTAATCTTGACCTACCACCATCATAGTACTGCAGTCAAACAGATCCTTTTCCGCCACCTCCCTATCCTCCAAGCAGAGTCTGTGACCCAAGATGTATTCTGTGAAGCACCTTTGGTGGCATATAGACGCGACAAGAACCTGAAGGATCTTCTTGTTCACAGCCGTCTCCCAAAGGAGAATGCCAGTCACTTTGGCACACTACACTGTGGTCGGACACGATGCAACGCGTGCAAGTATGTCATCTCAACCAACAAGGTGTCTTTTCCTGAGGCTACGTACACCATCACCAGTAGCTTCACGTGTGAGTCGCGCAATGTCATTTATTCGATCATATGTAAACGTTGCTGCATAACCTATATTGGCCAAACAGGCAAACGACTTGGTGACAGATTCAGCCAGCACTTGAATGACTTCTCTCAGCAAAAACCCACACCAGTTGCCATACACTTTAATGGTCCTGACCATTATTGTCCCATCAACATCCAGGTCACGGCGATCAGATCCTGCTCCTCTGATACTGCTAGCCAAGAACAGCTTGAGAACCGTCTTAACCACCGCATGTGGTGTCTAAAACCAGCTGGTCTTAACACTCTACACACCTTTGTCTGAGGTCACCCTTTTCTCTCTTGTTCTATTGTGACTCTTTCCACACTTATCCTATGTTGTATTTTTCTGGCGCCCTCTAACAATATGTATGAATATATAATACACTGTTTTTAATATGTCTTGATTTTTTATTTCATATTTATTTATCTCAAACTCATTCTGTCCTCTTCTTTTTCCAGTCCTCACTAATATTACGTTTGGGTAGTTTATTGTTCAGTATCGTTTTTTAGTTTCTTATTATGTATTGTGTACATCCGGTGGTGGCAGTCATTTCCTTTTCCGCGCACACTCGTCCGTTTGAGGGCAGCAAAAGTGTTTGGACTTTGATGCTTTCAGGGAAGTACCTAGGTTTAATTTTTATATTTATTTAGGTTCTTATGTGTCCTATCTAGCCTTCACTTTCTTTCCTTTCCCTGACGAAGGCCTTGTGGCCATAACGTTGGCTATTTTCTTTGTCTTTTGTCCTCGTAAGACGGAATCACATTTTTTCGATTTTTTTTTCACACCCATCTATTGAAGAATTAAGCAATTTTTAAATTCAGCTCGTTCAAGACCCCCCTCCCGCCACCCCCCTTCCCCTGATTTACTCAGTGGAATTCTTATTATTCTGGTATAGCTATGTTGAGAGTGAATTTAGTAAATTGACTGAGACAATCATGCAGTACATCCAAAATAATTAAACCGACGTTAAATTTGTATATTTACAAATAATAGATCTAATATCCACTTAAATTTAACAAGGTTTTAAAAGAATGAATAATAATTTATCCGAAAATGTATCATCACTGGTGGGATGTAATGAGGGTTTTATGTAAGAAGTCACTTGGCATCTTTTAAGTGTGATTTAGCTGCAAATAGTGGGTTCTGCTCCCGCTGGGTTTTTGGGTTCTGTGCAGATAGGTCACTGGAGTTCTCTCGTCTCTGGTCAAGATTAAAGGCGCAGCATGTTCCCAATAAGATCAGGGAGTAACTTCAAAGCTGGTCTCGCGTCTCTAAGACCCTCTGATGATGATGTCTACTTCTACGTCAGTCCACCTCTACCTTCACTTTGTTCAGAGATTAGTACCTGCATCGGTACCACCAACTAGTATGGTAAAATAATAAAAAACAAAACGCTCTCCTGAGTATTACGTTTCCCGACACATACTTTTGTGTTCCCTTCGTCCTATTCCCCTATCCCATCTACCTCAGAATTTACCCACGATGAGAATTAAGCTTAATCCCTCGAGAGAAAACTTTCTTTACATTTAAATTGAATAGCTTTATATTTACTTTACATTCAAATGAAAAGGTTAATAGTATAAATAGAATATGTTTACATTTACATTTTCACGGGCTGAAAAATGTTCACATTATAGATTGAATATGTTTTCAGTTACATCTACACTGGTTGGAAAATGTTCACAATATAGATTGAATATATTTTCATTTACGTCTACACTGGTTTAAAAGCTTGAAAACTTTCTATAATTTTAAAGTGACTATGTTTACATAGACATTTACACTGGTTAATAAATGTAAGTATTATAATTAGAATGTACATCATTTCGTTCATCTTTCCCTCCCTGTTCCATATGTTTCTTGCAGTCCACCAGAAAGTGTCTAATTGTGTTTGGTTCTTGACACTTTTCACATGTGGGTTCCTCAATCATGAAATATCCAGTTCCAAGCTTGAGCTTCAGCATTTTTTTTATTAATTGGTATTTTTAGTTCATCTTTTATTTGACAATTTTTGCTTGTTTTTTTTTTAGGATTTTATATGAGTGTCTTGCTTTTTTACTTTGGTCCCATGCTGTTATCCACTCTTTAGTTATTGCTTGAGCAATTAAGCTCTTAATTTCCCTAAGCCTACTTCAATTTTGTTATAGCTAGTTCTCCCCCCTTTGGCTTCTTTGTCTGCAAGCTCATTTCCTGCTATCCCCACATGTGATGGTATCCATGTTAGTGTTGCACTGCATCCTACAGTGTGCAGATATGTATTTACCTGTAGTATTTCCTCTATAATATCTAGCCTGCTACATTCATTTCTGTTTCTGATAGCTAATACTGATGAAAGGGAATCTGTGAGAATGGTTACTTTTTTTGGTGGGTTTTCTGCAGCTATTTCTAAAGCTTTTAGGATTGCCACTAATTCTGCTGTAAAGATGGATGTATTACCTGTTACTTTGTATCTTTTACAAATTTTTAATTTTGGTATTGTTATTCCTGCTCCTAATTGTCCTTCTTCATGTTTTGACCCATCTGTATATATAGTTAGGCTATTATTTATACCGTTCTATGTACTCTAGTGCTTTACCTTTTGCTGAGATTATGTCGTTAGATTTGCGTATGATCTTTGATAAGTGGGAGTCAGTTTCTGGCACTTTTAATTCCCATGGTGGGATCCTTGCTTTATACTGAGCACTACTGTTTATCGCACTAAACAGGTCTGGGAATTGATCCACTTCATCCATTGTTTTCCACCCTGACGGGTATCTATTATGGTTTAATTGAATGTAGCCTATGTACTATGTATCAAAGGTTTTGTGTGCTGTGTGAGTTGGATCTTTTGCCACTCCTGCCCAGTAGCTGACCAACAGAGGCAAAACATTAAGACATACTGTAGTAACCGCAAGGTAGAAATGAGTGTAGAAAATCTCATAGGCACAAAGACCCCTTAAGAAATGCAAAAGTTAATAAAACGCTATATTACAAAAACTAAAGCTAACATATAAAAAATAAATAAGGATCCGAGCCAGTAGTCCAAACTGGAGAAAGACTCCCCCCAGAGACATACAGATTAACCAAATAAACCATCAAGTGAAAATTAAAAACATACCAGCTTAGAAAATAGCATATTTTGGATTTAAAAAAAAAAACCATTTTGAACTATAACTACAAAAGGAAAAATACCTACTAGAGATAATTTAGTATAAAATAAATACAAACAAAAACATGTTACAATAAAGGAAACACGTCCTAATATAACCAACAACTCCATGTACATGGTAGATGGTTGAAAGAGGCGTGCTACAAAGAAGAGTAGCAAACACATTAATAAATAAAAAAATCTGTTCCATATGGAACTTGGAACTTCCTATGCTTTTAGTTCTCTTTAAGAAACAAGCGACAAAGAGGTCACCAGCCCTTGCAGTGGTGGTTCATGAAATCATCATTCTATATGCTGAGGTTGCCATTCTCAAATGACTAAGACATCCACTAGCAATTTTCACATATTAATATTCACATGGCAATATATACATATTACTTTCATGTTAGTAATGAAAAATATAGAATGAAAGATGCACCACCTACGCCAATCTTGGCTCACAGACTGTTTGCTCAGAGGGATAAAAGCACTGGAATAGGCCTCTTACACCTGTTCTGAGAGGTCGTTATTTTAACAATGAATTCCCACTTTGACTCTGTGCTTTAGATTCTTCAGATTTCTGGTGTCCTTGTTAAATGGTAGAGTTTATTCTGGCTCTGAAGTCCTCAAAATTGCTCAAACAGTGGTCCGGTTACGATATAAGAATCTTGATTCTAGTCTCTTGCAAGGTCTGGTTGTCATCCTGGCAAGCGATTCTCACCGTGAACTAGACTTGCAAAAAGCGTCATATTAAATTCACTGTTTTCCCACTCATTTGTTTGTTACGATGCTAAGCAGAGCGCCAATCGTTTCAAACATGTTTGTTTTATTAGGTAATTTTAAAATTATTTCCGCCTGAAATTATGTGCGTGATGCAAAAGGTCACCTCTCCCATAAATGGCAATAAAACATCAGATTGCCTTCTCTGCAATGTTTACAAATACTACATCTTACTTTTATCTCACGTAATATGTCCGTAATAAGTCGTACAGGAAACGATTATGTCATTCCTGTGTGCTGACAAATACGTTATCTCTCCGTAGTGGCTATCAAACCTTCAGCGTATTACCATCTTGGCGAAGAACGCAACCTGGCCTTATCAGTGATCTAAGCAAATGCGCTGGGCGATTTTAGGGTTAATCTGTAGACTGAAGTCGGCCACACCCGAGATTAACCAACATGATTGTCGGTTAATACTACATCACCTTTCTACTCTCTCAGCAGGGATGGTCAGGTAAACAGACAAGACGAATTATTGCTGAGAGAAGTGTAAGAATGTTTGATGTGGTGAAAATACAGTGATACAACGTTAAAATATATCCAATTATAAAGATAACGGGTAAAATAACACGTAGGGATAAAAATATAGGCAAGATAGGCCGAGGCTTCTTCACCTACGCCAGCGCTTTCTACCGCCATTGAAACTAACTAGTTGGAACATGCAAACTAAACGGTTTACCCTTTTAGACGGGAGGGAAACGGAGATAAAAGAAAAACATTGTGACGGTCGGAACACGTGTTTGAATCTAAAAGGCAAAAAGACGCAATTTGTAGTTTAAAGGAAAAATCACGCCACTAGTTGACACAATGTAAGGAATTGGTAGAAAAACGACCTTAGCTCTTGTTAGAAACAGTCGTATCTTGGACGTTTTACGGTAATTAGTTGTTTTGTTTGAATACAGCGGCAAATGCCATACCCGAAGGTTCAAAAACAAATTTCAAAAACTAACCTTGAGAAAAGTAGGGTTTTCTTTAATAATAAAGTTATGAAAATAAAACCTAGCTAGTTTGATAGCCCATCTTGAGCAGAGAAATAATATACTTTTAATTATACAGACGGACAGATAACACGGAAGATATTGACGAAAGACTGTATTGTTCAAATCAGACTAGCGAACAGTTTTTTGTGCATATTTTCACTAAAGTTACATTTTGGCGTCCTTGAGCCTAAAAATGCAAAAATCAAACTGCAGATGAACGAGGGGCAAAGTCGGAGGATAGTAGCTAAAAATAACTTAGTGGGGCAGGTTTGTGTAGTTTTTTCATGTAGTTAGTCCAAAAAACAAGTGTAATTTTGGGAAAAATACTACATACTAGACTGAGACTGGACTGAAATTTGACTTTTAGTTTGAATATTTGAAAAAGGTAGAGGGGAAGTCCGCTGATTGGACAAAAGCATTTATAATATTGAATGAGAGACGCACACTTGTGCCATTGTATAGAAGACTGTCCATTGACACAGTACGTTACTGCTAGAGGTGATGTCCAGGAATTATTAAATAAAAATCAGTGGGACGCCCTAATCTATCCGGCAGCTCAGCTGAGTTTTGCTAGTACTAAGTAACTGTATTCTCAATTCTGAATTGTGATAAGGGAAAAAGCATTTATCTTGTTTATTTTAATATTTTGAGTGATTGATACTGCCATATCATGAAAAATGATTACGACAAGTAAGTGCTTGCTCTAGGTCCCCAGCAGCAGTCCAGGGCCTAGAGACAACCAAATAATATATGAAAACCTATATAAGACTATGGAAGGCGGATCTATAATTGAGATCAGTGGGAACATATCACCCACCTTATTGAATGGAAGAGGAAACTATTGAACATATTTCGGATGCAATGCAGTCTTGGGAAACTGGTACTATTTGATAACAACTGGGTGAGATGTGCTAAGTTGGTCAGAGAGATCTGACCCAATCTGTGTAATGTTGTTTTGCTGTGTTGTGTGTAAGAGTGGCGCAGTAAATAGAGTGTTGACACATGGCACAAATTTTGGTTTCAGAGTTTCTGATCTGGCAATACGATTGTGCCAGATGCTTTTGTAGAAGTACAAGAGCGGGTGTCTGTGCAGCCTAACATTTTACTCCAGCTACTGAGAGGAGTGGGCCACAAGAATTCTGTACTACATCGTCACAGGCCAGATTAAGTGCAAACCTGGCCTGCTGTTGATTCATCAACTGTGTCCACCATCAATAAAGAAATAAAATCTTGTTATATAAACACTAACATCAGTCCATATGTCAAGGACAATGAACTTTGTAACCATAGATTGGGCATGATGACGCCACCCCAACTAAACATCCAGTGCTAGTTTTTCCCAAGACATTGTAGATATTATTAATATTAACCAATGTAATAATATATCTATGTACAACAATTTCATTTGATTATGCAATATATATATGCATTTCATTGATAAATACATATTATTTCATATGTTCTGACCAAAAGAAACAATTGGTTCAGGACTAATAAATTTTAAAAAAATTTTCAAACTTAAACTATAACAGCCAGTGTTAGTTCAATTTATCATAGAATTTATTATCATTATTAGACTTAGAATTTACATGTGTGTGTCTGTGTATTTTATTACCTACACATCACCATTCAGTACCCTAGACTTTTAACGTAGCTAACATTCATTATAGTAGAATAGGTCTGATGAGGTCGTAAGTGGTAGCAGAAAGGCCTTCTGTAACTCACATAAACTTTTATCTCAGGAGCCTTCACAGCTGACCTCATCCAGTACACTAGGTAACATAACAACCATACAATAACATCAAAAACCACTACATTTGAAAATACCAAATATCTGCTACAAAGCAGAGAAAGAAAAAGGTGCCGACCACTGAAAAGCATGTAATTAGGTCAGTACGGCAAATGTCACTGATTACTGTCGTAGTGGAGAAGAGATCGAGAAGAGGTTGCCCTAATACATCCTGTGACATAAATCAAGTACAATCATATATATGTAGTTACATGTATTTAAAAGTTTGCCCACAGAAGCAGTTGTTCTGAGTGACATACATAAATAAAAGCCAAGATCTCTAATAATGAGAATTTTCTCACAGCACTGAAAAAGTTGCATTATAGATACAAATGAGAGAACTTCAACGATCTGATTAGGTAAGGGCTAGACTACACATACATTCAATACAAATAAGGGCGAACAAGCTATTTTATAAACTATCTAGTTAATATTGTTTCTTTGTTTTTACATGTTTTTTTTCTTTATTCCAAAACAAAGCCTCACTCAGTTTAAATGCTGCTATTGTTATATTGTTACTCATAGCTTGACTGCCTGCGTCAGGACCAGCGAACCAGAGCTGGTCAAGACCGTGCTCCACCTCCACGTGGTGGTCCTGGAAACAGTATGCAGCAATGCAGGCTGGCTGAGCGAGCACGGATCGCAATGGGAAGGCAAACCCGGTCCTAAAAAATGCCGTGCAGAAGTCGGATGTGTCGACCGAAAGGTGCAGATATCACAGCTACGTTGTAAACAGACACAACGCAACCACCGTCCTTTTCAGGGCGAACGAAGAAGAAGAAGAAGAATATTGTTACTGCTGTTTTCTTCTACATTGTAATTTTTAAAGAAAAATTATGACAAAAGTAAATTGTTTCTTTGTTTACCTACGCTTTACATTTTATTTTAGAAAAAAAAAAAAGAATGATATATACAGTAACATTGATAGAAAGTTGGCCACACAGCGTAGGAAAAATTTAACAGTAAATAAATAATACACAAAGGTATGTTTCAGGCACACGTGAGAAATACAAAAGTAGAAATACTACATTAATGTCATTATACACACTACGTTAACCTAAAAGACAGACGGGCTTAGAAAAGAGAGAGAGAGATGCACGGAGGAACGCATGCAATTGTACCACGTCGTCTCGCGATCACACGCGAAAGGCATGCATGCCTGATTTTTTCAAATAAACAGTAAATAAAAAACACTAACGATACGAGGTTAGGTTTTGAAAACAGGTTTAAAATCTTATTGGGAAACCTGACATTCTACTGATTTATGTCTAAGCTCTTGACATTAGTCTGACAGTACAGAAAACATCCCATAGTATGGAAGTGAACAGGTGGTAACAACACGACTATCATAGAATAATACATAATTTGAACGAAGCCACTTGGCCCCATTAAACTTATATATTTGGATGCCTTAGGACTTGCTGACAAAGAATATGTTATGTGTTACGCAAATAGTCTAGTAATTAACAAATTATAGCCAAAATACTATAGTGGGGTTGTCTGACAGCACAAGATCATATTTGCTCATAATGGCATGTTTGAAAAACACTGCTTTAGGGGAAATGAGGCCAACAAGTTAGATACGATTTGATTGGCTGTAGTAATATGTAAGGCGAAACCTTATTAGTCGAACTGCAAATACTATTATTGTTGTTAATGGCAATGTGTAGGATGGGTAAAATTTTTTCAAAGGCTCTTGTAAACATGGTCTCATTGGTTAGAACGTTCGATGTAGTCAAATAGAAGCGTCAGTTCAGGGCCAGTTTTGAAAATAAATTTTGTGAGAAGCAAGTGCGTTGAGATCAAGCTAATATTTTTTCTAATAAAAGATTGGGATAAGGCAGATCAAAATTGTGCCAGAATTCATCGCCAGTCAACGTTACTTGTGTATATTTCCTTGAATTGTGGTAAGCTAGACATATTTCCTATATATATATATATATAATATATATATATATATATATATATATATATATATATATATATATTTTATATGAAAATTGAATATGAAATGATAAATTGTGTCTGTATGTGTGTGGTTATTAAGCAAACAGAAGGCAAAGCCTAGATATTGCTCCACCATTAAAAAGCTTGTCAGAGAGGAGTATAACTGCATAGGCATATATGGGATTGCCAAATAGTAACATGACACCTATCCTATTGTATAGAAGGAATTAACGCTGGAACTGCAGAGGCGTTGTAACCATTAGGGAGAGGAATAATGGTGTATATTGTCACATGAGAAGCTAGCAGTTGGCCTACAGCGCTGAACTCTGTGTTTGTAATGTCATGTACTTCAGCGTGGAAATAGATTATAGATATTAGTTCTGAAGAAGGAGGTACAACCTTCTTATTTCAGGGACCGTGGTACTGAAGTATTAGAGCAGCACATGGTCTGAGTTTTGCTGGATCCAGAGGGCTGGCAGCAGACTCCTTGTCCAAGATATCGACCAGTGGTGTATTTCAAGATAACTGAGAAGCAAGCGAGCCCAGGAGACAGCTTTCCTGCCGCCGACATATAAGCTAAGAATTCGTCAGCCAGAGCAGCTCACCCTTGTATAACCCACCCTAAAAGTGACTGTAATACTAAATCAAGAGGGACAGTAATTATTTTACAAATAAACAGAAACCTAGCTTCAAAAGCCAGTATTACCTCATAATACTACATCCCAACCCTACACACATATTGTAATAATATTATATGTCAGGACAAAGATCCTTTGTATAAATTTTGTACATAAACATTGTGTTTACATTTGATTGTGATTCCTGATTTACTCTGTAGTTGGATCAGGATATCTATTATTGAAAGAAACTAATACATAATTTAAAAGTTAACACTTGACTTACTTAAGCTAGTCTTTTAGAGTGTTATATGTATGTGCTTGTCATAGGTTGTAAAGTGTTGTGGATCTTAATAAAAGTGTTTATCTGTATGTTGGTTGTTGTGAACTTACACTTCATCACTATCATAACCCTAGACATTCTACGTAGTCATCACAATATTCCAGAATAAGTCTGATTGAGGTCTAAATGTGGTAGCAAAGTAAGGCCATCTGTAACACACCACACTTATTAGATACATATACCTTCACAGCTGATCTCAGTCAGTACACTAAGTCCCCTATAACTATTTATATAATCCCAACTTACCATATATATTGGGGGCTCGTCCGGGATTTTGAACCTTCCCCTAGTACATATATTGGGGGGTAGTTCACTTCAGGGAATAATAAAAATTAAAAAGATATTCTTGGGTGGAAAATTAATAAGGTTGAGCTCTCAGTGCTTGTGGTTGTCCTTAGTTTAATTAGTCATAGATAAAATTGTTTAGTCAAACATTGTATACATTTGCCTGTTAGAAAATGGCAGACCTGGCAAAATTTCGATCTGCTGCTATGCAGGCTGCTAAAGATTTGGGAATGGAGGGGCAAATTATGATTGCTTATGTCACAACTGAATGTGACAAATTTATTGAACGCGAAGAAAAAAGATTTGAAAAAGAGGCTGAAAGAAAGTTAGAGGCTCAAAAAGAACTCAAGAGGTTGCAGATTGAGGCTGACAAAGAGGCTAAGGCATTGGAGGCAGATAGGGAGATTAAAAGGCTCCAATTAGACGAAAAAAGGCAGAAAGGGAAGCAGAGGAAAGAAGACAGGCTACAGAAAGAGAAGAAAAGAGATTAGCTGCAGAAAGGGAAGCAGAGGAAAGGAGACAGGCTGCAGAAAGAGAAGCAGAAGATAAAAGATTACAAAGGGAACACGAGTGACGACTAAAGGAGTTGGAATTTCAAGGCCATGCTCCTGAAAATGGTGCCAGTCCCTTTACCTCTGATGCCACTGCTAGTCAGGGAGCCTCAACCTCAGCCATGAGTTTTCATTTAGATCATTTTGTTGAGAAAGACGATGATATCGAGAGCTATCTAAATAGATATGAACTATTAGCTACCACGTATGGGTTAGAGAGAGAAAGGTGGAGCTTAAAGTTATCACAAGGGCTTCGTGGTACAGCTTATGATGTTTTTGCTAAAATGAGCAGAGATGATCAAGACAATTATGACATGTTAAAGCAGGCTCTTTTGTTAAGATATGAAAAGAATGGAGAATTTTATACAAAAAAGTTCAGGAATGCTAAACTACTGTCAGGTGAAACATATCACCAGTTCTCTGCACGGTTAGAGACATACTTGGAGAAATGGACTTCTCTGGGGAAAACCCAAGATCTTAAGGAAATGATCCTTATAGAACAACTAAGAGAGTCCATGGCTCCAGACCTGAGAAAGTTTCTCATGGAACAAGGTGCAGAGAGGCTGGGTGAAATACTAAATGTTGCTGAAAGATATCAGGCAGCTCAAGCAGAGGTAACAGGTAATAAAAAGAAACAGGTAGACAATTTTAAGGCACCACATAACTTTAATAAGTTTGATCATAGAGATCAGAACAAAGATAAGCACCAGTTTGACAGGCCACGGTATAATAATAATAAAAATAAAACCCCACAATTCGATGAAATGAAATTTGATGAAAGAAAATCTTTCAACCAAAAAAGGAGGTGATGTACCAATTGTCGGATGGACAATCATGATACTGACCGTTGTAGAAGGAATCCTATAGTAATGGCCACCCTTCAGGTCAGGTCGACCTCTAGGTAGGAGGAGGATATTCTGATAGATACCACTCCAGATGAGATGAGGAAGGCGCAGGCTGGGGATAAGACCCTCAAGCCTTGTTTTAGAAAATTGTCCAATTGTCACACACCTTCAGGAAAAGGAGACTTCTATATGAAGAACAAACTGATATACAGGAAGGCCGGAACTAGATACAAAGATCAGGGACAGCTGGTACTTCCTAAAAGGTATAGGGCAGACTTAATAAGGAGCTTACTTGTGAAAAAAGATGGGGACCATGAAAAAATAGGTACCATCATCCAAAAGGTGGCTCAAAATTATTATTCGCCCAAGGCAAGGTGGGACATTGAGAATTTTGTAGAAAGGTGTAGCATAGCACATGAGGGAACACCCACAAGTGGGAACATTGATCAGGACCTGGACACGCCACTGGGCAAACGTAGGCCTGACAATAGAAAGAATAATAAAGTGCACCGAGTGGAATGGGAAGCCCCTTTTCACGGACAATCTTCAATTGACTGTTTTACAATGGCCACTATGCAGCGAGTGCAAAAAGATGTCTTACCCCAGAATAAGCCGAAAATCCCTCAATCGGACTTATGTAAACTGGAGGAAGAAGATGTAGAGAGGAAATCTCTAATCAAGAATTCTAAGTGGGGAGAAAGCCCCAAGAAAAAAAAATTGGTAGCGGTCGTTTTGTGCATGATGATTCTGGGAAGAAAAGTCATCACAACAGTGCTTCAAGTGGAAGAGACTTGACATGTGCCAGGAAAAATACGTTTGTGAATTTAAAAGTCCATATGTAACTGTTAAGAACGTAGACTGATGAAAAGGCAGAGGAGAATATTACATCCTCATACCAATATGTGAATGAGCTGACCACTCGTTTAAAAACTGGCTGGAAACTTGCCAATGAAAATTTGAGACAAGCCAGGAAAAAAACATGCTGCCTATTATAACAAGAAAGCTAAAGACAGAGATTTGGCTGTGGGAGAGAAGGTACTGCTTCTTCTACCCGGTAGTCAGAATAAGTTGCAAATTGGATGGCAAGGTCCATATACAGTTCGAGAGAAGGTATCTAGAACAAATTATAAGATAGATAAGAAGGGGAAAGAAAAAATCTATCATGTGAATCTCCTGAAGAAATATTTGGAAAGAGAACATCAGGAAGAGACACACTTGTTGACCTTGTCCATCGCCATGGAGATGAAAAAGGAACAACTTTCATCATTTGAATATCCATTACACCCCTGTGAGACAGCAGCACAGGTGAAAATCAGTACACATTTAACAAAAAATCAGAAGAAGAGAGTGCAACAGGTTCTAGATGATCACACAGAGGTGTTAACGGACCGACCGGGGCATACTGTCGTGAGAAATTCTAATCCACATATATAAATTAAAACGTAAATGTAAAGCCTAACAAATACATTTAATAAAAGGAAAGAAGAATGGTAAAGAACAGTGCTGTCACCATGACTGTACTCGAAATCCCCCTTGTTTTCTCCTGCGTCTGCAAATTGTAACGTTTCACGTTGATAGTAAAGGCCTTCGGCAACATACACGCGTTTCCCCAACACAATAAAATGTGTACTCCAATTCTAAGAAAAACCTTGAGATACGCAAGATGACCTAGATTTAAAATTCCATTCATGTCTTTTTATACACTACGTTACCAAAAACGAAAGACAGATGGACTAAAGATAGAAAGAAGGGAGGGCTGAAAGCAGGGACGCAGGCAATACTAACACAGTCGCGCGATACACAATTGCTGCCATCACGCGTGTAAGGCCACTAGCACTAACTTTTTTTCAAATCGACAGTGATAAAAAACACTACCCATACCAGAGTTAGGTTTTAAAATCCTGAAAAATTCTTATTAGGAAATATGACATTATACTGGTTTACGTTTGAAAACATGACAGTACCCAGACACCCTAAAGTTTGGAAGTGAGGAGGTAGTAACAGCACGACTATCCTAGAAGAAAATGCATATTGGCTCCATTAAATACATATATTTGGGTTCCTTAAGACTTGCTGACAAATAATATGTTAAACGTTACGCAAATAGTCTAGGAATTACCAAATTATAGCCAAAAGAATTAGTGAGGGATGTCAGACAACACCTAAATCAGAATCGCTCAGTGGCAGTTTTTGACACCACCATTGTACGGGAAATGAGTCTCCATGTTAAATCCGATTTGATTGGAGCGCAACAAATGTAAGGCTAAACACGATTAGTCGGGCTATAAATACTATCTTGTGTTGTCAGGGGAAACGTGAGTAGGAGCACTTTTTTTTTGAAAAGCTGTGTAAACATAGCATGATTGGTTAGACTTGCCATTATAGTCAATTAGAGGCGTCAGGTCAGCACCACATTTGCAAATAAACTTACTACAGAATCAGTGCGTTGAGCACCAGTGCCTAATTTTCTAAATAAAAGCCTGGGACATCGGCAGATCGAAATTGTGCTATATAATCAGTGCCAGTCAACGTAACTGTGTATTATTCCATGAATTGTGGTAAGCTTGATATATTCAATATCTTTTTAATGAAAATTGAATGTAAATTGATAATTTATGTCTGTATATATGTGTGGTTCAGTAGCGAACTTGAGGTAAAGCCTATATAATGCTCCAACCTGAATAGAAGGTGTCGGAGGAAAGTAAAACTGCATGGAATTGCCAAACAGTACACTGACACCTATTTTATTGACTAGAAAGAAATAATGCTGGAATTGCAGAGGCGTAGTAACCATTAGGGAGGAATATACTGGTGAAAATTGTTTCAGATGAAGATAGCAGTTGGCCTACCGCTCTGAACTCAGTGTTTGTTATGTATTGTGCTCAGTGTAGAACTAGAGTACAAATTAGTTCTGAAGTAGGAGGTACAACCTTCTTGTTTCAGGGACTGTGGTCCTAAAGTTATTGAGCAGCACCTTGTCAGAGCTTTGCTGAATCCAGAGGCGGACAGCATACTCCTTGGTCCATATAGCAAACAGTGAGGTGTCTCCAGAACACAGGGGAGCAATCGAGCAGAGGAGTCTTTTCCTGCCGACATCACGGAAGATAAGCCTATGTGGCCAGCGGAGCTCAACATTATGTACCCCCATCTTAAACTGACATTGTATAAAATTAAGAGGGGAAATTAATTGTTTTAAAGCCAGGAACTGAGAACATCTCCAATACTAGTTCCAACAGAAACAAACCCTTGAAGTCATAATGACAAATACCAACATAGCTTGAAACACAAAACCAGTATTACCTCATGGTACCACTACACAACTGACACACATAAGATAATATTAATAAAATATGTCACTACAAGATTCATATTGATAAATTCTGTACATATAACTTGTAATTAAAATTGATTGTGATTCCTGGTTCACTTTGTATTTGAATCAGGACACATATATATTAATGAAAAGTACTTAATACATATTGATATTTGAAAATTTACCAGTGACTCATTCAAGATAGTCTTATAGAATGTTACATGTGTGTGAGTGTCACAGTGTTGTCACGTGTGGTGGAATAAATTAAATTGTTTATCTGTCTGTTGTTGTTGTGACTTACACTTCATCATATACATACCCTAGACATTCAACGTAGTCATCACTATATTCCAGAATAATTCTGACTGAGGTATAAATATGTGGTAGCAAGTAAGGTCATCTATAATACACTACCCTTATTAGATATAGATACCTTCACAGCTGATCTCAGTCAGTACACTAAGTCCCCTATAAATATTTATATATCCCACTTTACCACACATACAAACCTATTGGAATATGATATGAAACTTATAGACCCTACACCTGTATGTATGAAGGCATATTCGATTCCTTTCGCTAAGGAGAAAGCCTTGAAGGAAGAGATAGACTATTTGTTGAAGGAAGGAATCATTTCGCACAGTGAATCTTCGTATAGTTCGAGTGTGGTGCTCTTAAGAAAACTCTCTGGAGAACATAGACTCTGTATAGATTACAGGAGACTGAAAGCTAACCCAGAAGGTCAGGTGGATCCATTGCCGGATACAAATCAGTTGTTTGCCAGGCTGAATAAAGCTAAATATTTCTCAAAAGTGGATCTGAGCAAAGGATACTATCAGATTCCAGTAAAGCCTGAGGTTAGACCTTGTCTAGTTTTTAGTACCTCAGAGGGACACTATGAATTTAACAGATTGCCATTTGGATTGAAAAATGCGCCCAGTGTCTTCTCTAGAATGATGAGAAAATTATTGGATCCACTACACCACTCAGATATCACCATATAGATCAACTCCTCATAACGTACAATTTGAGGAACATCTAATATTCTCGGGACATGTCGTTGAGCAGACTCAGAGAAGAGAAATGGTGAATATTGATTGCTAAGCAGCATTAAGACAAGCAGTAACCCTTGCAGCTGTTCAGTAACATAACTGAAATGGATTCTTGGATTGCAGAGGTCTGAGGCAACCTTCGTCAGTAGTGCTTACTTTGAATTGACCCACCTGCATTAATCCATGATAAAAATAAAATCAGCGAAACGTTGATGCAGATTTTCTAAGCCGCCATCAGTGTGATGAGAATCAAAGTGATCACCAGGCATAGATATAAATTTCTCTATGTGTATATAGAATTATGGACTGACATATGATGTCTGTTTTAAGTGGGGAGAATTTGTGGTTGAAAAATTATAATCCACATATATAAATTAGAAAATAAATGTAAAGCCTAACGAAGTAATTCAATAGAAAGAAAGAAGAATGGTGAATGACAAGTGCTTTCCCAATAGCGTACGCCTGTGTTGTAGAACGCCATAAGGGCTGAACAAGAAACCCCCTTTTTCTGCTCCGTCTGCATAAACTACACGCGTTTCTAAAAATAAAACTGGTACTGTGTTTTTTAGAAAACCTTGAGATACGCAAACTGCATAATGACCTAGATATAATTACTACATTAATGTCATTATACACACTACGTTAACCTAAAAGACAGACGGGCTTAGAAAAGAGAGAGAGAGATGCACGGAGGAACGCATGCAATTGT
This sequence comes from Oreohelix idahoensis, assembly GCA_024509875.1. NCBI lineage: Eukaryota > Metazoa > Mollusca > Gastropoda > Stylommatophora > Oreohelicidae > Oreohelix > Oreohelix idahoensis. Next base: position 265,461 of record JAMPIV010009785.1, read on the forward strand.
ACTACGTCGTCTCGCGATCACACGCGAAAGGCATGCAGGCCTGATTTTTTTCAAATAAACAGTAAATAAAAAACACTAACGATACGAGGTTAGGTTTTGAAAACAGGTTTAAAATCTTATTGGGAAACCTGACATTCTACTGATTTATGTCTAAGCTCCTGACATTAGTCTGACAGTACAGAAGACATCCCATAGTATGGAAGTGAACAGGTGGTAACAGCACGACTATCATAGAATAATACATATTTTGAACGAAGCCACTTGGCCCCATTAAACTTATATATTTGGGTGCCTTAGGACTTGCTGACACAGAATATGTTATGTGTTACGCAAATAGTCTAGTAATTAACAAATTATAGCCAAAATACTATAGTGGGGTTGTCTGACAGCACAAGATCATATTTGCTCATAATGGCATGTTTGAAAAACACTGCTTTAGGGGAAATGAGGCCAACAAGTTAGATACGATTTGATTGGCTGTAGTAATATGTAAAACGAAACCTTATTAGTCGAACTGCAAATACTATTATTGTTGTTAATGGCAATGTGTAGGATGGGTAAAAAATTTTCAAAGGCTCTTGTAAACATGGTCTCATTGGTTAGAACGTTCGATATAGTCAAATAGAAGCGTCAGTTCAGGGCCAGTTTTGAAAATAAATTTTGTGAGAAGCAAGTGCGTTGAGATCAAGCTAATATTGTTCTAATAAAATCCTGGGATAATGCAGATCAAAATTGTGCCAGACAGAATTCATCGCCAGTCAACGTTACTTGTGTATATTTCCTTGAATTGTGGTAAGCTAGACATATTTCCTATATATATATATATATATATATATATATATATATATATATATATATATATATATATATATATATATATATATATATATATATATATATTATATGAAAATTGAATATGAAATGATAAATTGTGTCTGTATGTGTGTGGTTCAGTAGCAAACAGAAGGAAAAGCCTAGATATTGCTCCACCATGTAAAAGCTTGTCAGAGAGGAGTATAACTGCATAGGCATATATGGGATTGCCAAATAGTAACATGACACCTATCCTATTGTATAGAAGGAATTAACGCTAGAATTGCAGAGGCGTTGTAACCATTAGGGAGAGGAATACTGGTGTATATTGTAACATGAGAAGATAGCAGTTGGCCTACAGCGTTGAACTCTGTGTTTGTAATGTCCTGTACTTCAGTGTGGAAATAGATTATATATATTAGTTCTGAAGAAGGAGGTACAACCTTCTTATTTCAGGGACCGTGATACTGAAGTATTAGAGCAGCACATGGTCTGAGTTTTGCTGGATCCAGAGGGCTGGCAGCAGACTCCTTGTCCAAGATATCGACCAGTGGTGTATTTCAAGATAACTGAGAAGCAAGCGAGCATAGGAGACAGTTTTCCTGCCGCCGACATATAAGCTAAGAATTCGTCAGCCAGAGCAGCTCACCCTTGTATAACCCACCCTAAAAGTGACTGTAATACTAAATCAAGAGGGACAGTAATTATTTTACAAATAAACAGAAACTGTGAACCCTTCAATATTATTTCCACCAGTAACAAACACATGAAGTCGTGATGACAAACAACAACCTAGCTTCAAAAGCCAGTATTACCTCATAATACTACATCACAACCCTACACACATATTGTAATAATATTATATGTCAGGACAAAGATCCTTTGTATAAATTTTGTACATAAACATTGTGTTTACATTTGATTGTGATTCCTGATTCACTCTGTAGTTGGATCAGGATATCTATTATTGAAAGAAACTAATACATAATTTAAAAGTTAACACTTGACTTACTTAAGCTAGTCTTCTAGAGTGTTATATGTATGTGCTTGTCATAGGTTGTAAAGTGTTGTGGATCTTAATAAAAGTGTTTATCTGTCTGTTGGTTGTTGTGAACTTACACTTCATCACTATCATAACCCTAGATATTCAACGTAGTCATCACAATATTCCAGAATAAGTCTGATTGAGGTCTAAATGTGGTAGCAAAGTAAGGCCATCTGTAACGCACCACACTTATTAGATACAGATACCTTCACAGCTGATCTCAGTCAGTACACTAAGTCCCTTATAACTATTTATATAATCCCAACTTACCACAAAACCTACACACAAGGGCCATCGGTTACATTGAGGCGCATGCTCAAATATAAAAGACCCTGTGGTCTGCTGTATGATTATCTCACTATTTAATATACGTTCAGGTCTCACGTCATGTTCTAAATGTAAGATGTGTTTTCCCAATAGGATAATTATTGTTACTAGGGCACAGCTTCGTACTCAGAGGAATGCTAGGGGTGATATGCCCCGGGTGACACACAATACGGGGGTGCCATCGGACACTTAATAGTAGCCCTTACTGTTAAAAACGTACTTGCAAGTGTATTTCTTTATGGGGGGGGGGGGGGAGAGGAGGGGGTACGAAAAGGTGTGATCCGCCCTGGGTGCCAATTACTTAAAGTACGCCAGTGCTAGTGCATAATAATAATAAAAAATTAATAATAAAAATATAATAATAATAACAGCAAGTTGCAGCTGTCTTTATTCATTTATAAAACACCTAAATTTGGTGCAAATGCAAATATACTTTATTTGCAATTTTTGTTGAAACATAATGATGATGAAGAGAACAGTTTAGAAGACACTAAACAATAGTGGCATTTTACATAAGTAAGGCGTTGTTTTTTGGAATGAACAAAGAATAAACACACAGGAGATTTTCTTTCTTGCATTTAAATGTTTGCCTCGTTTTGGCGAGGCGCATCCCGTTCAACAATAATTAAATAACCAGTGATCTTAAAGTTCTCCGTGAGCTCTACTTAAAAGCATCAAGAAACTTTGATAAGGAAAATTTTAAATCACGGAAAACCGAATTGTTAAATCTGTCACGGTCGTAAGTGGATGTGCCCGAATGCTCTAATTCAATTTTACTTACGAGCCAAATACATTTTCGCGGATGAATGAATCATTACTGAGATTAAAAACAGAATATACCAAACAAAAGCAGAATTTCTTAAACTATGGTACGCTTTATTCAGTAAATCCTTGGATGTAAACACAAGAAACGGGGTTATGAAATGTTACATCAATCTCAAATTATTGTATGGAGGCGAGTTCTGGACACGAAGAAAAGCAAAGACAATGCAAAAATCATTGCACCAACAGTAATATAGGTTGTCAGATCAATGTTAAGAATTCTATGGACGACAAGGATGACTAACGAAGACTGCTTGAGAAGATGTAATGAAGAAATAAATGTAGCATTAATGTAAGCAGAAGACAAGTAGTTTCAATGAACGTATGATGTGAAAAAGATCACTCAAAAGCATCGTGATCATTGGGAAAATTGATGGAACAAGAAGTAAGGGAAGATAGAGTGAACAGATAATGAAAGGCTCTGTACAATGGCATGAGAAAAGAGCAAACACAGAGCTAATGTTCACGTTTAGCCCCACTAATGTCCTATTGTAACTTTTCGTTTACTTTGTACTTGGAATCGGAGTTTACAAGTAAGGAAACATTCGTACGAAATACGAATAGCATAAATGATGTTCCTCCGGTGGTCATGACAGTAAATAATTATAATCACAACGTTACAAAATTAATAAATAAATATAATTAATTTGTTTGTAAGATAATGACATGCATTGACTTTAAAACATACAGAAATATTTTAAGATACCTGTTAGCTCCCCAAGGAGCATAGGCCTTCAACAAACGCATGCCAAATCCTCCTGTCAGATGCCTTTCGCGCGAGGTCTTTCCACGAATTCCTCTTCTTTTTCAGTTCTGTATCTAGTTATCTTGTCTGTGTGTGTGTGTGTTTTTTTTTTTTTTTTTGGTTTACCTCTGACTCTCTTTAATAATTATAATCAAAGTGTGATTATATATACAAATATATGTATAAAACACTGTGATTATAATTATTAAAGAGCACATATATATATAAAGGTCAAGATAGTCCCATAGCAGATACTGCTGTAGGAGAATGAAGTGTTAGAGACTTCACTATACTAGGTCCAGCATCAAGAGGTGGGGTGACCAGTTCCCTTCCTCGATACTTTTCCTTCCCTAACTCAAGAGCAAAGTCAGGTATCCATTTACAGCTGGGTAGACTGGAGCGCGATGATACCATGAATCGAACCCATCACCTTAGCCACGAGAGACCAGCGCTGTAACAACTCTGTCAATCGGACACTCATAGATATATATATGTGTGTGTGTATATGTAGCAGGAGGTTTTCATTGGCTCTAGGATCAGTATAGTACTGACAATCATCATCATCATCAGTTGCCATCTCCACAACGAAGGTTGGCTGTAATGGATCTCCAACGTCTTCTGTCTCTTGTCTTGGTGGTGCACTCTGACAGACTCTTTCCTGTCCATCTCTGGATGTTATCTTCCCACTTATAGCGCTGTCTTCCCCTTGCACGTTTGCCTTCAACTCTCCCTTCTGTTATGGTCTTCTGCAAGGTATTATGCCTTTTTATGTGGCCAAAGTATTTTGTATTTTGTCATGCAGGCCCTAACCCATCTTTGTGAAATATGACATAGCCTAATTATCACGTCACTGTGTTAACAAGTCGCAATAAATAATTATTGAAAGTACAATAACGATCATAATCTTATGATACTGTACCTACTAATTTATGGTGTTGCGAAATATTTAGCTTTAGTGCTGTGCGAAATATTAGTTGTATATAACTAAACAACAAGTACGCGGTACAAACAAGTATGCTGCAGCGACAGAAACGCAAAATTCATAGCGTTTCCCGCGTTAAATCTTGATTTAAAAGTCGATATGGATATCGTACGAATGTTTGCTTAAAGTCGATGTACAAAGTAAAGGAAAAGTTACAATAGGACATCAGTGGGGCTAAAGGCGAACATTACTGATCCGGTGTGCCTTATATAAAATGAAACGACATATTCAGTGGTACACTGGAAAACTGTGATGTAATTTTTCTTAATAACATGACCAAAAGCTCCAACAATGAAACACCTAAAGGTCTTTTATATTTGAACATGCGCCATAATATAACCAACTAGGTTGAACGGTACCCGCCCCGCCAAAACGAGGCAAAATTTTATTTTAAAAAAAAATCCACCAAAGTTCTAAAATTGGTACATTCGTTCTTGTTTACTAGCTTTGGTTGAAATAAATAAGATGAATGGGACGTGTGTTCGATATGGCTTTAAAAAAGAATTCAGAGACGCAGAAATTACGTGTCAGGGTTAGGATTAGGTTTAGGAATCTTAAGCCCTGCCCTAACCTTAATCTTAACCCTAACGAAGTGGGCGACTTATTTTGATGTTATCGAATAAGACGTAGTCGCTTTAGCACTGCTGTATTCTATCTTCACTTCAGCTTGTTTAGAGAAACGTGTTCAAAGTTTTTTGCGTTATTAGTTGAAAAGAAGGATATATCATATTAAAATAATATTTTCCATGATGATTCGTGTAAGATATTGTGTGTGTGTGTGGGGGGGGGGGGGGGGGGGGGGGGAGATTAAGCTACATGATATAGATTTATGACCTCAAGTCAATTTGGCCCAAAACTGAGGCGGAATAAAGCTGTATCAAAGCGGCGAAGTCCCACTGTTGTTCATTTCAACCACTATCACATACTCTTCCAAAAATAATATCAATGTAACACAGTTTAAGTTCATGGACATTCAAGAAAATACACTTGCTTGCAATAGCTCTTACAAATATATAAACACAAAAATATCCTTGCTTCTAAATCAGATATCAGTATTATTCTTCTACTCACCTTGAAGGACATCGCGTCAGTTGTCAGTTTAAAATTTCTAACTCAGAATTCATTAACAACACTCAGCTAATACACTTGGGAAATCGTATACAGTTATCGATTTCTTAGTTATTAGAACTGGCTGTGTGCGGAAATACGAACTCAGATTAACAAATTTATTTGGTGAACTGAACTGCCGTTAACAAAATGTAACAATATAAACAGGAAGGACATCAAGATTAACACAGGACATCAAATCCAGAGTCTACGTCAACCAGACGATTTCCTCCACCGATAAACTTAAAGTGAAGAGTGGCTCACGGGAAATAAATTAAAATATTACCGTTTCTTGTATAAATGCAGGGGTTGAATACTAGATTTAGCTGCCAGCCAGTGATACCATGACCTCTATAAACAAGTCTGCATTAGTGGTTCACGACTTTCCTGGCAATGTCTCATTACAAATTCTAAGTCCTAAAAACATACATTTTGCTATAGAAATGTGTTGCTCTTATAAATAAGTCGCTGTAGTTTTTATTTATTTATGTGTCTTTTTTGTCTTTGAATTGTATGACTCAAAACAAATGAACTCTTCCTCGTACGCACCGTTACCCAAAGGAGATAGGAACATATTGATTGGGAACCCTCCTGTTTACGCACGAAGTTTCAGATCTATTCATGACAGTGCTGTTACAATCTTGTGATAAGATCGCTTCGAACTTTCCTACAGACACAAACAGGAAAAAACACACAGAAATTTACGCCCCAGTGCCCTGTGTCAGTCAAAACAGGGCGTGTTTGGGTGCCTGATCTTGTCGTCAGTAGTGAGTGATTCAATAAAAATCAATTTCTTGCTGGACGCAGCCAAGCACTCGTATTTATAGCGGCTGATTTTTCCAATTTGCAAGACAAGATTACAGAATAAACACGGTAATGTTGATATCAAGTAAATCTTCAATATTAACACAGTAGTAATGATGGTGGTATTATTAGTATTCTGTCTATCAATACCCGCTGAGCTCCCCCAGAAGCATGGGCATTCAATATACAAATAACGTCCTCCTGTCTAGTGTCTGTCGTGTACCGACTTCTCACCGACTTTTTCTTCTGTCTATTATTTTATTCCTCTCCAAATCTCTCCTATCGCTAGACATGGAACCAGTTCTCTTCGGATTTTTTTTTTCTCATTCTTAGAATGAGAAAAGTCTCTCTCTCTCTAATCTTATATTCTCAAAGCACTTGCTAAACCCCACGATTCTCACGTCCAATGGCAATACATTATTCGCCTGGCCAGCGAAAGTCATTTCACTTGGAAGGTGAAAAACAGTGTTACAACCAGCCCGGAAGTAACTCTTTTGTGTCAAGTACTGATGTACATAAATCAAGGAAGCCTGCACAATTAGAATGATAGGACCAGTTTAAATTGAAGAGACTGTATATCCGTGCGACCAACATGAACTACTCGAACTTGTGTGTATGTGTGTGTGTGCGTGTATGTGTGTGTGTGTGCAGTGGGAATGATGCCACCCAAGAGGTCAATCTAAAATGCGCCGGGGGAGGCCATAAGAAAAATTGTGGAAGGGACATAGTACTTCATTCTACTTTTAACCGCCAAACAGAGCAGAGGAGCTTATGGGCCCCGGAGTGGGGTATTACTAGTTGCTAAAATCCGAAGTGTTATCCTTGAGCGGGTATGTGTCTATATAGATATTTTAAATGTATTCTCCTTCAGAACAATGATTGTTATTTGCATATTTACATGTTTATAATGTACTTCTATACACATACCTTGTTTGAGGATTGAAGAACTATACTGTTATCAGTTATATGAATGATATTTTCTACAGGAACCAAGACTTTAAGAATGTTTACAATTATTTAGCTATTTAATGAATTTACAACTTGACTTACAAAATGTAAGTCAGCGGTTCTCAAGCCCTTGAGACCATGACTACCCTCCAAATGATTTACTGCTTGAGTAGCAAGAATGGAAATCAGTGGTTCTCAGACCTTGGCAGCAATGACACCCCAACATATTAAAACAGCATAGGGAACTATTACACGGTGTTTCTCAAACCATTGTTGACAGTGACCCCAAAATTAAAATACTGCTCAATGGGCATTAGGTGAACCACTGGTTCTCAACCATTTGATGACCCCAGCACCAAACATCACAGTTTGTGAAACTCATTGCCCACATGGGGAAAACCACTGCTGTAAATAAGCAGACAGCCAGATAGAGGTTGAAGACTCCTGATACGCTATAATGTCAGTTAATAAGGAGTATTTCATAGATAATAGATCACACACTGTTACTGAATGGTAATTAGCATTGTGTTAATTTAATTTCTGATGGACGCTTATTGGCCATCAGAGTTAGGAGTTGATTGCTCTTGAAACCACTAATGGGTCTTCAGTTGTTTCATCCACTGTCCCCGCAGGTTACGGTTACAAGGTACTAACCCAGGTAACGGTTACAAGGTACATTCCAGGTTACGGGTCCAGGGTACAAACCAGGTTACGAGTCCACGGTACCAAAAAATACCCCTACCAACCATACCATATTAACCAGATTACCATACCAAATCATATCCTATGAGCCAGCAACCCATTCCTTACTAAACATCCCATAAGCAGAAGAGGTTTTCAGCAGGGTCGACTTACTCCATTCTCATTTGTGATGTGTACTGAGTCCAGGGAAGCAACCTCTGCGACCCTCTGAACCTTTAGAACTGTTTACGCTACCTAAGTGCTGATGCAGACCAAACCAAGAGAGTCCGAACACAAATCATCTTTGCAGCTACTACAGGCCTTGGGAGAGATGAGTATAACACCTACCAGCATTACAACAATAGAAGAGATCTCCTGGTCCATGTGATAACCATAGTAGTGTTTTTTTCTAAACAGTAGAGCGAAACTTTATTTCATATTTATAAGTAGATTCAGATATATGAGAATCTATACTCTTTTATTCAATTTAACTCAACAGCGTCTGTTGTTATTTTTCTTGTTAACCTTATTTGGGCTGTATTTTGTTTTAAACATAAAATCTACCCCTGGGGTTTGAGCCATAATTAAACTAACTTCTAGTGGGTCGGGATATTTTAGTTAATGTGGCTGGACACCAAATTTCCGTTCTCAACCATATGTGCTTTACATAGTCCTTTTGTAGGATTCCTGAGCGAGAATTTATTGTCCAGAAAATATCCTGTTTAGTTGCCAGAGTTCTCTTTGCATTAAGGATTTTTAGTATACTATTTCCAGAATAGAGGTAGTTTCTTCAAACTCGTAGACTTAAAATAAAACATTATTATCTTTATTCTTTCCTTCATACTTTCTCCTCAAAATTACCCCACGACAGTGTCATCAGCTCAAGTTTTTTTCAAAATCTTACTAATTTATGTCTTTAGTTCTTTTCTTTTAATGTCTTTCTAATGTCTATCTTCAGTTCTTTTCTTTAAAACGATTTCTAATTTCTATCTTCAGTTCTTTTCTTTCAAACAGTTTCTAATTTCTGTCTCTATCTCTTTTCTTCCTAATTTCTACTTTCAGTTTTTTCTTTAATTTGTCCTAATTTATGTCTCTAGCTCATTTCTTTCAGTCTTTTAAATTTCATTCTCTATTTTTTTTTTCTTTCAAAGTCTTCCTAATTACTGTCTCTGTGGTAAAGTGGAATTTTATAAATATCTATAGGGGACGTAGTGTACTGACTGAGATCAGCTGTGAAGGTATCTGTATCTAATAGGTGTAGTGTTTTACAGATAACCTTACTTGCTGCTACATATGTATACCTCAGTCAGAATTATTCTGGAATATTGTGATGACTACGTTATATGTCTAGGGTATGTATATGATGAAGTGTAAGTCACAACAACAACAGACAGATAAACAATTTAATTTATTCCACCACACTTGACAACACTGTGACACTCACACACATGAAACATTCTATGAGACTATCTTAAACGAGTCACTGGTAAATTTTCAAATATCAATATGTATTAGGTACTTTTCATTAATATATATGTGTCCTGATTCAAATACAAAGTGAACCAGGAATCACAATCAATTTTAATTACAAGTTATATGTACAGAATTTATCAATATGAATCTTGTAGTGACATATTTTATTAATCTTATCCTATGTGTGTCAGTTGTGTAGTAGTAATATGAGGTAATACTGGTGTTGTTTTTTTCAAGCTATATTGTTATTGGTCATCATGACTTCACGTGTTTGTTTCTGTTGGAACTAGTATTGGAGATGTTCTCAGTTCCTTTCATTAAAACAATTAATTTCCCCTCTTATTTTAATAAAATGTCAGTTTAAGATGGGGGTACATAATGTTGAGCTCCGCTGGCCACATAGTCTTAACTTTCGTGATGGCGGCAGGAAAAGACTCCTCTGCTCGATTGCTCCCCTGTGTTCTGGAGACACCTCACTGTTTGCTATATGGACCAAGGAGTATGCTGTCCGCCTCTGGATTCAGCAAAGCTCTGACCAGGTACTGCTCAATAGCTTTAGGACCACAGTCCCTGAAACAAGAAGGTTGTACCTCCTACTTCAGAACTAATTTATACTCTATTTCTACACTGAGCACAATACATAACAAACACTGAGTTCAGAGCGGTAGGCCAACTGCTATCTTCATCTGAAACAATTTTCACCAGTATATTCCTCCCTAATGGTTACTACGCCTCTGCAATTCCAGCATTATTTCTTTCTAGTCAATAATATAGGTGTCAGTGTACTGTTTGGCAATTCCATGTAGTTTTACTTTCCTCCGACACCTTCTGTTCAGGCTGGAGCATATATAGGCTTTACCTCATGTTCGCTACTGAACCACACATATACACAGACATAAATTATCAATTTACATTCAATTTTCATTAAAAGATATCAAATACTTCAAGCTTACCACAATTCATGGAATAATACACAGTTACGTTGACTGGCACTGATTATATAGCACAATTTCGATCTGCCGATGTCCCAGGCTTTTATTTTAGAAAAAATAGGCACTGGTGCTCAACGCACTGGTTCTGTAGTAAGTTTATTACAAGATGTGGCCCGGAACAGACGCCCTGAATTGAGTATATTGGCAGCTCTAACCAATCATGCCATGTTTAAATACTTTTCAAAAAAATATTACCCTTCTCACGTTTCCCCTAACAACACAAGATAGTATTTATAGCCCGACTAATCGTGTTTAGCCTTACATTTCTTGCGCTCCAATCAAATAGGAGGTAACATGTCAGCCTATTTCCCGTACAATGGTGGGGGTGAAAATCTGCCACTGAGCGATTCTGATTTGGGTGTTGTCTGACACCCTCACTATTTTATTTTGGCTATTATTTGGTAATTCCTAGATTATTTGCGTAACGTTTAACATATTATTTGTCAGCAAGTCCTAAGGAACCCAAATATATATATTTAATGGAGCCAATATGCATTTTTTTCAAGGATAGTCGTGCTGTTACTACCTCCTCACTTCCAAACTTTAGGGTGTCTGGGTACTGTCATGTTTTCAAACGTAAACCAGTATAATGTCATATTTCCTAATAAGAATTGTGTAAGTTTTTTAAAACCTAACTCTGGTATGGGTAGTGTTTTTTATCACTGTCGATTTGAAAAAAGCTAGTGCATGTGGCCTTACACGCGTGATGGCAGCAATTGTGTATCGCGCGACGCGTGTTTAGTGTTGCCTGTGTCCCTGCTTTCAGCCCTCCCTTCTTTCTATCTTTAGTCCATCTGTCTTTCGTTTTTGGTAACGTAGTGTATAAATGACATGAATGGAATTTTAAATCTAGGTCAACTTGCGTATCTCAAGGTTTTTCTTAGATAGGCAGTACATGTTTTATTGTGTTGGGGAAACGGGTGTATGCTGCAGAAGGCTTGGACAATCTACGTGAAACTTTAGAATTGGCAGACGACGGAGAAAACAAGGGGGATTTCGAGTACAGTCATTGTGACAGCACTGTTCTTTACCATTCTTCTTTCCTTTTATTAAATTTATTTGTTAGGCTTTACATTTACGTTTTAATTTATATATGTGGATTAGAATATTTCACGACATCTCCCCTCTTAAAACAGACATCTTATGTCAGTCCTTTATTCTATATACACATAGATAAATGTAAGTCAACTTGACTTTACTCTGCTGTTGTGCTATCATGGTTTTATGTAGTTGGGTCCATTCAGAGTAGGCACTACTCATGAAATCTGCCTCAGACTTCTACAACCAATAATATATTTCGGTTATGTTACTGAACAGCCGCAAGTGTGACTGCTTGTCTTAATGCTGCTTCACAACCCGTATTCACCATTTCTCTTCTCTGAGTCTGCGCAATGACATGTCCAGAGAACATTAGATTTTCCTCAAAATGTACGTTATGAGGAGATAACATATACCTGGTGATAGCAGAGTTTTCGTAGTGGATCCCATAATCTTCTTATTAGCCTGTATGAAACATTCGGAATATCCTCAATCAAAGAGGCAACTCAGGGATTCATTACGTTCCTCCGAAATGTTTACATCCAACAATTTTGTCTGATCTCAGGTTTTACTGGAATCTGATAGTATCCTTTACTCAGATCCACTTTTGAGAAATATTTAGCTTTATTTAGTCTGGCAAACAGCTGATTTGTATCCGGCAATGGATCCACCTGTCCTTCTGTAATAGCATTCAGTCTCCTGTAATCTATACAGAGTCTATGTTCTCCAGAGGGCTTCCTTAAGAGTACAACACCGGAACTATACGAAGATTCACTGTGTGAAATAATTCCTTCCTTCAACAAATAGTCTATCTCTTCCTTCAAAGCTTTCTCCTTAGCAAAAGGAATCGAATATGGTTTCATACAGACAGGTGTGGGGTCTATCAGTTTCATATCATATTCCAATAATTTTGTATGCCCTGGTCGGTCTGTTAACACCTCTGCATGATTATTTAGAACCTGTTGCACTCTCTCTTTCTAAGTTTTCGTTAAATGTGTACTGATTTTCACCTGTGCTGCTGTCTCACAGGGGTGTAATGGATATTCAAATGATGAAAGTGGTTCCTTTTTCATCTCCATGGCGATGGACAAGGTCAACAAGTGTGTCTCTTCCTGATGTTCTCTTTCCAAATATTTCTTCAGGAGATTCACATGATAGATTTTTTCTTTCCCCTTCTTATCTATCTTATAATTTGTTCTAGACACCTTCTCTAGAACTGTATATGGACCCTGCCATCCAATTTGTAACTTATTCTGACTCCCGGGCAAAAGAAGCAGTACTTTCTCTCCCACAGTCAAATTTCTGTCTTTCGCCTTCCTGTTATAATAGGCAGCATGTTTCTTCCTGGCTTGTTTCAAATTTTCATTGGCAAGTTTCCAGCCAGTTTTTAAACGAGTGGTCAGCTCATTCACATATTGGTATGAGGATGTAATGTTTTCCTCTGCCTTTTCATCAGTCCACGTTCTTAACAAAGCTACATATGGACCTTTAATTTTGTGGACCTATTTGTCCATGCACCGGTATGGTCTCTTCCACTCGAAGCTTTATAGTGATGATTTTTCTTCCCAGAATTATCATTCACAAAACGACCGCTACCAATTTTCTTTTGGGGCTTTCTCCCCACTTAAAATTCTTGATGAGAGATTTCCTCTCTACATCTTCTTCCTCCAGTTTGTTTAAGTCCGATTGAGGGATTTTCGGCTTATCCTGGGGTAAGACATCCTTTTGCACTCTCCGCATAGTGGCCATTGTAAAACAGTTAAGTGAAGCTTGTCCGTGAAAAGGGGCTTCCCATTCCATTTGGTCCACTTTATCAAATTTATTTTTCTTTTTATTATCAGGCCTAATTTTGCCCCGTGGCGTGTCCAGGTCCTGATCAATGTTCCCACTTGTGGGTGTTCCCTCATGTGCTATGCTACACCTTTCTACAAAATTCTCAATGTCCCATCTTGCTTTGGGCCAATAATAATTGTGAGCCACCTTTTGAATGATGGTACCTATCTTCTCATGGTCCCCATCTGGTTTCACATGTAGGCTCCTTATTAATTCTGCCCTATATCTTTTAGGAAGTACCAGCTGTCCCTGACCTTTGGATCTAGCTCCAGTCTTCCTATACATCAACTTGTTTTTCATGTAAAAATCTCCCTTGCCTGGAGTTATATGACAAGTTGACAATTTTCTGAAACAAGGCTTGAGTTTTATCCCCAGCCTGTGCCTTCCTCATCTCTTCTGGAGTGGTATCTAACATAATATCCTCCTCCTGTCTTGAGGTCGACCTGACCTGAAGGGTGGCCATATACACAGGTTTCCTTCTGCAACGGTCAGTGTCATGATTGTCCATCTGACAATTTTTACACCACCTTTTTCCTTGGTTGAAAGATTTTCTTTCATCATATTTCCTTTCATCGAATTGTGGGGTTTTATTTTTATTGTCATACCGTGGCCTATCAAATTGGTGCTTACCTTTGTTTTGATCCCTAGGATCAAATTTATTAAAGTTCTGTGGTGCCCTAAAATTATCCACCTGTTTCTTTTTATTACCTGTTACCTCTGCTTGAGCTGCTTGATACCTTTCAGCAACATTTAGCAACTCACCCAGCCTCTCTGCACCTTGTTCCATGAGAAACTTTCTCAGGTCTGGAGCCATGGACTCTCTTAATTGCTCTATAAGGACCATTTCCTTAAGATCTTGGGTTTTCCCCAGAGAAGTCCATTTCTCCAAGTATGTCTCTATTCGTGCAGAGAACTGGTGATAGGTTTCACCTGACAGTAGTTTAGCATTCCTAAATTTTTTCCTATAAAATTCTGCATTCTTTTCATATCTTAACAAAAGAGCCTGCTTTAGCATGTCATAATTTTCCTGATCACCTCTGCTCATTTTAGCAAAAACTTCATAAGCTGCCCCACGAAGCCCTTGAGATAACTTTAAGCTCCACCTTTCTCTCTCTAACCCATACGTGGTAGCTAATAGTTCATACCTATTTAGATAGCTCTCAATATCATCGTCTTTCTCAACAAAATGATCTAAATGAAAATTCATAGCTGAGGTTGAGGCTCCTTGGCTAGCAGTGGCATCAGAGGCAAAGGGACTGGCACCATTTTCAGGAGCATGGCCTTGAAACTCAAACTCCCTTAGTCGTAACTCATGTTCCCTTTGTAATCTCTTCTCCTCCTTTTCTGCTTCCCTCTCTGCAGCAATCTTCTTTCTTCTGCTTCCCTGTCTGCAGCTAATTTCTTCTCGTCCCTTTCTGCAGCTAATTTCTTCTCTTCCCTTTCTGCAGCCTGTCTTCTTTCCTCTGCTTCCAATGCTTTAGCCTCTTTGTCAGCCTCAATCTGCAACCTCTTAGCCTCAGCCTCAATCTGCAACCTCTTAATCTCTGTCAGCTTCTTCTCTTATCTTCGGCCTCTTTCAGATTCTAATTTTCTTTCGGCTCTTTTTCTAATCTTCTTTCTTCCGTTCAATATATTTGTCACATTCAGCAGTGACATAAGCAATCATAATTTGCCCGTCCATTCCTAACTCTTTCGCAGTCTGTACAGCAGCAGATCGAAATTTTGCCAAGTCGCCATTGTCTAACATTGAATGTAAAACAATTCAATCTATCAATATTTTATCTAAGGACACTACAGGCACTGAGAGCTCAGCCTTATTTAATTCCACCCAAGGATACCTTTTAATTCTTATTATTCCCTGAAGTGAATTACCCCCAATATTTTTAATAGGGAAAGATTCAAAATCCCGAGAGCGAGACCCCAATATATGTGGTAAAGTGGGATTTTATAAATATCTATAGGGGACTTAGTGTACTGACTGAGATCAGCTGTGAAGGTATCTGTATCTAATAGGTGTAGTGTTTTACAGATAACCTTACTTGCTGCCACATATTTATACCTCAGTCAGAATTATTCTGGAATATTGTGATGACTACGTTATATGTCTAGGGTATGTATATGATGAAGTGTAAGTCACAACAACAACAGACAGATAAACAATTTAATTTATTCCACCACACTTGACAACACTGTGACACTCACACACATGAAACATTCTATGAGACTATCTTAAACGAGTCACTGGTAAATTTTCAAATATCAATATGTATTAAGTGCTTTTCATTAATATATATGTGTCCTGATTCAAATACAAAGTGAACCAGGAATCACAATCAATTTTAATTACAAGTTATATGTACAGAATTTATCAATATGAATCTTGTAGTGACATATGTTATTAATATTATCCTATGTGTGTCAGTTGTGTAGTAGTAATATGAGGTAATACTGGTTTTGTTTTTTCAAGCTATGTTGTTATTTGTCATCATGACTTCACGTGTTTGTTTCTGTTGGAACTAGTATTGGAGATGTTCTCAGTTCCGTTCATTAAAACAATTAATTTCCCCTCTTATTTTTATACAATGTCAGTTTAAGATGGGGTTACATAATGTTGAGCTCCGCTGGCCACATAGGCTTAACTTTCGTGATGGCGGCAGGAAAGACTCCTCTGCTCGATTGCTCCCCTGTGTTCTGGAGACACCTCACTGTTTGCTATATGGACCAAGGAGTATGCTGTCCGCCTCTGGATTCAGCAAAGCTCTGACCAGGTACTGCTCAATAGCTTTAGGACCACAGTCCCTGAAACAAGAAGGTTGTACCTCCTACTTCAGAACTAATTTATACTCTATTTCTACACTGAGCACAATACATAACAAACACTGAGTTCAGAGCGGTAGGCCAACTGCTATCTTCATCTGAAACAATTTTCACCAGTATATTCCTCCCTAATGGTTACTACGCCTCTGCAATTCCAGCATTATTTCTTTCTAGTCAATAATATAGGTGTCAGTGTACTGTTTGGCAATTCCATGTAGTTTTACTTTCCTCCGACACCTTCTGTTCAGGCTGGAGCATTATATAGGCTTTACCTCATGTTCGCTACTGAACCACACATATATACAGACATAAATTATCAATTTACATTCAATTTTCATTAAAAAGATATCAAATATTTCAAGCTTACCACAATTCATGGAAATAATACACAGTGACGTTGAATGGCAATGAATATAGCACAACATCGATCTGCCGATGTCCCAGGCTTTTATTTAGAACAATATGCACTGGTGCTCAACGCACTGTTTCTTAGTAGGTTTATTACAAGATGTGGCCCGGAACAGACGCCCTGAATTGAGTATATTGGCAGCTCTAACCAATCATGCCATGTTTACACAGCTTTTCAAAAAAGTACTCCTACTCACGTTTCCCCTAACAACAAAGAAGTAGTATTTATAGTCCGACTAATCGTGTTTAGCCTTACATTTTTTCCTCCAATCAAATAGGAGGTAACATGACAGCCTATTTCCGTACAATGGTGGGGTGAAAATCTGCCACTGAGCGATTCTGATTCTAGTGTTGTCTGACATCCCTCACTATTTCTTTTGGCTATAATTTGGTAATTCCTAGACTATTTGCGTAACGTTTTTAACATATTTGTCAGCAAGTCCTAAGGAACCCAATTATATATATTTAATGGAGCCACTATGCATTTTCTTCTAGATAGTCGTGCTGTTATACCTCCTCACTTCCAAACTTAGTGTTGTCTGGGTACTGTCATGTTTTCAACGTAAACCGTATAATGTCATATTTCCTAATAAGAATTTGTACGTTTTTTAAAACCCACTCTGGTATGGTAGTGTTTTTTATCACTGTCGATTTGAAAAAGCTAGTGCATGCAGTAGCATGTGGCCTTACACGCGTGATGGCAGCAATTGTGTATCGCGCGACGCGTGTTTAGTGTTGCATGTGTGCGTGCTTTCAGCCCCTCCCTTCTTTCTATCTTTAGTCCATCTGTCTTTCGTTTTTTTAGTAACGTAGTGAATAAAAAGACATGATTGGAATTTAAATCTAGGTCAGCCTGCGTATCTCAAGGTTTTTCTTAGAAATGCAGCACATGTTTTATCGTAGAAAGCGGGTATTGAAGCAGTAGGCTTTTACTATCAACGTGAAACGTTACAATTTGCAGACGAAGGAGAAAACAACGGGGATTTCGAGTACAGTCATTGTGACAGCACTGTTCTTTACCATTCTTCTTTCCTTTTATTAAATTTATTTGTTAGGCTTTACATTTACGTTTTAATTTATATATGTGGATTAGAATATTTCACGACATCTCCCCTCTTAAAACAGACATCTTATGTCAGTCCTTTATTCTATATACACATAGATAAATGTAAGTCAACATGACTTTACTCTGCTGTGGTGCTATCATGGTTTTATGTAGTTGGGTCCATTCAGAGTAGGCACTACTCATGAAATCTGCCTCAGACCTCTACAACCAATAATATTTTTCGGTTATGTTACTGAACAGCCGCAAGTGTGACTGCTTGTCTTAATGCTGCTTCACAACCCGTATTCACCATTTCTCTTCTCTGAGTCTGCGCAATGACATGTCCAGAGAACATTAGATTTTCCTCAAAATGTACGTTATGAGGAGATAACATATACCTGGTGATAGCAGAGTTTTCGTAGTGGATCCCATAATCTTCTTATTAGCCTGTATGAAACATTCGGAATATCCTCAATCAAAGAGGCAACTCAGGGATTCATTACGTTCCTCCGAATTGTTTCCATCCAACAATTTTGTCTGATCTCAGGTTTTACTGGAATCTGATAGTATCCTTTACTCAGATCCACTTTTGAGAAATATTTAGCTTTATTTAGTCTGGCAAACAGCTGATTTGTATCCGGCAATGGATCCACCTGTCCTTCTGTAATAGCATTCAGTCCCTGTAATCTATACAGAGTCTATGTTCTCCAGAGGGCTTCCTTAAGAGTACAACACCGGAACTATACGAAGATTCACTGTGTGAAATAATTCCTTCCTTCAACAAATAGTCTATCTCTTCCTTCAAAGCTTTCTCCTTAGCAAAAGGAATCGAATATGGTTTCATACAGACAGGTGTGGGGTCTATCAGTTTCATATCATATTCCAATAAGTTTGTATGCCCTGGTCGGTCTGTTAACACCTCTGCATGATTATCTAGAACCTGTTGCACTCTCTCTTTCTGAGTTTTCGTTAAATGTGTACTGATTTTCACCTGTGCCGCTGTCTCACAGGGGTGTAATGGATATTCAAATGATGAAAGTGGTTCCTTTTTCATCTCCATGGCGATGGACAAGGTCAACAAGTGTGTCTCTTCCTGATGTTCTCTTTCCAAATATTTCTTCAGGAGATTCACATGATAGATTTTTTCTTTCCCCTTCTTATCTATCTTATAATTTGTTCTAGACACCTTCTCTAGAACTGTATATGGACCCTGCCATCCAATTTGTAACTTATTCTGACTCCCGGGCAAAAGAAGCAGTACCTTCTCTCCCACAGCCAAATCTCTGTCTTTCGCCTTCCTGTTATAATAGGCAGCATGTTTCTCCTGGCTTGTTTCAAATTTTCATTGGCAAGTTTCCAGCCAGTTTTTAACCGAGTGGTCAGCTCATTCACATATTGGTATGAAGATGTAATGTTTTCCTCTGCCTTTTCATCAGTCCACGTTCTTAACAGAGCTTCGAGTGGACCTTTTATTGTGTGGACCTATTTGTCCATGCACCGGTATGGTCTCTTCCACTGGAAGCGCTATAGTGATGATTTTTCTTCCCAGAATTATCAAGCACAAAACGACCGCTACCAATTTTCCTCTTGGGGCTTTCTCCCCACTTAAAATTCTTGATGAGAGATTTCCTCTCTACATCTTCTTCCTCCAGTTTGTTTAAGTCCGATTGAGGGATTTTCGGCTTATCCTGGGGTAAGACATCTTTTTGCACTCTCTGCATAGTGGCCATTGTAAAACAGTTAAGTGAAGCTTGTCCGTGAAAAGGGGCTTCCCATTCCCTTTGGTCCACTTTATCAAATTTATACTTCCTTTTATTGTCAGGCCTAATTTTGCCCCTTGGCGTGTCCAGGTCCTGATCAATGTTCCCACTTGTGGGTGTTCCCTCATGTGCTATGCTACACCTTTCTACAAAATTCTCAATGTCCCACCTTGCCTTGGGCCAATAATAATTTTATAACGCAAGGGCAACAACTGCTTGTAATTTATAGTCACTTTTCTCGGTAAGCATTTGTCTTCTCGCGTTGGTATCGAATGCAGTTAACTTTTGAGCTGTGGTCATTTTTGCGCTGGACTGCGCATGACTTGTCTTGTTGTTTGGTCGATCGGTTTCCGCCCACGACTAGTGGGAGTGAGCGATTTGGAATGGCGAAAGAGATGCCTCGTTGAAGAGGGGATCTCCGCTATTTTTTGTTCTGTCAGGGATGTGTAGTCCTCTTAATGGATATTTCGTTTATTCGAGATAATACCTCTAGTGTTTCCCACATGTCGGGAGGCGTGATATTTCTGTGTATTTCATGAAAGCAAGGTAAATTGACTTTTTTCATTAACTCTATCGATTTTGGGTCGTGAACGATTTCGATTCATAGCCTGTCTCCGAAAGTCGTCGTCACGAGATGTTCTTTCCCAGCTCACATGTCGCTGCATTGTACTGCATCGGTTGATGCATGTACCAAGGACCATTACTTGCTACTTTGTTAAATGAACTAGGTTTAGAAAACCTTTATTATCTAGAGGATATTCTTGAGGACATTATTTATACTTCGGCAGACGTGTCTGTCTTGCTGAAGTCAAACTAAGGAGAGTGAACTGATCTCATACATCTGGTTATCTCCTGGCTGTTATAGAAAAGGATGGAGTTTTTCACCTGACTACATTTACAGCACTTTGAAATATAACATGCATCTGACTCATCATTGTAATGCTGTCTACCGTCTATTGCTGTATTGAATGTTGCTGTGATAATGACTGTTTGATGTGCCTACACATTTGCGTAACCATTTTGTCACTGTGGCGTCCACAATAAATAATGAAGAAAAAACGTCAACGGCTGTTTCAAGACTCATTGACTTTATACGTCGTGAGTTTACTGACGTCCTATGTGGATTGCCCTTTTATTGTTGTATGAACATTGTTTTGACTGAACACATCTACACACTACACAAAACCAGACATGCGGATACCATCCATCATCATATGGCATCACGCATCATTTGGTGGCCATAAGCTGGTTTGATTCTGGTACCAGCAAACACGGGGTCCCTTACCCACTTCATTTTCAACAAGAATTCATCAGCATCCTTCAAGAAATTAACATTCTTCAATACAGTCAACATCTTCAAAATTTTCAAAGTACTCGGCGTTGCCCGGTAAAAGTCAAAATTTCAATTTTTTGACGGAAACAAGAATTTGACAGTACCCGGCGTTGTTACATGTTGCCGGATAACTCGGACTGCTGTTATCTTTTACGGAAGTCAAGCAAGTTGCTGCTGTCAAGGTTCCAGTGCTGTCGTTTTTTGAGAAGGTCAAGTGCCGGTTGAAACGGGTTGTTTTCTGAAGAAGGCCAAGTACCGATTTCCATCAACTTACTTTTGGATTAGAAGGTCAAGTGCCGAAACAACTCAACACACAGTATTTCAGAAGCTCTTGTACCATCGTGTTAGCAGTGGAAGCAGTTCAGATGTGCCATCATCGTTGGAGCTTCGCTCTTTAGGACGTTGATTGACATCCGTTTTTTTTCTGCTGTTCTACGATTGGAAGCCTATAAGTTAAGTGGCCTGTTTGTATGTAAACTGTGCCCTTGTACTTCTGCTGAGTCTTCTGTGTATCATCTCATTCTATATGTTATATGTTTATATGTTATTCGTATATTTATATGTTTATATTTCAGCGGGTTCTCGGTTGGGTGGTGTCTCCGTAGATTATGCCACGTCATAGAGGTCGTCTATTGTGAGCGTTTTCTGTAGGGTTTGCAAATTTCCGATACTGGAATTTGCTAAGCGACTTCTGTTGCTATTTATGTTAGCTGTGATGACATGTTTTTAATATTGTTTTCGTTATTATTTCGCATTCTTTAGTTTTGTTTTGATTTGTTTGTATTTGTTAGCCTACTCTTGTCTATAATTTAGTTTCATACAACATTTTTGTTTATACACTGTGGTGTCATGTATTTTGTTTAATTCTATCGCAGATATCGTCACATTTTTTTGTGATATTTCATTAATTTCTGCTTTATTTTTAGTTGATTTCTGCGAAAGTTTTTGTATTGTTGCTGATCTTTGTTATTGTTTACATTGTTATTGTTTACATTGTTTTGTATTGTTTACATTTTCAATGTTTACATTCTGCATGTGTTTACATAGTCATTGTTTACAGTTATAGTAATTAGTTAATGGGCTATGCTAATGCACTGTTACTACTACACTGATGATAAATGAATGATGAATAGTGTCGTGCACTATTGAATGAGAAGTGCACTTATGATCAAGAATTGAGTGCTGATATTTCATATACAAGTTCTTTGATTGGAGACTTGTTTCCCACAGAGACTGGGATAATATAAGGTGATGTGAATATACAAGTGCTTAATTAAGACTTGTTACACTTAGGTTTGAAATAAATTAGTTAATTATTTCAGGTTTTGGACTCATATGTTAGACAACATGTCTACATTTGAGCACTTTATTGAGCAGGGTAAATTGCTTGGGAAGACTGGTGATAAGTTAGAAGAATTTGCAACTGCTCGATATGATAAAGCAATGGAAGCTGAACAAAAGAAACTGCAGATGCAGGTGGATGAAAAGAGATTCCAAATGGAAATGGAAAAACAAAAAAGGGAATCAGAAGCTGAGGAGAGAAAACTCCAGCTACAGCTAGAGGCTGAGAATAAAAGACTTGAAAAAGAAGCTGAGAATAAAAGACTTGAAAAAGAAGCTGAAAATAAAAGACTTGAAAAAGAAGCTGAAAATGAAAGACTTCAAATGCAGGCTGAGGAAAGAAGATTACAGAGAGAGTCTGATGAGAGGAAAGCAAAAATGGAACATGAAGAAAAACTCTTAGCTTTAGAGTTGGAGAAATTGAAATTGACGAGCATGAGTAATGGTAATGATTCAAACAAGGGTTCATCTTCTGGGAAGGCTAATAATGATACTTTTAAGATTAAGTTACCAACATTTAGTCCTTCCAGTGATGACATAATGTTCTATCTGGACAGATTTGAACAAGCATGTACAGCTCATAACATAGACAAAGCAAAATATGTTTATCAGTTATCAGGGATACTGACAGGTAAAGCTCTAAGTATATTAAATATGGTGGATGAACCTGACAAGAACAATTATGAGGTTGTCAGGGCCGCTTTGTTAAAGAAATATCAGCTTAACGAAGACGGCTATCGTCTACAATTTAAAAACATGTTACCTGAAAATGGAGTTGAATTCTCCGAGTTTATTGCAAGAATACGCATTACTTTCTCACGATGGGTTGAACTATCTAAGACGGAAAAAAACTTATGAAGGACTTATGGACTTAATACTTAGAGACAAAGTCATGTCGTCTGTCAATGAGTCTTTCCTTGCTTTCCTTCATGAACGTAAACCTAAAACAATAAAAGAAATGGAAGATTTCTGTTGCCAATACGTAACTGCGCACCCACACATAACCATGGGTAACTCTAAGGTGAAAGAAGGTTTACCAGTTGCTTCGGCAGCTCCGTATGGTCAAAACTTTGCTCGTAGATCCCAACAAAATTTTGATAGAAAGGGCAGCGGTAATTTCTGTCAAAATCATGGAAATCAATTTCATGGTGATTCTTCTTCGAAGAATTGGAGACAACCTGATAGTACTCGTTACTATCACCCTAATAATTATAAGCATTTCAAAAGAGGATATGGTAATAGAGGTTATTCCTGCCGAAGACCTCAAAACCAAACAAATAGATGTTCGCATCAATGTGAACATGATAGTAATCGTGGAAACTGGAATTCGAACCAGGATAACAATTACAATAGAGACAATAATAACTGCAGAGATAATAATAACTCTGATAACTTCAGAGGTAATAATAGTCGGGGTAGATCTCAACACAAAAAAAAGAGATATCAGCAGGCTAATGCTGTACAACAGGAAACTGAGGGAGCCTGTAATCATGTTGTTGATAGTAAAAACTTTGACGCTGTCACTGGTTCTGCTTTTGACTTTGAGAGAGCAAACAAATGCCCCCAATGCAGTACTTTATTCGAACCGGGTACCATAACTACTTTGAGTTGTGGTCACCCACTTCCCGCTCTTCCTGCTGCTGTTGCGCATGACGGGAGGGGTTCTTTAATTCTACATAAGGGTCTTGTTAATGATACTCCGGTCTCACTACTTTTCGATTCCGGATGCACCACTATTGGTGTTAGACAATCGCTTGTAGATCCATCTTGTGCTACAGGAAGGGTTATTAAATGTGTCACATTTGGCGGCACTCTAGAAAAATATCCTACTGCTGTAATTCGCATTGCCACTCCTTTCTTTACTGGAGATGTGCATGCTTGTCTCTTACCTAATCCTATTGCGGACCTTATTATTGGTCGTATTCACGGAGTTAGGGAGTGTACCCCACAGCAGATTGCTGCTTGGGAAGATAATAACATGCAAGCTACAAATGCAGTAGTTACAAGAGCACAAGCTCTACAAACACCCGAAACTTCACTGAATAGTGATAATGAAGTTGATAGCCAAGATAGTCACTTAGTGATCACTCGTGACTCTTTCATAAAATTGCAAGAAGAAGATCCTTCTTTAAAAAAATTCTTCGTTCTTGCGAAGAAAGGTGATCCGAATCAGGATACAAATAGAAAATCTTGGATTGCAATGAGAAACGGCGTACTTGTACGTATGGTACAAGATTCGGCTACGTCGGCACATTCGCAAATTCTTGTTCCCAAGAGCATGAGAGTCCAAATATTGCAACATGCTCATGACTCGCAATGTGCTGGACATATGGGTTTTGCCCGTACGAAGTCGAGAGTCCTTGCGGCTTTCTTTTGGCCTTTTGTCAATAAGGACATTCGTATTTACTGCCGATCATGCAAGGTATGTCAGGAGGTCAAATCTAGAGGACCACGACATGCTGCGCCTATCCAGGCTGCTGACATTCCTATTCGGCCGTTTCAGAAAATGGCCATAGATATTATTGGCCCTTTTAAGGTCAAGTCGGCCAGAGGACATCAGTTTATCCTTACATGTGTCGATATGTGCACACGTTGGCCAGAGGCTATTCCTCTTAAGAGCATATCTACTACAGATATCGCAGATGCTCTTTGGTTGATATTTTCTCGCTTGGGGTTCCCCAGAGAAATATTGTCAGACCATGGCACTCAACTCATATCTGACACTATGTCACAGGTAATGTCTACCTTACATATTGAACGATCTCTCAGTAGTATCTACCATCCTATGTCTAATGGGTTAGTTGAGCGTCTGAATAGAACGCTCAAGACTTTGCTTGGTAAGATAACTGAAGATCATCCTCAAGATTGGGACAGGGTTTTACCCGCGGCTCTCTTTGCCTATAGAGAAGTCCCTAATGAACACACAGGATTTTCTCCCTTCGAACTTGTCTTTGGCGCGCGTCCACGCGGCCCTATGTCTTTATTACACGATCTCATCACTGCCGATGATATTAGCGATGAAACTCAATCCTCATATGAGTATGTCATTGCTCTTAGACAAAAGATCATTGAGGCATGTAAGCTAGCAACTGCTTCATCAGAAATTGCTAAAGAGAAGGCAAGGCAGTTTGCTAACAAGAATAGATGTCTACGACAACTTTGTCCAGGTGACAAAGCATTCGTCCTACTCCCCAGTAGGGAAAATAGACTTCTTATTGCATGGAAAGGTCCGTATGCAATAGTCTCTCGGATTTCCGATGTTGACTATGTGGTCGATATTGATGGAAAGCATAAAACTTTCCACATAAACATGCTTTCGGAATTTCACGAACGTCCGGACTATTTGCTGCCTATTTTCCAGGCAACGGATGATGCTCCTGCACCTCACGGTCATTATTCATCCCTGTCTGTCATTCAGGATGAGGAAGCTACCTTCTCTGATGTCAACCTTCCCCTTCCAGTGGTTCCATTACATTCTACGGAATCTTGGAAAAACGTTTCTGTTTCTCCTAATCTTTCTGGTGACGAACATCGACAAGTCTCGTCGATGTTACAAACATTTCAGGATGTTCTCACTGACATTCCTGGACACACAGATGTCATAGAACATGACATAATTCTTACCGACAATAATCCAATTAGGGTTAGGCCGTATCCTATTCCTATACACTTTCAGTCGCAAGTGGAAAAGGAATTGGATGAAATGATTCAATTAAATATAATTGAACCATCGACTTCACCATATTCTTCTTCCATGGTTATTGTCCGGAAGAAGGATAAGAACATACGAATTTGCGTTGATTATCGCAAATTGAATCAGGTCACAAAGTTCGACGCTGAACCGATGCCTTTGTTAGAAGATCTACTGATTAGACTTTCTAATTCTAGATTCTTCACTAAACTTGACTTGTCTAAAGGTTATTGGCAAGTGCCTTTAGCAGAGCATGCCAAACCTCTTACTGCTTTTTCTACACCTAGGGGTCTATTTCAATGGAATGTTATGCCTTTTGGTCTCATGAACGCCCCTGCCACTTTCGTTCGCATGATGCGTCGAATTCTGTCACATCGTTCGGATGTCATCGCATACTTAGATGACATCTGTCTCTTCAGTGATACCTGGGAAGATCACTATTTAGGGTTATATGACTTACTGTCCACTCTACGTGAGAATAATTTGACAGCAAAACCTTCTAAAGCTTTTGTTGGTTTTTTGGTGAAATCTCTTTCCTGGGTCATCGTGTTGGTCATGGTCTCTTGAAGACAGAAGACCACAATACTTCCAAAATACTGAACATCTCTGTTCCTAAAACGAAGAAACAAGTTAGGAGTCTCTTAGGTTTAATTCAATTTTATGGGAGATTTATTCCAAATTTATCTTCGATCATGGCACCTCTATCAACATTGTTGAAGAAAGGTTCGCCTAATCTGGTCCGTTGGTCTGAAGAATGCCAATCTTCACTAGACCAAATCAAGAATATATTTTCTTCTCCTCCCATCTTAAGATTACCTACTCTTGATAGGACTTTTGTTCTTCGGAGTGATGCTTCATCCACTGGGATTGGAGCAGCACTGATGCAAGAATATGCAAATACTCTGCATCCTGTTATGTACATTTCTAGAAAACTAAATGCGGCAGAGAGGAACTACTCGGTTTTAGACCGTGAGTTGTTAGCGATGGTTTGGTCAATTCTAAAACTACAAAGATTCCTCCTGGGCGCACATTTCATTCTAGAGACTGATCAAAAGCTCTTACAGCTATTCAGACTAAGAATTTGAAGAGTTCGAGATCCACTCGATATGCTATAGCTCTTCAACCTTTTCACTTCACGGTACGAGCTATCCGTGGTGCGGATAATGTGATGGCTGACATTTTGTCTAGATGCCCACATGACTCCAACTAATACTTCTGTCCTATATTTCTATATATTACAGAGTCATAACACACCTATATTTCTACAATAGATTAGCACATCTGTACTTACTTTATATGTACACACTATCGTGCTTTGTTGTCATCTTCTTCTGTTCGTTTTTTAAGATGATAGAGGAGGACTGAGTAGTTAATATAAGGGCCGTTAGTTTACTAAACAGCCACAATTATTAATAATGTATTGTACCTTATGAAGCATATTAGTTATTAATTAGCATTATATTGCTTGTACTTTCTCAGAATGTCATTGTTGAGCTGAGGACTTACCTTACGAGTTCTAGATTGTGTACTTACCCTCGGAATACCAGAGCATATATCCTGGATCGTCATGTAGTTTAACTTTACTATGTACTTATTTCATTACATGTCAAAGAATGTACTATTTAAATTTTCATATCAGATTTGTACATCCATTTTTAAAGACAATATTAGAGTATGCTGTTTAATGATGATTATAGTAACTTGCATACGTATATTGTGTTTACATGCTAACGTGATGTGTGTTGGTGACACCTCCCCGATGTGAATATTTTTTGAGACATATTTATTTTTCTGTTGAGGTATATCCTCACCAGACACTCTATAATTAGCCTATTGTTTGGCAATTTAATTAATTATCAGCGCATAATTCGTGCGTTTTGAGCCGCTTATCGCATGCTCTTTGATATTTAAAAAAAAAAAAATATGTTCCACATTTTTTTTTTATCGGGAGGAGGTGGTGATATGTTGCGTGATAAATTCTCGCAACATCGTTTTTTACAATATCTATTTTATAACGCAAGGGCAACAACTGCTTGTAATTTATAGTCACTTTTCTCGGTAAGCATTTGTCTTCTCGCGTTAGTATCGAATGCAGTTAACTTTTGAGCTGTGGTCATTTTTGCGCTGGACTGCGCATGACTTGTCTTGTTGTTTGGTCGATCGGTTTCCGCCCACGACTAGTGAAGTGAGCGATTTGGAATGGCGAAAGAGATGCCTCGTTGAAGAGGGGATCTCCGCTATTTTTTGTTCTGTCAGGGATGTGTAGTCCTCTTAATGGATATTTCGTTTATTCGAGATAATACCTCTAGTGTTTCCCACATGTGGGAGGCGTGATATTTCTGTGTATTTCATGAAAGCAAGGTAAATTGACTCTTTCATTAACTCTATTGATTTTGGGTCGTGAACGATTTCGATTCATAGCCTGTCTCCGAAAGTCGTCGTCACGAGATGTTCTTTCCCAGCTCACATGTCGCTGCATTGTACTGCATCGGTTGATGCATGTACCAAGGACCATTACTTGCTACTTTGTTAAATGAACTAGGTTTAGAAAACCTTTATTATCTAGAGGATATTCTTGAGGACATTATTTATACTTCGGCAGACGTGTCTGTCTTGCTGAAGTCAAACTAAGGAGAGTGAACTGATCTCATACATCTGGTTATCTTCTGGCTGTTATAGAAAAGGATGGAGTTTTTCACCTGACTACATTTACAGCACTTTGAAATATAACATGCATCTGACTCATCATTGTAATGCTGTCTACCGTCTATTGCTGTATTGAATGTTGCTGTGATAATGACTGTTTTGATGTGCCTACACATTTGCGTAACCATTTTGTCACTGTGGCGTCCACAATAAATAATGAAGAAAAACGTCAACGGCTGTTTCAAGACTCATTGACTTTATACGTCGTGAGTTTACTGACGTCCTATGTGGATTGCCCTGTTATTGTTGTATGAACATTGTTTTTGACTGAACACATCTACACACTACACAAAACCAGACATGCGGATACCATCCATCATCATATGGCATCACGCATCAGTGGCCATAACTATAGGGTTCCTTCTGCAACGGTCAGTGTCATGATTGTTCATCTTACAATTTTTACACCACCTTTTTCCTTGGTTGAAAGATTTTCTTTCATCATATTTCCTTTCATCGAATTGTGGGGTTTTATTTTTATTGTCATACCGTGGCCTATCAAATTGGTGCTTACCTTTGTTTTGATCTCTAGGATCAAATTTATTAAAGTTCTGTGGTGCCCTAAAATTTTCCAGCTGTTTCTTCTTATTACCTGATACTTCTGCCTGAGCTGCTTGATACCTTTCAGCAACATTTAGCAACTCACCCAGCCTCTCTGCACCTTGTTCCATAAGAAACTTTCTCAGGTCTGGAGCCATGGACTCTCTTAATTGTTCTATAAGGACCATTTCCTTAAGATCTTGGGTTTTCCCCAGAGAAGTCCATTTCTCCAAGTACGTCTCTAACCGTGCAGAGAACTGGTGATAGGTTTCCCCTGACAGTAGTTTAGCATTCCTAAATTTTTTTCTATAAAATTCTGCGTTCTTTTCATATCTTAACAAAAGAGCCTGCTTTAGCATGTCATAATTTTCCTGATCACCTCTGCTCATTTTGGCAAAAACTTCATAAGCTGCCCCACGAAGACCTTGAGATAACTTTAAGCTCCACCTTTCTCTCTCTAACCCATATGTGGTAGCTAATAGTTCATATCTATTTAGATAGCTCTCAATATCATCGTCTTTCTCAACAAAATGATCTAAATGAAAGTTCATAGCTGAGGTTGAGGCTCCCTGACTAGCAGTGGCATCAGAGATAAAGGGACTGGCACCATTTTCAGGAGCATGGCCTTGAAACTCAAACTCCCTTAGTCGTAACTCATGTTCCCTTTGTAATCTCTTCTCCTCCTTTTCTGCTTCCCTTTCTGCAGCTAATCTCTTTTCTTCTCTTTCTGCAGCCTGTCTTCTTTCCTCGGCTTCCAATGCTTTAGCCTCTTTGTCAGCCTCAATCTGCAACCTCTTAGCCTCAGCCTCAATCTGCAACCTCTTAGCCTCAGCCTCAATCTGCAACCTCTTAATTTCTTTTTCAGCCTCTAACCTCTTATCTTCGGCCAACCTTTCAGATTCTAATTTTCTTTCGGCCTCTTTTTCTAATCTTCTTTCTTCCCGTTCAATATATTTGTCACATTCAGCAGTGACATAAGCAATCATAATTTGCCCGTCCATTCCTAACTCTTTCGCAGTCTGTACAGCAGCAGATCGAAATTTTGCCAAGTCGGCCATTGTCTAACGTACAATTGTAAACAATTCAATCTTTCAATAATTATCTAAGGACATTACAGGCACTGAGAGCTCAACCTTATTTATTTCCACCCAAGGATACCTTTTAATTCTTTATTATTCCCAATATATAACAGGAGAAAGTTCAATATCCCTGGAGCGAGACCCCAATATATGTGGTAAAGTGGGATGTTATAAATATTTATAGGGGACTTAATGTACTGACTGAGATCAGCTGTGAAGGTATCTGTATCTAATACGTGTAGTGTTTTACAGATAACCTTACTTGCTACCACATTATGCCTCAGTCAGAATTATTCTGGAATATTGTGATGACTACGTTAAATGTCTAGGGTATGTATATGATGAAGTTTAAGTCACAACAACAACAGACAGACAAACAATTTAATTTATTCCACCACACTTGACAACACTGTGACACTCACACACATGTAACATTCTATAAGACTATCTTAAATGAGTCACTGGTAAATTTTCAAATATCAATATGTATTAAGCACTTTCATTAATATATATGTCCTGATTCAAATACAAGTGAACCAGGAATCACAATCAATTGTAATTACAATTTATATGTACAGAATTTATCAATATGAAACTGGTAGTGACATATTTTATTAATATTATCCTATGTGTGTCAGTTATGTAGTAGTAATATGAGGTAATACTGGTTTTGTTTTTTCAAGCTATGTTGTTATTTGTCATCATGACTTCAAGTGTTTGTTTATCTTGTAAATGGTATGGGGAAAAGTTCACAGTTCCTATCAATTTAAACACTGTATTTTCCCTCTGGTTTATTATAAAGTCAGATTTTGAGGGGGGGGGGGGCATAATTTTGAGCTCCTCTGGCCACATAGGCTTATCTTTCGTGATGGCGGCAGGAAAAGACTCCTCTGCTCGATAGCCTCCCTGTGTTCTGGAGACACCTCAATGGTCACTATCTGGACCCAGGAGTATGCTGTCAGCCTCTAGGTTCAGCAAAGACCTGACCAGGTGCTGCTCAATAGCTTTAGGACCACGGTCCCACAATTCATGGAATATTACACAGTTACGTTGACTGGCACTGAATATAGCACAATTTCGATCTGCCGATATCCCAGGCTTTTATTTAGAAAAATATGCACTGGTGCTCAACGCACTGGTTCTGTAGTAAATTTATTTGAGCATGTGGTGGTGACCTGACGCCTCTGATTGACTATATTCGCGGGTCTAACCAATCGTGCCATGTTTACCCAATCGTTTGATAAAAAGTACTCCTACTCCCGTTTCCCCTGACAACAAAAGATAGTATTTATAGCCCGACTAATCGTGTTTAGCCTTACATTTCTTGCGCTCCAATCAAATCGGATTTAACATGGAGACCCATTTCCAGTACAATGGTGGTGTGAAAATCTGCCACTGAGCAATTCTGATTTTGGTGTTGTCTGACACCCTCACTATTTTCTTTTGGCTATAATTTGTCAATTCCTAGACTATTTGCGTAACACTCAACATATTATTTGTCAGCAAGTCCTAAGGAACCCAAATATATATATTTAATGGAGCCAATATGCATTTTCTTCTAGGATAGTCGTGCTGTTACCACCTCCTCACTTCCAAACTTTTGGGTGTCTGGGACTGTCATGTTTTCAAACGTAAACCAGTATAATGTCATGTTTCCTAATAAGCGTTTTTCAGGAATTTAAAACCTAACTCTGGTATGGGTAGTGTTTTTTTTTTCTGTCGATTTGAAAAAAGCTAGTGCTTGTGGCCTTACACGCGTGATGGTAGTAATTGTATAGCGAGACGCGTGTTTAGTGTTGCATGCGTTCCTGCTTTCAGCCTCTCCCTTTCTTTCTATCTTTAGTCCATCTGTCTTTCGTTTTTTGGTAACGTAGTGTATAAAATGACATGAATGGAATTTTAAATCTAGGTCATCTTGCGTATCTCAAGGTTTTTCTTAGAAATGGAGTACACATTTTATTGTGTTGGGGAAACGCGTGTATGCTGCAGAAGGCTTTTACTATCAACGTGAAACGTTACAATTTGCAGACGAAGGAGAAAACAAGGGGGATTTCGAGTACAGTCATTGTGACAGCACTGTTCTTTACCATTCTTCTTTCCTTTTATGGAATTTATGTGTTAGGCTTTACATTTACTTTTTAATTTATATATGTGGATTAGAATATTTCACGACAATCGTGTAAAACTGTTTACCGTGGCAACTAGTGATAGGACTATAAAAAATGCGTGTACATCTCGTCTAACGGCTGAATAGGATAGAAACGTGTTTCAACAATTGACTGATAGATCTAGCGGCGAGGACAAGAGTGGAAACGGTGTGCACATTGATTGAAATTGTGATTTTGATAGAGATGGGGCACAAGCAGTTATAATTGTGAAAATATTGTAAGTCCTCGGCCATCGGAGGGCCGTTAAATAGCAACAACCTCTATTAGAATTACAACCGGTGTTTATTGTAATAGTACATTCATTTATCTTTAAAATGACGCGTAATTCATAAAAATCTGTAAACAATTACGAAAACTACAGCTTATTTTGTGCAAACACTTACAGGATGAAAATGGGATAAAAATTTAATTCGGCCACAGTGTGTTTTTCAATTCGGTAGTTAATGTGTTAAAATAAGACATTATTATCTTTATTCTTTCCTTCATACTTTCTCCTCAAAATTACCCCACGACAGTGTCATCAGCTCAAGTTTTTTCAAAATCTTCCTAATTTATGTCTTTAGTTCTTTTCTTTTAATGTCTTTCTAATGTCTATCTTCAGTTCTTTTCTTTAAAACGATTTCTAATTTCTATCTTCAGTTCTTTTCTTTCAAACAGTTTCTAATTTCTGTCTCTATCTCTTTTCTTCCTAATTTCTACTTTCAGTTTTTTCTTTAATTTGTCCTAATTTATGTCTCTAGCTCATTTCTTTCAGTCTTTTTAATTTCATTCTCTATTTTTTTTTTCTTTCAAAGTCTTCCTAATTACTGTCTCTAGTTCTTTTTTGTAAGTCTTCCTAATTTATGTCTTCAATTATTTTCTTTAAGTCTTCCTTGTATCTGTCTCCAGTTCTTGTCTGTCAAAGTCTTCCTAATTTCTGTGCCCAGAACTTTTCTTTCAAAACTTTGATAATTTCTGTCTTAAGCTATTTTGGTATAAGTGTTTTTTTTTTTTTTTGGTCTATCTCTTCTTCTCTGACACTGGGGGTTCCAGAAAAAGAACTGCATGGTAATGTTATCAGCAGGTGTACGCAATGTGTACCCAATTCACCGCCAGCGTCGTCTTCCGATCTTTTGTTTCACTGGCACTTGTCGGTTCTTGTCATCAGTTCCACAATAGTGAACTTGTCACACCATGTCAATATTTATATTCTACGTAAGCATACATTTTTGAAAGTCTGTAAACTGTTGGTTATTTGTATTATTATTATTATCATCATTGTAATAAAGTCGATCTGTGTGACACCCCGCTCAAATTTCCCGGTTTGAAAATTAATTACGTACTCCTAAAATCTATTAATAACTACAGCATTTGAAATTTGTCTCAAGGCCACAGACAAATCAACCGCCAACATTTTAACTAAAGAATTTGAATTTTCCACTACGCCAAGTTAAAAATGTTACTACCCCCTTTTAACATGCACTACCCCTCCCAATATTTATTAACAAACGTCGTAAAAATTAACAACCAATCGTATTGTTACCTCGTTTTATAGTGACGATAAAATCTTGGTTGTAGGAGAAAATATGCCTAATCTGTGCTTTGGAATAAAATTAAATAAGTTATTTCTCAAAAACTAAAGAGAATTAAAAGGAGAGAGAGATCTTGAAATATAGGGTTAATATTGCTTAATATATTGACATAAAGTTTTCCCCGTAATAATATTATTTTGACATAGAAAATTTTATTTTAGTAATATTTTCAGTTCGGAAAAGCACCATTAATTACTTAAAAAATTTTACAGATGAAAATGGGGAAGAATAATTAAATGAAACCTATATAGATAGACAGAGGGCATTTGGCCGCTTAATAATCTATTTTGATATTAAAAATCTGTCCATAAATAAATGAGATATATAATATAAAAATAAAAACAGACGAGCAAACAGAAATATAAACTGCTCAATTTGGTAGCTTGGGGAAAAAGTTAAAATTTGTTGACGCGCGTTTTGATTGGTTAGGCGTAGTTGAGGATGGGGCAATAAGAATTAACAATTGCTTGCAAAGTCGGCCATTTGAAATTTAAACTAACTAAGTTGACATCAGCGGGAGAGCCTGTGTGACCAAAGCTTTCGCCGTCTGGAACACTAAAGCAGTGGTAGAACCCATTTACTGCCAAGCCAAGCTTGTGTTATGTGAAATTCTTACTTGAGGGTAAGGCAAAATAAATATTTGTATTGATTTAATTAACATGTAAGCCACAATTTGTGTTACGATAACCTAAGAAGGAATGCAGTCTTTCGGAGTGAAATAAATGCATAAAATATTTGCTAGTGGCTTTACAACGTTTGCGAATGCCAAAGCAGTAGACCAAAATGGATATTGGCTTTTGTAGTGCCATAAATGTTTAAATGTTATGTATAAT
Source organism: Oreohelix idahoensis (assembly GCA_024509875.1). NCBI lineage: Eukaryota > Metazoa > Mollusca > Gastropoda > Stylommatophora > Oreohelicidae > Oreohelix > Oreohelix idahoensis. Next base: position 300,363 of record JAMPIV010009785.1, read on the forward strand.
TATGTAGAAAATGGTAGGACGAATTTATCCACAGGTCTCAGTGCTAGAGTAAGCACACCCTATCTATTGTATGAACGAATAACCCTGTATAAGATGTTGTAAGGAAATCATTAAAGGGTCACAGGCTGGGTATGTACACCCCTGCCTATTATATGGAAGCGACACCTTGGAGGAAGAGATCAGGGCTTTGTACTATCACTGAAGAAGAATGTTTACACAGCAGTGATGTTAAACAATGAAAAATAAAGACTGGTGTAATGATCAGCACATATAGCTGATCAAGGTGAGTTGTTACAGTGGTTATGTGTGGAAGTATTACAGATGAGAGTTATATGGGAGGTAATGTTCCTCTCATTTCAGGTTATATGTCAGAATACTTATTGGTGGCAGGAAACCTAGTGAGGGACGAAAATCTTGGGAGTGATCGCTCAGCATTCAAGTTGTAGCTAGCCCCACACCTTCGACCAGGAGCACCACATTTAATGATTCTGAGGACCTATGGGCCGACTGTTTTCTTCAATCCATGCCAATTAAGTCATTTAGAAAAGCACATTTATTTTTTAATTTTGACTTCAAATCAATGTTTGATATTAAGAATACATGTTAACAATTATATCTGTGCTAAAAAAATACAGCTTTCACTTATTTTGACTTTGAAATTACACGCAGAAAAACGTAAACACCCCATTTGTCCGTCCGCCATTTTGGATATTTTTCGAACAACTCGACTTACCACATCGTAAATAAAATGCAGTCTGATAATGACTACAATGCATCTAGTGATGCAGATACCTGTTCTGATGATTATTCAGAGGACTTGGAAACATCTAATGAGTCGGATGGTGAAAATACAGCTCAGAACAACTCAAATTACCAGCCATACATGCAAAGGTAATGTTACTTCGTTAACGAAATGATAACAGCTGATTTTGAAAAGCAGTAAAACAGTCGTTTTAGTGGGCTATTGTAATTAGAATAGCTGTTTTCTGTTTGTTTTTGAAAAAAAGAAACAAATATTTCACCTTTCAAACAGTTAACAAAGAACTCATGGCACCAGGAAATAAATATAAAATGGGTCGGACGTAACTTCTGAATCAGCAGATTTCTCTAACCTCTTTTGCTCTGTGTCTCTACTTAAAAAAAAATGTTATTTACATCATATGACTTTATGATTGACAGTATTCCTTGGTACGGAAAATGTAATGTGTGACAATTTTCCTGTGTTCACTAAACTGCAACGTTGAATTATATTGTTGATCTGTAAAAATTAATTTTAATTGTTCTTTTTGCAGATGTTTTGGTTATGATGGACTTATACAGTGCATTTCTTTTCCTCTTCGTTTCTCTTATTTAATTACTAGCTGAAAGGACCCGGCGTTGCCCGGTTTTTCCTAGTATCTGCAAAGGAAACTTATGAAATGTCAAAATCAAACTATAATATTTTGATATTCGAGTGAAAATGAATTTTCGTGTAAGATAACGACTACCGCTTTAAGTGACTATCCTCGTGCCTTGTTTACAGTAATTGCAAATGCAAGCCGCACAAAATACTGTTATTCCTTATGGTTCCACCACAAGAGTGATTTCACTTTTGCTTTTCAATTTGCTTCGAGTTTTTCCAAAATACTCTTATTTCTTATGATGGAATCGCAAAAGCAATTTTATTCTGCTTCCGAGTTTTAGCAAGAAACAAATTAATAGACACATTTTCCTTTTCCGACCTGGCGCACTAAGAAGAAATAGTCCAACTCATCCTTTTTAATGATCTTAGTGCTGTTTTTCGTAGCACGTTCTTTTCAAATATATGTACATTATTGCTTGTTAAATAAAACATGATTATTATTTTCTGTCATACATACTTAAAAGATATAAAAGGCAAAGTGATTGTGTTGAGCTGTATTTTTAAAATAAAAGTTTCTCTTTTGGGTGAGACACAACCTATTCAAACTAGACATACCGATAACGCCTGTTATATTAGGACACATGGCTAAATAGAAAAGATCTTTCGTGCTGGTGTATTGTTTAGCTTTGAGCTAGTTTCTGTTTTTGTTTTTAATGACCAAAAATTAAAATAAAACTTAAATATTGCCTTATTTTGGCGAGGTGCACCTCGTTTAAGATTGGCACATGTCCAATTATAGAATACCCTTCGGTCCAGCAATGTGTTAAAGACCTTTTTATTAAGAAACGATGTTTGCTGTCTGATTCAGTAATGAAGATAAAAAAAAATGTTGCCTTGTTTTGGTGAAGCGCGTTCCGGTTAACCTAGATGGTTTTTTTATGGCGCATGTCCAAATATAACAGACCTTTAGGTCTGGAGAATGTTATGTATTAGTTATGACGATTTTAATCTATGATAAACTATGTAATATTTGCTAAATAAACATACACTGCTTGATAAAATGTACCGTAACTAACTTTGATATAAACAGTAATAATAACTTAAATACTACCAAAAAAAAAATATCTTACTTTATTTTCGCATAAAGCAATTAGTGTCGGTTTAAATAATTTAAATTGACGTTGTAAAAAACGACGTTTAATAATAATTTTATCGTTTGGATTGTTCACGTGATTCATAATTTTGATTGTTTCCCTTGTTTGAGTACGGCCCCATACTACGCAGAGAAAAATAAAGCACACCACGTGGCGAGTCTTACTTTTATTCGGATACGGATCCACATTGTTTAGTCATCGCTTTTAAAAATTTTCCTTTAAATTAAAAGTGAATGGTTAATAGTTTTGAACTATATTTTAAAATATGGAAAAGTATTGCAGTTGTCACAAAAACAAAACAATAGTTTTTACATTTGCATTACTTCCCTTGATTACTCATGAATTTTTATTTAATAATTATAGCCCCTGGTCTGTTTACATTTGTTACGTAAAACTGAAATTACTCATAATGTCATAATTACAATAATAAATTATAAAATAACTGCTGGCGTACCCCGGCGGTACATAAAGAGAGTCTCTGCCAAAATCCATCAAGAAATAATAAGGCACGCGGATTTGTATTAAGAACATAGAAACATACTTTGCCTTTTATTTATATAGATATCTATGTCTGCCATAATGTTGACGGTCTGTCTCATGCGTCTCTTATCGCCAAACAGTTCTTTTTTCATAAACGAGGTTGGTGAAGACCATGAAGTCACTGTGTTTCTCTTATGGGGCCTACAGTATGGAGCACATCTTCTACTGTTTGCTTGTCTTCCCTAGATGCTGTCATAGCCGGGTGTAGGGTCGACATTGAGCTGTCAGATCTGTTTAAATGATCCAAAGGCGCATGCAACATATAGCCAGTGCTCCTAGCCTTCTTGTGATGGGACAGTTTATCTAATTGGAATCATGGCGAGGACGAGTCTCATGTACCCTAAAACCAGAACCTCCAGAGTAGATTAAACTCTTAAGCCTTGGACGACAATCCACACAGAAGAAGGAAAACTCTGAAAACCACCTGCTGCCTTGTAGGTAGGCTGGGGTCAGCCAAAGGTTAAGAAAAGCGAACCTAAATAACAAAGATTGCTGAAATCGGATGTTGGGTTCAGGTCTGTTCAGCTTTCCTGCGTAATGTCACGGGATTATCTTCCCTGCTTTGCAGTAGTGGTCGAACAATTCCCAAACGTAGATTATAATGCTGAGGGTATTCAAAAGTATCAACCTTCGCTCAAGATTACCCTTGACAGAGATAAAACTAGAAGAATGATACTTTTATTTCAAGGAGCCTCAAAGGAATTTTAAGAAAACATGCACAACAACTGATATCATTTAAGCTGTGATGAACGTTTTATCTGTCCTCCCCTTCTGTGAGACAAAAGAAATTTGCTCGTATTGTCTCAGCCCCAGCTGAAATGATTCAGTAAAATATTACTTTAATGGTTATGTATTTAAAATAACTGAGTCATACGGGTGCAATTCACTCAATAATGATTAAATCTACTATCAATTTGCGTTTACAGATACAAAATTTAATAATCAATTATAGTTAACACCGTGAAAAGTAGAGTTCTTTAGGAAAAAATAAGCACTAATGTTTTCATCATTGGTAGTGACTTTAAAGTGGCTGTAATACATAACTAGATAGGTGTTGACAATGGTTTGTTGTTGGTTTTGGGTTCCGTCACTGTTGGTTAGTAAGGGTGTTGTTGACTTTTCCGTCAATCGTTAAATTATGTGGTAGTAGCACGTCCCTGGCGGAAATCCTGGGGTAACCAGTCCAATTGTCAAGACAGGCTTCTTCAAGACCCGTCTGATGTAGGCGTCTAGCGTAGACTGCTGGAAACTTGAACCACAGACGTGTACCACAGACTAAGGTAAAACAAATGTCTCTTCTAAGCGCATAGGGTCTCCTGATATGAAAAAAGGCGCCTTTCGCTTCCTTTCCACCACTTCATCTTCCTCAGAAACTTTACCCTCCCTGAGCATTAATGTTAAACCCAATAAGTCGGATGACAGTGCGTTTAAACAGCAGAAAACGACATTTGCATTATTTTAAACATGTTTGAAAATACACATAATCTTATTAAAATGTTAATATAACAAATTTGTGCACCATGAGGTCATCATCTTCCACTACCTGCTTCACATGGAGCCAAAAGCTACCTGTACTTCTTCTTCTTCTTCCAGTGGTGGTTCGTTAATCCCATCATATTGTATGCTGAGGTTGCCAGCCTGGTAAAACCCTGTACATCAACAAGCAATTTACACGTGTTAAATGCAAATGATAAAATGTACATATTCGAACTGACCCCGATTATCGGGAATGAATTTACAGACTTTTTGCACAGCAAAAAAACTTCCAAATAGTGTCGGGCCGTTAGATGGTGATTAAAAAGAAGGGAAAAAAATGATATTGCCTGGTTGGGGTAAGCACAATCGAGCTGAAATCTATAAGTACATATATTTTTATTATTATTGATGATTAAACATAAGTTATTAATATTTTTTAATGTTTTGTTCCCAGTATGTTCACGGAAAAATATGTTATGCACAGGGGTTATTTTCCAAAACTTTATCTCTTACTTACTTAGTCGTTCCCCTTCTACCGTGAGGTGTAGAGGTTTGGAAGAGAGAGCGCCAGACTATCCTATCGGCTGTCTTCCTTCTGGCCTGGTTCCATTCTAGTCCTCGGCCCTTCAAAGATTGTCTAATGTTGTCCTCCCAGCGGACTCTGGGTCGTCCTGGGGATCTGGATCCCTGGCCCTTTGTTTCCCATGCTTTTCGTGGTAGCCGATCTTCACCTATTCTGCAGACATGGCCAAACCATTTTAGTTGTGACTGTTCTACTTGGGTCTGCAGGGGGTGGGATTTTAGGCCCTGACGTATCGTCTGGTTGCGGACCATGTCTCTTCTTGTTACTTCAACCACCTTCCTCAGATACCTCATTTATGGCCTGAAAAGTCCCCCAGCTGCTACCTTTCGAGTGGCCAACTCTTCTTTGATGCCTCCCTTTCGTCACCGATAACATTGGAGAAAATAACCAGGCGAGACGGGTGATGAAAGGTGTGATGCGGTAAGAAAACCTTGAACGATGAAAGAGAAACAGCGATAAGGAGCAGTAGAGAAAAAAACAAAAGAAATGGCATAAGAGAGAAAATAAAGAAGATTACATTAAAAAATGTAACAATCGAAGATTTGACACGTCACAGGGTGCATAAGACTTCAACAAACGTATGTTATGTCCTTCTCTAACATACCTTCAGCACAAGGTATTTTCATGTCTTCCTCGTCGTGTTCGGTTATGTCTCCTGTTCTGCTCCGCACGCTTTAATGGAGTGTAAGGATTGGAATGGATAAGAAACTGATGACAGAAGCCAGAAATCTGCCAGTGGACACAGATATGAAAAGAAGACCTTGAAGATTGATGGGACACACATTGTGGAAACCTGTTAATGGCATATTCAAGCAGTTTTTTTTTGGAGTCCTCAGAGTGGGATGTCCCTGGCCGAAAAGCTCAGATATCGCTGCCCTGATATCTTCTTCTTCTTTTGAACAATCTCAGACGTCTACTTAAATATTTTTAAATATTTTCAAAGAAAGCAATAGTCAACTTGAGGCTATTTACATCTCCATAGACTTTTTCCATGATTGGTATTGGTGACGGTCATATGTGCTGTCTCTGCAGCCCTGATATAAACTGCGACACGACATATCTTACGCTTAAACGTAAAGGCAAGTACAGGTACTTTTCAAATTGTAATTAAATGACATAGATTGCTGTGTACCGCTCCACCTACGTACTAGTCTTGACGTATGGATGTGAGTCATGGGCAATGACTATAACCCACATAAGCCAGATCCAAACCTTATAAATGAGGTATCTGGGGAAGTGTGATGAATTTACCGTGATACAACGTTAAAATATCTCCAAATATAAAGATAAAATGTAGGGATAAAAATAATGCGTAAGATACTAGGAGACATGCTCGCCCATGCCCGCATTTCCTACCGCCATTTAAACTAACTAGTTAGACGTGCAGACGAAACGGTTTACACTTTGTAGACGGGAGGGAAACGGAGATATAAAAAAGGAAAAATATGACTGAACACGTGTTTGAATCTAGAAAGGCTAAAAGACGCAATTGATAGTAAAAGAAAAAAAAATTCACGTCACTAGTTGACACAATGTAAGGAAATGGACAAAAAAAGACCTTAGCTCTTATTCGAAACAGTCATTTCTTGGACGTTGTACGATACTTGTTCGTTTTATTTGAATTCAGCGGCAAACGCCGTGGAGAAGGTTCGCGAACAAATTTCAAAAAACTAAACTTGAGAAAAAATATGTTTTTTCTTAATAATAGAGTTATGAATATAAAACCTAGCTAGTTTGATAGCCCATCTTAAGCAGAGAAATAATATACTTTAAATTATACAGACGGATAGATAACAAGGAAGATATTGACAAAAGACTGTATTGTTCATATCAGACTAGCGACTGTACTGTTCATACTTTCACTATAGTTTCAAAATTTCGTCCTTGAGACACGCAAATGCAAAAATCAAGCTGTAATGGACGAGAGGGGGAAGGTGGAGAATTATGGCTAAAAATAACTTAGGAGGCAGATTTGTGTAGGGTATTGCATGTAGAACCAAGTGTGTTTTTGTGAAAAACCAAGTAGAGACAGACGGACCAACAGACAATAATACATACTTGACTGAGATCTGACTGAAATTTGACTTTTGGTTGTAGATTTGAAAAAGTTAGGGGGGAAGTCTGTGATTGGACAAATGTAATCATATTAGCGGGACAGAGACGCGCATTTTTGCCATTTGATACAATTCTGTCCAGGGACACAGTCGGTTATTGCGTGTGGTGTTTTTCCCAGAAGATATTACATACATTTAGTGGGACGCCATCATATAGCCAGCAGCTCAGCTGAGTTTTGCTAGCAATTAACTGTGTTCTCAATTCTGAATTCTGGTAAGAATGAAAGCATTTATTTTGTATATTTTAATATTTCGAGTGATTGATACTGCCATATCATATAAAATGATTACGACAAGTAAGTGCTCGCTCTAGGTCCCCAGCCCAAGTTCAGGGTCTAGAGAAAAACAAAATATATGGACGCCTAACTAAGACTATGGAAGGCGGATCTATTATTGAGATCAGTTGGAACATATCACCTATCTTATTGAATAAAAGGAAACTATTGAACATATCTCAGATGCAATGCAGTCTTGGGGAACTAGTGCTATATGAAAACAACTGGGTAAGATGTGCTATGAGTTCAGAGAGATCTGACCCATTCTGTGTAATGTTGATGTGTTGTGCTGTGTGTAAGAGTGGTGCAGTAAATAGAGTACTGACACATAGCACAAATTTTGTTTCAGAATTGTGAGTTTCTGTTGTGGCACTAAGGTGGTGCCACATACTTAATCAAGATTACACAAGCAGATGTGTGTGCCGCCTAACATTTGTGTCGGTGCAGTCTAGCATTGTATACTAGCTACCGAGAGGAGTGGGCCACCGGAATCCAGCATCAGATCTTCACAGACAAGATGAGTGAATTAGTGGCCTGCTGAGGATTCACCATAACTCCTAAAGATTTATAAATATTTCCCCATCACAAATATACTAAATTTTGGGAAAGATAACATTTATTACAGTCTATAAGACAACGGACAAAGCTTGTTCTAGTCACAGAGTGGGTGTGATGACACCACCCCAACAGCACATCCAGTAATAGTTCTCCCAGAGACATTATAAATATAATTAATATTAACCAGTCTCATAAAATACCTATGTACACAAATTCCATTTTATTATGCCATATATTTATGCATTCCATTTATAACTCCATAACGTTTCATATGTTCTGACTAAAATAAAACATTGGTTCAGAACAAAAAAATTTAGAAAAAATTTTAATATTGAAACTAAAACAGTCTGAGTTAGTTCAGTGTGTTATAGGTCTTATTAATATTATTAGACTTATTAATTATCTGTGTGTGTTTGTATATTCTACTACAACACATTACATTTCAGTACCCTAGACTTTTTAACGTAGCTACATTCATAATAGTAAAAGAGATATGTTTGAGGTCGAAAGTGGTAGCAAGAAGGGCCTTCTGTAATTCACATCTACATTTATCTCAGGAGACTTCACAGCTGACCTCATACATTACACTAGGTAACATAACAACCATACAATACCATCAAAAACCACTACAGGAAGGCGATCTAAGTAACACGAAGACATGATCCCCAACCAGACGATACGTCATGGCTTAAAAAACCCAACCCCTGCAGACGCTAGTAGAACAGTCCTAACTACTATGGTTTGGCCATGTCTGCAGAATGGGAGAAGACTGGCTACCACAACAAGTATGGAAAACTAAGAGCCAGGGATCCAGACCTCCTGGACTACCCAGAATCCGCTGGGAGGACAACATTAGGCAATCTCTGAAAGACTGAGGACTAGAATGGAAGACAGCGGGCAGGATAGTATGGCCCTCTCTCTTCCAAACCTCTACATCTCGCGATAGAAGAGGAACGACTAAGTAAATAAGTAACTAACTAAATGCAATGAATAGAAGAAAATAAAAGTTCCATAAATTCGATTGCACTGAATAAAAGTGGATGATCATTTATCATTAGTCAGTAGTTCGTCATATCGTAAAAAAAAAAAAAAAAAAAAAACCAAACATGTATCTGTGAAGGAATTGAATAATTGATTACTACTGATAACTAACCACCAAACTTTCGCAAAAGAATGTATAAAATATTGACATTTTTTGTTCTGCTGGTCATCCAATACCATAATTCCCGCCATAAGGTACTTCGGTCGGTAGGTATGTCACACTTTGCACACCGTCATTTGCGCACTTTTTCTATTTTCAAGAAAGTGCATTAACTTTCGAGCACAGCTAAGGGGGTGCAACTGTGGTTGAAAGTTAGACAATAATTGTATTGTTTCGCCTTATATGTACTTTCGCGAAAATAGCAAAGTGTGACGGCGTGCATTAAATCAACAGAAAATGAAGATACTGTTCTGTCCAGTTTCATTCGTGAAACGGATTTAACAACACGTTTTTCATTTTTCAAGACTTAATTTAAATATTCATGCACCATGGCTAAAAGGAAAATATTAAGTCATTTTTTATAGAAGAAGCAGCAATGTAATTGTTTAATTCAAGACCGCGCCAATTTTGGCGGGTTGTTGCTAGTTACAATTTATAAGTATTAAAGTGGCATTTGTCTTTTACGTGTTAAATAACTTAGTTTTTTTTTCTTTTTAAATTTGCCATGGATAAGATGGCTAAAATCGAGAAATTTAACTAAAGAGACATTACGGCGTCATTCAAAGTTAGCGAGCATAAGCGAGGTCTATAGAATAAAAGCTGATTTAATGTAATACATGTACCAAGAAGCAAAAACAAACACTGAATAATTGCAGTTCAAAACCTTACTATAAACCAATTTTGGCGGGTTGTTGCTATTTACAATTGTTTAATTATTATATGCAATAAAGTGGTTAGTGTGACAGAATGCAGCACGATCTTTGTACCTCCGGCAGTTGTCATTTTGGTAACTGTTTTTAAATAATTTTCTCAAAGTCGCAACTTTTTTTTTTTCTTTTTGTTATTTTTTCTGCCATGGAACAGAAAATTTCGAATACGTAAATGAAGGTGAATACATCACATTTGCTTGGCGCTGAGATTTGTTTTATACTAGATTAAAGAAAGCGCTATCGGCTTAATCATCACATGGATGACAAATTACTTTAGATAAAAATGATTGCTACATCTCCAAAGTTATTTTTTAAAACGGTGTAATTGAAACTACACAAGGGCTCGGGTCTTATTACTATATATGGGAGAATAAACCTCTTGCCTTTACGTTCATTTAATATCCGCAATATTTTGAAATAACCATAGACCACCTGTTTAAAATAATTGGCGTTTATTTAACTCCTACAAACAGGAAGGCAGGGAATATAAATCTGTTCAGAATTCCTTCTTCACCAAGACACCAATACAGTGAAGAATTAGAGTTCACACCTTTTAATGGAGTATTTATCAGGACTTACAATATAGCCCATGAAATCTCTAACATTTTCATTAAGGAAACCGGGACTGAGGAAACTGAAGGACCACACACGAAGTCAGAGAGGGAACGTATTAAATTAACAACACCCCAAACGCGTGTAAGAGGCCGATTCAAGTCTCTTTTATTCATCTGAGGAAAATAACTGTGAGTCAGGATTGGCGTAAGTTGTGATTTACATTTTATATTTTATTATTAACATGTGAACTAACATATATATATATATATATATATATATATATATATATATATATATATATATATATATATATATATATATATATATATATATATATATATTACCATGTGAATTTTAAAATGTGAAACTCGCTTGTGGATGTCACAGTCATTTGAGGCTGGCAACCTCAGCGTATAAAATGATAATTCATGAACCACCATTGCACGGGCTGGAGATTGCTTTAATGATAGTTTCGTAAAGAGAACTAAAATCATAAAGTAGTTCCAGGTTCCCTATGGAGCAGGGAGGGAAAGATGAAAGAAATGGTGTACATTCTAAGTATAATACTTACATTTTCGAAGCAGTTAAATGTCCCTATAAACATAGTCACTTTAAAATTAATGTAAGTTTCCAAGCTTTAAACCAGTGTAATTGTATATGTGAAAATATTCACTTTAAAGTTAATGGATGTTTCAAACTTTTCAATCAGTGTAAAACATAAATGAAAACATATTCAATTTATATTGTGAACACTTTTCAATCAGTGGAGATGTATATGTAAACAGACTCTATCTGTATTATCAACCTTTTCATTTAAATGTCATGTAAAGCTAAAGCTATTCTATTTAAATGCAAAGGAAGTTTTATCCCGAGGGAGTAAATTTAATTCTCATCGAGGGTAAAGTCTGAGTAATTGGGATGGTGGTATGGGAAGATAGGCACCCCTAACTATGGGGTGGAAAACGCCATACTAAGAAGAGCGTTTCGTTCTATACTTCTGGAACAAGAAGGGAACCGTGGCCTAAGCTTTAAGTCGAAGGACGCACGTGGTAGACTCTCTATTTCTGGGAAACGAGCTACACCCGACAAGCTTGATCAGAGACGAGTGTGAGCATAGAGAAAAGAACCAACCCACAAGAAGGAGCAGAACCATCATTGGCAGCTAAGTTCAAATATATGCTGCCACTTGAACTTCTTGTAACATCTCACATTCCATAAAGACTGTGATGATAAATTTTCTTGATCCCTAACTATTCAACTTATTTTCCAACTGTTAAAACCTAAAGTACCAACGGGCTGATCACCCGTTTGCCAGTCACTTCGATTACGGAAACAACGGCAAATGGATTGATTTGCCGTTGCCCTAAAGACGCCAATAGGCGTGATGGGAAACAATGGCAAAGAAAACCTATCTGATGTTGCCCTAAGACGCCACTAGGCGTAATGGCCACTGACTGCTTTGACGGTCGGTGGCTAAGGACGGAAGAAGAAGAAGAAAACCTAAAGTGATTCTTAAATTTTGTTATTTGTAATGTTACAAATTTAACTTCGATTTAATCATTTTAAAGTTACTGCATATTTGTCTCAGTTACTACACATCCTCTAAACAGAGCTGTACTAGAATAATAGAATTCCACTGAGTAAATTAGTGGTGAGGGCTTAAACGATTTGAAAGTAATAAGTGCTTAAATCCTTCAGAGTACCGTCGGCAGAATTAGAGTTAACATACTCAGCCAAAGCAGTATGTTCTCGCTTATTCTGAATATCTTGTGAAGTCTCCCTTTGTAATAGAAGTGTCATCACCCTTCTATCTACATCTCTGCCAAGAGTAATCTTGTTCGAAGGCAGATACCTTTGAAGGCCATATTAGATACTCTTGAGTTTTGGCCACTCTTGGACCACTACTGGAAAGCAGGGGAGGCTTTCTTCATCTTCTTCTCGTTCGCTGTTATTTAGTAATGTCTACAAAAGAAGTCCGGTTATTTTGTGTAGACGTATCGATCCTAAGCGGGTTGTTTGGTACCATGGTTGCTGGTGTGCCTCCTGGCCTGGTACCTCTGACTTCAGCACCTGTTCTTAAGGCAGAGTGTGCTCATGCCTCCCCCTCTGGCTGGGGGATTTGACTTCGCCTTTATCTCGTTTGCTGTCCCATCATGCCTCCCGCTGGGGTTAATATCCAACCTTCGGCAAGATTATTAGGTATAACGGGGTCCACCACGAGTAGGTAAGGTAGACTTGGGAAGGAGAGGCTAAGAGACATGTTCTTGTATTGCGCATCACTGCCCCTTTTGGACCCCATGGGGAGGCAATACCGTCACAGTCAGTACCCATCAAGTCTTACAGTACGTGTTTTATCCGCATCTGCAGCAATAGTAGCTAAACAAAAGATTAAAATGTACAAAGAAAAGGAGTTGCTTGTAAAGTTTCAACTCTCAATGGTGAGTAGAACATAATGATTGAGCGTCAACACTTAGAAACGAGAATGGATAAGTATGGCGTATGCTTCTAACTCTAAATGTACCGGGTTCGGTTCTCAATACATGGAATATATTTGATGGACTGTCACAGAATGGGAGGACCTCTTTTCGGTCTTTCTTTTCATACGGCAGTATCATTTACATTTGTTGTACTGACTTTATTGCGTGCTTTTCAATGGTCGCACGTTTTTTCTTTCTCTGCTATATAGTAGATATTTTGTATCTACATTCTTTCACTCCTCTCAGGGATAAGTCGTCATGTCCGTTTGTTACCCATGTGTCACGGGACGCGAGTAATTCTGCATTTAAATTCTTAAAACCTATTGCCGATATTTTGTCGATAAATTTCTCAAGGTATGAGAAAGCAGTCGGTTGTCTAAACCCATTGTTCACAATAGACAGCGCTTGGCGTAAGCCCTGGAAACGCATCAAATGTCGCATGGAATGTTTTCACAACAAGGAGACATTAGGTCAACAGACTATCGAGGTAGTCGCCAATACGACGCTGTTGTGTTTACACAAGGCCAGTAATCTACAAGTATTATTTCGGCTAGTAACAGAGCACAATGGACGACCAGAGACAGTTCAGCGAGCACGTTTTACAATGAGTATTTTGGTATGCCGGTTCTCATGGAACAGACCAAATAATATTGGATTAACGGAGACCCAAAGTCGGAGCGAAGATCAATATGAAAGAATCAATTATAAAGAGAATAACAACACTTCACAGACACCCAAAAGACGAACGCAGACAGATTGCCTGGGCGAGGAAAAAACACGAAAGCGACCATAGCAAAACATTGTAGAAACTTTACAGAGTAATGGGGACTGGTTGTCTGACTAAAGTAATGACGAATGGAGCTTCCCATGACATCAGAAGCGAACACGGGAAATCGCCAGCGGCGATTCGGACCAGATAAAACCCAATGAAACTGGTCGCTCAGCACTGGTAAGAGAAATCATTCCGCCAACCTACTTGGTTCTATATTTCACGAGGAAGAGTCAGGACTTGTGTCAGTGATTTCTTTATATGAACACTACGGTTAGTGTACTATAGTTTATACATCATTAATATACCTCCATTTTAATTCCAGTTATATGTATGTATATATATATATATATATATATATATATATATATATATATATATATATATATATATATATATATATATATATATATATATATATATATATATATATACATATACATATTTTCCATAAATACAACACTGTAAATACCAGTTACGTTTTATTATAATATTATATTTTATACTAATAAGTACAGGTTGCAATAAACTCCGTGCAGAGAATTATTAGAGTTATAAGATTGCACAGTTTTCAGTAACTATAACGAAGTAAATACAAGACACTTTTATTTTGCTTCTTACATTACCCGGTAAACAGTGCAGTAAACACCGCGCAGTCATTCATTATAATGATAAGATTTCACATACAAGAACACACCACATGCGTAACATAGATTACGGGGTACTTATAAGGGTTTGTTATTTTATCCATTGCAGTGGTAGAGACAGGGACCGTTTGAGATAACTCAGCCTTCGTCTTACTACCATGTTGGCGTAAATCACGGGACAAGCTAATGAGAAGGGCCAACCAGATATACTGCGACGACACGTATCTCACAGATATTTAACGGCAACAAACCTACCAACACTCAACGGGGGTTAGAAAGGAATTTGCCAGGCGGCGAAGGATACTTTCTGTCATCCACCACCCACACAGAAAAGTAAGCAGAAAATACCTAGAAAGGGATGCATTACTAAGAGCTGTCTACGTGAATTTATTGATCAGAAGTAGCAGTAGCCTACGGACAATTGTCGTTGCAACAAGTGCCTTTGAGAAATCTTGATCAGAAGTTGCAGGAGCAGACGGACGATCTTGTAAACCCAGTGCCTACGAAAAGTATTGAGATCCTAAATTACCTGCGTTAATGGACAGACTCGCCAAGTAAAACTGATGCACCAACTTATACAGATATATAACATATTCATATCAAGCACCACATGAGCAAAGTATCTTCACCACAAAGGGACATCTGCATACCAGATGAAGTCTCTACAGAAAAACGTTGCGGTCTACATAACATATGAACATGCCACCCCAGCCGCTCATTTCATTGTCAACACTTGCAATGCGAAGAACAAAAGATCAGGCCATCGACACCCGAAGAAAGTCAGTGAGCCGGACAATGTTATTGAATGCAGACAAAGACATGTTCACGGCGTACAAACACCCAGAGTTTTATTGACAGTCAGTCAGAGACCAAGAAACAAGATATCCTTTTTTAGTATTTAGGACTCGCTTAACTTCATCATTATCATCACATAGAATAGACTTAAGATTCATTTGCGTACTTTGCATTAACTGTTATCTTTTTTCAGGTATAGTTAATGTTTGGTCTTATTGCATTTGTATTATTGTAATTGGATGTTGTTTCCTTTAAGTAATTCCATAAATGTCGTAGTTGTATTTGCAATACCAACACACGTTAATTACCTATATAGAGAAGGAAAGAAAGTGTGCGATAGAGACATACAGTTCTTCCTTTCTGCCTCTTCTGTTCACTCAGTGTAATAGGGGAGGTGGGGGGGAGGCTCGTTAGCATTATAATACAGAGAGGGGGATAGAGTGGTAGGAGTGACAGTGTCACGAGATTCAGAATCACTGGGACTATCTGCTGGGAACTTATCACAGTCTTACATTCACCTTCTCCACTCCTGCTG
The DNA here is from genome assembly GCA_024509875.1 of Oreohelix idahoensis. Classification (NCBI taxonomy): domain Eukaryota; kingdom Metazoa; phylum Mollusca; class Gastropoda; order Stylommatophora; family Oreohelicidae; genus Oreohelix; species Oreohelix idahoensis. The sequence goes on from JAMPIV010009785.1 coordinate 316,094, forward strand.
CCTATCTGCAAGCGGTTGCCAGGCAAATCTGAGCCATTCACAAAGCCAGCACTGCAAAGATAACTCTCCCTGGTTAATCTTCGGGTTAACCCTTTGACATGTATCCCTGCTTTGCAATAAGCGGCTGAGATAATATTAACGACAACCATATTGCTAATTTTGTACAGACCAGATAGCTACTTTGAGAATTATAGTCTGGAATGGAATTCACCACTATACATCGGATTTGTAGACTACGAAAAGGCATTTGACAGTGTAGACAGAGAATCACTTTGAAATTGATGACGCATTATGGAGTTCCACTGAAGATCATTAATTTAATAAAGAAAACATATGAAGACATGACATGCAGAGTTCTTCATGAAGGACAGCTTACAGAACCGTTTGGGATAAGAACAGGAGTGCGACAGGGATGCCTCTTGTCTCCATTTCTTTTCTTACTAGCAATAGACTGGGTTATGAGAACATCGACAACACACAACAGAAATGGAATCCAGTGGACTGACTAAGCAGTTGGATGATCTGGATTTTGCTGATGACTCGGCTCTTCTGTCCCATAACCGTAATCAGATGCAGGACAAATTGAAAACACTCGATGAGAGGTCACAGCAATTGGGTCTGAAAATACACAGGGAAAAGACAAAGATAATGAGAATAAATGCACATAATGATAACAGGGTTGAACTTGAAGAAGCACCAATACAAGATGTAGAATCGTACACATATCTTGGCAGCAATATAGACAAAGTTGGAGGGACAGACAGTGATATCAAAATAAGAATACAAAAAGCAAGAGGAGCTTTCATTGCATTCGGGAAATATATGGAGATCAAGAGAATCGAATCCAACACGAAAATAAAAATATTCAACTCACATGTGAAGTCAGTCCTATTGTGTGGCTCTGAGAAATGGAGAACAACAAAGACAACAACCAAAAAGCTACAGACTTTCATAAATGGGTGCTTGCGTAGAATGAGGGATTAAGCTGGTATGATAAGGTTACCAACGTGAAACTGATGACAAGAACTAGACAAGTGCCAGTGGAACAAGAGATGAGTCCTTGATCTGGAAGAAGACGGACCTGTTGATAGATTAGGACTGGAATCCTCAGGGCAAGAGCGGCAGAGGTAGACCAAGAAGCACATGGAGAAGGGAGCTGGAAACAGAGGTGAAAATGATGAGGAGAACGTAGGAAGAACTTGTGATGATGGCACGTGACAGGAGGACTTGGCATGTGTTTGCTGAAAGCCTATGCTCCTTTGGGAGTGGAGGGCTATGAATGAATATTGCTAATCGCGGGTGCAGCCGACATCAGACTACAGATTAGCCCTACAAATCGCCAGTGTATTTGCTTACTCGCTGATATGGCCAGACTGCGCTCGTCATAAAGCTGGTAATACCGGACGACAGCTTATGGACAGACAGGACTGAAAGATTACTTTAGATAAAGTAATAAGATGTTACATCTTACACACATTGCTGAGAGAGTTTGTGAGTTTGTTGAGTAGTACAATCTGCGAGAATAAATTTCAGTGATAATAAATACAACAGCCCTATTGTGTCTGACGGTGATGTTCTCACATGCCAGCATAGCGCTGAATTTAGTGCATAGGAACGGCTTAGAACATCTCCCCCCGTTTAAACCTACTCGCGTTCCTTGTGACGTACATTTTTAACATTTTGCCCGATTTGATAGAGACTGTGGCAAGACTTACAATTAACGCTCTGGCAGAAGTGTGTCGCCAACTACTATCTGAATTAACGTATTCTGTCAACTTTAACGCAAATTTAGTAGTAATTCTTACAATTTTGGTAGTGTTACACGATACAATACAAATTATTAACGCCAATTCTTACCCGCCATGCACTCCCCCCGTTTAGTTTGACACATTCTGCCATGCAGATATACACGCGCGAGCAAAGCCAGCCAAAACAAAACCACGCAGACAAATTTATTTTCATTCTCGCGGTAGCATTTCTGACGTAACTGAAACAAGTTAGTTATTTGAAAATACATGCTGGCGGAATGAAAGAGAGGAAAAGATGGCCGCCTTGTTAAAAATTTTACTTGACGATTGTCAGTGGAAAAATTGTAAAATCTAAACCAATATCAAACTGACCATAAAAATTATATGGTAATATAGCTTAAAGTTTAATGAGCAAGAATATGTTTGAAATAATATGATAGTCACAATATTAGCCCAGTTATTGAAGAAATACTAAATGTCTACGGACGCACTAACAGACTAACGGTTGTTCCTGCTTGTTAATTTTTTTTCGTTAGTAGGGACGCCGGCTTAGAAATAGCGGCATTGAGGTACATTCAAATTCGCTTGGGTAAACAGAGAGTATAGGGGGAAAGGGGAGCGGTAGGAAAATGTAATCCAAAACGAAACATCTTTTTGTATTGGCATAACTAAGGCAGGCTGGCCAATCGACTACCAGACGCAGAGTTGGGAATTATTTTGTTTTTCTTTTTAAAAAAGAACTGCATTTGAATTCTGGTAGTCGAAGGTTTCGATTGGCCAGAGATACAAAATATTAGCAAAAAGCTTTCGCTGCTCAGTGCCAGTTGAGAACATTTTCATTCAGTTACGCTGAGATCAGCTGTGATAAATTTAAATTTAAATAATAGATAAATATTCACAGTCTGGGCAGAGCACAGGGAAACTGAGGCAATTTCTTTGGAAAGTCAGCGTCAATTGTTTATATTTTCTTGAATTGTGAGGTTCTAATTCCTGGTGCCAGCGGGTGACAGTAAACCTGCTGAGTCAGAAACATACTATCAAGTCTCCGACCCTTCATATGCTGTCAACAGATAACGGGAGGAGCTTGGTGCACGCTTGAAAGAGATCTTCTGCATCTACATATTGTATTTCATTCTACCAAAGAATCCCAGGTGATGAGTTAGGCATCGGGGTACATCTGACACTTTCGCTTTAACAAACACTGATATTTCAACATATACTCAGGAAGTTTTGGGGCGTGATGAAACTACAGCCCCTCATACACAGTGACTCTCCCTGCTAGATTAATAGAGTAATAGCTGTGAACATTTCCCACAGGACAGAGATAAATATATATATATATATATATATATATATATATATATATATATATATATATATATATATATATATATAAATAATATATATATATATATATATATATATATATATATATATATATATATATATATATATATTAACTTTATAGTGTTGGGCAAATTGTCCACACATACTTTTAGTTGATCCTTTTTATGTAAACTATCTTGTCCTCATTTTCAAAGACCTGTCCAAGAGATATGACTGGACAGCCAAAATAAATTGTACAGAAAAGATTAATTTAAAAGAAAACTTTAACCACTACCCCACCCAACAAGCATGTTTAAAATGATTGGAGCCCTGAGCAGGGGTAGGACAGGCAATATAACCGGGCGTTTGTTCAAGTCTAACTTCACTGTGAGAATCGCTTCCCAAAAGACGACACCAGACTTGCCGTAGTTAGAATTCAGAATTTCCATTTATCAGACCGGACTTTGTGGAACAATCTTGAAGGACTTACAGAGCCCAGGAAAATCATTTTAATAAGGAAGGACGAGGAAAGTGAAACACCTGGAGTCATAGAGGGAATTATCTTATAAAAGTAATGACCCACAAGAATACGTGTAAGAGGCCTAATCAAGTGCCTTAACTTCATTCATCTGAGCAAAAAGTCTGTGAGTCAGGATTGGCGTAAGTTGTCATTTTACATTCTATATTTTACATTACTAACATGTGAATTAATATGTAAATATTACCATGTGAAGATTACTATGTGAAAATTGCTAGTGGATGTCCAAGTCATTTGAGACTGGCAACCTCAGCGTATAGAATGATGATTTCATGAACCACCACTGCAAGGGGCTGGTGACTGCTTTATTGCTAGTTTCTTAAACACATAAATACTCCCTGGTTCCATGTGGAGCAGGGAGGGAAAGATGAAAGAAATAATGTAGATTCTAATTATAATACCTACAGTTTCAAACCAGTTCAAATGTCGATGTAAATATCTTCCTCTTATTTGATCCTTAGCCGCCGACCGTCAAAGCAGTCAGTGCCCATCACGCCTGGCGGCGTCTAGTAGGGCAAGAACAAATTGATTCCACTTTGCTCGGTCGGTGACCATCCTTTGCCCCAACTCTGGTTCATTCTTTGCATCTCAGCCTCCACAGTCCTCTGCCAAGTTGTTTTTGGTCGGCCTCTCTTTCGTTTTCCTTCAGGGGTCCATAACTTAGCTGTTCTTGTGATGGCATCGGGGTCTCTTTTGAAGACATGGCCAACCCAGCTCCAGCTTCTGCCAGTTATGATGGTGTGCATGTCCTCTTGATGGCTCCGAGTAAGCAGATCTTGGTTGGTGATGGTATTCGGCCAAAAGATTCAGTGATTTTTTCTTAGGCATGTTGTGTTAAAAGATGACAATTTCGACATTTCCTTCTCTGTAACTCTCCAGCATTCCGCACCATAGAGAAGCACAGAACACACACATCTCTGATATAATCTTAATTTTGTGCTTGTGTTGTACTGAGAGGACTTCCAGATGTTGTTTAGACTAAAAAAGGATGTTCTTGCTTTGTTCATTCTGTTGTTGATGTCTTTGCTTGCTCCGCCATCAGGTGCTACTATGCATTCTAGGTATGTGAAGGTGTCTGTCTGTTGGAGTTTCTGATTCCTTACTGATATGGGCTCATGGTTGCTCACATTGAGCGTCATGACCTCTGTCTTCTTTAGATTGATGTTCAAGCCCACCTGCTAGCTATACTTATCAAGCCTATCCGTTTTTTTCCTGGATGTGTTGATGTAAATGTGCTAGTAGTGCAATGTCATCTGCATATTCCAGATCTTCCAATGTAGAAAATGTAGTCCATCGTATTCCTCTTGGACTGCCCTCTGTTGTCTGGCGCATCACCCAGTCTATGACTGTTAAAAATAGAGTGGTTGATAAGGGGCGTCCCTGTCGTACTCCTGTCTTTACCTAAAAGGTTAGGTTGCTCTGCCCAACGCTATACGAAAAGTTGGCATAGAGTCTTGTTATGATTGACACTATGCAGTTTGGAATTCCATAAGCCCTCAGTATTTTCCATAAACTGTCCCTATGTATACTGTCAAAAGCCTTTTTAAAATCAAAGAAATTAATGTATAGATATGTTTGCCATTCCGAGCACTGCTCTATAATGTTTCTGAGGGTAAATATATGATCTACACAACTTATGTAAACACATTAACTTTAAAATTAATGAAAGTTCCAAACTTTTCAATCAGTGTAAATGTAAATGAAAACATATTTAATTTATATTGTGAACACTTTTCAAACAGTGGATATGTAAATGTAAACCTAAAGTATCTGTACTTCTAACATTTTCATTTAAATGTAAAATAGCTATAAAGCGATTCAATTTAAATGTAAAGAAAGTTTTCTCTCGAGGGATTAAGTTTAATTCTCATCGAGGATAAATTCTGAGGTAGACGGGATGGTAGAATAAGAGAAAGGGGGCACATAATTATGTGTCGGAAAACGCAATACTCATGTGAGCGTTTCGTTTCTATTCTTTTACCATAGTTGTTAGTTGTGGTACCATTTGAGAGTACAGTATCTGGAACAAGAAGGGAAAAGAGGCCTGACGAGTGACCAGCTTCGTAAACACTCCTTGACACTTCTGGGAACGTGCTACACCCTACAACCTTGACCAGCGGCGAGCATGATCAGTCTACCAGGAACCAAACCATAAGAAGGAACAGAACCGTCACTGACAGCTAAGTAGTTCTATTAGCTGCCACGTGACTTCTTAACTAAACATTCTACCATTCTCTAAGGATGAACATTTTCTTTTAAACTATTCAATTTTTTAAACTGTTAAAACTGTGAGATCGGATTCCTAGCCTTCTCGGATAAGGGCGAAAAAATAAGAGATCACGTTATGGAAGTTGCGCATGTTAAAATTCCCCTCTCAAGTTAGAAATCGTAAACAGTAGGCCATACCGCCGCTGCCTTAAAATTAAATTCTACCACAAAAATATGTATAGTATCTGTCATTCCTGTATACACATATAGAGATCCATGCAGGTGCTGCGAAGTTCGTGCATTGTGCTGAGATCCTCCTTGTGTGATCTAAGGAAGGAGATCGGAGTACTGATGGAGTTTTCCGTGTGCAATGAAGATGGTCCTTAGAACCAAACCAAATGAAACAAAAGTGGTTAAAGACAGCACATCTCCAAAGATCACTACTTGTTTCTCGCTGCATTTTCTGTCATTAGGATCATGCACCGGTTTTCAAAACCTTTCTCATTTATTTCTTCTTTCCTCTCCTTTATACACTTTCAGACGTCCCCTTGAACAAGGTTAAAATCAGCAATGGTGAGCCTGAGATTGTTGGTATCTCCATAGAGTTTGTCCAGTAGTGGTGCTGTTGACGACCATATATCCTTTCTCTGTTCTTCATTGTTGGGCACTTTTTGTCGCAGATGTTCAGCAGTCATTTTCTCGGTGCCACAGCTATACTCATTAGTAGTTCCCATCTTTAGCTTGTTGAATAGATGTTATCTCAATCTGTTGTGGCCTGTGCGATGTCTGAAGATTACAACCTGTTCACTTCTGCTAAACTAGTAACATGCATAATTCTTCTGGTGGTCTGGAGGCTCTGCTTCCCACTTGTTTCTGTATCTACTTCTGATAAAACGCTTGACTTCTTCATACGTTTTGCTTGTCTCAGACTTTCCATCGTCCTTTGCCAGTGTATCAGTCTCTTCATTGCCAGAGATGTAGAACTGTGATGGGATTCACTGTATCTCAACTCTATTAAATCGCTGATTTAGTTATAGGGTATTGCTCTCAGGTCGCTTGTCTCTGCATTGACTCCTCTGCTTTGTAACTACTTAAAGCGCATCTGAGAAGATACTCTCATTTAATGTTGCTTGAACATTTTCTCGTACATTTTGTTTTGTATCGTATATGTGCCTTAAGCTGGAGAGATTAACCCACCACTATTTTCCGTTGCTTTAGCTGTTCATTTACTTGAGGATGCAAGCAGTTATAGTTGAAATGGGTTTTTTTTCCCGTAACCAGCGGTACTTGGGCTTTCAGTCCTTCGGCCCAATGACATGTCTTTGCGAGGCTGGGGAGCCTGTGGACTTTCCTTCCAACCCGGTCAGGAGCTTCGCTCCTTCCCATCCACAGAGGGTTTATCTCAGGAGCCGTTCAGGTTATTCAGTCAAAATCCCGGTCGTTGACACTTCTTCAAATGCTGACGTTCGGGCTTGAACCCTGAATACCTGGTCGCCAGAGCAACGTAACCCTTACACCAGCGCGGCTTCCTGCGAAATGGGTTGAGTTCCATTATGTATTTTACGGTTAGGGATTGTCTATGTGATTCGGTCTGGTTGTCTTCCCATCCGCCCTGATAATAATCTGTCTTATCTGGCAGGATGTTTTCTCACGACACCGCTTGTGTATACAGGTCATTCGAGTTAGTCGCTGAATTAACGTTTTTGAATTGGGTCTTTCTATTGTATTATGTTGTTCTGCTTGTGTTATCTTCCTTTAATGTCTGGTACTCTGTCTGGTCTACTAACCTTCTGAAATGTTCAATTTGTTGGATCCATGGTATTATTCTGTATTCCATTGGCTGCAGGACGTAGTTCATTACGTGCGTAGTAACACAAAAAAACCCCAAAAAACAGGTGTGTCAGTTTGTCTCTTTGCCTAGCAGTCGTGTTTATTTTATAAAGATGTTATCAGTTGAACTGATTCAGATCTGTGTTTATTGCATCTCTGTCTTTTCTGTTTGGCTGGCGAGTTCAGGTTATATGAGCTACGGTTTTACCTTATCTTTTAGTAGTAGTAGTTATAGCTGTAGTAGTTATAGTAGTAGTAGTTAAAGCTGTAGTAGTTATAGTAGTAGTAGTAGTTAAAGCTGTAGTAGTTATAGTATTAGTAGTTATAGCTGTAGTAGTTATAGTAGTAGTAGTAGTAGTTAAAGCTGTAGTAGTTATAGTAGTAGTAGTTAAAGTGGTAGTAGTTATTGTAGTAGTAGTTAAAGTGGTAGTAGTTATTGTAGTAGTAGTTAAAGCTGTAGTAGTTATTGTAGTAGTAGTTAAAGCTGTAGAAGTTATAGTAGTAGTAGTTAAAGCTGTAGAAGATATAGTAGTAGTAGTTATAGCTGTAGTAGTTATAGTAGTAGTAGTTATAGTAGTAGTAGTTATAGATGTAGTAGTTATAGTAGTAGTAGTTAAAGCTGTAGTAGTTATAGTAGTAGTAGTTAAAGCTGTAGAAGTTATAGTAGTAGTAGTTATAGCTGTAGTAGTTATAGTAGTAGTAGTTATAGTAGTAGTAGTTATAGCTGTAGTAGTTATTGTAGTAGTAGTTAAAGCTGTAGAAGTTATAGTAGTAGTAGTTAAAGCTGTAGAAGTTATAGTAGTAGTAGTTATAGCTGTAGTAGTTATAGTAGTAGTAGTTATAGTAGTAGTAGTTATAGCTGTAGTAGTTATAGTAGTAGTAGTTAAAGCTGTAGTAGTTATAGTAGTAGTAGTTAAAGCTGTAGTAGTTATAGTAGTAGTAGTTAAAGCTGTAGTAGTTATTGTAGTAGTAGTTATAGCTGTAGTAGTTATTGTAGTAGTAGTTAAAGCTGTAGTAGTTATTGTAGTAGTAGTTAAAGCTGTAGTAGTTATAGTAGTAGTAGTTATAGCTGTAGTAGTTATTGTAGTAGTAGTTAAAGCTGTAGTAGTTATTGTAGTAGTAGTTAAAGCTGTAGTAGTTATTGTAGTAGTAGTTAAAGCTGTAGTAGTTATAGTAGTAGTAGTTAAAGCTGTAGTAGTTATAGTAGTAGTAGTTATAGCTGTAGTAGTTATAGTAGTAGTAGTTATAGTAGTAGTAGTTATAGCTGTAGTAGTTATAGTAGTAGTAGTTAAAGCTGTAGTAGTTATAGTAGTAGTAGTTAAAGCTGTAGTAGTTATAGTAGTAGTAGTTAAAGCTGTAGTAGTTATAGTAGTAGTAGTTAAAGCTGTAGTAGTTATTGTAGTAGTAGTTAAAGCTGTAGAAGTTATAGTAGTAGTAGTTAAAGCTGTAGTAGTTATAGTAGTAGTAGTTAAAGCTGTAGTAGTTATAGTAGTAGTAGTTATAGCTTTAACTACTACTACAATAACTAGTAGTAGTAGTTAAAGCTGTAGTAGTTATAGTAGTAGTAGTTATAGCTGTAGTAGTTATAGTAGTAGTAGTTAGCTGTAGTAGTAGTAGTTAAAGCTGTAGTAGTTATTGTAGTAGTAGTTAAAGCTGTAGAAGTTATAGTAGTAGTAGTTAAAGCTGTAGTAGTTATAGTAGTAGTAGTTATAGCTGTAGTAGTTATAGTAGTAGTAGTTATAGTAGTAGTAGTTATAGCTGTAGTAGTTATAGTAGTAGTAGTTAAAGCTGTAGTAGTTATAGTAGTAGTAGTTAAAGCTGTAGTAGTTATAGTAGTAGTAGTTAAAGCTGTAGTAGTTATTGTAGTAGTAGTTAAAGCTGTAGAAGTTATAGTAGTAGTAGTTAAAGCTGTAGTAGTTATAGTAGTAGTAGTTATAGCTGTAGAAGTTATAGTAGTAGTAGTTATAGCTGTAGTAGTTATAGTAGTAGTAGTTAAAGCTGTAGTAGTTATAGTAGTAGTAGTTATAGCTGTAGTAGTTATAGTAGTAGTAGTTAAAGCTGTAGTAGTTATTGTAGTAGTAGTTAAAGCTGTAGTAGTTATAGTAGTAGTAGTTAAAGCTGTAGTAGTTATAGTAGTAGTAGTTATAGCTGTAGTAGTTATAGTAGTAGTAGTTAAAGCTGTAGTAGTAGTTAAAGTGGTAGTAGTTATAGTAGTAGTAGTTAAAGCTGTAGTAGTTATAGTAGTAGTAGTTAGTAGTGTAGTAGTTAGTAGTAGTAGTAGTTATAGCTGTGTATAGTTATAGTAGTAGTAGTTAAAGCTGTAGTAGTTATAGTAGTAGTAGTTAAAGCTGTAGTAGTTATAGTAGTAGTAGTAGTTAAAGCTGTAGTAGTTATAGTAGTAGTAGTTAAAGCTGTAGAAGTTATAGTAGTAGTAGTTAAAGCTGTAGTAGTTATAGTAGTAGTAGTTATAGCTGTAGTAGTTATAGTAGTAGTAGTTATAGCTGTAGTAGTTATAGTAGTAGTAGTTAAAGCTGTAGTAGTTATAGTAGTAGTAGTTAAAGCTGTAGTAGTTATTGTAGTAGTAGTTAAAGCTGTAGTAGTAGTTATTGTAGTAGTAGTTAAAGCTGTAGTAGTTATAGTAGTAGTAGTTAAAGCTGTAGTAGTTATAGTAGTAGTAGTAGTTAAAGTAGTAGTAGTTAAAGCTGTAGTAGTTATAGTAGTAGTAGTTAAAGCTGTAGTAGTTATTGTAGTAGTAGTTATAGCTGTAGTAGTTAAAGCTGTAGAAGTTATAGTAGTAGTAGTTAAAGCTGTAGTAGTTATAGTAGTAGTAGTTAAAGCTGTAGTAGTTATAGTAGTAGTAGTTAAAGCTGTAGTAGTTATAGTAGTAGTAGTTAAAGCTGTAGTAGTTATAGTAGTAGTAGTTATAGCTGTAGAAGTTATAGTAGTAGTAGTTATAGCTGTAGTAGTTATAGTAGTAGTAGTTATAGTAGTAGTAGTTAAAGCTGTAGTAGTTATAGTAGTAGTAGTTAAAGCTGTAGTAGTTATAGTAGTAGTAGTTATAGCTGTAGTAGTTATAGTAGTAGTAGTTATAGCTGTAGTAGTTATAGTAGTAGTAGTTATAGCTGTAGTAGTTATAGCTGTAGTAGTTAAAGCTGTAGTAGTTATAGTAGTAGTAATAGTGAGAATTTAATTGGCTAAGTGGCCTCTCGTCGATAAGTTACCGGTTTCCGGATTCGAGATGTACTAACGTCATGCTTCTGTCTACCTAGCTGAAAATGGGTACCTAACTCTGCCCCTTCACTTAGAGAAGACAACGGCAGAGAGGAAGGGAACTGGTAACCCCACCTCATAACAAGCTTGACCTAGTAAAGTGACCTCTGACCCTTCACTGTTTATGACGAAACAGGTGACCTGGTTTATGTTGAGATGGGTGACCTGGTTTACGTCGAGATAAGGGACCTAGTTTATAGCGAAGTAGGGGACCTGGTTTATGTTGAGATGGGTGACCTGGTTTATGTTGAGATGGGGGAACCTGGTTTATGTTGAGATGGGGGACCTGGTTTATGTTGAGATGGGGGACCTGGTTTATGTTCAGATGGGGGACCTGGTTTATGTTCAGATGGGGAACTTGGTTTATATCGAGATATGAGACCTAGTTTATGGCGAGGTAGGGGACCTGGTTTGTGACGAGATAGGGGACCTGGTTTATATCGAGAAATGGGACCTGGTTAATGACGAGATAGGGGACCTGTTTTGTGATAAATAAAGGACCTGTTTGATATCGAGATAGAAGACCTGGTTTATATCGAGATAGGGGACCTGTTTTGTGACGAATAAGGATGATGCGCAAAAAAGAGTGTAGGCTGTTGAGACTCTTTGTTGCGCATCACTTAGGATATTACATATGAGAGCTTAGTGATGCACATAAAGAGTCCGAGACGATTGTGGATGCGTGGTTACAACATGACGTATGAATGTTTACGGTAGCGACTAGGGATTATTGTACCATGTGTGTTTGAAGGAACAATGTCGCATTTGAAGGACTGTGTCTGATAAGACATTCCATGTGTATTTACTCGTTCAATTGGAAAGTGTGGCTGAAAGGATCATATTTTGTCTCGAGAATATATTACTGATACGTAAGACACAATTCGTGAACAGGAATAATGTTGGTTGCTTCGTGTTTGCATAAAATATAACTATCACTGTGATTGGAACGGATCATACATTTTATAATGAAATAAATGATGGCACTAAATATTTGATGAATGATGAACTATTATGAAGATGAAACTGAATATGATGATCACTTATAATCAAGATGTTCTCAAGTCATATCGTAGAAGTCATTAAATGTTATATGTCTATGTATAACGGACTTGGATTATTTATCGTATTATATTTGGCCATGTGCATTTAAACTTATATTATAAACAGTTCTCGCCTAGACGTTGTATCGGGCAATCATCAAGAACACAGTCACGTAACAAGGGGACCTGGTTGATATCGACATAGGGGACCTGGTTAATGACGAGATAGGGGACATGGTTTATGACGAGATAGGGGACCTGGTTTATGACGAGATAGGGGACCTTGTTTATGACGAGAAAGGGGAACTGGTTTAAATCGAGTTAGGGGACTTTGTTATATCGAGATAGTGGACCTGTTTTGTGCCGAATACCTGGTTGATATGGAGATAGGGGACCTGGCTTATATCGAGAAGGGGGACCTTTTTTATATCGAGATAGGGGACGTGATTTATGAGGGATAAGGAACTTGCTTTATATCGAGTAAGGGAACCTGGTTTATGACGAGATAGAGGACACGGTTTGTGACGAGATAGAAGACCTGGTTTATATCTAGACAGGGGATCTGGTTTATGACGAGATAGTGGATTTTGTTTAGTATCGAAACAGGGAACTTGGTTTAGTATAAGGACGGGGGAACCAGGTTTAGGATGAAATAGTGTACCTGGTTTATGACGAGATAGGGGACCTGATTTATGACGAAATAGGGGACCTGGTTTATATCGAGATCGGGATCCGGTTTATGACGAAATAGAGCACCTGTGTGACAGAACGGGACGGCCCATGTCGATCTTTGTTTCACTCTGGCAGTATCGGTACATTTGTGGTACTGATTTTATTGGGTGCTTTCATTTGTCACACTTTCTTTCTTTTTTCTGCTATGCGTAGCAGATATTATGCATTTTGCTTCTTACACCCTTCTCAGGGATAAGTAGACATGTCTGGTTGTTATCCATTTCTCCCTGCGTTGCAAGGAGTGGCAGCAACCTAACCATATTGGCTATCGTGGGCGAAGCGATATCAGTAAACAGATTAACACATAAATCGCCTCAGCGCAGTGCTTAATCACTGATAAGACGCAGGTAGGCTCATCACCAAAGCTTGGAATACAGGGAGATAACTGATGGACAGACACAGATAAGAGATTACTTCCTGATAAAAGTAATGATTGTTACATTGGGAACACGTTGTTATACGAGTTTACCGACATGTTCGTAAGTTTGTACCCAAGGGCAAGCGATTGTGTATAGACCATTTTCAGAAAAGTAATGTTTAAAATGTTGCATTAGTTGAGTCATGCAACATATTCAAATCAGATTGGCTGATCCCTTGAGGCGCGCATAACAAAAGCGTGTGCGAAACTTGCTATTGGATGTCGAAGTCATTTGAGGCTGGCAACCTCAGCGTATAGAATGATGATTCATGAACCACCACTGCACGAGCTAGTGATTGCTTTATTGCTAGTTTCGTAAGAAGAACTAACAGCATAAAGTAGTCCCAGGTTCCATACGGAGCAGGGAGGGAAAGATGAAAGAAATGATGTATAATACTTACATTTTCAAAGCAGTGTAAATATCCATATAAACATATTTACTTTAACATTAATGTAAGTTTTCAAGCTTTAAACTAATGTAAATGTCTATGTGAAAATATTCATTTTAGTATGAAAGCTGTAATACTTATTACTTTATTAGAAAGTAGTGTTGTCATAACACGTCGGCCCGGAAGCGATTATGTCATAAGTTCCGCCTCGTGCACGGGTTATCCTGTGTTTAAGCTTTCAGCAAAGCTGTGCCCCGCCGTCGAGGCTGTGATGTATCATATCAGCCGCTCCTTGCAAATGTTTTAGCAAAGGGACTGGACACGCACTGACGTAATGACTAATTCCTGAGAGGGGAGTACGAAGGAAAATACAAAATATCTGCTCTTGGCAGAAAAATAAGGAGGAAAGAAAGAAAAGTGCGATACTTGAAAGCACAGAATAAAAATCGGTACCACAAATGTACCGATCCTGCCGGAGAGAAACAGTGATCGATAGGGGCCGCCCCGTTTTGTCACAATCTTGTGAAGACTCCCTTTGTAATAGAAGTGTCGTCACCCTTCTACCCACATCCACACCAAGAGTAATCTTGTGCAAAGGTAGTTACCTGTGAAGCCTATATTAGATACTCTTGAGTTTTGGCCACTGTTGGACCACTACTGCAAAACAGGGGAGGCAAAACCGTCACAACCTGATTTACGTAGAGATAGGGAACCTGATTATTGACCAGATAGGGGATCTAGTTTATAATGAAAAAGGGGACCTGGTTCATGACGAGATAGGGAACCTGGTTTATAACGAGATAGGAGACCTGGTTTATATCGAGATAAGAGACCTGATATATGACGAGGTAGGGGACGTGGTTTGTGTCGAGATAAGGGACCTGATTTATGATGAGATAGGGGACCTGGTTTATATCGAGATCGGGGATCTCGGTTTATGACGAGATAGGGGACCTGGTGTATGTCGAAATAGGGAACCTGGTTATGACGAGATAGGGAACCTAGTTTATATCGAAAAAGGTCCTGATTTATAACGAGATATAGGACCTGGTTTTTGACGAGATAGGATATTGGTTAATGACGAGATAGGGGATCTGGCTTATGACGAGATAGGGTTTCTGGTTCATGACGAGATAGGGGACCGGGTTTTTGACGATATAGGATACCGGTTAAACATTAGATAGGGGTTTATGACGAGATAGGGTACCTGGTTTATATCGAAATAGGGGACTTGGTTTATGACTAGATAGGTAACCTGATTTATGATGAGATAGCGGACCTGGTTTGTGACGAGATAGTGGACTTGGTTTGTGACGGGACATTGGACAACGTTTATGACGAAATAGGGCACCTGGTTTATGACGAATTGGGGGACCTAGTTTGTGACTAGATAGGGAACCTTGTTTATGATGAGATAGCGGACCTGGTTTGTGACGATAAAGTGGACCTGGTATAGTATCGAGACAGCAGACCTGGTTTAATATCGAAACCGGGGACCTGGTTTAGTATCGAGACAGTGGACTGTTTTAGTATCGAAACAAGGGACCTGGTTTATGATGAGTCAGGAGGCCTTTCTGCGAACGAGACAGAGGACATGTTTTAGTATTAAGACAGGTTAAGAACTGGGAAAATATATGTCGACTAGTACCCAAACCTTGCGTAAACACCCTATTGTATGTCCTAAGTTAGCTTTACAAGTATCGATAATGGCTGCACTAAAAGAAAACATAATTGCAATCAAATATTACACAATATGTGGATGAAAAATAGCTTAAGCCAAGGATTCGTAATCATTTTTACCCTCACACCTCCCCTGAGAGTGAATTTAATGTTTACACCTCCCGTCCTTCTCCCGATAAATCACATGAACCAATCAAGACAAAATTAAAGTGTTACTTATCATCATCATTGTCAACTCCTCTATTTCTGCTGTGGATTTAACACTGACGCTAATTAAATACTTGGCTCATTATCTAAGGATACGACCACAACATGAAATGGTTGACACAGAAAGATAACACTTCCTATAGGAATTCCCTTTTAATAAGCACTACACACAGTATAGCCACACACGGCTGAAAACAGTATGGGATACATAAACACTGCCCGAGAAACTTCTCGAATTAATATATCAAGATACTCCTAACAAATGACAGTATAACAGTATACAAACTTAGTGCTGAACAATCGCTCACTATGGCGAACTGAAAACTACACAATGGAAAAAACCAATCCACTGGCAAATTATACCCGAAGGCCTGACAATAATATCACTGGACACTAAACCACTCCAGAATTATAATTATGTCCACTAGACTGAATCGCTATAAACTATCTTCCACATGCAATGAAAAGGGAACCACAAAAATGTCCGTCACTCTCTGCCAAAGGCCCAGCGTCAACTGTTCTTTCGCGCCTTTTCATTTTCCACTTCCGGAGTTGCCAGACTAACTGGTTTTTCAAAAAGGTTATCAGCGTTGCCAAAACCCGCTGATAAGCGATGTCGACAATCTATTTTTCTAAATATGCCTTGACAATCATCATAGGCCATCTTCACATTCAAGGTCGGTTGCAATAGATCTGTAACGTCTTCTGTCTCTTGTCTTGATGGAGCACTCTGATAGACTCTCCTATCCATTTCTTGATGTTATCTTCCCACGTATAGCACTGTTGTCCTGTTGCACATTTGCTTTCAGCTCTGCCTTCTGTTATGGTCTTCGGTAAGGTGTTATGTCTTTTTATATGGGCACAATATTTTAGCTGTCTAATTCTGATCTCATTCAGTGATCCTCTTTTCATTACTAGGTTTTCTTGGACACTTTTATTTCTTTTCTTCTCTTTCCACGTGAGGTACCCTATTCTTCTGTTACTACAATGACTTTGTTCTTAGCCAATTCCTCGTACACAAAGAAAAATATTATAATAAATAAATAAACTTACTGAGGTAGCTGTTGTTGGTATGGTTCAGTGAGGACAGAAATTAGTGCAACCGTCTTGGACAAAGAAAACTTTTGAATTGTATCAATTAAGTAAGCAGTTGCAATAAATTATCTGGATGGCGCCTTACACCTATTCTGCATTATAGCCGATGCCCTGGCAAAATTTAAAAATTAGAAACCTACCCACTACAGAATAATTTAGAATGTGTGATTCCTATATACACACATTGGGACTCTCGCCGTGCTACAGAGTTCGTGCACTGTGCTGAGTCCCTCCTTGTGTGATCTAAGGGAGGAGATCGGAGCACTCATGGAGTATTCCGTCTGCAATAAAGGTTGTCCTTAAAATCAAACCAAACCTATCAAACCTAACCTGAATCCCTACTGCACTCCCTTACCCCGTCGAGGAACACCGGACAGGTTAATAACCCCTGCCATAAGGCACACGCGCATAATAAATGTCCTTGTCGACCTAACCGTAAGCCACATAAATATATTTATCACATTTGAATGGGCGAGGCAAACTTTGAGAAAAACATCACCTGTATTCATATTTGTCACAACAGCAACCAACAATAGCGGGAATAGTTGAGATTTGTGACGAGGGTTATGAAAACACATTTATAAGCTGTTTATAATGAT
Source organism: Oreohelix idahoensis (assembly GCA_024509875.1). NCBI lineage: Eukaryota > Metazoa > Mollusca > Gastropoda > Stylommatophora > Oreohelicidae > Oreohelix > Oreohelix idahoensis. The sequence goes on from JAMPIV010009785.1 coordinate 333,174, forward strand.
AAACATAGATATGACAATGGTGACGTTGTAACGAAATGTGAGGGTATGAAGAAGAGCAAAAAGAGGAAGTGCCTCTCTATCTGCTTCTAGGGATCCTACAAATTTATGAAAAGGATTCGGATCAGATATAAGCAAGTGGGACAAATAATACATACTGGATATCATTAAAAAAAACCTGTTGTTTCCGGGAGTTTCTGATGAAATAAAATACTGGACATCATTAAAAACCCATGTAGATCCCGGGAGTTTCTGATGATACAAAATACTGGATATCATTAAAAACCCATGTAGTTCCCGGGAGTGTCTGATGAAATAAAATACTTGATATCTTTAAAAACCCATGTTGTTCCCGGGAGTTTCTGATGAAGTAAAATACTGGATATCATTAAAAACACATGTAGTTCCCGGGAGTTTCTGATGAGATAAAATACTGGATATCATTACAAACCCATGTAGTTCTCGGGAGTTTCAGATAAAATAAAATACTGGATATCATTAAAAACACATGTAGTTCCCGGCAGTTTCTGATGAAGTAAAATACAGGATATCATTAAAAACACATGTAGTTTCCGGGAGTTTCTGATGAAATAAAATACTGGATATCATTATAAACCCATGTAGTTCCCTGGAGTTTCTGATGAAATAAAATACTGGATATCATTAAAAACCTATGTTGTTCCTGGGAGTTTCTGATGAAATAAAATACTAGATATCATTAAAAAACACATGTTGCGCCTGGGAGTTTCTGATGAGACAGAATACTAGATATCATAAAAAACACATGTAGTTCCCGGGGGTTTATGATTAGATAAAATACTGGATAACACTAAAAACCCATGTTGTTCCCGGGAGTTTCTGATGAAATAAAATACTGGATATAATTAAAAACCCATGTTGTTCCCGGGAGTGCCTGATGAACTAAAATACTGAATACCATTTAAAACCCATGTTGTTCCCTGGAGTTTCTGATAAGAAAACATACTGGATATCATTAAAAACCCATGTTGTTCCCGGAGTTTCTGATGAAGTAAAATACTGAATATCATTAAATACCTATGTTGTTTCCGGGAGTGTCTGACGAACTAAAATACTGAATACTATTAAAAATCCATGTTGTTCCCTGGAGTGTCTGATGAACTAAAATGCTGGATATAATTAAAAACACATGTTGTTCCGGGAGTTTCTGATGAGATAACATACTGGATATCATTAAAAATACATGCAGTTCCCGGGAGTTTCTGATGAGATAAAATACTGGATATCAATAAAAACCCATGTTGTTCCCGGGAGATTCTGATGAGATAAAATACTCGATATCATTAAGAACCCATGTTGTTCCCAGGAGTTTCTGATGAGATAAAATACTGGATATCATTAAGAACCCATGTTGTTCCCAGGAGTTTCTGATGTGATAAAATACTGGATATCTTTAAAAGCCTATGTTGTTCCCGGGAGTTTCTTATGAAATAAAATACTGGATATCATTAAAAACACATGTTGTTCCCGGGAGTTTCTGATGATATTAAATACTGGATATCATTAAAAATACATGCAGTTCCCGCGAGTTTCTGATGAGATAAAATACTGGATATCAATAAAGACTCATGTTGTTCCCGGGAGTTTCTAATGAGATAAAATACTTGATAACACTAAAAACGCATGTTGGTCCCGGGAGTTTCTGATGAAATAAAATACTGGATATCATTAAAAACCCATGTTGTTCCCAGGAAATTCTGATGAACTAAAATACTGAATACCATTAAAAACCCATGTTGTTCCCTGGAGTTTCTGATGAGATAACGTACTGGATATCATTAAAAACCCATGTTGTTCCCGGGAGTGTCTGATGAACTAAAATACTGAATACCATTAAAAACCCATGTTCTTCCCTGGAGTTTCTGATGAGATAACATACTGGATATAATTAAAAATACATGTTGTTTCCGAATGTTTCTGATGTGATAAAATACTGGATATCTTTAAAAACCCATGTTGTTCCCGGGAGTTTCTTATGAAATAAAATACTGGATATAATTAAAAACACATGTTGTTCCCGGGAGTTTCTGATGAGATAACATACTGAATATCATTAAAAATACGTCCAGTTCCCGGGAGTTTCTGATGAGATAAAAAAAATGGATATAATTAAAAACACATGTTGTTTTCGGGAGGTTCTGATGTGATAGTATACTGGATATCTTAAAAAACCCATGTTGTTCCCGGGAGTTTCTTATGAAATAAATACTGGATATCATTAAAAACACATGTTGTTCCAGGGAGTTTCTGATGAGATAACATACTGGATATCATTAAAAATACGTGCAGTTCCCGGGAGTTTCTGATGAGATAAAATACTGGATATCAATAAAAACCCATGTTGTTCCCGGGAGTTTCTGATGAGATAAAATACTGGATATCATTAAAAACCCATGTTGTTCCCGGGAGTTTCTGATGAGATGAAATACTGGATATCATTAAAAACCCATGTTGTTCCCGGGAGTTTCTGATGTAATAAAATACAGGATATCTTTAAAAACCTATGTTGTTCCCGGGAGTGTCTTATGAAATAAAATACTACATATCATTAAAAACACATGTAGTTTCCGGGAGTTTCTGATGAGATAAAATACTGGATATCATTAAAAATACATGCAGTGCTCGGGAGTTTCTGATGAGATAAAATACTGGATATCAATAGAAACTCATGTTGTTCCCGGGAGTTTCTCATGAAATAAAATACTGGATATCATTAAAAACCAAGTTGTTTCCGGGAGTGTCTGATGAACTAAAATACTGAATACCATTAAAAACCCATGTTGTTCCCTGGAGTTTCTGATGAGATAACATACTGGATATCATTAAAAACAGATATTGTTCCCGGGAGTTTCTGATGAAATAACATACTGGATATAATTGAAAACACATGTTGTTCCCGGGAGTTTCTGATGAAATTAAATACTGGATATCATTGAAAACACATGTAGTTCCCGGGAGTTTGTGATGAAATAAGGAAAGAATATGGCTACTACTCCCTCAGGCATGTCGTATAATGCGACTAAAATGAGGTTGTTCATGGGATTGGCAAACTCATCATGTGATTCGAATTACTACAGAAATCATCATTGCAAAAGCACCTGAATGATTTGTACAGGCTTCCTGTAAATGGACCAACTAGAGAGGTGGTTCCATGCTCCATAAGGAGCGACAAAAATGATGATGATGATGATTTTTATGATGATGATAATGTTGATGATGATAATGTTGATGATGATACAAAGCCTACTACACAAAGACACATTTCAAGTCATGCCAAGGGCTTAGCATCGAGGCGTAGGCGACCACTGCTGTCGAGAGGTCAATTTGTTCATGTACCCTTTCGTATTTATGTCGGTGAAAGTATAAGGGATAAGTTTAAACTGACTGAAAGGACAATATGTCAAGCAGTAACAAAGGTCACGGAAAAAAAACCTTTGACAACCATCAAAGCAGTCAGTGGCCATCACGCCTGGTGTAGTCTTGTAGGGCAATAACAAATTGATTCCACTTTGCTCGGTCGCCGGCCATCCTTCGTTCAGTGCCCCAACTCTGGTTTATTCCCTGCATCTCAGCCTCCACAGTCCTCCCCCAAGTTGTCTTTGGTCGGCCTCTCTTTCGTTTTCCTTCAGGGGTCCATAGCATAGCTGTTCTTGTGATGGCATCAGGGTCTCTTCTAAGGACATGGCCAACCCAGCTCCAGCGTCTGCCAGCTATTATGGTGTGCATGTCCTCTTGCTTGCTCCGAGTGAGCAGATCTTGGTTGGTGATGGTATTCGGCCAAAAGATTCGGTGAATTTCTCTTAGGCATGTTGTGTGAAAAGAGGACAATTTCGACATTTCCTTCTCTGTAACTCTCCAGCATTCCGCACCATAGAGAAGCACAGAAAGCACACAGCTCTGATATAATCATAATTTTGTGCTTGTGCTGTACTGAGCTTTGTTCATTCTGTTGTTGATGTCTTTGCTTGCTCCGCCGTCTGGTGTTACTATGCATCCTAGGTATGTGACGGTGTCTGTCTGTTCCAGTTGCTGATTCCTTACTGATATGGTCTCAGGGTTGCTCACATTGAGCGTCATGACCTCTGACTTCTTCAGATTGATGTTCAAGCCCACCTGCTGGCTATACTTATTAAGTCTGTCCGTTTTTTTTCCTGGATGTGTGTTGCGCACAAATTCTTTTGTGTGACGCACAGATTACTGTTGGTAGGCATACAAATGTAAAGTATAACTATTTGTCTGATGAAAAGTATTTATTTGAGAATCAATGATTCTCAGTCTGAGGGACAGAACCCTGATTGGTCGATGTTGTATTCGGTTCTATGGGTTATCTGTTCTTGTGTCTCAATCTGGCGTATGAATACTAGATTTACGTCATTTTTCGTCTGGTATGGCCAGAAACAGATTGGTCTTGCTTAAAATGTTTATGGCCCGAATTTATATTTATCCCTTGACTATTTAAGGTGATTCGGTCTTATATCTTTGTATCTTTGTATTTCTATGTCGGACTATTTTTTGAGCTGAACTCTGGGGTCAAAGGCATTTCTGCGCATGCGTCGATTTGGAGTGTCGACAGAGAAGCGGGTGTCATGTCGTCGCTACTATGGGCTGGTCGATTAGAAAGTTTGAAGATTGATCTCTGTGAGTTATTCTAGGAAGGAGATTGTTTCTCTGTATGACTGTATTATCAGAGATTCTCCTAATGTTGATTATTAACGCCAAGGAATGGCGTGCGTTATTCGCTAGTGTGTGTTTTCCTAAAGCCAGGTAAAACCACAATCTTGTTGCTGAACTTTTTTGCTAAGCCTAGATGAGAGACGTATTATCGTACATCTAGGATTGTTGACTACAGATGAAGATGACGTGTTATCTAGCAGCACTAGATTACTCCAGTAACCAGCCTTATTGATAGCAGAAAGTATAGAAACCCAATGAGGACATTTATGTACGAATTACGAATTAATGCTGCTTCATAATTTTTCATCCTGGGTGAGCAAAGCTCACGGAGGAGAGCCATTTTGGATTCCCGCCATTGTAAGCGAATCATTGTTGGAGAACAGAAAAGGTCTTATTATACTGGCTAACCAAAAAAAAATTTTTTTTTATTTCTCTAACATTTCTATGTTTTTCTGGTCAATTTTAATGCGCTGTTTATAAATCTGCAAACCGTATTTCTCTATCAGGTCGGGATCTCTAGAAATACGCAATTGACGTTTTTTAACAACGCATACAGTATTACAACATCATTCGTACAAGACGTATAACAGTTATGTAGGCCTGAATTTCGTTGCAGTCGACTTTCGTCGGTGAATGGCATGTGGTACATCGCGATGAAGCATCCAACAATAATCGGCAAGCATGGTCACACTCCACCATCCTTGATAACGTGACTCCATTACGCCAATATCTTGATGGAATCGTTCTCCATGTTGATCGCTGACCTCGCCAAGGTTGTCAGGGGAAAAGTCAAGATGCGAATCGAGCAAATGGATTTTGAGGGAAGTGTTACAGCCCATAATTCTGTATGCATCTATGCACTGCTTAACAATATGCACATAGTCGACAGATTTGTGATTTCCCAGAAAGTTATCGACGATCGATTTGAATGCCATCAATGCGCGAAGTTCACTACCATGTAACAAGTTCTCGAATTGTTTGTCTGCAATAACTTTCCTAATCTGAGGTCCTACAAAGATACCTTCCTTTATCTTTGCATCGCTAACTTGCGGAAACTTTTCTCGAAGATAAGTGAAAGCTTTGCTCGTTTTATCTAACGCTTTTACGAAATTCTTCATGAGCCCCAACTTTATATGTAACGGTGGTAAAATGATGCTGTCTTTGTGAACTAATGGCTCGTGTATTACATTTTTATGCCCGAGCTGCATACGATCCCTGATAGGCCACACCTTTCTTGCATAATGTTCCTGTCTGTTGCGGCTGTCTCATTCACATAGGAAGCAACAAAATTTAGTATACCCAGTCTGCATGCCCCTGAGAATTGCAATGACCCTTAGGTCTCCACAAATCCGCCATTGGTAGTCATTGTACTTTATTTTTGCCAAAAGTATAGCCATATTGTCATAAGTTTCTTTCATATGAACAGAGTAGGCGACTGGAATTGATGAAAATAAATTTCCGTTATGCAATAACACAGCTTTTAGACTAGTCTTGGAAGAGTCGATGAAAAGTCGCCATTCGTTGACTATGTGCTCATGACCTAGGTGCACCATTAGACCGTTTACGTCTTTGCAATAGCAAATGTCATCATCCATCTCAAAGTATTGAACAAGTTTTCTGTGTCTAAGACGAAATTTAGATATCGGAGTATTGGGCGCTAAAAGATTCCATTCTTTGAGTCGCGAACCGAGTAATTCCGCTTGTCCTTTGGTAAGAGCGAGATCACGTATTAGATCTGAAAGTTATGAATGGTTAATCAAGTGAACACCATCATTCACCGGTATATAATCAGAGTCAGAATTAGTTTCTAAAGCAGGTAAACTATCACTTTCTGATGGTTCATTCACGTCCAACGGATATTGTTCTGGTGGAACTGGGATCAGACACGTGATTGGATCATGAGGCACTGGTTTCAAAACCGATTCAATAGTTGGATAAACCACAGACTTTCTAGTTTTAAAAGTGAAACCATGGATATTTGTCAAGCAGAAGTAACAATCAGTAGCGTGATTTGTCGGTTCACGCCATATTACTGGCACTCCAAAAGGCATCGACTTATGCTTCGGCGATTTTCGTAACCAACCTGCCAATGTATTTGCACAAGTCGAACAAACTGCATTTGGCTTCCAAGATTTATTTGCATCATCAACTTTTGAATCGAAATAAAGTTCATATGCTTTCTTTAGTAATGGTGTAAAGTTTTTCTGGTGAACACGATCGGTAAAATATCCGCACACGTAACAGAACAGATCAGCCGAATTTCTACAACTTCTAGAAGCCAATTTCGCTCAGAATTATTTCAAAATACAGTAACTATTTGAAAAATAGCGTAACATATGTCATGCATCTTTTAGCAGTATTAAAAAGTAGAATTATTTTGCATTTTATTAATTTTGAATGTTATATAGTAAAAATGAAACGGAGTAAATAGCGGTTTCCCAAAAATATATTTATTCACAAATATCTTAAGAACCCGATGTGATAGAGATAAACGGATTTCAAATTTGAAATCAGCGCAAGAAACTGACCTAAGAACACTTATTCGTATATAAGAAAGAAAAATGTTGTTTGTCAGTGTTATCTGATGATGGTACAGAGATCTATGTATTATGAAAACCCACTACTGTGGTTTAACATTGTTGCTATAAACATTTGATTAATTTCCGGCTTGAGAAACTTAGCCAGGAGAAGGTTCTGACAGTGAACCATTGTTGATGATTATGTATCCACCTTAACTGACGCGATTAGTCAGTTGAAGCATGAGACGATAGACAACCAGAATATTGAGTGCTTGCCTACTATCGTTCCATTATATTTTCATGCCACATAAATGTACACCTGATATTGTCACCCATTTTTCAAGTATACGATGATTATTTGCCAACCTGTTCAAGTGACTGTAATCGTGATGTCGAAGTGTACGTCCATTATTAAATGTATGAAACGTCATCAGCAGTCTACCCTTTATTGACTTCTGCTTATGATTGAGTGAGTGACTTGTCAACTCCACAGAACTGTACACACATTCGCGTCCTTTACATCTACATTCTCACTCGATGTCAGCACTGTGTCAGAACGAGTTGACCATTCATCTACGTGTCCAGTATGACCTTATGAAAGCAGTAACATCACAACAAAACACCTTATCAATGTGTTGATGTGAATGTGCTAGTAGTGCAATGTCATCTGCATATTCCAGATCTTCCAAGTAGAAAATGTAGTCCATCTTATTCCTCTTGGACTGCCCTCTGTTGTCTAGCGCATCACCCAGTCTATGACTGTTAAAAATAAATCCCTGTCGTACTCCTGTCTTCACCTCAAAGGTTAGGTTGCTCTGCCCAACGCTACACGTAAAGTTGGCATAGAGGCTTTTTATGATTGACACTATGCAGCTTGGAATTCCATAAGCCCTCAGTATTTTCCATAAACTGTCCCTATGTATACTGTCAAAAGCCTTTTCAAAATCAACGAAATTAATGTACAGCTGTCTTTGCCATTCTGAACACTGCTCAATAATGTTCCTGAGGGTAAATGTATGATCAACACATCTTCTGTTCTTTCTAAATCCTGCTTGTTCTTTCCTCAGTTTGTGGTCTACTGCTTTTGAAATTCTCTGTATAATTATCCTGCCTAGTATTTTGCTGGGAACTGAGAGAAGAGTGATTCCTCTCCAATTATTGCAGTCTGCAAGATCTTCCTTCTTAGGCAATTTAACAATTATTCCTTTGTTCCATTCTGTTGGTGTTGTCCCTGTTTTCCAGACTTGTGCAAATAATGGTTCTAATAGTTCTGCTGCTAGCTCAGGGTCTGTCTTAAATAGTTCTGCATTTAAGTTATCATGTCCAGGAGCTTTTCCATTCGTTAACCCTTTGATTGCTGTGATGATTTCTTCTTTTCGAACCATTGGTGCATAACACATGAAATTCGTCATAACTTTTATTAAAAGGTTCCTAGTTTTAGTAATAAACAACACGAAGAATAGCTTATAGATAACACATGACAGAACAAAAAAACATCAACCAAAAAATAACATTTGGACTGAAAACGTACGTTTGCGCATGCTCCACGTGGAGCTAAATAAAAAAAAAGGTGAAAAAGCCAGACAAGACAAGAAAATATGTGAGACACCTGACAGACGTAGTAGAAAAGGCCATAAGATAGAGACGAAATCACTCTACAATATCATTAAAACTTCTTGAAGGGAACAATAAAACCGCGTGTGAAAGACATCAGGGGACAAACAATCAGCAGTGAAAAGAAAACAACATGCCAGATGGATGGAACAAGTTAGGAAAACCTAAACAGAAACGAGTCACAACAATAGACCTTTACAGAACCTGCATAGAAACCTCTAAACGTAACGATAATAAACATCCATGACAGAAATAAATCACTCAAACGCCAAAACTGCTAAGAAATGGCAAGGGTTCAAGGTCTCATGAAATCCCCATTGATGATAAGACCATTATTATTTAATAAAATGTAGAAATGACACACATCTTCATGAATATTTGGAAAGAAGATTCTATCCCCAAGAGCTATATTGACAGACTTACTTACTTAGTCATTCTTCTTCTACCCTGGGGCGTAGAGATTTACCAGAGATAGCGCCATACTATCCTGCCGGGGTCTTCTTCGTGGCCTGTATCAAATCTAGTCCTCGGTCCTTCAGAGATTGTAGAACGCTGTCCTCCCAGGAAGCTCTGGGTCATCATGTAGGTCTGGATCCCTGGCTCGTGGTTTCTCATATTTGTCGTGCTAGCTGATCTTCTACCGTTCTCCAGACATGACCAAATCATCGTAGTTGGCAGTTCTCCTTGTTTCTGTAAGGGGCTGGGTTTTGAGGCCATTATTTATCGTGTGGGTCAGACCATGTCTCTTCTTGTTACTTCATCCGCCTTCCTCACATATCTTATTTCTAAGGTTTGGATCTGACTCTTGTGGGTTGTAGTCATTGCCCAACGTCTTCGTGAATACCTGGAAACAAGATATCTCCATGAGCACTATTGACAGACAAATAACTACATTACTGAAGAAAACGACAACACGCTGCACCAGACGAGACTTCTTACTTGACGGAGACAAATCTGACCAAAGTGTTGCTAAACTGTTTAAAACAATCCATAGATTGATAACTCGAAAATAATGAACAGTACCTCGAGTAGAAAAAGCATGAAAGATCAGGTATTATCGCTCATCATAGAACACTCAAATAAACAGTGGCGGATCTACTATGAAACTAATGAAGCTTAAGCTTCAGGGCCACTAATCCCTGAGGGGCCCCAATATCGACTTTAGTCCACATTGCTTAAAAATTGTGGGTCTACTGTATGAGAAGTGGTTTTTTTTTAAATACAATGGGTGGGTTTGAAAAAAAAATCGAAAAAAGGTGATTCGTCTTACGAGGACAAAAGACAAAGAAAATAGTCTACGTTACGGCCACAAGGCCTTCGTCAGGAAAGGAAAGAAAGTGAAGTCTAGATAGGACACATAAAAAACTTAATAAAATAATAAAATAAAAACTGGGTACTTCCCTGAAGGCAAGAACCGAAATTCGCTGTCTGTTGAAGAGCGCGTGGCTGAACAGAAAGCGACTTCCGCCGCCGGGTGTACACAATACATACTGAAAAACTAAAAAACGAAACCGGACAATAAACTACCCAACGGGATAAAAGTGGGGACTGGAAATAGAAGAGGACAGAATGAGTGGGAGATAAATAAATATGAAATTAAAAAATGTATATGGCATATAAATAGAAGAATAGGATAAGAGTGGAAAGAGTCAAATAGAGCAAGAGAGGAAAGGGTGACCTCAGACAAAGGTGTGAAAAGTGTTGAGACCGGCTGGTTTTAGACACCCCATGCGGTGTATAAGACGGTTCTCAAGCTGTTCTCGGCTGGCAGTGTCAGAGGAGCAGGATCGGATCGCTGTGACCTGGATGTCGATGGGACCATGGTGGTCAGGACCATTGAAGTGTATGGCAACTGGTGTGGACTTTTGCTGAGCGATGTCATTTAAGTGCTGGCTGAATCTGTCCCCAAGTCGTTTGCCTGTTTGGCCAATATAAGTTTTGCAGCAACGTTTAAAATAAAAATATTAATAATATAGTGTAATTCAATACAAAATAATAGTTAAAATAAAAATTAAAAGGTTATTAAAGTATCATGTCGGCTAGCCGTAAACGAAAAAACGCTTTCTCAGAAAGTAGAAAATGTGTTCCTTTCAAAGCATGCGACAATAGTCGCACGACTCAAATTGATTAATCTTTTGTTGTATGTATTTCAACAATCCCAAAGTTTGAGAGTCAGTAGCACATATGTTGTAAAGGTGGAGTGTCGCGGTAAGTTGGCTGTTCTGCTGTGGCTAATGTAATTTTATTCCCTTTTTAACATAAGTCAAGACCCTAGAGGAATAACAATGAGTTCACGAAAGTACTTAAGTGGATACCAAAAACGCAAACTCAAGGAAAAGCGATCTGACGAAATCTCTAAATGTCAAAAAATAACAAACTATTTGGCAATGTCAAGTTTGACAACACCTACAGTTGAAACAAGCCAAGCTAACACCATTGAAGCCACTGATAGTGCACAAACTGTGGGAGCTCTTTCTAGCAATATTCAACCCACTGTTGACGCTTTTGATACAGATGACGATCACAGTGATCAACATGAAAGTACCGCGGAACAAGCAGAGACTGAGCAGAAACATAAAACAGGAAGCGAATTCAGTGATTTCAAAGAATACAGTGACCTCGAAAACAGTTGATAATGATTTCATACAGAATTGTTTAATGCAAGACATAGATTTTTTTCAAAATAAAAAACCAGATGATGTATATACCGAATCAAGCAGGGTTTACAAGGAGCAAAACAGAAGTTTCTCAAACAAATATTTTGAAAAAAAAGATTTAAAAATGGCCAGACTGTGATGAGATCATGGTTAGTTTACTCAAAGAGCAAAGGCTGTATATACTGTTTTGTTTGCAAACTATATTCTAAATGCCAAACATCACTTACAACAGGTGGGTTTTCTGACTGGATGAATGTACTCAGAACTCTGGAGAATCATGAAGACAGTATGGAACATAAGAGGGCGATGTTGTGTTGGATAACAAGAAAGTCAAATAAAAATACTGTGGAACAGCAACTTGAAGAACAGATGACAAAAACCATACAGTACTATTGTGAAGTACTGAAAAGAGTTGTAGCTGAAGTTGTTGACTATTTTGGCATTCTGCAGGAGCTGTATGTTTTCTTTTCTGGATCTCCACGAAGATGGGGGATTTTAAACACACAGGACAATCTATATTTTTCTTTGAAGAGCTTAAGTGTAACTAGATGGTCTGCACCCCATGAAGCAGTCCGGGCAATTAAAAATGGATATATGGTTATTTTACAAACTCTCAAACATATTTTTCAAGACTCAGAAGAGAAGCCTGAATGTAAACGAGATGCAAAGAATTTATACAATTAGTTGGTACAGATGGAATATGCTATTTTAACAGTCGTTTGGGAAGAAGTGCTGGAGCATTTCAACAAAACAAGTAAGACACTCCAAACCCCAGGTTTTGATGTATTTGAAGGTTATCTTCTGCTTTCATCTTTACTTTCGTTTGTTAAAGAACTCAGAGAAAATTCAGCCGATAGGATTGCACACTTGAATCAGAAGCAAAAGGTTTGTGTGAAGATATCACGTCACGTTAATCTGATGCTCCCAAACGCATTGTTACAAGGATATTTTCAGATGGAACAAGTGGTATTGCTTCTTTGAGAGGAGCTGACAAATTTAGAATAAAAGTTCTATATCAACTCTATGACTGTTTGATAATCCAGTTACGCAAGAGTCCATATGAGCAGATTGCGAAAATGTTCAAGTTTCTCCTCTCAGAATTGGTGAACGACTCTGAAATTGATGAGGACAGTATTAAACTTATAGTATCGTATTACAAAGATGGTATTGACCACAAATTAGTAAACGACTGTTATCAGTTCAAAGAATATTTGCACCTTAGGTGATCCCAGAACACAGAAGAAAACACGCCATCTAAAATGCAATGCGCAGAAGTTCTTCAGCTTATTTGTAAGCAACACCTAATTGAAGTGTTCCCCAATATTACTACTGCGCTTAAGCTGTACTTAACAATGCCCATCACGAGCTGTGAAGAAGAAAGGAATTTTTCAAAGCTATCCTTTATTAAAAAAAACAAATTTCGGTCTACCATGATTGAAGAGCGCTTAAATTCTGTTCGCATATTGTCTCTAGAAAATGACATTGCAAGGAAGCTCTCATATGACAAAACTTTACGTGAATATGTTGCTAGAAAAAACAGAAATAAGAGTATTTTGTAAAATGTGCTTCATGTAGTATGTTCTGGTAAGTTTAACTTTTCCTTCTGAGCACAAATCTCTAATAGATACACCTTGTCAGCCTTGTTTTTTAACAAATGTATTAAAATATTTTATATTTTCCTCATTGCTAATTTTCTTATCTTATAATTTTCTTGATATGTCTTCAACAAACTAATTCTGAATGATGGAGGCAATCATTAAAATAGCTAAGATTTAAAAAATCACATATACCAAGGTGGATAGTGGTTTAGTGATCAGAACATATGCCTTCCAAGCAAATGTTCTGCATTCAACTCCCAGCAGAGTTGTTTCTTTTTTGAAAATTCATTCATTTGTCTTCAGTTTTTATATGTGTGTTGTTGTGGATCTACTATAAAGCTTGAACTTCAGGTCCTCCAAGTCCATTTATCTCTATAATACATTTCTTTCCCATCCTCACAATTTTTTTTTTTTTTAAATAAAAGGTGCCCCTTCAAGAGTTTAAGCTTCAAGGCCCTCAAAATGTAGGTCCGCCACTGCAAATAAATGACAGCCAGCTCTTTACGCCAAAGTTATGGATTCTGACAGATTCTTTTTCCGTGCACGCGCGTCCGTTCGCGGGCGGCAAAAGCGTTAGGAATTCGACGCCTTCAGGGAAGTATCTAGTTTTAATTTTTATATTTATTTAGGTTCTTATGTGTCCTATCTAGCCATCACTTTCTTTCCTTTCCCTGACGAAGACCTTGTGGCCGTAACGTTGGCTATTTTCTTTGTCTTTTGTCCTCGAAAGACGAATCACCTTTTTTCGATTTTTTTTTCACACCCATCCATTGGATTCTGACAAAGTATTGTACAGTATAGACCGCATAGCTTCATGGAGGTGGAATTAAGACATTATGATCTCACTGACAAAATCCTTGAAATCACATATAAAGAGGCCACCTGTAGAATCGTCCACAAAGACAATCTTTCAGAATCCGCCAGAAAATGATTGCTTCCACCCAGGGCCGGATTAAGCTAGTGCGGGGCCTGTAGCATATGTTAAGAAAGGGGCCCTATATTTAAAAAAAAACACAATAATACAACACAAACATATTTGAACACATACATTTTTAATTTGCATAGTAATTATCATTATCAATTAATTCGTTCTTGTAATCCTATAAACGTGCCACTCATGTTGCTCGCGTTGTCATAACTTTGACCACGGCAGTCTTTAATATCAATGTCATTTGCCTTTAAAAAATTAAGTAGACTTTTAGTAAGCTGTTCAGCACTATGACCTTCCATATCCAAAAATGTCACAAATCTTTCAACTGGTCCAGATGGCAAAACATAGCGCAGAGTCAAAGTCAGCTGGTCCATATTAGATATATCTGGAGTAGAATCCAATGAAACGGAATAATACTTGTATTTCTTCACTTCACAGAGAATGTGATCCAGTATGCTGGATCCAATCAGATTGATGAATTCCTCACACGTTGTTTTAGATAGATATGATGTATGTCCAAATCCTTTGTTTGCATGAGTACTTATATGCTCTGCCAGAAAAGGGTCAAACTTGGCCAGTAATTCTAACAACCCTAAGTAATTCCCGTTATAAGGGTACCCAACAATTTCATCACTGCCACGAAATGAACTCGTTCTGCTAAAAACTTCACAACTTCAATTATTCGCTCTAGAAGTTTGTACCAATACTTTTTTTGAATGTCCATTAGTTTCACGAGATGGGAATCGACACGTTCACCTTTGTTTTTACGCATTAACAGTGAAATTAAAGCTTGTCTATGTGAGGAGCTTTCTTCATGTCGACGCAATAGATTGCTTGCATTTTTCCAGTCATTAAACCCTTCCACAGTAAACTTTGATGAACATTCTGAACTCATAAGCTTGCATGGGAAACAGAATAGGCGCCCTTTACTTTCTGAATAGCATAACCATTTTCTTGCACGTTGCTTGTTTGTAAGTTTATGAATATGTGTAAAATAAGACTTCTGACAGTATCGAGTTTTCTTTTCAGTGTCATACAATCGCACGGATGAAGAGAAGGCACTTTCAACATGTTGACATTTTTCACTTCCCTTGGATATACAATATTCACGCTCACAGTCATCTATATTGTTCGGCCAGTCACCAATATCATTAGAGGACTTCTTCGTTTCACTTATTCTTTCACATTCAGACTCAGTGTATACTGGGCTTTGCTGTATGTTTTCTGCTGCACAGCCTGCACTAGTACTAGTTGTTCCTGTACTTCCAGTTTCAGCGGTTAGAGTACCACCACATGAACATCAAAATATTCTGTCAGCTTACGTGTTTTTGATATCACAAGTTGATCTCTTCTTTCTTTTTCTTCCTTCGCTTTACGTTTTTCACTTCCAGAAGCATAATTACGTCCAATATCTCTGTGTCTACTGCTCATTTTGTGAGTTTTCTAACCTTTCAAATCAAGAAATTTTAATCAAGATCGAAAGAGAGTGCGAGCACGCCGTATACCTCAATTAAAACAGGAAGTTTCCGTTTCCTAAACTCTAGTTTTTATTGTTAATGCAAATTCATTTCACAAAGAACGAAACAAAATTAGAGGGGCAGTCGCATAGAGCCAAAAAAGTGGCTTCCGTCCAAACGTGACCAAATTTTCAATGCCACTTAAATGGCTTCCGTCCGCAAACAGTTAAGATTAAAATAAGGAAGAGTCACACTAAGTCACCCTCTTATGCTCTTTCTCTCACAATTTCGTGACACCAAATGAAAAATCGCTAAAGATGGCATAAATCACAAGGTCATTGGTTTAACGCTCGTATTATTTTTTTCTTCTCTCTAACCAGCGGCACTCGAGCTTTCCAGCTCTTTTGGCCCAATGACATGTCATTGCGAGGCTGGGGGTCAGTGGACTTTCCTTCTAACCCGGTCAGGAGCTTCGCTCCTTCCCATCAACGCTCATATTAGAAGATGACCAAAAAATTATGTACATATTTATTGGCGCGGGGCCCCTAAAAGCGCGGGGCCCGTAGCATATGCTACTTGTGCTACTGACTAAACCATCGTTATTGGGACTGTTCCAAAAGGTTCCTTTTCTACCCTAGAGGGGCAGAGCTCGGGTCGGCTTTTGATGGTCTGGTTTCAATCTAGCCATGATGTAACTCTTGGTCGTCTTGTGGGTCTGGACCCCTGGCTCTCAGTTTTCCATATTTGTCGTGGTAGCCGATCGGCTTCCGTTCTGCATACATGACTAAACCATCGTTATTGGGACTGTTCCAAAAGGTTCCTGCCATGATGTACTTCAATGTCTCCACTTCTTCCTTAGAAACGTCATTTCTGAAATTTGGAGCTGCTTATTGTGGGTTGTAGTCATTGTCGGTGACTTGCAACTATGCGTCAAAATTGACAAGTTAAAAATTTATTGAAAATAATTCAGCTAAAGGAATGTCGCTTAAAACTTCGAATAAGGGACACGTAAGGAACGCACGAAACATGGCAATGTTTCCCGTAACCCTGTGACGACAGTCATAATTCTGTCGTTAATTTTTAAGTGATTATCTTTGCTTCCCTTCACTGTGCCATTCCGTTTGTCTTTTCATCCAGTAATTATCTTATTTAATCTACCGATGATTATCTTATTCTCGGGTTGTCACCATGTTTTTAACCAGCTTGTCACATTCCTGACCTATTTATCTTTTCTTTGTGGGCCATACGTTTAGCGAAGACGGGGAACAATGCACTCTTGTTGCCTCAAGACGCTTGCAATAGGAGTATTAAGTTGTCTATCACCTGATTAGATGGCATAATTACTTCCACTCATCTGGCGTATGAGTTTGATAGCGGTAAAACAGATTGTCATCTAAGAGACCCATGGGGAACGACATGCAAAAACACGGCCCAACCTTAAGATTGTACGGTAGCGCAGTGGTTAGTGCACTGGCTTCCTGGCTCGGTGGTCCTTAGTTTGATTCCCAGTTGAGGTGGGATTGCATAGACCGCAAACGGCTTCGATCCAGCCCCGTGAATTGGGTACCAGAGCATCTCTGGGAAGGTTAAGGCGTAAAGCGTGATGCTGGCCACATCACCCCTAGTGTGCCGGTGGTCAAGAAAATATGGGCCTAACATCATATTCCCAATATGCCTCAATGAGCATGTAATGGAATCCCTTAAGGGGATACACTACAGTGAAAACTAACTTTTGTTCTAATAACATTTTCAAACTTTTTATGTGCTCACTAGACACAATGTATGTCCATGAACCAAATTCTACAGTTTATTTTGTTAAAAAACATGTGGTTGCCATGGTAACCAAAAGAGCATCCGCCATATTGGATTTTTCACCAATGAGCAAAAATCATGTTTCCCATTGACCAAACGTTATCAAATTGCACACACGTGTTGTGACTGACAATTAAACAATTTTACACATTCTTATTTTGATAAGTTTAAAATTCTATTTTTAATGATTTAAAAAAAAACACTATATTTGTATGAAAAAATATTTAAGAAAATACTTTTTTTAAATTTATAAAAGAAAATTACCACAATATCAAAAATGCAGATGTGTTACTTTAAAAATATAGATGTGAACTACATGCATACCAAATTTGAGACTGCTGTTTTAGACAGTTTGTTAGTAATAAAAAATGATTGTTAATAAAACGTTAGTTTTAAGAAAAATGCATTTTACTCACCGAGTGCCTTGTCGTGTCCAATATACTCCATTCTGGGGGGGGGGGGGGGGGGGGGGGGTGGGGGGGGGGGGGGGTGTGGCTGAATGTGTTTAAAATTGTTCAGCACTATATGCTGCACCTCCTTCAGCTTCCTGCAGCTCCTCCTCTCACCTTTGTCTTGCCTCTTGCCTAATTTTTTCTTCTTTTTACAAGTTAGTCAGCCTCATGTTTCTGGCTGTTGGCCAGACGTTTCCTTAATCGCACCTGTCCAAGGCGTTTCGAGTTTGTTCCAGATGCTTGACCATACAGCTTTTTTATTTCTGCAGTGGCTGATGGAACAAAGTTGAACTCTCCAACGGCCACAAGGACACTGCATTTGACCTTTTTTAATGACACAAATTTCCGCTTGCTGCAACAACTCCATATAACATTGTGGAGGCTTTCATTTGCATTTTGTGCTGCACCTAGCTCACACCGCTTCAGCAGATGCTGATCAGTAAGACGCTCATAAATAGGGGCTAAGTGCTTATGAGGAAGGTTGTATTCTAGCGGAGTGTAAACCTTGGTCTTGTGTGGTCTGGCAGCTTCTCCTTTGGCCATGGAAGCCTGATAGAAACACCAGGAGTCTTTGCCTGGGGACACAAATTACGTATGTTGAGGTTTGTCGTTTGTCGAATACCCATGGTAGAGAGAAGCCATGATGGCTTGTTTCATCTCTGGGGCTGTACTATGCTTGCGGATGGCCCTGGTGTAGTAAATACCCATTTTTCCTATGGCATTTTGAGTTACACGACCACGGCCATTTCCCCCAAGAGTGACTTTTTGCTTCCTGCAGTCAGTAATGAGGGTCCTCAGCGCAGTGCCTAATCGCTTTGCAGCATGGTTGACGCACTCCTCTTTGGTTATGTCATTTTCTGGTCCATACGGTTTGATGTCGCAGAGTCAGTTGTAGGACTTGGAATCGCCATCTGATAGCAAAACAGTGTAGCGTAGCTTGTGAGTTGCCACTGATTGAAGAAAGAGAACTTCACATGCTTTTACCTCCATCATTCCGGCTGACTCTTACTAATTACGGCAGCAGTCCTTCTGATCTATGCTTTCCATTCTTCAAATTTGTCAGGCTTATTTTTCAGTTGCCACTGTCCAGTATTCTCGCAGGTGTGACAGAAGGAAGACATAACATGCGTATCGATGACCATGCCAGTCAAGGTGTCGATAACACTGCCAACACCTATCAGTAACTTATGACCTCTAGTTAGCCATGTTGCATCAAAGCAGACAGCGATGTCAATGACTTCTTTTTTATTAATGGTACGATGTTGACTCTTAGCATATTCAGCTCGAACGATGCTGACGGCACGTTGAAATACTGTAGAGTGCATGATATCCAAATGATCAAATATTTGATCTGCATATTTATGAAATGTTTTCTGGTGCAGGCCACGGAGGTCTAGGTTCTCACAGAAGAGATTGAACGTAGATGGGCCCATTCCAGACATGAGTGCACCAAGTGCAGCAAATTTGTTGATTGCATGTCCCCGAGGTCCGCGGCCTTCTGGATCCCTCTCGGATGTGTACGTTCTAGAAATTGCCTTTTCACATGTGTGACACACAACTTCCAGGAAGAGAGAGAAACCCTTTAATTGGTGTTGTCAGTTCTTGTTTGCAATGTGCTTTGCTTACACAACAGTTCTGTACGTAGGTTTAGGTTGGGCGCAAACAGTATTATGAGATGCAACATTCTTGCTCGTGCTCAAGTTAATTTTTATATCAGATCGACTTGGGCCAGTGGTGAACGGCACTACTGGATCAGCAATTTGAACTATAGGTCTATCGGATACTGGTATGCAGAAATCCCATGTTGAGCATACATCAGTTTGCTTATCATTCACCGCTGATTCGATCTTACCATTACCATTGCTAGAAATTACATACTGTCGACGCGATCTTGCAGCAGTTAGTTGCTTTGATCTCTTACCTATTCTTCCCATTTTGAAATAATAGAACACAATTCAATGAAATTTAAACAAGAGAAAAATATCGAATGCCACGTTCCATGCAGCAGACAATTAATTTGTTTACCGGCGGAAGAAGCTGTTGTTATCTTCCACATTTGCGCACGCGTCGACGTGTTGTTATGACCAATCAAAACAGATGCTTACGAATGCGTCATGAATGGGTCGTGAATGAGGGAATGAGGTCACCACGTGACGACTCCTTATAAGGAAGTTAGCGTAAAATTACGGAAACTTTTAAAGTCAGATCACTCAGAGCAATGAGAAAGAATAGTTTCGAATTTGCTATAATATGGCAGACAACGAAATTCCCTTTTTATCGATACCACATACTTCACGATACGGACAGTGTAACTAAGCTATTATTGAGCGACAAATCTTGCATTTTCGGCACAAATTTGCAAATCATAGCTTGGGGGAGGGGGGGGGGGGTGGGTAGTACGGAAAATATGCTTTTTGATACAGCAAATGCATTTGTTATGTCAGAAAACCTTGCTCAATCGATTTCTCGGTGATTATTTAATAAAATAAGCTCAAAAGTAAAAAATCGATATTTTGTACCTGAAACCCGTTTCTCACTGTCATGCATTCCCATTGTATGGATTATAAAATTCTTGGATAATTAGGGCAACACGGAATCATTTCCGGCAGATCTCTTAACCATCTTAAGCAAAATGTCCTGTTGTAATACACCGAGATGGGAGACGAGAGTGCAACCTTGGAGAAGATTTATCAGATTAAATAATTAGGGGAAGTTATGATGCTTTAGGTAAATGTAAAACTTAAGTGGCATTACCTTTTATGGCCATGCCATAATTTTCATGGCGATGAGTAGGGGGAGAGTTTGCTAAAATCGGAAGCCTTACT
Source organism: Oreohelix idahoensis (assembly GCA_024509875.1). Classification (NCBI taxonomy): domain Eukaryota; kingdom Metazoa; phylum Mollusca; class Gastropoda; order Stylommatophora; family Oreohelicidae; genus Oreohelix; species Oreohelix idahoensis. The sequence goes on from JAMPIV010009785.1 coordinate 353,749, forward strand.
AGTAGTGTGTATAAAATTAGAATATGAGATAAACTTAATTATGATTGAATTTCACCCAAGAGAACCCCATAAGGTTACATTTTTGAGTGGTCGAAAATTCAACTTTAAAACCTAGCGCGTTTTGAAGTTTCCCCCACTGCCTTTTTTTTCAATATTCATCACGAGACCAGACCAGGAGATGACAGATAGAAGATCTTATAATGAGTGATTGGGTCCAGATTAAGTATTAGTGTAAAATTGGCAGTACCGGTATTCGATAAAGCCTTTGAAATCTCAACCTCTATAAATCTGCCCTGTGTTAAAAGCAATATACTGCAACATAGGTAAAGGTAAAGGATCCCGTTACACGCCCATTGAGACATATTGGGAATATAGTGTTAGGCCCATATTTTCTCGACCGTCGGCACACTAGGGGTGATGTGGTCAGCACCACGCCGGATACTGCAACATAGCAACTTTTATTAGCTCACGGGGAAAGACTTCATCTTAAACAGCTGGGTTATTTACTTTAGCCACCCTGTGTAACAAAGTCTGGATATTTTAACCCATGTGGGGTACATTGTAACATATACATTATCCAATTTTTAAATTGTATTTGACATGTATGAATTACGTATTCGTGTACAATTGCTTTTGGAGCTTACATCTTCAACATATAAGATAACTTGCCACCTAAACCATCACTACAGGAGCTAGTGACTGCTTCGTGCTGGTTTCCTCACAAAGAACCAATATCATAGCAGGCCCCAGGCTCTATAGAGAGCAGGGAGTAGATGATGATATCATGGTGTATATTTATTATATTAACATTTTGATAAGTTGTATATGCATATATGTATAGAATATGTCAATAGTCCTCTTCCGCTGTCCAAAAGAACTTTCATCCAACTCAATGGGTCAGAAATTAATTCTCATGGATGGGCAAAATTCTGAGGAAGATGAAAGGGTTGATGTAAGTGGAGGTCGCCTGATGTTTATATCAGGAGACCCAATACTTAAAAAGAGGAATTTGTTTCCTTTTAGTTTATGTTACAGGTTGCCAGCAGTTGATGTTAGATGCCTACATCAGAGGAAGTCTTGAAGACGCTTGCCTGGACAATCCTAGTAGTTACCCCAGCCTTGCTGCAAGGCATGGTCTACGCCATAGTGTCTGACTCCTGACGGAAAGAAACAGTCCAAAACATCTCTGGGAACCAGTGTTGCAAGTGTATTTTATGGAAGAGGAAGTAATCTTTAGAATGTTTTGGACAAATTAAATTTCGAGTTGCAACGCTTGATTAAGCGGATACTTGTTTGACTTTAGGATAGAATTATCTTTTCCTATTTTTCGAGTGACAGAGTACAGAAAAGCGTGTGAACGCTGTTTAATCTCAAATGTTGAGATGTATTTATTCTGTACTGTTTTGAGCCATGTGAATAGCTCGCAGCTAGTCTGCATGTGTTGTCGAGAGCGGTGTTCAAGACAGCCGAGTCTCGTGACGGGGTTTTTTGGCGGGACTAGTGTGTGATTTAAGAGGAGTTGTGTTTTGGGCGTGGACCGTGTAGGTCGAGTCCCAGTGGTTTTGGAAAGTGTATGCCTACGTAGTGCTTAAGAAAATGTCGACTTATATATTTCGCTGTGTGTACAGCCTATGTGATAAACTGCAGTCAAGATTTATTAGGCCATATGAAGATTATTATAGCTGCCGGGTGAGCAGGCTTTATTGTGTAATGAAGATTTGTGTAGGCCATATGAAGATTATTATAGCTGCCGGGTGAGCAGGCTTTATTGTGTAATGAAGATTTGTGTAGGCCATATGAAGATTATTATAGCTGCCGGGTGAGCATGTTTTATTGTGTAATGAAGATTTGTGTAGGTCATGTGAAGATTATTGTAGCTGCCGGGTGAGCAGGCTTTACTGTGTAATGAAGATTTGTGTAGGCCATATGAAGATTATTATAGCTGCCGCGTGAGCAGGCTTTATTGAGTAATAGAGTACTGGTTAGGCCATATGAAGATTATTATAGGCCAGGATGTGGACAGGCCGTATTATATATATTTAATGCAGTGTGGAAATTATATGATTCGATGTACCTGTATTCGTCTATGTCTACGTGATGATGTGCTGTGAGTTAATAAACAATAATGTTAAGGTCAAAAAGGGAGGTGATCCATTGTATACGAGTTGGACAGAGTAAATTAAGAGTTACATTTCTTGTAGACTTGATTAAAGGTGAATTGATTAAACAAATATATGATAGTGTACAGATAGCGTCGTGAGCGCTGTTCTGTATTGTAGAACTGTAAATAGTTCGCACGGCTAGTCCGTGAAGGGACTGAGCTGCGTTAAACAGCGAAGTCCCATGACTGTTTAAGCGGGAGTTTTTGTGACCGCTAGCATTCGGGTGAAGGTGTTGACGGAGTGAAGTCAACCCGAGTGTTTTTTCTAAGTGTGTGTTCCCGACCAGTGTTCGGTGAAGATTACGTACTTTGATATTAACTGCAGTGTGAAGATTATGGAGCTATTATGAAGGCCAGGATTTTGTACAGGCCGTATTTGATATTAACTGCAGTGTGAAGATTAATGAAGATTATGGAGCTATTATGAAGGCCAGGATTTTGTACAGGCCGTATTTGATATAACTGCAGTGTGAAGATTAATGGAGCTATTATGATGCTATTATGAAGGCAGTCCTTGAGGGATTTAGCTATTGTGCATGTTCGATGAGGAGTGCACTATTTTTCTGTCATTGAGCTCTATGAAGAAGACATTTAAGAGTCGGAGACTTATCGACTTTATAAGGCCATATTTATAACTGCGGTGAAGGCAGTCTTTGAGGGATTTTGCTATTGTGCACGTTCGATGAGGAGTGCACCACGATTTATAATTGAGCTCTAAGAAGAGATAGTGATGATGATTATTATAGTACTGCGATGTGAGCAGTCTTCCTGAATGAGGCCATATGTATGAGGCCGTATTTACAACTGCGGTGAACGCAGTTCTTTAAGGAACATGGTGGATGTGTATTTCTATGAGGTGTGCGCCACTAGGCGCTGTGATTGAGCTCTGTGGAGTGTGGGAGCTTCATGAATACCTTTACTTGATGCTATGTATTATATGCTGTATTTCGTCTGTGTCGTCGTCTGTGTTGTAACGTAAATAAACTGTTCTTTAAACGTTACTCATCGTTCAACGATACATGAATCCTATGTGTGTCACTGTGAGGGATGAATGCACCAGTACACACCTACTTTGAACATTCTAGGCATAGTAACAGTAGTGACATATTTACAAATAGCCCTGGGTGGGCGTGGCCTATATAAGGAGAACACATTTACGCCTTTATCACTGAATAACACAATGGCGTTAACACATCATTCGAACCATATCATTAGGTGGCTTAAAAACTTATATATATAAGATAACAACGTTTCCGTTATTATCATTGGAGGCCAGCATATACTTTATCAGCATTATATAACAACCAAATAGAGGTATATAAGGCGGTAACATACGTGGTGGCCAAGACTGGTTTTATCTTCTGTTCCAGTCATTTTTGGATCATAAACCTACAACGTTCGCGTCATGATACATAGTAGCCTTACGACTAAGAGATCTTGACCTATTTATCATCTGCCTGTGTGGACGGGGCTTCGATTTAGAACCCAGTTCAGCTTTACCTGTGTTATTCGTCCTCTATGCTTACGGGCCAATCTACATATGACAGTATCAATGAGTGGACTAGTGTCAAGTTAGGAACAGATAATTATGACATTCATCTATGACAAAGGTACTTGTTTCCAGCCTAAATGAATCATCGGTAAAACATTTCAAGCCTTATTGACACCTGCATTGCTTACAGACAGTTTGGTGTCGCTCGTGACCGGTAATCGGTGACACGGTGATGTGTCTAATGTATACATGCTTCCTATGACTTATTTGCAGCATTCACGTTTCCTGTTTCATACTCCGTCAAGTACCAGAAGTTACAGTTGACGACGAGTCCAGTGCTTATGCCAGCGCCTTTCAACATGGGAGTCTGCTTATGCTGTGTCATTTGATGTCCATCAGGGATAGCAGAAAATGAACGGAACTGTTTTCTATTTACAAGATAAGGATTTTTTGTGTGAAAACTGTGTCTCTGTAGGATTTTGTCAAGCCTTCCGGTTATTATTATTTGTTCTATTGAGTACTTCATGTTGATAGAGTTGTATTATGAGATTTAGTGCATAATCGATTGTTGCTCATGCGACATAATACTGACTTACTTTATCTTGATTCAAAAGTTTATACCACATATTGACATAAACTTGTAATAATTATAATCACTCAGTGATTGAATTAACATGGATTCTGATATGGCTACAGACGATATGACGCCGGTGTTGAATTATTTATATGAAGAAGGTAAATATTGTGATAAATTACAAGGCCCAGCACTTCAGAAATACGGGCTGGATGGTTTTTTGTTTAATGTGGTAGAAGCCTTGTCGGTTTTTGCTAACGATGACTTTTCGTCAGGTCCTCAATTGATGGCTAGAGATTTGGCGGATGTGTTAGAATACCTGCGTCCGTTTGTGTGCAATTATACTGAGGCTAGACACAATTTTATTCATGATGTTTTGCACAATATAATCTGCAATAACATGCAGGATGATAACAAAAAGGAGTTAGAAGAGAAGGAGCGAATAAAAGTAATCAAACAGAGTGCGCTTCAGGAAAGAGAGAATTTTTTGCAGGATATAGTGGAAAAGAATAAACTTCAAGAAACAGTATCTAAACTCACAAGTGATTTGCATAAATCAAACTTGGAGCTTTCTAGTGTGAAAACATCATTAGACTCTGAAAGCAGTAAAGTCAAGGACTTGGAAGTCCAGATAAAAGATAAGCAACGGGTAGTTAGAAATCTTACTCAAGAGATCCAAGAAAAGAGAGACAGGTATAACAAATTGAAAGTGGAGACCAATGAACAAGAAAAATTATACATAGAGATGCTACATGATGTATGTTTTGGGGCACTTCAAGAGATGAATACTATAATTCCGGAGAAGATAGATGAGCTTGTAGATAGTCATGATAGTGACACTGAGGAACTTCAGATGAACTTAACAAAGTTGAAGGCAAATAAGGAAAAGGAGGATAAGCATAGGTTAGAAGAGTTGACGGTGCAGAAAAAGAAAATGGTTAAAATTGAGAAGTTACTTACAGAAGAGAGATGTAAAGTTATGACATGTGATAACTTAAATAAAAAACTAAACCAAGAGATTTCTCTTAATATTGCTGAAATTACTGAACTTAGGAGAAGAGTGGATGGTTTAATGGATGTTATTTTAGGCATCAAGGGGTTGTCTACTGTCAATGTTGACAATGGTAGACAGAAGGCTGTTTATCAACGAGTGAAACAAGCAAAGAGTCAGCCCTATACACTCTTTGCTCAGACGAAAGTCAAACATGGTAGACGTAAATCGCTGCGTGGCAAATACAATTTCCCACGTACGGAAGACGCTGCGTCTAAGATTACTGACTCTTGGCGTCAGACCAGCAAAGATACTTCATGTGTAACATCCAGTTCTGGTAATAAAGATAACACACATTATGTTAGTAACCATAAGGATTCGATCAGTTCCACTACTTGTCATACCAAGTTCAGACAGGGTGATACAGTAAATAAGCATATTACCACAGAAAAGAATAAAAACAGTTTAGGTAAGAGAGATAACCATATTGTTGGAAAGTACCAAGGGAATCCTTCAAATGGTAGTTTTTCCTCTCCAAGAAACCAGAGACAGTCTAACAGAATTCACAGTTTTGATTCTGAAAAGTTGAGAAATTATGATAGAAATAATTACATTAAAGATTACCAATCTGATAGTAATTGTTCTAGGAGTCAACAAGATTCATTTACCAGATATTTCTATCATAGGAGAGATGTTAAGCATAACAATGCTAACTGCAGTTCTAGGCAGAACAAATGGAATAATAAGGGGAATAGCAATAGAGATAATAACTCTCTAAATGTTACTACACATTGTGCGCAACAAAATCCCAAAGTCATTGGTAGTAAATAAAGTAACAATAACTATTGATGTCTCAAGTAATACTGCTGTTATGTTTTTGGATTACGAGACAGTATCTCGTTGTTGTGAGTGTAACTTTATTTCAGCTCTGCTGTGTTGACCGTCATTTTCGGTCAGGTTGACCCAAGCCTCCTGGGTTGTATACTGTGTAATGAAGGAAGAGTTGGTAACATCATATGGAAACCAGACGTTTTCATAACCACGGGTTAGGTAATTGTCTAGTTAACCTATCCGTTTTCCTATAATCTTACTGTTGATTAAAGTGGAGATTTTCATTTGTATTTTTCAAACAGTAGCAGCTATGCGATAAAGGTCAGCGTGCCTGGTTTTCTTTAGCTGTGACAGAAATGTTTGTTACCTTTCGACCTAGTGCCCAATCAAGCGTAACCCAGCCAACATGTTGACCCAGTATTATTTGATGTCATCCCGTGCGGTTTATAGCATACCATCAAGGAAAACGGAGTTCTGACCTATTTATTTTTTTTTTTTTAGGAATTGATTCAAGATTGCTACAGTGTTTCTTATACTTAATTTTTTTTTTATCATAATGTATTAGTCTATTGTATAGATGGTGCATTGTATGATGATGTATTAGATGTTGAGTATGTTTATAGTTATACACTATTTCAACACCATGGTATTGTTTACATAATTGTGTTGTTGATAAACATTGTATGTATTATGAGTGTAATGAATTGTAACATATCGTTTTGTAGTGACTTGTCTTTGATTGTTATTTTTTATTGTTGATGGAATTATGGATTTTTGGTAGTTACATACATTTGTCAGAAGACTATTCCACTTAGACTATATTATGTTTGATAATATGTGATTTGTTGTGAAGTTTGATACATCAAAACATTGATATGTTTTTGCAGGACTAATTATTAGGATAGTTTTATACATAGTGAGATTGCCAGCCCTAAGCACAAGCTCATTGTTTATGACTATGCGTTAGTCGCTTTCAGAGAGTTTTTTTGGTTACTAAATTTGTTTTTCTTTTTCGTATCTGACTCCATGTTTAGTTAATATATTACCTTATACAGAGGTTATATGAAGTAACTGTTGTGTTGTGAAATGTTATTTTGGAACTAAATTATATATGTAGAATTGTCAGAGATAGCAGATACTATTATTTGTTTGAAGAATTTAGTAGTCTGACTTAAACACTTGTTCATGAGAAATAATGTTATGTTTATATTTGCAAGTTGGTATGATGTTAATAGTGTGGTTTTTTATAGGTGTTTCCTTGTGTCTACTTAGAGATGGGAATATTTTTTTTTATGTCTCACATTTTGTTAAAGCTCACTTCACTTTTGATTTATTAATTACAGGTTGTAACTTGTAAAAATTTAAAATACTACTTTTATTTAACTTAGCTTTAAGAAACTTTTTTGTATTGTAATTTTGGAACAATGTATTTGTTTTCTTTTTGAAAGTGTTGTATTTGTATGTGCTCAGTGTTTATTTACTTACTTACTTAGTCGTTCCCCTTCTACCGTGAGGTGTAGAGGTTTGGAAGAGAGAGCGCCAGACCATTCTATCAGCTGTCTTCTTCCCGGCCTGGCTCCACCCTAGTCCTCGGTCCCCCAAAGATTGTCTAATGTTGTCCTCCCAGCGGACTCTGGGTCGTCCTGGAGGTCTGGATCCCTGGCTCTTTGTTTCCCACGCCTGTCGTGGTAGCCAATCTTCTCCCACCCTGCAGACATGGCCAAACCATCCCAGTTGGGACTGTTCTATTTCAGTGTTTAATTATGAGTAATAATATATATGTCGATATGTCCAGATTTAAAAAAACAAGAAAATATATTAATATTTTTTTTTTTTTTGAGATTGTGATATTTTGTTTTACATATCGCACTTTTTTGTGTGATGTCTGTGATAATCCATTTTAATTATGTATAAGTTTTGTAATTTGGCTAAATTATTTATTATGCATTATGTAGTTATATCCTTTATTCGTGTTTGGTACATATATATACTTTGTCTTTTTGTTATACGATTTTCTGTCATGATTGTATTTGTTTTACAATACATTGTTTGTTTAGATAGATATTGGGATGTATTGCTACTTATTCTATACATTTATTTCTTGAAGTTTCTTCTTTCTTTTCGGATGATTCTTCGTTTCATTCCGTTTCTTTTGAAGCAGTTTATACTTTCGTGATGCTTCTATGTTTCATCTAGGTGTCACTTAATTCTATTTGTATACGTTTACTCCTTACACTTCTTATACTTCCTTCCTTAGGATTGTTATGTTGATTATATGGTTTGGTATGAGGTAGCTATTTATGTCGGTTATATCTAGTTTGACATAAGGAATTGATTAGCTTAATTATTGCTATTAGGTATTATTGATCTTTGTTATTATATTGATTTCATTGCTGATTTTCGGTGTTGATCCTGCTTCTTTTGCTTGATCTTGTCTATTCTACAGTGATTATACTTAACTTTGTTTGAAACTGATTATTTAGTGTACTTAGCAGATTATTGTGTATAATTTGTTTATTGTACACTTGCTTATATTTTTTGTCGACGTATTATTATAACCTTAACATAAGCTAAATTTTGTATGAGTATTTTAGAGCTTAGCGGACCCCTCATTTTTCTTTGATGTAATTCTTGTCAAAAAAAATGATAATCATTTTTTCTCCGGGGGTGGTGGTAGTATGTTAAGGTCAAAAAGGGAGGTGATCCTTTGTATACGGATTGGACAGAGTAAATTAAGAGTTACATTACTTGTAGACTTGATTAACGGTGAATTGGTTAAACAAATATATGATAGAAGTCAGAGTGTACAGATAGCGTCGTGAGCGCTGTTCTGTATTGTAGAACTGTAAATAGTTCGCACGGCTAGTCCGTGAAGGGACTGAGCTGCATTATACAGCGAAGTCCTGTGACTGTTTAGGCGGGAGTTTTTGTGACCGCTAGCATCCGGGTGAAGGTGTTGACGGAGTGAAGTCAACCTGAGTGTTTTTTCTAAGTGTGTGTTCCCGACCAGTGTTCGGTGAAGATTACGTACTTTGATATTAACTGCAGTGTGAAGATTATGGAGCTATTACGAAGGCCAGGATTTTGTACAGGCCGTATTTGATATTAACTGCAGTGTGAAGATTATGGAGCTATTATGAAGGCCAGGATTTTGTACAGGCCGTATTTGATATTAACTGCAGTGTGAAGATTATGGAGCTATTATGAAGGCCAGGATTTTGTACAGGCCGTATTTGATATAACTGCGGTGTGAAGATTAATGAAGATTATAGAGCTATTATGAAGGCCAGGATTTTGTACAGGCCGTATTTGATATAACTGCAGTGTGAAGATTAATAGAGCTATTATGATGCTATTATGAAGGCAGTCCTTGAGGGATTTAGCTATTGTGCATGTTCGATGGGGAGTGCACTATTATTATGTAATTGAGCTCTATGAAGAAGACATTTAAGAGTCGGAGACTTATCGACTTTATAAGGCCATATTTATAACTGCGGTGAAGGCAGTCTTTGAGGGATTTTGCTATTGTGCACGTTCGATGAGGAGTGCACCACGATTTATAATTGAGCTCTAAGAAGAGATAGTGATGATGATTATTATAGTACTGCGATGTGAGCAGTCTCCCTGAATGAGGCCATATGTATGAGGCCGTATTTACAACTGCGGTGAACGCAGTTCTTTAAGGAACATGGTGGATGTGTATTTCTATGAGGTGTGCGCCACTAGGCGCTGTGATTGAGCTCTGTGGAGTGTGGGAGCTTCATGAATACCTTTACTTGATGCTATGTACTATATGCTGTATTTCGTCTGTGTCGTCGTCTGTGTTGTAACGTAAATAAACTGTCCTTTAAACGTTACCCATCGTTCAACGATACATGAATCCTATGTGTGTCACTGTGAGGGATGAATGCACCAGTACACACCTACTTTGAACATTCTAGGCATAGTAACAGTAGTGACATATTTACAAATAGCCCTGGGTGGGCGTGGCCTATATAAGGAGAACACATTTACGCCTTTATCACTGAATAACACAATGGCGTTAACACATCATTCGAACCATATCATTAGGTGGCTTAAAAACTTATATATATAAGATAACAACGTTTCCGTTATTATCAGTGGAGGCCAGCATATACTTTATCAGCATTATATAACAACCAAATAGAGGTATCAAATAATTAAATATCACCAGTCGTTCCATACTCGATGACTCCCGTGTGCGCACCTGTTGTGTGAACGACCTTGCCAGCACACAATCACACTCACTTTACCTATAACAAACACGACGATTATCAACCAGCAGTGATTGAAGCCCAGATCATCGACGAATCATTGTCCTCACCTAGCAAGTTAAGTATCAAAGTACTGGCCCAGCATATAGATTCTGTAGAATATCCAACTAAATCATCCCAAGATGAGTAAAATTATTTGTCTTTTTCCTTGTTAAAATACCTTTATTTAATTTTACGTGTTAATCAATAATTTATTATTAAACATGTTATATGTAAATATAAGTCTATAGTTGAATTAATCATTATTGAGTGAATTTGCACCCGCGACTCAGTTTTTAAAAGAAAATCATCATCATCAGTTGCCATCTCCACAACGAATGTTGGCTGTAATGGATCTCCAACGTCTTCTGTCTCTTGTCTTGGTGGTGCACTCTGATAGACTATTTCCTGTCCATCTCTTGATGTTATCTTCCCACTTATAGCGATGTCTTCCCCTTGCACGTTCGCCTTCAACTCTCCCTTCTGTTAAGGTCTTCTGCAAGGTGTTATGCCTTTTTAATGTGGCCAAAGTATTTTAGCTGCCGAACTTTGACCTCTATCATTAGTTCTCTTTTCATACCTAGATTTTCTAGGACCTCCTTATTTGTTTTCATCCCTTTCCATGAGATACGATCCATTCTTCTATATATCCACATTTCAAGAGCCTCAATTCTTTCTTCCAAATGCTTATTCATCGTCCATGTTTCTGCACCATACAGAAATGCAGAATATATATAACACTTTATGATTCTCAGTTTTAATTTGTGAGATAACTGTTTGGATGTCAGTATATGTTTCATGTTGTTGAATGTAGCGTTGGCCATTCCTATTCTCTTCTGGATTTCTGTTTCACATCTGCCATCTTCTGTTATTATATGACCAAGATATACGTAGCTCTTGACTTGTTCCAGGATTTTCCCATTTACGCTTATCTTTAATGTGGGTTTATCGTCTGTTTTGCTAATTATCATAGTTTTTGTTTTCTCAATATTAATGTCGAGTCCATATTCATGACTTATACTGTTCACTTGCTTCACTAGTTCTTGTAACTCCTGTTCGCTTTCAGCTAACGACACGGTATCATCTGCATATCTAAGGTTGTTTATTGACCTTCCACTGATGTTCAGTCCTGGTATTTCCTGTATCTGTCTGACACCTCTTTTTATGTCTATGTATGGTGAATAATTCCTTCCCGATCTTACTGTGGCAGTTTGCTCCCAATAAAGGTTACTGAGTATTCTTATATCTTTTCTATCAATACATATGTCTTTGAGGCATTCAATTATTTTCTCATGATGGACTCTGTCAAAAGCCTTCTTATAGTCAATGAAGCACATATACATACTTTTTTGGACCTCTGTATATTTTTCTGCTAATATTCTTAGGCAAAATATTGCCTCTTTTGTTCCACTGTTCTGTCTAAAACCAAACTGTTCTTCTTGGATCTCGCTGTCTACTTTACTTTTTATTCTTTCCTGTATGATTTTGAGCAGTATCTTAATTGCATGACTCATCAGGCTGATTGTTCTGAAGTCTGAAAGAAAATACATAACCATAAAGAGTTATAAAATTAATATTTTGCTGAATCATCTTCAGCTGGGGTCTTCTAAAATACGAGTTTTAACCTTTACTCTCATATGGAGCGGTGAATAATATTCATAACAGCTTAGAGGATCTTAATTTTTATGCTTTCCTTTCTGTAAATTCTTTCGAGGCTCCCTGAAATAGAAGCCATATTCTTCTATTTATATCTCTGCCAAGAGTAATCTTGAGCGAAGGTTGGTACCTTTTAATACCCTCATCCTTTTACTCAAAGTTTGGCCATAGCTGGACCACTACTGCAGAACAAAGGAGACAAGCAAGTGACACTCTTCTGGAAGAAAAAATAATTAAATTAGCTTTTCAACATGAAATCACTCTTTGGTTCACCATATCATCCACTGGCTCAAACGATAAATTCAAAATGCTCCAGCCTCTTAGAAGAGCACGACCATGAGTACACCATTGTTTCAATCAGGGTTGTGGAGTCGGCCAAACCTTTTTTGACTATGACAACGGAAATTTTAGAAGTCCAACTCCGACTACAGTTTTTTTTAAACTAGTGATATGACATAAAATTATGCACTTATATGGAGTTATATGAATAAGTATGGTATGTGTGAGAATAAATGAATACGTGGCTTTCATAGACTACATTTTAAACTATTCATACAGTAATACAAAGTAACAAATCATTCACACCTGCACACAAATGACTACTTTGCCAAACGCCATGAGGCAAAATAGTTTCATTTTTTTAAAATGACGGGAAAATTGACTGTGTTTATAGTTTATTTTCATTTCTTGTGTGCTTTTTCTACACGTGCCAACAAATTTCCAGTTGTGATGTAAACTTTATTTATGATCAGCAGCAAATAAAATGTTCTTACATTATATAAAAATGAATGTACTGTAGCATGAATATGGTTTTAGGAGTTCTACTACTTTAAAATGTTATTTCAATTTTTTAAGCGCCCCCGTCTCTTGCATGAATCAAACGTGGATCTGCCTTAACTTTCGCAAAATTTGCGACATTTTTTACGGACTCCACTAAAAATTGACCGTCACTACGGCTCTGACTTCAAGCCCTAGTTTCAATATCAAAGATGTGTTGTGTTTCACTGTGGAACTAATGATGAGCCGTGGTGATCCTCTGAGTTAAAGAAAATAAATGTTGCATAACAGTTGTTCGGCTCTATTATAATCACTTGTATGGGGAAATAGTTGTTGAAAGCATCTTGATTGTCGTCGGGATACTCAGGACACTGAGATTCTTCCAACTACCTCAGACAAGCAGATGACCTTAAAAAAAAACTAGGGTGCATACACTTGCTACCGTTTGAAACCTAAACACTTTAACGATCACGAGAGCCATTGATGCAGGTTGCCTTGTCCAAAATTCAACGTACACTGCCAAAGTTACGATTAGACTTTATTTTTGACTATTTGTGTCACTGCATATAAGATCAATACGATTTTGTTATGACTCACTGCTACTACACTTTCTGATGAATCAATCATTGGCATCGCCATTCTTCGTTTCATTTCAGACGGAGCATTGAACCACCGTTGGTGCAACTGGCTCGTTTGCAAAGAACCTGCACCAAAGTATTCATGAGCTCTTGCAGTCGTGATGACTGTGACAATGTGTCGAACATGATAAGACTGCAAGCCTCATGTTTGATCTCATATTAATCGACTATCGCGATATGCCCGAGTGTGTAGTCGTTCTCATATTATTTTTTGCCTACTCATAGATCTCCCGAAACTAGATCGGACTTGGAGAGTCCATAATCATCATCATTTACCCTTCTAAATAACATGGGACAACCACTGTACCTGGTCCCCTCGCGAGATGTTTGCACCAATCATTCACTTGATTTTAAAATGTTGGTTTATGTGGCAATAAGTGTTATCTGATGAAGTTGCCTGCATTATGCCCAACCTCATATTAGTTGTCTTGTACGACATGCCTGATTGCGCAGTAATCCTATTCTTTCTTAGTCTCGTCAGAGACACCAGGGAACTACATGACACGGGAGAGTCTTTGCTAAATTATAATTTAGAGCAGCGGTAGGCAACTCAGGAGTTATTGGGATCCACTTTAGAAACGCTGAGGTATGTAAAGATCAACTTTCCGGACGATCTGCGCCCAGATAAGTCATCGACAGAGAGGTGCAAAATTCTAACTAAATTATATTTGACCGAATTTTTATCTTTATGTCACAGAAAAGTCCACGTGAATTTTTTTTTTATAAGCTAGGTCAGTGGGAACGAGAAGTACGTGGGATCCATGGGACATCGTGCATTTAAATGCCGGCGGGGGGAAGCTGGTCCGAACTTTCACAAGCTTAAAAAAATGCGTTCTTGTTCCCCTTTCCATCATGCACAGATCTACCAAAACATCCCCTTGGATCTACTGGGAAATCCGGACCGATTGGCTGCCGACCCCTCATTTAGAGTACCAGTTTAATTATTATTAAAAGAATTTGTGAAGTTGAGTTTTCGCATTATTAAAGCATATGATGAACACAGTGTCTAGAATTTACAATTCATCATTGATGTCCCTACATACAAATATTAAGAGGAATCTCGTAAAAGACAGTATTGAAATGAAAGAGGGCCCCTGGGTGACACTGTAGTTGTTGCTGTATTAGCCTTTGCTTCTTTAATGAACCCCACGCTGCTATCAATGCAATACGATCGTTACACAACACTGGATACGTAGTCTTGCAGTGGTGATTTCTGTTGCTACATATTTAATAAGGTGAGGTTGCCAGAAATATATATATATATTCAACTCTGTGGTAAGTTGGGATTATGTAAATACAGTTATAGGGGACTTAGTGTACTGACTGAGATCAGCTGTGAAGGTATCTGTATCTAATAAGTTTGGTGTGTTACAGATGACCTTACTTGCTACCACATTTAGACCTCAATCAGACTTATTCTAGAATTTTGTGATGACTACGTTTAATGTCTAGGGTTATGATAGTGATGTAGTGTAATTCACAACAACCAACAGACAGATAAACACCTAAGTTAAGATGCTCAACAAATTGACAACAATATGACAGTCACAAACACATAACACTCTAAAGATTATCTTATTAAGTCAAGGGTTAAATTTTAACAAATGTATTGAATTTTTTTCAATAAATAGATATCCTGATCCTACTACACAGTGAATCAGGAATCACAATCAAATGTAAACACAATGTTTATGTACACAGTTTTATACAAAGAATCTTTGTCCCGACATATAATATTATTATAATATGAGTGTAATGTTGTGAGGTAGTATTATGAGGCAATACTGGCTGTTTGAGCTAGGTTGTTGGTTGTCATCACGACTTCGTGTGTTTATTACTGGTGGAAATAATATTAAAGGATTCACAGATTCTTTTACTTTTTAAAACAATTACTGTCCCTCTTGGACTATTTATGTAAGTTCAATTGAGGTGGGTTATACAAGGGTGAGCTGCTCATGCTGACAGATTCTTAGCTCAAGTACGTTGAGAGCAGGCTGCAGGAAAACTGTATCCTCTGCTCGCTTGCTTCTTAGTTTGCTAGAAAAACCTACAATGGCCGATATCTTGGGCAAGGAGTCTGCTGCCAGAGTTCTGGATCAAGCAAGGCTCAGACCATGTGCTGCTATATTAACATCAGTACCCCGGTCCCTGAAATAAGAAGGTTGTGCCTTCTTCTTCATAACTAATATATAATATATTTCCACACTGACGTACAAGACAGTACAAACATAAAGTTCAGAGCTGTAGGCCAACTGCTAGCTTTTCATGTGACAATATACACCAGTATTCCTCTCCCTAATGGTTACAACGCCTCTGCAATTCCAGCGTTAATCCCTTCTATACAATAGGATAGGTGTCATGTTACATATGGCAATCCAATATATCTATCTGTATAGGCAGTTATACTCCTCTCTGACAATCTTTACAAGGTGGAGCAATATCTAGGCTTTGCCTCATGTTTGCTACTGAACCACACACATACAGACATAATTTATCATTTCACATTTAATTTTCATATAAAATATATATTAAATATGTCTAGCTTACCACAATTCAAGGAAATATTAAACAAGTAACTTTGACTGGCGATGAATTCTGGCACAATTTTGATCTGCCTTTGTCCAGGCTTTTCCTTTATTAGAAAATTCTTAGCCTGCTCTCAACGTACTTGATTTTCACATAATTTATTTTCAAAAATGGCAGTGAACTGACGCTTCTATTTGACCATATCTAACGTTCTAACCAATCAGGCCATGTTTACATGAGCCTTTGAAAAAACTATCCATCCTATAAGTTGCCATTAACAACAATATTTGTATTTGCAGTTAGACCAATAAGGTTTCGCCTTACATTTTACCACAGCCAATCAAATTGTATCTAACTTGTCGGCCTCATTTCCCCCAAAGCAGTGTTTTCCAAACATGCCATAAAAAAAAATAAGCAGATATGATCTTGTGCTGTCAGTCAACCCCACTATAGTATTTTGACTATAATTTGTTAATTAATAGACTATTTGCGTAACACATAACATATTCTTTGTCAGCAAGTCCTAAGGTACAAGAATATATAAGTTTAATGAGGCTAAGTGGCTTCATTCAAAATATGTATTTTTCTATGATAGTCATGTATTTGCTGTTACCACCTGTTCACTTCCATACTAGGGGATGTCTTCTGTACTGTCAGACTAATGTCAGGAGCTTAGACATAAAACAGTAGAATGTCAGGTTTCCCAATAAGACTTTAAACCTGTTTTCAAAACCTAACCTCGTATCGTTAGTGTTTTTTATCACTGTTTATTTGAAAAAATCAGGCCTTAATGCGTTTCGCGTGTGATTGGCGTTCACTTTTTAATCGCGAGACGACGTAGTATTATTGCTTCACTCCGTCTATCATTTCTCGTCTCTGCTTAGCCCGTCTGTCTTTCTAGGTCAACTTTGTGTGTATAATTTCATTAATGTAGTATTTGTATCTAGGTCATTATGCAGTGTGCCTATCAAGGTCGCCTAAGAAATACAGTACCAGTTTTATTTTTAGAAACGACTGTGATTCGCGTGTAGGCTTTACGTAGAGTTTATGCAGACGAAGTAGAAAAAGGAGGGTCTCTTGTTCAGCCATTATGGCGTTATAAAACGGAATCGCTATTGGGAAAGCACTGGTCTTTCACCATTCTTCTTTCTATTGTATTATTTCGTTCGGCTTTACATTTATGTTCTAATGCATTCTGTGCAGGCAAGGGAGAAAACCAAAAATGCAACCAATAAAAAAAATGCATTCACACTATCCTCAGTATCTGGTATGTCCACCGTGTGCTTGCAAACAAGCTTGGCAGCGGCTCCGCATGGAACGCACAAGTCTCTGAAGGAAATTCCGGGGAATCAAGTCCCATTCACGTGTAAGAGCAGCTTCGAGCTGTTGCAGATTAGCTGGAGAACCTTGCCTGTAGACTCTGCGTCCAAGCTCGTCCCACAGATGTTGTATAGGAGACATGTCTGGTGATAGGGCAGGCCAATCAATCTTCACAATGTTCTGCTGCTGTAGATATTGCTGCGTAATGCATGCGGTGTGCGCACGTGCGTTATCCTGCTGGAGAAGCTGCAAGTCTGGATAATTTGTGAACGCAGGAGCAACCAATGCATCCAGAACCTCATCTCGATATGTCACAGCATTAACATTTCCACGGAAGACGTGAAGAGGCAAGCGATGGTGAAAATTGAATCCTCCCCAAATGTGAATACTGCCACCTCCAAATCGGTTGTGCTGACGAACACAGCAATCTGCAAAGCGATCTCCACACCGTCGCCAAATCCGCATACGGCCATCAGCAAAGGATATGTTGAATCTGCTCTCATCTGTGAATAGGACAGCATTCCACTGCAGTCTAGTCCATCTGACATGTTGCTCTGCCCATTGCAGGCGCTGCTGACGATGTCTGTGAATCAAGTTTGGTCGAATATAAGGTCGTCTTGCAGTAAGGCCTGTATCTCTGAGTCGTCGTATGACTGTCATTCGAGAGACTTGCCCACGTTTACCCACTATTGCTCTTGCTGTTTGACTTGCCGGGAGAGAACGATTCCTTAGGGGACTCAGCACAATATGACGATATTGCGCAGGGGTAGTAACTCGTGGTTGGCCACTCCTAAGTCTATCCTGGGCACTGCCAGTGGTTCCGTAACGTTCATTGAGACGTACAATAGTGCTGTGGTGGCAATTCATCCTTCTGGCAATGGCCCGCGAGCTCATTCCGGTCTCCAATATACCAATGGCTCGTTGGCAGTCGTTTTAAGATAGTCGTGGCATTTCAAGCACATGTACTAGGTGTTTTGTCTCAACGGCCTTTTTATACCGAGTACATTGCCACAACGCGTACACATTTTCAGGGTCATAGCTGTTGGGAATCGTGTTGCACGTGTTACTTTCATTGTTTTCATGTAGTATGTACACAAACCCGTGGGTTGAATCATGCACTTTCCATTCCAGCAGCCATTCGCTCTCTACCTCATGACAAACACCGGGAAAATGCATTCCCACACTTTTTTTTCCAGCTTCTCGGCATCAGTATATATAATAGTGGTATGTCTTTAATGTTCTTCAGTATATATATATATATATATATATATATATATATATATATATATATATATATATATATTATATATATATATATATATATATATATATATATATATATATATATATATATATATATATATATATATATAAATAGCATCGCCACTTAGTGCGATCGGCAGCTTCATCCTCCCATGTTGCTGGATCCATGTCCAGTGCCCTCATATCTCTCTTGCACACATCTTTGAACCTCAGCTGTGGTCGCCCAACTGTTCTCTTGCCATCTGCTAATTGTCCGTAGAAGATATCTTTTGGGATGCGACCATCTTCCATGCGGCGAACATGGCCAAGCCAGCGAAGTCTGCGCTGTCTAAGCGGCGTATAAATACTGTGAAGGCCAGCACGTGACAACACCTCGACATTTGTCACTTTATCTTTCCACGAGATGCCGAGGATGCGGCGTAGACACCGCAAATGGAAGGTATTGAGCCTTCTTTCTTGCTTAGCATAGGTCGTCCAGGTCTCGCTGCCATATAGGAGTGTGCTGGTGACGCACGCATTATATACCGCAGCTTTGGTCTTCATTGTGAGTTTAGGGTTTCCCCAAACACGCGATGTGAGGCGGGCAAAGGTAGCTGCAGCTTTGCCAATGCGGCTGTCGATTTCTGTATCCAGTGAGAGTTTGTCATTAATGGTAGACCCTAGGTATGTGAAGTGGTCCACCACTGCCAATTCATAGTTATCGATAGTGATAACTGGTGCAGCACCCACATCCTGACTCAGCACATTCGTTTTCTTTAGACTTATTGTGAGGCCAAAGTCCTTGCATGCTTTAGTGAAGCGATTCATCAAGCTCTGAAGCTCCTGTTGGCTTTGAGTGACGACTGCAGCATCATCAGCGAACAACAAGTCTCTTATAGTGACCCTTCTGATTTTTGTTTTTGCCTTCTGCCTTGAAAGATTAAACAGACAGCCATCTGACCTAGTGTGAAGGCATATTCCTTCAGTTGCATCTCTGAATGCATGTTTCAAGAGTAAGGCAAAGAAGATTCCGAAGAGGGTCGGAGCCAGAACACAGCCTTGTTTAACGCCACTTCGTATATCAAAGGGCTGTGACGTGCTTCCAGCATATTGGACTGTTCCCTTCATGTCATCATGGAATGACTTTATCATTTCCAGCATTTTAGAAGGGCAGCCTATTTTCAGGAGGATTTTAAAGAGTCCATCCCTACTAACCAGGTCGAATGCTTTTGTGAGGTCTATAAAGGCGATATATAATGGTCTTTTCTGCTCTCTTGATTTTTCCTGAAGCTGGCGGAGAGAGAAGATCATGTCTGTTGTTGATCTGCCAGCTCGGAATCCACACTGTGCCTCTGGATATATGCGCTCAGCTAACTTGTGTAGTCGTATTAAGATGACTTTGGCAAAAACCTTACCAACAATACTAAGAAGAGAGATGCCTCTGTAGTTATTGCAATCACTTCTGTCTCCTTTATTTTTATACAGTGTTACAATCTTGGCATCTCGCATGTCTTGAGGAATAGTTGTCTCTTCCCAGCACTGGCACAGCATCCTATGCAGGGGATGTAATAGCGTGCTCTTACAGCATTTGATTAAATCAGGAGGAATCCCTTCACTGCCTGGTGCTTTGCCAGAGGCCAAGCTATCAATGGCCTTACTGAGTTCCTCTAATGTTGGTTCGGCATCCAGCTCCTCCATAGTTGGCAGACTATTGACAGCATCAAGGGCTGCAGGCGTAACGGTATTGTCTCTAGCGTAAAGCTCAGAGTAGTGCTCGACCCACCTCTCCATCTGCTTACCCTTATCGGTTAGCTTCTCTCCGCTGATGGTTTTTAGCGGTGCCGTCTTACTTTTATGGGGGCCAAGTGCTTTCTTTATACTGTCATACATTTGTCTAATGTTGCCTGTTTGCGCTGCGATCTGGATGCTCTCACTGAGCTGGAGCCAATAGTCATTTGCACAGCGTCGAGCAGTTTGTTGAACTTTGCTTCTCGTAGCCCTCAGGATCTGTAGGGTTCTGGCACTCGGTGAACGTTTGTATTCATTCATAGCACTGCGCTTAGCTTCAATAACAGGTGCCATCACATCAGATGAAGCGTCAAACCAGTCATTTGACTTTGCTGTTTTCTTACCAAAGGTGGCAAGGGCAGTACTTTGAATGGTGTTCCGTAGATGCTCCCAGTTCTCTGTAATAGTATCACCATGCTGAGGGCTACTGAGCACTTTCTTGAAGGTCGCAGTGAATTGAGCGATCATGAAAGGGTCTGACATCTTGCGGGTATCAATGCGTGGTTTCCCTTCATGTCTGACACGATAGAGTTTTCTTAGTTGTGCTCTGATTTTGCAGCAAACCAAGGAGTGATCTGTGTCACAGTCTGCACTATGGTACGAGCGCGTGGAGAGCACAGACCTGAGGAGTGGCCTTCTGACGAGAATCAGGTCAAGTTGGTGCCAGTGCTTGGATCGTGGGTGTCTCCATGACACCTTATGCTGGGGTTTTGTCTGAAAGTAGGTGTTGGTCACGCAGAGATCATGGTGGACGCACAACTCTAAGAGCCGTTGTCCATTTTCATTCATCTTGCCAATACCAAACCTGCCCAGACATGAAGGCCATGAAACATTATCGGCACCCACTCTAGCGTTAAAGTCACCAAGGAGAACAAGCTGTTCTTGCCTAGGTATGCTTTTGATTACTGCTGCTAGATTCTCGTAGAACTCATCTTTAGCTTCTGAGGCAGAGTACAGAGTAGGAGCATACACACTGACAAGGGTGATGGGACCTGTGCTAGTTTGCAGGCGGAGCGTTAACAGGCGTTCTGATCCATTCTCGCCTGGTTCAACCATGTTAGTTAGCGATTTTTTGACTGCAAAACCTACTCCGTGTTCTCTAGCTTTATTAAGATCTTTCCCTTGCCAATAAAATGTGTAGTCCTTCTCGCTCACCGTTCCAGAGCCCGCCAGGCGCGTTTCCTGAAGTGCAGCTATATCCACCTGAAGTCGTTTAAGCTCATCATTAATTATGGCTGTCTTCCTTACATCGTTTACATCCTGTAGGTTTTCGGATAGTCCAGTCAACATAGTCCGGACGTTCCAGCATCCCAATCTGAGAGTTTGCTTATTTCTATTTTTTCGATAATTGCTTGGTGCAAAATTTTCTGTCCACAGTTCGGGTTTTACCCTAATCCCCATGCACCCAATGGGGAAAGCAGATAGTGGCGGGACAACACCTTATTGACTGGGGGCTGCCCAGCTTGAAGCGGTCGGTAGCTGTCCAGTGAGATCCTAGAACTTCTCCCACTGTCGGAAGTAGCCCCTGGCGCCATGCCCTACGCCAATTGGGCAAAATGCTTATAACCGGTAACTGCTACTTCCCGTGTTTTGCCGACACCTATAGGGTGAAGCTGGAGTGTCCTCTCCAGGGCGCGAGCTTGGGCACAGTTATATGGAGATCAAGCTGTTGCCCATGCAGCATGTTCCCCCTCTCCACACAGCCGGTAGATCCAAAGGAACGGCAGTAGCCGATACAGTTTGGTACCAGCCATGTCGCAGGAGTTGCCAGAATAATGTCGAATCGACATTAGACTGCCTTAGGGACTCCGACTCCGGATTTACCCTCAGGGTTTACTCCCGAAGCCAATTCCACAAATGGATATTCCCGCAAGGCAGCGGTGGTTTGAATTCAGAGTTCCTTCTCTTAGATAAGCTACCAACCAAGGATCACGAGCCCTATCTGCCCGAAGCTGCTGGTTTTAAGGCGTCAGTCGCTCGCCTTTGCCCCTTCTCCCGTTAGTGGAAACAGTTCCGCCGGGCTCAAATTGAGCCACACGTGAAGGCCGGGAGCTGGACTTGGTTGCCAGAGGCTGTTTGAGGCGCGTGCCATAGAAGTATTTTATCTGCAGTGAGAGCTTATCCTCACTACAACTCCCGGCAATAACAACCTTTGGATATATATATATATATATATGTATATATATATATATATATATATATATATATATATATATATATATATATATATATATATATATATATATATATATATATATATATATATATATATATATATATATATATATATATATATATATATATATATATATATATATATATATATATATATATATATATATATATATATATACCCGGTGTAAGTACCCAGCGTTGCCCGGATCCATGTCAGAATGGATGCAAGTTGTGTTTGATGCGAATCGTTTTAGAAAGGTTTAACTTTTTGTTTGGTTGTGATTGGCTGGTACATTTTTTAATTGTACTATTGCATTGAGGTGTGATTCTATCGCGAAAACATCGCCTTAAGAATGAATGTAGTTGAGGAATCTTCTACAGCATACACAAATGTTCTGGCACAAACATCGCTCAGAATTAATCAAACTTTTCCTGTCAGGAATCCCGTAGCAAGATACAAGAAGTGAAAGAAAAATTGAAGGAATTTTAAAGGAAGACGGTAATAGGAAAATTAGGAATAGATTTGTTTGAAAAGAAGGGTTGGAAAATACTGCCAAAACAGGAAAACCACATTTGTTGTTGTCTTAAAACTTTTATTTGAATTTCTTTTGCGATTTACAAAATCATGTACATTTTACAAAATGAAATACATGGCAAGTACATTTTAAAGCCTTTCCCAGATGATGAATAGAATATCATACACGACACTGTCTTATTAAGCAGTTTTTCTCCAGTCTGTGGATTAACTTGAGGTATAGAAATGTAATACCCATCTTCACCGCGGCACAGCATTAATGGGTATTGTGAAGCGTCATGTGTTTCAGATACTCTGTGTATAGAGTTATTACGTCCGTGCAAAACTATGTCCCTTCGTTCAAAGTGGTATCCTTCAATTAAAATAGCTACCTCATTAGTGGTTGGTGCATTATACCTGCCTCGATGTTCCCCATCCGGTCGCTTGTCTGCATGGATATATAGGCGGAAGTCCTCGACATTGGATTAGACATTCTCTAAGGCTGTTTTAAATGATAAAATATAATTATTGGTGCGACGTAACATGTCTTGCAAAACGGAAATCACTTCCAATTTCAGATTTTGAAAGTTGTTACAACGTGGAGAAGCCTGAGATCCATGATGAGCGATAAAATATATTTGAAGAAATTTAGGGTCATAACTTAAGGTGGGAAGTAAGCTACCAAGCAGATGATGCGCCTGCCCTTGAACTTTGAACGTTTGCATATAACATGTATCAGACACTACCTTGGCTCTAAAGGACGTCATTTGGAACGCATTATTGTAGCTGCGGATGTTTCCTAGAAATTCTGTGGACAGAGGATGTTGACCAGTCAACAACCACAACAGCGGCTCAGGCGGTGCTTGAAGTTCTTCCAGTTAAACTTTACCGTGTTGGCAACAAATGCCTTTTGGCTCGTGTTTCCATTTAAGTGCTGATCACATGTTGCACATTTTGTGGAAAGGACCTAGAATTACAGACTGATCATTGCAATAATTTATATGAGGGTCATAACGTAGAGCAGAGCGTTCTTTCTTTAACCAGAGAGTTTGAGTTGGCTGGACAACCTGAACTACATTAGGGTTTGGAGGAAGCACTGTTTCAATCCTCAAGTCTGTGTGACGTAACCGATCGCGCTGCAGGCGGGCCGATCTCCTAGGCAAAGACTGAACATCTCTTTGGATAAAATGGCGCGTTGCATCTTGAAATAGACAATCCTGTCTTTCTGCAGTGTTCTCAGACGCTGGCGATCTCTTACGAGACGGTTATCCCTTTCTGTGCTCGTTTCGGTTTCCCTTCTGATTCTGATTCTCTTTGCTCTATTGCTAAGTCTCGCAAGTGATGAAGTTCTGAAAGAGGCACACAAATCGTGTCTACGATATAATTACACAAAAACGTAACAAAGAAATGAAAGGAAAAGTGAAAATAATTAAGTAGTAAAGGTATTAATTTAACTCCGCCTAGGCCGGTCCCAAGCCCGGCTGAAAAAGGAGGAGGGCGGCCTGCATGGAGGCCGTAAGGAGGCAGCCCCTCCACCATGCAAAGGCACAACAGGCCAATCACCTGTTTGCTTTAAACTTTTGATTACGAGAACTACAAGAGAGAAAACCGGACTGATTCTACAGGCGACGAACTGGAACGGACTACAGACTACGCCTTATGGAACTTGGAACACAAGAAGTATAAATGGGAAAGAAGAGGAGCTGGTGGAAGAGATGAGGAAAGCAAAATTAGAATTCCTGGCTATGACGGAAACAAAGAAAATAGGACAAGGAGTCATGGATCTCTATGGCAACACGCTGCTCTACAGTTGTGTACTCACATTTGAAAGAGCTAAAGGGGGCGTGGGTTGCATTGGGCCAAAAACCAAAAAGATAGTATCAAGGGATGGAACATTGTCTCGGAGCACATTTTGGTTGTAAAACTAAAAGAAGGAGAAACCATAGTCAACCTGGTCATAGTGTATGGGCCAAATGAGAATGAGAACTCAGAGGTCAAGGAGGAATTCTTTGAGCTGCTTTAAAGGACAGTGGATGACTGCCTAAATGAAATTATCATGCTCCGAGATTTCAATGCCAGAGTTGGAAATGACCATGCTAGATGGGGTGGAGTTATCGGAAGATATGGAGAAGATACTGTCAATGACAATAAGCGCATACATGCATACACTAGATGTGAACCAACAAAAAATGAGAAGTCATTGATCGACTATGCCATTGTTAGGAGGAGCTCATTCAAATATGTCCGGGATGCTAGAGTCTGGAGGGGGCCAGAGATTGGAAGTGATTACTATCTGCTTACAATCAAAAGAAAAACTGAAAGAGTTGCTCAGCCTAGGAACTGCCCAACATCACGCAAGAAACTAAGTAAACGAACGGGAGAAATGAGCATTAAGACCTACAAGCTGAGAGAGCGAGAAATTAAGACCAGATATCAGGGGCTTATTGCTGCAGCGGTGAGCAACACAGAAGAACAACCTGATGACTTGGAAACCCTTTGGCTTAAATTCAGTGACATCATAAAGACAGCTGCTGCAGAAGCATGTGGTGAAGTCACACTTGGGAACAAGAGAAAGAGGACATCTTGGTGGACAGAGGAAATCAAAGAGAAAACAAGAGAGAAGAAAATGGAATGGAAACAATACTTTGGAGCTAAAAACACAAATAAGACAAATGGAGAAATATAGAGAATATGTGACACTCAGAACAGAAGCAAAGAACAAGGTGCTAGCAGCAAAACAGAAGTCATGGGAAGAATTTGGAGAAAAGCTAGAAAAAGATGCACAAGAAAACCACAAATTGTTCTATAAGACCCTAAAGAACACGAGGAAGGAAAAACAATGCCCTCTCAAATTTATAAATTTGCTTACTGCCCCGAAGGAAGTCATGGAAAGATGGAAAGAATATTTCTCAGAACTCCTGGATGGTGAAGCATCAGAAATGATAACCACTAGCACAGAAGAGAAAACCAATGATGGTGAAGATAACATAAAGATGGAAGAACTGAAGGCAGCACTGGAGAAAATCAAGATGGGCAAAGCAGCAGGCCATGATGGTATAATACCAGAAATGGTTAAGTACATGGGAGCATCAGGCAACCTATTACTCTTAAGGGTCCTAAAAGCAGCGTGGTGCAACAAGACCACACCAAAGGATTGGGAGATTGCCATCATAACACCAATTTTCAAAAAGGGTGAAAATTGACAATGTGGAAACCATAGAGGCATATCCCTTCTCAGTGTCCCTGGTAAAATCTACTCTAGAATCCTGGGTCAGAGACTCCGACGCCTAGCTGAGCCACAAATGGATGAGGTCCAGTGCGGATTCTGAGCAAGCCGAAGTACTCAAGACCTAATCTTCACACCCAGAAGCTGAGTGCAAAGGCCCTCGAGTTAAGAGTGAGATCCATCTTTGTTTCACAGATCTTAAAAAGGCGTTTGACAGGGTCCATTGGAGCAAACTTTGGAACTGCTTGGCAAGGAAGAACATTCCAGCAACCCTGATTCATGCTATACAGAGCTTCTACAAGTCTTGCAGAAATTATGTGAGGACAGGAAACCATTAGTCAGAGGAGTTCAAAACCACTACTGGTGTAAGACAAGGTGATATCCTGTCACCTTATCTTTTCATACTCCTCATGGACGATGTCATCAAGGCGAAGGAGAGAACAAGAACGTATTCAGTGGGGTACTGGAAGATGAGACAGGTCTGTATTTCAGAGCTGGCATTTGCAGATGATGTTGCCCTGATTGCTAAATCAGAGGCACTTCTCCAATCCAACCTGCAAGTCTGGAAGGAAGAGCTGGAGAAGAGAGATGGCCATAAGCGGCTCTAAAACAAAATCCATGGTGATATCACGAGAAGAATGAAGACATCACATTAAGCGGGGAGAACAGGTCCTGGAGCAGGTCGACCACTTTAAATACCTCGGAGCTATTATAGACCGACAGGGAGGCATCAAAGAAGAGTTGGCCACTCGAAAATCAGCAGCTGGGAGACATTTTCAGGCCATAAATCGAGGATTCCTCTGCAAGAGAGAGGTTGGTAAGAAAACGAAGATGGCTGTATACCGCTCCACCTATGTCCCAGTCTTGACATATGGATGCGAGTCATGGGCAATGACTACAACCCACAAAAGCCAGATCCAAACCTCAGAAATGAAGTATCTGAGGAAGGTGGTTGAAGTAACAAGAAGAGACATAATCTGCAACCAGTCGATGCGTTAAGGCCCAAAATCCCACCCCCTGCAGATCCAAGTAGAACAGTCCCAGCTAAGATTGTTTGGCAATGTCTGCAGAATGGGAGAAGATCAGCTACATCGACAAGCATGGGAAACAAATAGCCAGGGATCTGGACCCCCAGGACGACCAGTGTCCGCTCGGAGGACAACATTAGACAATCTTTGAAGGACCGAGGACTATGATGGAACCAGGCCAGGAGGAAGACAGCCGATAGGATAGTCTGGCGCTCTCTCTTCCAAACCTATTCATCTCACGGTAGAAGAGGAACGACTAAGTAAGTAAGTAGGTATTAATGTAGTAAATAAACTTAATAATGAACTGTGAAAATTATTATTTACGTAGGTACAGTAGCTAATATTCACCAGCAGAATAGTAACTGAAAAAAAAAAAACTAATGCTACTTGCCTTTTCGTCATATCGAAGTTAAATCGCTAACTAATTATTGTGTCAGAACATACACAAATGTTCTAGAACATACGGAAAGTGTAGCACAAATAATTCAAATGACGTTTTATTGTGTAGGCGAAATTGGTACTATAGTCCGTTCACCAATTGATGTTCAACTTTAAAATTTTTTTTCTAAAAAAACTACCTGATGTAATGAATTCATGTTTTGCATGTAGTCGTATATTATCCATGACGTTATAAATATGTTGTTGTTAAGTCAATATCAATTCTGCATTCTTCAAAACCGTAAATTCCTTTTATCTTTTCCGAATGTTACAAGAAGTACGGCTTAAAAATTAAATTTTACAGTATACTACGTCATAAATGTCAAAAGTAGAATCAAAGCCGTATCCATATCTGCTCACGGCATAGGAAACAGCTATAAGTAGTGATACATTTAAATCTGAAACGTGGGGGTGAAAAACTGTATTCAAAACTATATTGTATGCGACACGGTAAATTTTACATGTATACCTGCACTATTTCTTCGTGTTTTGAAGGAGCATAATTACATTGTTTTATGTTTTTGATATCTCAATTAAGTTATATTTATCTCAGTCCGTATCTGATGATTCCATTAGATTAACAACTGTTAATGGCTGGATAAACTGTAATCCATCACATTGCCAGTATTCTTCTTCTTCACAGAGCACATGATCTACACATTTCTTCCAGAATTTAAAATCTGTCTTTTTTAGGGTATCATGTGTAAGAACTTTCACGTCGCTCATTTTAAATGTGGTGTTCTGTTGTCAAAATTTTGTTTCTTTCCTTGCCTGACATTTTTAGACTCAACATCATGTTGTATCCATCGACAAAAAGAAACTCTGTTAATACCAAGCGCAACCTGTGTTCTTCCATCAGGTCTATTGATGTCGTGATGTAAACTCCCCTTTTTAGCCTCCCTGCAGAAGTGTCTGTACAGTATTACAGTAACATTCTTCATAGTTAGAAATTTGCACTTCAAACTCATAATGAATGTAATATTATTCTATATGTTCAGAAATAAAAATATGTTTTAATATAATACAATGCAGCTATAACTTTACAATAATTTCACAATACGCCACTGACTTTAAAACGGTACAGATTTGCACTAATGATGTCGCACTATTTCAGCTTTCAACAGCAGACAACTTGGGTGCACGAAATGTCATGATTTTGTCTTAAAATATATTTTTTTCTATTAAAAAACCATTTATTGCCCGTGCAAAACAACTGTACTGCTGACATGCTACATTTTAATACCTGGATTTGAGCTGAAGTGGTAACTTGCCACCCTTATCGACACCTGGTATTAAAGTGCAAGATGTAGGTGTCTTCTCTGATTTAGGATGTTGCTGTGTATGTGGTAGTGGAACAGTTCACAGGGTTATCACACAGGCAACATGACGTGTAGAGTCATAGAAAGGGTAACTTCGTTGTATAAGTTTCTTCCATTTATTGCACGCCACAAAACAGTCATGATACTTATGACATCAACATAGTTAACGAGTTCAGCAAGATGATATGGCACATTGAAAACAATTTCTGTAGTCAGCAATGACAGCTGTTGTATATATGCGTCATAAGACATCACAGTTCAATAGATTCAGAAATTCATAAATCATAGAGTTCTAGTTCGTGAAGCTGTATAAATAATAATAATTTCTATAACTTCTGCAACAGTGTCAGCTACAGATCTTCAATGTTCATAAACAATAATAAATGCTCCCATTCTGATGCTAGCAGATCAGTTGTATACAATAAGTCCGTTCACTGTCTGCACGTGAATAGCATACATGGGCTACAGGTCAGCTCGACCTTTATAATGTTCCTAAGTCTAACCATCTGACTTGGACGTGATCTCTGATATAACGAATCCTGGAACACAGACAATAGTCTTGTTGGTCTAGAGCGACCCATATATATTTAACTAGTTCAGGTATAAAGCTACCGGTGACTTAATCCTAGTCAAAGTACCTCTCCATTTTGCATCACACAGGCGAGCAAATAGGCGACAAAATGACGAACCTCTAGATGATAGCATAAAGTTCGATACAAGAGGAATTACCTTATTTCGGAAAATCAACCATGAACATATGCCTCCAGGCAGGCGTGAATAATACTGGGAAATAGTCTAGTTAGCTAACTAACTCACAACGACAATGTATTTCCCTCAGAAAATCACAAGACGCAGTTGCGTCTGCTCGCTTCTTAAACCATTTCTCAACTGCCGAACTGGGCGGAACACACAGAACGAACTCCCAGCTTTTGACATGCGCAGAACGACAATCTCTGAGTTGCCGTTCACAATAAGACGATTCTAAGAACATTCGAGATAAAAGTCTTACACAGTCGCGCCTTTTATGGTCATGAAAAGAAGCGTTAAGAAAGGTTTCAGACATCTACCATAGTTGACTGGTACTACCAAATAAGGAGATGTGGTCACGCTTCGTTCAAGAAATTATAGACCGAACGTGTCTCTATACAAGAGAAGGCAAACTCCTAAAAAATTGTAGTTTCGATAACTCGGATTATGTCCCTTTGACCATAGAAAACATAATACACACTTCAGTCAAAAAAATGATCATACATATGAAAAATGTTTATACAAACGAAAAATAATAATGATCCGTGCGTAACATTACCGCACCCTCCCTGGAAAAAAAAAAATGAAACATTTTTTTTTTTTAAATCCTGGAGCCGGAAAAAATCTAGGCTCCTAACGCACGTATGATGCGTGGATATATACCTAACAAATTAGCTCAACGCATGGAGCGACACTGAGATCATATCTCAGATCCTTAGAGAAAAAATTTATCTAAGTATACGCTGATATATTCCAGGAAGGTGCCACCAACACACGCCACAATGATGGCAACAACATAATGACAATCAAATTATTCTCATACCAATATATGAAATTAAATATATTATGTGTTATCATACAATGTGTTGCAAATAGCGGTGTAATTTACTAATATACCGCACTATATTATTACATTATATAAAGTAACAGTAATTAATAAGTAATACATGTGTTGATCTTCGGTGACATAAAACATTCAATAGAAGAAGATGTGGACATCATCCGCTCCCAATGTAGGACAGGACTTGATATCCTCAAAGTTCCACAATGGACATAAACTCGCAGACTTCAATGATGTGCTGCGAAAATATCAATAACACAAATCTTAAAGACAACTGGTAAATTTCTTAATACAATCCTGAAAATAATTTATTTAAATGTGGCCGAGTGATCTTTTGGCCCGTATATCACTAACTAAGCCTTCTTAGATAATTACATGGTACAATGTTATAAATTTCCCTCAAAAAAAAAAAGTGAGACAAAATCTACTAACATGTCATTATAACATTGGACTGTATATCAGGAAATATATATATATGACAGAAGAATCATGTGGAATCGTGTGGACATCTGGACAGAATGTCTGCCATTACATTATCCGAACCACGGATAGCTCGAACCGAGAAATGAAATGGTTGAAGAGCTATGGCATAACGAGTGGACCTCGAGCTCTTCAAGTTTTTGCTCTGAATAGCAGTAAGCGCTTTCTGGTCGGTTTCCACAATGAAATGTGCGCCTAGAAGAAATCTTTGTAACTTCAGAATAGACCATACCATAGCCAATAACTCACGGTCTAAAACCGAGTAATTCTTTTCTGCAGCGTTTAATTTCCTAGAGATATACATCACCGGATGCAAAGTATCAGAATACTCCTGCATTAGTGCTGCCCCAATCCCTGTTGACGAGGCGTCACTTCGAAGAACAAAAGTCTTCTCAATAGTAGGTAACTTAAGAATAGGTGGAGATGAAAATAGGGCTTTAACCTGGTCCAATGAGGATTGACATTCTTTAGACCAGCGGATCAGATTAGGCGACCCTTTCTTCAATAAAGTAGAAAGCGGTGCCATAATGGAGGACAGATTCGGAATGAATCGTCCGTAGAATTGAATCAAACCTAATAGACTCCTTACTTGTGTTTCTTCGTCTTAGGGACCGAAATGTTAAGTATTTTTGAAACATTGTGGTCCTCTGTCTTTAAAAGACCATGACCAACCCGATGACCTAGGAAAGAAATCTCGCTAAATCCTATAAAGGCTTTAGAGGGTTTTGCAGTCAAGTTATACTCGCGAAGAGTAGACAGTAATTCGTATAAACCCAAATAATGATCTTCCCAAGAATCACTGAATAGACAGATATCATCTAGGTATGCTATGACATCTGTACGATATGCGAGAATTCGCCGCATCATGCGTACGAATGTAGCAGGGGCGTTCATAAGACCAAAAGGCATGAAATTCCATTGGAATAAACCCCTAGGTGTAGAAAAAGCTGTAAAAGGTTTGGCACGTTCAGTTAGCGGGACTTGCCAATAACCTTTAGACAAATCTAGTTTGGTAAAGAATCTAGAATTAGAAAGTTTATTGAGTAGCTCTTCTAATGAAGGCATAGGTTCAGCATCGAACTTCGTAACTTGGTTCAATTTGCGATAATCTACGCAAATGCGAATGTTATTATCCTTCTTTCGAACAATAACCATAGACGAAGAGTATGCTGAAGTGGATGGTTCAATGATTTCCAAACGTATCATTTCATCCAATTCTTTTTCGACTTGAGACTGGAAATGGATAGGTATTGGATATGGTCTGACTCTGATAGGATTGTGATCAGTTAGCACAATGTCATGTTCTATGACATGTGTGTGTCCCGGGATGTCTGTAAGAACATCCTGAAATGTTTGCAACATCGAAGAAACTTGTCGATGTTCCTCAGCGGAAAGATTTGGAGAAACGGTCACGTTTTTCCAAGATTCCGTAGAATAAAGTGGGACCATAGAAAGAGGAAGATTGACATCAGAAAAAGTAGTTTCCTCATCCTGTATAACTGACAGAGATGAGTACTGACCATGAGTTGCTTGTGAATTGTCCGTAGCCTGGAAAATAGGCTGCAAATAGTCAGGTCTTTCATAAAATTCTGTGAGCATATTTATGTGGAAAGTTTTATGCTTTCCATCAATATCGACAACATAGTCGACATCAGAAATTTTGGAGACTATTGCATATGGACCTTTCCATGCAATTAGAAGTCTGTTCTCCCTTGAAGGAAGTAGAACGAGAGCTTTGTCACCTGGACAAAGTTGTCGTAGACATCTATTCTTATTTGCAAACTGCCTTGCCTTTTCTTTAGCAAATTCTGAAGACGAAGTTGCTAGTTTGCATGCCTCGATGATCTTTTGCCTAAGAGCAATGACGTACTCATAAGAAGATTGAGTCTCATCGCTAATATTATCGGCAGTGATTAGATCGTGAAGTAAAGACATAGGGCCGCGCGGTTGCGCGCCAAAGACAAGTTCAAAAGGGGAAAACCCCGTATGTTCATTGGGGACCTCTCTATACGCAAAGAGAGCCGCGGGTAAGACCCTGTCCCAATCCTGAGGATGATCCTCAGTTATTTTACCAAGTAAAGTTTTCAGAGTCCTATTTAAACGTTCGACCAACCCATTAGACATTGGGTGATAGATACTGCTGAGAGACCTTTTAATGTGTAGCATAGACATTACCTGTGACATAGTGTCTGATATAAGTTGGGTGCCATGGTCTGACAATATTTCTCCGGGAAAACCCAAGCGAGAAAATATCAGCCAAAGAGCGTCTGCGATATCAGCAGTTGAGATGCTTTGAGAGGTATTGCCTCTGGCCAACGTGTGCACATATCGACACATGTAAGGATAAATTGATGTCCTCTAGCCGACTTAATTCTAAAAGGACCGATAATATCTATTGCCATTTTTTGAAAAGGGCGAATAGGAATGTCAGCAGCCTGGATAGGCGCAGCATGTCGTGGTCCTTTAGATTTGACCTCCTGACATACTTTGCAAGAGCGACAGTACATTCGTATGTCCTTGCTCACAAATGGCCAAAAGAAAGCCGCAAGAACCCTCGACTTTGTACGGGAAAAACCCATATGTCCAGCACATTGCGAGTCATGAGCATGTTGCAATATTTGCAATCTCATGCTCTTAGGCACAAGAATTTGTGAATGAGTGGACGTAGTCGAGTCTTGTACCATACGTACAAGTACGCCGTTCTTCATAGAAATCCAAGATTTCCTATTAGTGTTCTGATTAGGATCACCTTTTTTTGCTAGAATGAAGAATTTTTGTAAAGAAGGATCTTCTTCTTGCAATTTGATAAATGAGTCACGTGTAATAGTCAAGTGACTATCTTGGTCATTTACTTCATCATTATTAGTTAATGAAGTTTGAGGTGGATCCAGAGCATGTGCTCTTGTGACCACCGCATTGGTAGCTTCAATGTTTTGCTCTTCCCAAACAGCAATCTGCTGTGGGGTACATTCCCTAACTCCGTGAATACGACCAATAATAAGGTCCGCAATAGGGTTTGGAAGTAGACACGCGTGGACCTCTCCCGTGAAGAAAGGAGTAGCAATGTGTATTATAGCAGTAGGATACTTTTCTAACGTGCCACCAAATGTGACACATTTGATGACTTTTCCTGTAGCACAGGATGGATCTACAAGAGATTGCCTAACGCCGACAGTAGTACATCCAGAATCAAACAACACTGAGACTGGATTACTATTTACTAGCCCCTTATGTAATATAAGAGAACCTCTCCCATCATGAGCAACATTAGCAGGAAGAGCGGGCAAAGGATGACCACAGCTTAGAGTACTAACGGTTTTCGGATCAAATAAAGTACTGCATTGGATACATTTATTTGCCCTACCAAAATCAAAAGATGAGCATCCGATAGCATTATGGTCTTTATCATTATTAACCTGTTTATCTGCTCCCTGAGATTCTTGTTGAACAGAGTTTGTCTGTTGATATCTTTTTCTCTTATGTTGCGATCTACCGCGACCATTATTGCCTCTGCAATTATCATTAAAGTCCCTACTGTAATTTTTATCCTGGTTTGAGTTCCAGTTTCCATAACTGTCATTACTATCTCTATGCTGTTGAGAACCTCTATTATCTTGGTATTGAGGTCTCTGCATAAAATATTTCCCTCTATACCGATTACCTTTGTGAAAATTTCTAAAGTTAACCGGAGTAGAATAACGTGTAGTATTCGGTTGTCTCCAGTTCTGGGAAGAAGAATCACCCTGGAATTGATCACTATGGTTCTGGGCATAATTACGATTACTCTTTTTATTGAAATTTTTCTGGCTACCCTGAAATTTACGCATAAAATTTGGGCCATAAGGTGCTGCCGAAGCAACTGGCAGACCTTCTTTCACCTTAGAGTTACTAATGGTTATGTGCGGATGCGCAGTAACATACTGGCTACAGTATTCTTCCATTTCTTTTATGTTTTTAGGCTTACGCTCATGAAGAAAAGATAGAAAAGCTTCATTAACAGAAGACATAACCTTATCTCTAAGTAGTAAATCCATAAGAGCTTCAAATGTATTTTCTGTCTTAGACAACTCAACCCATCGTAAAAAAGTAAGACGGATGCCTGAGATGAATTCAGAGAATTCAACTCCAGTTTCTGGTAACATGGTTTTAAATTTAAGACGATATCCGTCCTCGTTAAGTTGGTACTTCTTTAACAATGCCGCCCTGACAACCTCATAGTTGTTTTTGTCAGGCACATCTACCATACTCAACAAAGTCAAAGCATCACCTCTAAGTATCTTGGACAGATGATACACATATAATGTTTTATCTATATTATGCACATTACATGCACTTTCAAATCTATCTAGATAAAATGTTATATCATCGATTGAGGGATTAAATGCTGGTAGATTAAGCTTGAAATCCTTAGCATTAGTCTTATTTGACACCTTATTTGCATCATTAGCATTACCAGTGTTCAATAACTTTAACTTCTCTAACTCTAAAGCTAAGACTTTTTCATCATGTTCCATTTTTGCTTTTCTCTCATCAGCCTCTCTTTGTAACCTTCTTTCTTCAGCCTCAGCCTGTAACTTTCTTTCTTCAGCCTGGGCCTGTAACTTTTTTTCTTCAGCCTCTATTTCAAGTCTCTTATTTTCAGCTTCTTTTTCAAGTCTCTTATTTTCAGCTTCTTTTTCAAGTCTCTTATTTTCAGCTTCTTTTTCAAGTCTCTTATTTTCAGCTTCTTTTTCAAGTCTCTTATTTTCAGCTTCTTTTTTCAAGTCTCTTATTTTCAGCTTCAGCCTGAAGCCTCTTCTCCTGAAATTCTGCTTCTCTTTTTTGTTTTTCCATTTCCATTTGAAATCTTTTTTCCTCCACCTGCATCTGCAGTTTCTTTTGTTCTATTTCAGCCTCTATTCTCTTTTGTTCAGTTTGTTCTTTCATTTTCTTTTCTTCCGACTTCAATGCCTTGGCATATTGAACAGTCGCAAATTCTTCTAATTTATCACCTGTCTTCCCAAGGGCTTTACCCTGCTCAATAAAGTACTCAAATGTAGACATGATGTCTAAAATGTGAGTACAGAACCTGAAATAATTAATTATCTTATTTCAATGTTAAATAGCAACAAGACTTAATAAAGTGCTTGTATAATCTCTATGTTGAACCCAATCTCTGTGGGAAACAGGAGTTGACACCAACTTGTATTATCAAATGTATAATAATATCACAAGTCACTTCTTAATCATCAGTGCACTACCCAAATCAGTGCATAACCATCAGTTATTTATCATAACTGCACTACAATAGTGCATAAGCAAAAAAACACCAGTTTGTTATGATAAGTGCACTATAGACCAATAGTGCATGAGCATATATTAACAATAGTGAAAGCTAACTATGCAAGAACTATGTAAACAATAACAAGACAATGTAAACAATAACAAAGGTCACCAACAATGTAAACAATAACAAAGATCAAAGTCAATGTAAACAACAACAAAGATCAGAGTCAATGTAAACAACAACAAAGATCAGAGTCAATGTAAACAATAACAAAGATCAGAGTCAATGTAAACAATCAACAAAGATCAAAGTCAATGTAAACAACAACAAAGATCAAACAATACGAAAACATTCGCATAAGTCAAATACACAAACAGCAAAACTAAAAAGAAATATGCGAAGATATGACTAACAAATGACGCTACAGTGTATACACAAAAATATACGTAAAGAACTGAATAATAGCAAAGGGGAGACCTACAAATACAAACAATCGAAATCGAAACTAAAAAAACACAAAGAAAGAGAGAAAAGAAAAAGAAAAAAATATATATATACAAGAAACAAAAATAAAGCACAACTCGTCACAACTAAACAGATATAGCAACGATTGTCGCTAGCAAATTTCACTGTAGGAAATTCGCACAGTCCCTAACGAAAACGCTAACAGTAGAACCTCTGTGACGTGGTATCTTCTACTGAAAGACACCGCCCAACCGAGAAAACCCGCTGAAATATAAACATATAAATATACAAATAACAAATAACATATAACATATAAACATGTATCATGAAAACAATAGGAGAAAGTGTGAAAGTACAGAAGGCTCAGTTAGAACATAAGGGCACAGTTCACAAACAAAACAGGCCACTTAACTTCTATAAATCCAGCGTCAGCACGGTGCAGAACAGGATGTAATCAGCATTCTGAGGATAATGATCCAACGTTGATTAACTTCTGCTCCCATAAACAGCCATGACGAAGGAAAAGAGCTTCTAATACTGCAACAGTTGTTACGGCACTTGACCTTCTGAATCTTCTAAATTGATTTAACCGGCACTTGACCTTCTGAACCCGCAACAGTACCCCTGAGACCGGAACAGTTGTTACGGCACTTGTCCTTCTTTTCACCAGATCAGGAAATCCATTCGCTCGGTACTTGTCCTTCTAATCTTACATAAACTTCAATATTGCCGAGCAGCGCCGGGTAGTTTCAAAATCAGCAACTGTCAGAAAATCCGGATACTTTCAATAAAATTTCTTGTAAGGTGGTAGTTGATGCTGTAGTTGTATCTAGTATGATGATGATGTCTGGGTTTGCTGACCCCCTTGATAGCTGGAATCAGAGTGAACTAACCTATGGCCACCAAAAATGATATGGTGCGCCAAAATATCAGATGATAGAACCAGCTCTGGCCACCAAAAATGATAAGGGTGGATTTGAGCTGAAGTGGTAACTTGCCACCCTTATCGACACCTGGTATAAAAGTGCAAGATGTAGGTGTCTTCTCTGATTTAGGATGTTGCTGTGTATGTGGTAGTGGAACAGTTCACAGGGTTATCACACAGGCAACATGACGTGTAGAGTCATAGAAAGGGTAACTTCGTTGTATAAGTTTCTTCCATTTATTGCACGCCACAAAACAGTCATGATACTTATGACATCAACATAGTTAACGAGTTCAGCAAGATGATATGGCACATTGAAAACAATTTCTGTAGTCAGCAATGACAGCTGTTGTATATATGCGTCATAAGACATCACAGTTCAATAGATTCAGAAATTCATAAATCATAGAGTTCTAGTTCGTGAAGCTGTATAAATAATAATAATTTCTATAACTTCTGCAACAGTGTCAGCTACAGATCTTCAATGTTCATAAACAATAATAAATGCTCCCATTCTGATGCTAGCAGATCAGTTGTATACAATAAGTCCGTTCACTGTCTGCACGTGAATAGCATACATGGGCTACAGGTCAGCTCGACCTTTATAATGTTCCTAAGTCTAACCATCTGACTTGGACGTGATCTCTGATATAACGAATCCTGGAACACAGACAATAGTCTTGTTGGTCTAGAGCGACCCATATATATTTAACTAGTTCAGGTATAAAGCTACCGGTGACTTAATCCTAGTCAAAGTACCTCTCCATTTTGCATCACACAGGCGAGCAAATAGGCGACAAAATGACGAACCTCTAGATGATAGCATAAAGTTCGATACAAGAGGAATTACCTTATTTCGGAAAATCAACCATGAACATATGCCTCCAGGCAGGCGTGAATAATACTGGGAAATAGTCTAGTTAGCTAACTAACTCACAACGACAATGTATTTCCCTCAGAAAATCACAAGACGCAGGTCGCGTCTGCTCGCTTCTTAAACCATTTCTCAACTGCCGAACTGGGCGGAACACACAGAGCGGACTCCCAGCTTTTGACATGCGCAGAACGACAATCTCTGAGTTGCCGTTCACAATAAGACGATTCTAAGAACATTCGAGATAAAAGTCTTACACAGTCGCGCCTTTTATGGTCATGAAAAGAAGCGTTAAGAAAGGTTTCAGACATCTACCATAGTTGACTGGTACTACCAAATAAGGAGATGTGGTCACGCTTCGTTCAAGAAATTATAGACCGAACGTGTCTCTATACAAGAGA
Organism: Oreohelix idahoensis; assembly: GCA_024509875.1. Taxonomy (NCBI): domain Eukaryota; kingdom Metazoa; phylum Mollusca; class Gastropoda; order Stylommatophora; family Oreohelicidae; genus Oreohelix; species Oreohelix idahoensis. Next base: position 392,718 of record JAMPIV010009785.1, read on the forward strand.
AGGCAAACTCCTAAAAAATTGTAGTTTCGATAACTCGGATTATGTCCCTTTGACCATAGAAAACATAATACACACTTCAGTCAAAAAAAATGATCATACATATGAAAAATGTTTATACAAACGAAAAATAATAATGATCCGTGCGTAACAATCCGTTCAAAAATATTTTTTTTTTTTGAATTAGTGTAGTGACTACATGTCCGCACGAGTGCGCACCTATTGTACACAGTCGCGAGTAACTAATTCAAACCACAAAAAAATATTTTTGAACGGATCTTGTAACTTTCATGTAAAACTACTAAAAAATAACCCAGACAACAGTAAGAGTTTTTTATATAACGTAAAGAAGAAAATTCGAACATGACATGAGTTTTGTAAGGGCAAAAAATATATTAATAACTGCATGGAAAATCCGTGGGCGCGTTTTTATGAGTTTGTAAGTAAAATTTGGTGCTAGGGTATGATAGGAAACTCTTTACAGAGCGATACAACAGGAGGCAATCTGATCATCAGAAGAAGTCCCCCCATCAGACAAGTGTTTCGGCCCAGTATACTCCTTTACACTCTAAGGGGGGCGGGCCCACTTGGGTCATGACTCCCAAGCGTCTCAGCCTCCTGTTGTCTTGTATCGAAAATGAACCCATTTCACTTATGGTAGCAACTTTAATCCACAACTCCGCCAGCCGTGGAGGCAATTGTGAAAGTAACAAAGAGAAGACAAATTATTCCGTTCGTTCCGTCGCACACACTGAGACACCATCGCGAAGCCGCCGAGCCTAGCCACTGAAATTCTGACACTGACACCTCCTATAATATACATCGCCTGTTGCCCCTCAGTCACAGCCCGCTCACTAGTACACCACAAAACTCAGCGTTTTGTGGACTTAGAAAAATTCCTGGTGTTTTCTGTACCGCAGCGTTTATTGTCACGATTTCCATTGCCCATTGCGGTTGTTCCACAGCCAGCCTGATGCCTTTTCGGCAGTTTCACTAAGCCTCTTCAGTGCCCTTGTTCTCGCCTGTCCCTTCAACCCCAACAGTTTCAATAGATCATACATTGATGCAGCCACAAGCCCTCTTGCGCCCACTTCAACAGCCATGACCCTTGTAGTGAACCCCTCGTGTCTCAGATCCGCGGCCAGATCACTATATTTGGCCGCTTTGAACGAATGTTGCTCGTCTAATCTGGATTCAAATGGCACGGTCAGTTCAATCAGTATGACCTGAAGCGTTGAAGAAGAATGAAGCACTATATGTATGTATTTGCGGTGCTCGGCCTGGGTTTGCTGTTCGCCTTCATCCTTGCTAGATCTATTGTCGCAGCAAGCTCATTTAGCACTTTGTTATGGCGCCAGGTGTATCGCCCTTGCCCTAATGACACCTTACACGCTGAGAGCACGTGTTCGAGTGTCTGCCTCCCCTGGCACAGGGGGCACTGCTCATCATCCGACTTTCCCCATTTCACAAGGTTGGTGGCCGACGGCAGCAGGTCATACATTGATCTAACCACGAAGCTGAGCCTAAGAGGTGCCATATGCCATATATCATTCCATGTCAAGGACCTCTGCAGGGCTCCTTCCCATGTAGTCCATTGGCCTTGTTGGACCTGCTGCACTGCTTTTTGCAACCTCTTATCATTCTCAGCCTCTCGTATCTCATGAACAACCATGTCTCTGCGCTCCCTGCTTGATGCCTTGGACCACCAGCGGATGTCTCCATGACCAAATCCCCGTCTATTCGTCTGTGTGTATCCGATTGACCTGAATTGCGTTCGCTTTTGTAATCGTAACAAAGCATTGGTAAATAGTGTTTATGCCGTAATTTTTGACCACAGCTCATGTTGCGCGCACGTGAAAGCAACAAAATTTGGGGTGAACACTATTCACCGACTACGGAACTGAAACCCTATAAAAGGATAACGCTACACACACACAAAAATCAGTTCATTTTCAAGCAGACATTTATGGAGTGTCTATCGATAAATTTAAGAAACATTGCTATTGGCCGACTGCATGCAAGCGAAAGTCAAAGTCAGGTTGCCAGGCATCTAAACGTGCATCAGAGTACCATCAGTCGACTTTGGCACCGGTTCCAAGCCACTGGCTCAGTTGAAGACCGGCATCGCAGTGGACGACCCAGAGTGACAACAGCAGCGGAGGATCGCTTTATTCGGCTTCGTCGCCTCAGAGACAGGTTTACAAAAGCTTCCTCAACTGCCCAGTCATTGCCTACAGGACGTCATGTGTCTGATCAAACTGTCCGGAATAGACTGCATGACGCTGGACTTTGGGCACAACGACCTCACCGAGGGCCTGTCCTTACGCGCCGCCATCGCCAAAATCGACTTCTTTGGGCCAACCAGCATCGTCCCTGGGCAGCAGAAAATCAATGGAGACGTGTCTGGTTTAGTGACGAATCTTTCTTTTTGTTGCAGCGTCATGATAGACGGCGTAGGGTCTACCGTAGGCGAAATGAACGTTTTGCCGAAAATTGCGTTGATTCCAGACATGAGTCCGATTGAGCACCTGTGGGATGAGCTGCATAGACGTGTTTGTCGCCGAGACGTTGCTCCAGCCAATCGTCGTGATCTGTTCCAGACACTCCAGGAAGAGTTTGCAGCCATCCCACAGGCCCACATCAGATGTCTGATCGCATCCATGCCCAGGAGATGCAAGTCGCTGATCGATGCAAGAGGAGGCCACACACCATACTAACGGGAAAGCCCGTACGCCAAAAAACTCTCGTGACCCAGATGCAAAACAACTGTCAATTCATTGGTTGAACCCTAAGGTATTCTTGTGTGCAATTTGAACAATTAACTCATTAAATAATGCTTTTGTCTTGTGTAATCTGGCCTATACTGTTATATAGTGGAACTGCAGAAGTGATTGCGTCTATAATTAGTCTGGGTCGTCCTAAGGTACATATCCGTTTCACGTGGTGGTTCGTGCTAGACCTCTGTCAGTGAAGCATTATTTTTGTAATGCGTAGCTGTCAGAGTGGATAGTGGCGATTCGCTCCCGTGGCTAGGCGGTGGGTGCCGTTCGGAAGGTCTTGGTTCGATCCCGGTAAGCCTATCACTTCTGTTGTTTTTCTGTTGTCTAGTCTTCTACTTCTTTATTTCTCACTGAGTGCCTGATAACATACCTTTGTGTGTTGTTTGTTTATTTATTTACTATCTCATAGATACCCAGACTTATCTACATAATAAAACATAAAACACGTTCTACCCTTTTTAATCCCATTCATACCTTGCTGTAATAATTTAAAAATCGTTTGTGCTTATTTGTCTGTGTACAAACAGTAATTTTGAAACACCTGGGCATGTCGTACCGGGTGACTAAGAGTGCATGCATTGTGAAGTAACTTCAGTGGATAGTCTGGCTGCCAGGACAAAGGACGCTTGAAATTTTTCGTCTGAGCAGATATTGAGAGCCTCCGGGTTGAAAGGGTAGTGGGCAATTGTGTGCCGTGTAACGCTTTTCTCTTTGACATGTTTCAACTAACAAGTTGAGCACACAGCCTAGAGCAACCATAAGGGTGGCTAGGCACACCAGCACGCCGGGAAAGATACAAGCTACATTGGAATTTGTTTCGTCAAAACCATCCTGGTATGAAGTGCATATAATATTTCATAGTAAAGAGCAGCACACACACACACTCAGAAAACGTAGGTGGACATGTGTTGAGGATTGTTTCAGGGTTTGCAAGCATCTGGGTTTGAGCTCGATTAGGATGGTTGCACCATGAAACACCTCAGCTGAATAAATAAATGAAATAGATCGCATATATCGATGCATGACGCGTTAGACATAGTTACGACAGTCTGTGTGTTGCCTTGGAGCCAAATGGCAGTGTTTTCAAATGTGTGGCATGGCCACTTATCCAAAGTGTTTCGAATGTGTGGCATGGCCACTTTTCCAAGTGTATAACCGTCTGTGTTCGGGATTTTAAGCCGATATAATAATATGTGGATAAAGACCAGAGAGCCTTATGTGTGGCCTTGAGCCTTATGGTCGTGTTTATAAAATGTGCCATTGCTACCGAAGTATAATAGTGCAGAACTAGGAAAATACATTACTGCAATGTAAAGCCGGTAAACTAAATGGATAATGTGTAAGGACCATTGAGTCCGAATATATATATATATATATATATATATATATATATATATATATATATATATATATATATATATATATATATATATATATATATATATATGTCGGTAGTATAAACCGCAATCATTGTTGTTATTCACGTAAGCCGTAAAATATGAAACGCAGTTAGAATTTATAAAGCTGATGGAGTCTGGCTGTGGAAGCCAAATTGAAGTAAGCATATGTAAAAGTTCTTGTGATGTATATTGGGCAGCGACTCTGTTAGAACTGTTAACAGAAGGATTAATTATGTATGGATAGTAAAGATTCCAAGTATTTGGTTGCAATAGATATATGGATCGTTAGTGAAAATGAACAGTGACAGACATGTAATGTCTGATTGACTATGGGCTATAAGACTGTTCTTTACCAAGTGTTCTGTAACGTGAAACATTCGTGTTGTTTATTCGTGAAGAAAAATGATGAATGAGTATTAAAGTATTGTAGTCGTCTAAGCGAGATTTACTCACTCATATTGTTTTGAAAAATTCCAGTTCTGTTTATAAATAATGACCGTTGACCTTCAAGGTACGGTTCAGAGGAAATACAAAACGCTGTCACGCTAATAAGAAACGAACTAAAAATAATATAACACTATCATATAAAATACATGCAAAGTTTGTTGCTTGAACATTCATATTAAAAAAAAAGTTAGTTGCTTATCCTTTACAGGACGTGGCAATCAACCCCAGCTTTTATTGGCTGTTTGTGATTTATCTAGGCAATTTTTTTCATTCAGTAGTTTGCCATTGCTTTCTGAACGGTACGGCGCTTATACCATTGTTAAAAATCCACACAAAGCGATCTGCTACCAAACCGCCTGCAGCAGGTTTCGAACCTGGTTCATATTCAAAAACTCGAAGAAATTTATAAAACGAATCCAGTGTTGTCGTAGAAGATCGATACTCATGTAAGACAAATAAGATGAATAAACATGGCCTGAAAACAAACTACAATGTCTGCCTGCTCAAACAAAGAAGAAAGCCCACAACATATTGGTGTCAGAAGTAACGGAACTTCTCTTCTACCACCCGATTTTATCAAGTATTGAAAGAAAATCGGCTTTACGATGGAACTTTAATCGTGAAATATTCATCCAAGACAAGCTGGCAACTCTAATACGCATATCAGTACTCTGACGTCATAATATCAATTCAGTCTCAATAAACGGCCGCAACTTTGAGAAAATTATATCTACATCAACAACCAGAAGCTGCAACGCAGATCTGAAATCAACATTTTGACAGTCATTAGTAAACTGAATCAATCGTGTTACGCGGTCGTACTATCAAGGTCAAGGTCGTAAGATCAGCTGTGTTCCAGTGTCGATTTTAACTGTACCAGAAACTTGCATTTTGGTCAGGGGTGTTTATCACGATGACATGAGTGGAAATAAGATAAGTCCTTGAATTTATTAGGGTGCTAACACTTTATCCTGTTCATATAGGTCTAGATTTGACCTTCAGTCCATCGTCACCTTGCTTTACTTTTCGCTCTATCATTTTATGTGTTCACCATTTATATTATCTGTGTTTCTTGTGGGCTGCTGGTGGGCTTGCTATTGCCTGGTATTTTCTAAAGAATAATTCAGGAAATTGCAACGTCTGTTATGGTTTCGGTGTTTGTATTTGCTAACTGAAGGACTAACGATTAGTTCGTTACAGAAGTCTCACTTCAGCTTGCAAAACGAATCATTTTTTTTCGTGACACATAAGGAAGGGAAACCCGAGGCCTGTAAACAGTAAATTAATATTAGACAAACATAAAGGTATGTTTTCAGGCGCTCGTAAGAAATAAAGAAGTAGAACACCAGACAACAGAAAAACAACAGACGCGATTGGCTTACCCAGGGTTCGAACTCCGTACCTTCCGTACGACAACACCGCCTAGCCATACAAGCAAATCCCACTATCCTCCCGGCCAGCCAGGCATCCCCCCAAAAAAAGATGCCTTACTGACCGGTCATTAGTGCGAAACACAAGACAACACCGGAAGTTTACAATGGGCACCTCAGCCTATTAATGACGCAATCACTTCTGTTGTTCCCCTGTTCTACAGTACGTGTCAGTCCACACAAGACAAAGACCTTGATACTGTGTCCAGTAAATGATAGAAGACTTAAGAACAGTAGTATAGAACAGAGGGTAGGTTTCTGGTATTGTATAAACATTAATGACACATAAGGAAGGGAAACCCGAGGCCTGTAAACAGTAAATTAATATTAGACAAACATAAAGGTATGTTTTCAGGCGCTCGTAAGAAATAACGAAGTAGAACACCAGACAACAGAAAAACAACAGACGCGAGTGGCTTACCCAGGGTTCGAACCCCGTACCTTCCGTACGACAACACCGCCTAGCCCAGTGTTTCTCAACCCTGATAGTAGCAACGCCCCCTTTTGAAAACTAATATTTTAAAAAGCCCCCCCACCTTTTTAAAACCCCCTTGCTCTTAATCGGGTATACACAAACACACCCACACATATACATATATCCCACCATACTTTTAAAAAAGCAATGCAGTTAATGAGTTATCTTTTCTTTTAATATAAAGAAAACGAGAAAGCACATTTATAAAAACATAGTTATAATTATATACACCACAAGTTCATTATCCTTGAATTACAAATTGGCGGAGCAAATGATATAAAATTAGTTCTTAGAACTCTATAACTATCATAATCATATTATTTTAATAGCGCCTAAATGACTGCATATGTATCTTCAAATCTGAATATTTAAGCCTCTGCTTATGTAACCACTTTAAACGTGAAAAAATTGGAAAAATTATTAGTTTATAATAATGGTATAATTATATAAAAATTCACTTACTAATGAAGCTTAATGAGATCCTTGCGCTTTGTGTGACTCAGCCAGTTTTGTAATATTTGGTTCTAAGTTTGTTAAAAGAAGTCTCAAATCTCCTGTGTTAAAAATCTGCAGTCGGTTTCGTTGCTTTTGTAGCAGCAACACTACTGCACTGAACCCCTTCTCTACCAAATACGACGTTGGAAATGCTGTAATTAGCAATTTAGTTTCACGCCAAAGAACGGGATACGCAGGCCTCTGCTGGATCCAAAATTTCTCGTAATGTGTGTGACTGAATCGTGCTTTAGCCTCGAAGTCATTTGTAGCTCAATTACGTAATTCTTCTTGTAAATGTTGACTAACTTGTTCCACGTCTGATTCAAACGGATTAATCACCCAATCCGGTATTATTAGTTCTTGCAAGTCTTTAAATCTAATGCTCATATCATTTTTAATAGCGTTCAAATGACTGCAACAAACCTCTAAATCTGAATCTTTAAGCCTGTCCTCACCTAACTGCAGTAAACATGGAAAATGAGAAAGTTCTCGGCGACTAAGATTATTTTTATATAATGTCAATTTGTTGATGAACCCCATGATAATTCCTTTCACTTTAATCAGAATCTCATTTCCTTGTAGCTTAAGATGAACCTCATTTAACTTTTTAAATATATCTGAAATATAGGCTCATTGTTTCGCAATACTTCTCTTTCGATGCTAAATTCTTCTTTGATTGAATCCAAAAACTCTACAACAGTATCAAATAATGCCCATAATCTTTTTAAACAGTTACCTTTGGACAGCCATCGTACTTCCGTGTGCAGGAGAAGACGTTCACCATTATCACAACAAAGTTTACGAAATAATCTGTCGTTCAACGAATGCGCCTTAATTTTGTTAATAACACTGATAACACAGTTCAATGATTTGTGGAGTCTGTCACCAAGATGCTTGGCGACTAAATGTTGTTGATGAATAACACAATGAATTGTTAAAACACCTGGTGCCACAATTTTTAAGTAGGCCAGAAACCCACGATGATGTCCAACCATAGCTGGTACTCCGCCTGTCGCACATGCAATGACCTTGGAAAAAGGAATTTATTTTTTTTCCAACAAAAATGTGTTTCCAGAAGAAAATATGTGTCGAGAGTGGAGAGAGAAGGTTAGCTTAGATGTGTCGAGAGTGGAGAGAGAAGGTTAGCTTGGGTGTGTTGAGAGTGGAGAGAGAAGGTTAGCTTGGGTGTGTCGAGAGTGGAGAGAGAATGTTAGCTTGGGTGTGTCGAGAGGCTAACGAATGTTTCGAGTGTTGAAGGGACATAAATCTTCGCCTACTGTCTCCTGACAATGGTAACTTCCCAGGTACTAAAATTTTGCGTTTGGAATCCTTGAAACACTCCATAGGACGCAGGGCAAATAAAAACTATCGTGTTACAAGCTATGCGAAGGAAAATATCTTTTGTAATTTTTTCATATTGATTCTTGTAAAAATGTAGCACACGCCCCCTTGAACGGAAGTAGCGACCCCCAATCGTTGCGACCCATCAGAACGCCCCCAGACATCGTGATAACGCCCCAAGGGGGCGGTACCGCCCCCGTTGAGAAACACTGGCCTAGCCTTACAAGCGAATCACACTATCCTCCCGGCCAGCCAGGCACCCCCCAAAAAAGATGCCTTACTGACCGGTCATTAGTGCGAAACACAAGACAACACCGGAAGTTTACAATGGGCACCTCAGCCTATTAATGACGTAGCTACTTCTGTTGTTCCCCTATTCTACAGTACGTGTAAGTCCACACAAGACAAGGACCTTGATACTGTGTCCAGTAAATGATAAAAGACTTAAGAACAGTAGTATAGAACAGAGGGTAGGTTTCTCCTATTGTATAAACATTAATGACACATAAGGAAGGGAAACCCCAGGCCTGTAAACAGTAAATTAATATTAGACAAACATAAAGGTCTAAAAACATACCTTTATGTTTGTCTAATATTAATTTACTGTTTACAGGCCTCGGGTTTCCCTTCCTTATGTGTCATTAATGTTTATACAATAGGAGAAACCTACCCTCTGTTCTATACTACTGTTCTTAAGTCTTTTATCATTTACTGGACACAGTATCAAGGTCTTTGTCTTGTGTGGACTTACACGTACTGTAGAATAGGGGAACAACAGAAGTGATTGCGTCATTAATAGGCTGAGGTGCCCATTGTAAACTTCCGGTGTTTTCTTGTGTTTCGCACTAATGACCGGTCAGTAAGGCATCTTTTTTGGGGATGTTTGGCTGGCTGGGAGGATAGTGTGATTCGCTTGTATGGCTAGGCGGTGTTGTCGTACGGAAGGTACGGGGTTCGAACCCTGGGTAAGCCACTCGCATCTGTTGTTTTTCTGTTGTCTGGTGTTCTACTTCTTTATTTCTTACGAGCGCCTGAAAACATACCTTTATGTTTGTCTAATATTAATTTACATTTTTTTTCGTGCTTAGCTGTGACGTCACGTAGGTAGTCATTTTTAATTTGCATGACCTAATTTAAGTGCTGTGTATAATTGTATACGTTTGTGATCTAAACTCTTGTCTTCTCGCGCATTTAATGACGACTTGTATTGTTTATTATTGTAGTGTTATTTTAACGTTTGTTTTCTAATTAATATGTCAGAGTCTTCCTTATTTGCTTTATATTTGTTACGTGGTGTCGTATAATGCGAAATATCACTTCACTGTGTTTCATTTTCTTGTGCCTTCCATTGTCCATTGTCACCTGTGCTCGTCTCTAGTTTACATTGAAGAACATATTTACATTACAGATTAATTGAGTTTATATAGTAGTTGTATATTTAAGGATAACTAATATACTATTGTAAGTTAATTAGAAACCTATAACCATGTCTACATTAGAAGAATGTATTAACATTGGTAGGAGTTTAGGTAAATCGGGCACTGAGCTTGAAGAATATGATGAGACTAAGTATGAGAAACACTTAGCTCATCTTGAAATAATTGAACAGCGTGAATCTGTTAAGCGGGCATATGAACTCAGGAAATTAGAGCTGGCCCAAGAAAAAGAACTTAAAGAAAAAGAAATGTCTCTCAAATTGGAGTTGGAACGGATAAATTTAGAACAAAAAAAAAAGATAGAGAACAAAAAGATAATGATAGAGAACAAAGAGATAAAGAAATGGAACTACGAAGAATGGAACTTCTTCAATTAGTTTAAGCTCATAGAAATGCTATTGAGCTTGAAGCTTTAAGACTGAATGCAGAAAAAGAAAAAGCTTTAGAATTGGCTAAATTGCAGTCTGATCATTCTAAGACTTCAGCAGGTTCAACTGTGTTCTATCCTAAGCTGAAGATGCCTCATTGTGATCAGAATCGCGACTGTGTGGACTCTTTCTTGCCTAGGTTCATCATGAAGGTAACAGGTTTGAATGTACCTAAAGAGAGATGGAGTAGTCTCTTAGCTGAATTTTTGACTGGGGACTCACTCCAATGTTTCATGAATCTGGATGAGAAAAGCAGAAATGATTTTGATGTCGTAAAAGAAAAACTTCTTAGACGTTTCCAGTTAACTGAATCTGGATTTCGTGATCGTTTCCATGCGGCTAAGCCAAGTAAGGATGCTGACTTTGCCGAATTTGTTGCATCTATTAAGCATTTCTTTAGCAGGTGGATTGATTTATCTGGAATTTAAAAATCATGATGGTTTAATGGATCTCATGTTGCGAGATAAGGTTCTATCTTCATGTAGTCATGAACTGGAGTCATTTTTGCAGGAAAGACACCCAGACTCCATTGAGGAATATGAAAAATTAGGTAGACAATTTATAACCGCACATCCAGACAAGGATGTCCACAGATCTTCTCCTCGAGATCCTATGCCTGCTTGCGCGGCTCACCACGATCATAGATCTTATGATCACCGACCTCGATCGAAGAGCGTTGACTGACGTTATCGTCCCGATTTTCTTCAATCATGTAAAGGATCTTACAACTTGCCTCGTCATTGCTCGCCTTCACATTTTTACTGACGAGGTTATCGAGGGTACTCACCTCATGATCGTGGGTATCACAATGGCAGAGATCGTGATGATTATCACAGAGATTATCACAGAGATTACAATGAACACAGATCATCATATAGTAAGGATTTCAAGAATGATGATTCTGCAGATTTTTATTATGATAAGAAGTCGTTCAATAAAAGGTCAAGTCATTTCCGATCTCCTTCTAGAAATAAAGGAAAACATAGACACGCTAATGCCTGTACGGACAATAAAAATAACGATAAAGATGGAACTAATCATGCTAATGCATGTATTGTCGTGGATGACACATGTTATGTTTGTCAGTCACAAGATGGAACAGAAACTAAAACTACACTTAGTTGTGGTCACACAATTCCTGCAATGTCCGCGTGTGAGAACTTGAGACGTCTCACACTACATACAGGATTTTTGTATGGACAGAAAGTAACTGTTTTAAGGGACAGCGGGTGTACTACGGTCGAGATACGTAAATCGCTCATTGATCCCTCTGTGTTCACAGGTAAATCTGTTAAGTGTATCACTTTTGGAGGGAATGTAGAGTGGTTCCCGGTGGCACTGGTCCATATTGATATACCATTTTATACAGGCACTGTGTATGCTTGTGGATTGAGAGCACCTATAGCTGAGATAATTTTGGGAAATATACCAGGGGTTAAAGATTGCACTCCTGATGAGATTGAGATTGCAATGTGGGTTGAATCACACCCACTGGTGGCGAATGCTGTTGTAACTAGGGCACAACAGTTAGCTACAGATACGGCTACACCACCTACTCCTGTTATAGATAAGATCATATCTCATGGTGTTAGTACTGATACTCCAACTGTTATTGCTGGTGCATGTGTTGTAATGGATGAGTTTAACAATCTTCAATTACATGAAAATGATAAGAAAACTCATAGTATTCGTGGTAACCAGGTTTCACCTGAATGTGAAGTGATCAATAATGATCACTGGAATAACTTCACAGTTTTTAGCTGTACTGCTGTTGGAATAGGTTATGAGGACACTCATGATTGTCAGGCCTTTACTACATGTCCTAACCATCAGGTTCTATCCAATGGGGATGAGTTACGACATACTAAATCTACGCATGTGGGAGTTGTTAATACTCGTTCCGATAATCGCAAGTGTAACAACGATTGCCACATCAATGCGACATGCAAAGGACGTAAGAATACTTCCGTGCGCTTGACTCGCAAAACACATAATAGTGTCAATGGTTCTTGGGCTCAGTTTCGTCCTGGTCGAGATCATATTCCACCAAATCGCACTGTCGTGGTGCGTAATTTACCTTCTAGTGATACTTGGTATACACTTAGAAAATTGTTTCAACGTATTGGAGATGTTGAATTTGTTCGTATGTTTACACTTCAACATTCCTCTCACCAACTAGCGTTTGTTCGCTTTTCGAGGTATTATGATGCTCGTAAGGCTGTAAAATTCAAAAATGGTTCTCGGTTTGCACACCATTATTTAGACGTGCACATCGCACGCAATTATTCACCACGCACTTTGTAGTTGCGTTGGACTATTTGTTTTCTTCTGTCGTTGGATGTTTTGTTCTTCTTTACATCCATAGTTTAGTGTGCTATTTCTTATATCTCTGTGCACATGATAAAATTTATTTCAGTAATATCGACATTACTTTCATTTAGAATATTTGCTTTGATTATATATGTCATCATTGATACTTGCATTATTTTGTACTGACCTCAGTGATCTCTACAACTTTATTTTTATTGATTTGTGTAACGATGATTCGTTACTTTTGTGCGCATGATGCGCCGCCTTCTTGGCGATCGAAAAGATGTCATCACATAGGTTATCTTAGACTTAATTAACTTCTATCTGCTCCTTTGTCTGGACTGCAAGCTAAAGGTAGTCCATAAAAAATTAAATGGACATCGGATCGCAATGGCGCTTTGGTAAGACAAAAGGATTTATTCTCGTCTCCATCTGTCTTATTGTTGCCAAACCTATTTTGTTCTTACCACACCTACACCTTCCATTTGTAATTCAAACAGATGCGTCAAATTACGGCATCGGGGGCTGTTTGCTACAATTGTACAAGGGGATGCCATTTCCGTGTTTTTTTTCGTATCCCGCAAGTTGACCCCAGCCGAACAGAAATATGCAACAGGGGAACGGGAGCTCCTGGCTGTGGTATGGTGCCTTGAGAAGCTATCAAAGTTCTTGATTGGCACCCACTTCTACATCCAGACCGACCACAGCTCACTTTCATCACATCCAGAACGATGCGGAACGCGGGAATTCACCGTTGGTACCTGTTACTCCAAGAGTTCTCGTTTACAATATTACCAATCTCTGGAACTGACAACAACCTTGCTGATCTGTTATCAAGGAAGTATTCTGGACAGGATGGGAATTAACTTTATTTCATTCATTAGTACTACAATATTTAGTATTCTATGACAAACGTTGGTATTAATGATGTTGTTATGATTATAATTATTATATATTAATATAATATTAATAGATTGCGTACGTGTTCGTCTTCTCCACCTCTCTCACACGTAGCCACAAGTGTCACGTTTGGGATCGAGGGGGGTGATGTTGAGGATTGTTTCAGGGTTTGCAAGCATCTGGGTTTGAGCTCGATTCGGATGGTTGCACCATGAAACACCTCAGCTGAATAAATAAATGAAATAGATCGCATATACTGATGCATGACGCGTTAGACATAGTTACGACAGTCTGTGTGTGGCCTTGGAGCCAAATGGCAGTGTTTTCAAATGTGTGGCATGGCCACTTATCCAAAGTGTTTCGAATGTGTGGCATGGCCAATTTTCCAAGTGTATAACCGTCTTTGTTCGGGCTTTTAAGCCGATATAATAATATGTGGATAAAGACCAGAGAGTCTTATGTGTGGGCTTGAGCCTTATGGTCGTGTTTATAAAATGTGGCTTTGCCACCGACGTATATTAGTGCAGAACTAGGAAAATGTATTACGGTAATGTAAAGCCGGTAAACTAAATGGATAATGTGTAATGATCATTGAGTCCGAATATATATATATATATATATATATATATATATATATATATATATATATATATATATATATATATATATATATATATATATATATATATATATGTCGGTAGTATAAACCGCAATCATTGTTGTTATTCACGTAAGCCGTAAAATATGAAACGCAGTTAGAATATATAAGGCTGATGGAGCCTGGCTGCGGAAGCCAAATTGAAGTAAGCATATGCCAAAGTTCTTGTGATGTATATTGCTCAGTGACCCTGTGAGAACTGTTAACAGAAGGATTAATTATGTATGGATAGTAATGATTCCAAGTATCTGGTTGGAATAGATATATGGATCGTTAGTGAAAATGAACAGTAACAGACGTGTAATGTCTGATTGACTATGGGCTATAAGACTGTACTTTACCAAGTGTTCTGTAACGTGAAACATTCGTGTTGTTTATTCATGAAAAAAAATGATGAATGAGTATTAGAGTAGTATAATAGTCGTCTAAGCGAGATTTACTCACTCATATTGTTTTGAAAAATTCCAGTTCTGTTTATAAATAATGACCGTTGACCTTCAAGATACGGTTCAGAGGAAATACAAAACGCTGTCAAGCTAATAAGACATGAACTAAGAATAATATAACACTATCAAATAAAATACATGCAAAGTTTGTTGTTCGAACATTCATATTCAAACACTCGAAGAAATTTATAAAACGAATCCAATGTTGTGGTAGAAGATCGATATTCATGTAAGACAAATAAGATGAATAAACATAGCCTGAAAACAAACTACAATATCAGCCCGCTCAAACAAAGAAGAAAGCCCACAACAACATGAGGCTGTCAGGACGTAGGCGTCTGGAGATAAGATTTAAGATGGACGGGCTTAGGCGAGAGGCACCCTATTGAAAGTCCCAGGTAGGAGAGGGTCAGTCTGCGTTGCGGCTTGCTTTTTTCTCGGTGCGGACATGTTTCAAAGCAGTAGCTGAGAAAGCACCTGAGATGCCTTTCACATACTGACACGGGGAGAAAGAAGAAATGGAAAGGACGGGTTATCTGTGTCTATTAAGATGGAGAAAGCAGCGGAGTGTTGTTCTGTTGTACGATAAGATCAGGTGCAAATAACAAAGCCTTTTGCAAAAAGACATTTAAAAGCATTTGTGAATTAAAAAGGCGATACTTGAACATTGCTAAGTTACGAAAAGTCAAAATTAAGTATCTGTAGTGAGACTATAAAGAGAGAAGCTTCATGTTTGTGTCTGGTACTGTTTTCGGGATCGCGTTTAGCATAATCGCTCCGTAAGTGTCTACGGGATGTTTCGTCTATAAGGTGAACATATCTTGCAATGCTTTCCTCATAGGTGTGACTGTACTGCACGTGTAGTAAATAAGATCTTCAGTTTCTTGTATGCGTGTTTTGCACAGCTCACATTGTGATATTTGCTTGAAACTGTGGGCTTTTTGTTCTGTTGTGGGGGTCATGTTGTATATGAGTCTAAATGTCACCTCTCTTGCCTTGGCAGTGATGTAAGGGTTGTGTAAGTTGGTGAAAGTGTCGGTGTAATTTGTTTTGAAGTATTTCTGCCCTCTTTTAATTCTGAGATGTAGTGGGGGTGCTTGTAGTTTGACTAAGTGTTTGTAGATTTCATTTGTTGTCTGGTGAATTGAGTTTTCATGTCCGTGAATGGCTTGTATGAAAGACTTATAAAATAATGGTAATGGACCGAAATTGTGTGGCATTGAGTTGTTTAATGGTCTCAGTTTGGCGAGCCTGAGCCCCATGTAATAGTATGCTAGCGTGTGTCATTCTGGATATCTGATGATGTTCACTATATGTTTAATTCTATGTGCCTGAATCTTAATCTTTATGTCATGGAGGGCAGTCCCTCCCTGTTTCTTTTTTTGCATAAGTGTCTTATGTTTTATGCTGTAGATTGTGCAACTAAAAATGAATCTTCTGATCTGCGTGTTTATATCTGTAATGGTCTGTTTTGGAGGGTCGAAAACTGTGGCTACGTAAAGTAATTTAGTAATGAGAAAAGTGTTTACAATCGTACTTCGTCCAAAAATTGTTGTGGTTTTGAATTTGCATATGTAGCATGTCTGTTACTTGTTACGTTAGTTTCTGCCTTGTGTCCGAGTGTGCGGTTAGGGTGTGAAGGAATTGTGATGCCATAAATGTTGATGTTGTTTGTTGGTACAAGTCCAAATGGAAAGTCTGCTTTGTTTTTCCATTTGCCTATGCTCATTATTGTTGATTTCTGTACGTTTAATTTAGCTCCACTATCTTTGCTGAAATCATCGAGGTATTTAGGATGTTTGCAATAGACTTGTCGTCTGGTCGGAAAAAGGTGATGTCGTCTGCTTAAGCAATCAACTTCTGCTCGCTTCCCTGGTATAAAGGTGCCCTTCATAGAGCTGTCCTTTCTAATATTTCCAGCATGGGTTCTAGTGCTATAACATAGAGTAGGGGGAGAGAGGACACCCCTGCCTAACGGATCGTGTTAGCCTGGAAGTGTTGGTGAAAGTATGATTCACCAAAACCTTGCTTCCGGGTTTCATGTAAAGGATTTCAATCCATTCCTTAAAGTTTCTTCCTATGTTGCAGCGTAGTGATGTTTTGTGGAGGTATGAGTGTGATATTCGATCAAAAGCTTTCTCTTGATCGAGGTATAGGATTGACGATTGACAATCATTCTCGTGCGTGTAGGTGATTATGTCTCGGATGAAGTGTATGTGTTGGTGGATGTTCCTGTGTTGAACGCTAGACTGCTGGTCTTCGTGTATGAGAGTAGCCATAAACGGTGTTAGTTTGTTAGAGGTTTTGTTAAAATTTTATAGTCTACATTTAAGAGCGATATTGGTCTGTTGTTTATTAGGAGTGTTTTGTCAGAGTTGTCTTCGGGTATAAGAGTGATGTATGACATGTTTAAACTTGGAGGAAGTTCTTATTTTTCGAAAGCTTGCGTGTATACTTTTAGTAGAAGGGGACCTAAGATGGGAAAGAAATGTTGATACAATTCTGCCATGAGTCCGTCTGGCCCTGGTGACTTGTCTTTTTGCATAGTATTTATTGCAAGTGTTATATCTGTTAGTGTCAGCTCAGCGTCTAAACTTTGCTTGTCTGTGTCTGATATTTTCTTTGTAAAATGCATAAATGTGTCCTGTTTGCGTGACTGAACGTTTTCTTCAGTGTACAGGTTTCTGTAATAATCTTGGAAAGCCTGTACTATGTTTTGTGTTTCTGTCTGTGTGGTGCCATCTAGATCTACTATTTGCCCTGTCTGCAGCGTTGTATATTTTGTTCTATTGTCATGTATTGTTTGCTGAGTGTCTCTTGCGTGATTGTGTTCAGTCCGTAGTATGGTGCCCTGAAACCTGTGGTGTTTGTATTGTTCTAGCTAGTCTGGTAACGTGAGGATACTGGGTACATTTTCGTCTGTTTGCTTTGTTAGCTATATTGCTTCCTCTACTAGTTTCTCTTGCCTTATTCTGTCTTTGTGTATTCTAGCTGACATTAGATGTGTTCGTTCACGTATTGTGTTTTTTAGTATTTCCCGGTGGTGCTGTATGTTTTCTGTTGGTATATCGGTTGTGTATGTAAGGATGAGTCGAGTCATTCTTCTTCTTCTTCGTTCGTCCTGAAAAGGACGGTGGTTGCGTTGTGTCTGTTTACGCCTAAGCTGTGATATCTGCACCTTTTGGTCGACACATCCGACTTCTGCACGGCATTTTTTTAGGACCGGGTTTGCCTTCCCATTTCGATCCACACTCGCTCAGCCAGACTGCACAGCTGCAGACTGTTTCCAGGACCACCACGTGGAGGTGGAGTGCGGTCTTGACCAGCTCTGGTTCGCTGGTCCTGACGCAGGCAGTCAAGCTATGAGTCGCTGACTGCGGTCTCTATTGACGGAGGATTTGAACTTGCGGAGAGTGTGCGCTAAATTCGTGCCGAAGCTGTTAACGATGGAGCAGAAGCAACTCCGGCTGGAAGTCGCGCAGGACATGCTGGACTGCGCAAACAGTGACAGTAACTTCCTGAACACCTTGATCACTGGCGATGAGATGTGGGTTTACGAAAATACTGCTGAAAGGGACCCGATTTGAGTCATGAGAAGACATTATGATAAATTCGACGGCCGAGCTATACTCCATTCCCAAAGAGGCCTACCTGAAAGTCTTCCAAGCATGGCGGGACCGCTGGGAGAAGTGTGTGCAGTCCCAAGGAGATTACTTTGAAGGGGATTAGGATTTCAGAATTCCAGGTGAGTGATTGTATTTTTCCTGGCCAAAGGTCGGATACTTTTTGACCACACCTCGTATAAGAACAAATAAAGTATTAGATCATTTACAAGAACAAAGATGAATGAATACCATTAACCCATAGTCTCTGTTAAAAAGTCTAACCTTGATTAGTCAAATATATGAAAAGCTAGTACATAATAAACATAATGATGGTACTAGGAGAAACAAAGAAAATCTCAGAAGCACTATTTGACCAGGACATAGCAAGAACTGCAACTAAATGAAAAAAAAAAATAATGATAGTAAAAGAACGTAAATGAAATTATACAAGCATATATATATATATATATATATATATATATATATATATATATATAATATATATATATATATATATATATATATATATATATATATATATATATATATATAGATATATATATATATATATATATATATATATATATATATATATATATATATATATATATATATATATATATATATATATATATATATATATATATATATACTGTTCAAAAAAAGAAACGCAACATTATTGCAGTCGAGTCATAAGCTCTATGTAAGTTTTGTTTTGGAGTAAAGTGTTGTTGAATTTCCAATGTGGGGAGCTGTCACCTTTTTTTTTTTTTTAATATTCCTCGCATGAGGCTGCATATTTTTTCCTCGCATGAGGTTGCATTGGCCCCTGCCCATACCCGGCTCTGGTCAAGACCACATGTCCCAACACAAGAAGACCCAATGACACCATGTGTCATTGTAGTGGTCTTCCGTGTTTTCACACAAAGGACCTCATGACATAAATGTCACTACTGGTCCCTGTGTGTAGACACATGATCCCAGCCAAAGGCCAGATATTTTTTTTTTCCTCGCTTGAGGTCGCATATTTTTTCCTCGCATGAGGTCGCATTTACCCACCCAAACCCGGCCCTGGTCAAGACCACATGTCCCAACACAAGAAGACCCAATGACAAAATGTGTCACCTAGTGATCCTCTGTGTTTTCACACAAAGGACCTAATGACACATGAATGTCACTGTACCGGTCCCTGTGTCTAGACACATGATTCTTGCCAAAGGCCAGATTTTTTTTTTTTCCTCGCTTGAGGTCGCATATTTTTTCCTCTCATGAGGTCGCATTGTCCCCGCCCCAAACCCGGCTCTGGTCAAGACCACATGTCCCAACACAAGAAGACCCAATGACAAACTGTGCCACTGTAGTGATCCTCTGTGTTCTCACACAAGGGACCTAATGACACATGAATGTCACTGTACCGGTCCCAGTGTCTAGACACATGTCACCGTGTGGTTGTACAGTGTAAAATACACTGATTTAAAGTCAGATGAACAATAATTTTGGGTCGTTAAAATAACAAAGTATGAGATTATGGTTTTAGAAATTTGAATAATTTGAGTAATAAGTAATTTGTTCCTAACATGGGAGATAAAAGAATGAAAATGTAGTGTTTTTTGTAAGGGAGGGAACCATTTTAGACCTTAAATTAATCTAAGTATACATCATTAGAGTTTACCAACTTTGCATATCAGATTAATTTTAGTAAAGATATAGAAGGACTAATGAAACTAAGGTAAAAAGTACTAAGTGGAATAACTATGAATATTAACGCCCTTTACAAGTTTAGTGAGTTAGGATAGGGAAACGCACGTGAAAAAGTGAGCGAAATATAAACAGTTATGTAGCACAGTTCACGGGGTTGACAGCATAGAATTAAGCGTGGCGATAGGTGAGTGAACTGAATAACGGACCAATCGAATTCACTCAAAAACAACTTTGGACCATCAGAAAGAAAATTGAAGGACGAAAGGAGATCAGTCCTACCAGAGAAGTCGACCGGGCAAGACGAGCCTCGATGGGAGCTCAAGAAATGTGAAACCTGCGGTTTGCAGAAGGTCTACAGAATTAGCTAGATATAGAAAGGTAGTAATAGGAAATTCAGGAGAACACTTAGAATTGATTGATAATTTGTGCTGCTAAACTTAGGATTAGCTCATAGGGGTGATAGTAGGACAGTGATAGGTAACGGACTTCTGTATATAACGGTAAGATGAATTTCGAACTATTTTTTTGACTTTCAGAAAATTTGTCACAGGCTAATGACGCTCATATTTAAGGGAGCGAGCTACAGAAGAGAATATTGAAGCAAAGGCATAATTAAAGCTTAAAAAGTGGATAACATTTATTATCAGATAGCCAGGATGGGCTGTCATACAAAGAAGATGAGACATTGTTATTAAACAAGAAAATTGTACAGAGTTTTGCAACACTGTCGTATGGTTATGCGCTCTCTCGCCAACGTAAGTATCGAAGCCAGATACTACAACACTTGTCGACGTTGGATTTACAAAATAAGTTGTTTTGTTTGAGATGCTTCTTAACAGGGTATAAGACTGATCAGGTTGAAACAGATTAGAGGACAGAAGAGTAAATGGTGAATTAGATTACTGAGAAACAACTCATGCGCTCTCATATAATAGTAAGTATGAAGACGCCAGAATCTGACATTTATGAAACATCTCATGCGCTCTCTTATATTAGAGTAAGTATGGTGGACGCCATTTTGGTGTTGGACATTGTTTGATTATTTCAGGTGTAGCTGTTGAATCTTATATGCTGCATTTAAAGAGTTAAACCTAACTAGGTTGAGATTGGGTGAGAACATGACTCCAAGGATTTAGAAGAACTGTTGTAGAAAATATGAGAAAAATAGTAGAAAATGAGAAGGAACTTTAGTAGGCTAGGTATATAACGAAATATGCAAGAGGCTACAGGAGAAACTAGGCTTTGAGATATTTGATTGAATCAAGTGGAAGACTTGAGGACATTGTAATTGAGAACTGTATCTGATGAATTATGTTGGATGATCATGGATTATCTTATGTAAATAAAAGTTGTTTTCGAAATTGAATCACATCACTCCGGTTGCTTTGATGTGTGAAGAGATTAAGGAATGGAGAGTTATTAGAAGTGAATAATAGGAGAGATAGGAATAATAGAACACACTATACGCAACAGTCGCTATACAACACCTAGGAGAGAAGAACGTGGTCTGGGTTGAAAAATAAGACGAACCTTATCTCATCCAGGAATCACCATCTCTGGCGAAAGGGGCCAGTCAAAGGGATAGCTCTGACTTGGAAGATAGGGCAAAGAAGGAAATTTGACCATTAGAATTAAATACTAGGCCTGCCTCAGTCACCTAGTAATAGTACAGTAGTAACATTGTGACATATAAATAAAAGAAACAACCGGCACTGTCACATAGTGTAATTTGCTGCCGTAACCAGTTCTCAGTTCCCAGGCCCGGTCACACACATGATCCTAGCCAAAGGCCGAATATTAGGCCGTGGGGTTTTTACAGCATTATTCATGCTGAGTTCGGTCCCTGTGTGTAGACACATGATCCCATTTTTTTCCCCTCGCTTGAGGTCGCATATTTTTTTCCTCGCATGAGGTCGCATTGTCCCCGCCCAAACCAGGCTCTGGTCAAGACCACATGTCCCAACACAAGAAGACCCAATGACAAACTGTGTCACTGTAGTGATCCTCTGTGTTCTCACACAAGGGACCTAATGACACATGAATGTCACTGTACCGGTCCCTGTGTCTAGACACATGATCCCAGCCAAAGGCCAGATATTTTTTTTTCCTCGCTTGAGGTCGCAAATTTTTTCCTCGCATGAGGTCGCATTATGCCCGCCCAAACCCGGCCCTGGTCAAGACCACATGTCCCAAAACAAGAAGACCCAATGACAACATGTGTCACCGTAGTGATCTTCTGTGTTCTCACACAAGAGACCTAATGACACATGAATGTCACTGTACCGGTCCCTGTGTCTAGACACATGATCCTAGTCAAAGGCCAGATTTTTTTTTTTTTTTCTCGCTTGAGGTCGCATATTTTTTCCTCGCATGAGGTCGCATTATCCCCGCCCAAACCCGGCCCTGGTCAAGACCACATGTCCCAACACAAGAAGACCCAATGAAAACATGTGTCACCGTAGTGATCTTCTGTGTTCTCACACAAGAGACCTAATGACACATGAATGTCACTGTACCGGTCCCTGTGTCTAGACACATGATCCTAGCCAAAGGCCAGATATTAGGCAGTGGGGTCTTCACAGCATTATTCATGCTGAGTTTAAGTTCAGATTAACAGTAATTTGGGGTTAATAAAATAACAGGGTATGAGAAAATGGTTTTGAAAATGTAAATAATTTATTAAAGTGGACTATTTGTCTTATAGATGGGAGACAAGAAACAGCACTATTGTGGTTAGTTGGTAAGGGAGATAACTATTTTAGACTTTAATATTTCCTAGGTGTACATAATTCTGGTTTATAAAATTAGCATAACGATTGTTTTTAATAGGATTACGGTAGAGAACATAGCAATTGAGCATAAACCACTAAGGGAGATAACAATATTATTAGCGCCCTTTACAGTTAAGAGAACGGAGAGCAGAGTAAAACGCACGTGAAAATAGTGACTAGAAATAAACAGTTATGGAAGCACAGTTCACGGGGTTGACAGCGGAGAATTAAGCGTGTAGGTGAGATTAGGTGAGTGAACTGAGGAATGGACCAATCACAAACAGAAGTGAGGATCATGAGAATAAATTGAAGGAGAAAAGAGATTAGTCCCACCAGAAACCTTAACAGAGCAAGTCAAGTTTTGCTGGGCTCTCAAGAAGTGTGAAACCTGCGGGTTGCAGAAGGTCTACAGAAATAGCTAGACATAGAAATGTAGTGATAGGAATTCAGGAGAACACTTAGATTTGATTGATAATTTGTGCTGTTAAACATAGGACTAGCTCATAGGTGGTGCTAGTAGGACAGTGATAAGTAACGGACTTCTGTGTAATTACGGTAAGAAAAATCCTTTTTGACTCTATTTACGCATAAGAGATGAAGAGAATGTTTTCAGAAATACAGTCCAAATATTGTCACAAGATAACGACGCTTACATTTAAGGGAGCGAGCTACAGAAGAGAATATTGAAGCAAAGGCATAATTAAAGCTTAAAAAGTGGATAACATTTATTATCAGATAGCCAGGATGGGCTGTCATACAAAGAAGATGAGGCATTGTCATTAAATAAGAATATATTGGACAAAGGGTTTACAGCACTGACATTCATGAAACATCTCATGCGCTCTCTCATATAAGAGTAAGTATGAAGACGCCACCACAGTTGTATCTGACATTTATGAAACATCTCATGCGCTCTCTCATATAAGAGTAAGTATGAAGACGCCACCACAGCTGTACCTGCCATTATATAACTTTGTTTAGGTGAACTATGAATTGATATTGATGCATGTAATTGAGCTATGCCTAGCAGATTATAGTGCTTTTGACAAGAGTCTACGCTAGAGAATATAATAATATACCTTTGAAAAAATACATTGAGCCTAAGTCTGGAGGCCTGGATAAAAGGGAGATTGAAACATACCCTTATGAGAAAAGAATTGTGGAACACATGTTATGTAAATAAAAGCCATTATGTTTGGAAATGCAACACTCAAGTTGGTTTAATCAATAAAAGGATGTGGAGTGGGTATGCGAGAAAGAGTTAATCCTATATAGCATATGTAGCCTTAAAACCACTAGTACGAGGAAGTCGCTATAACAACAAGGAGAGAAGAACGTGGTCTAGGTTGAAAGAGACGAACCTTATCTCATCCAGGAATCACCATCTCTGGCGAAAAGGGCCAGTCAAAGAGATAGCTCTACTTGGAAGATAGGTCAAGGAAGGAAATTTGACCACATAAATTAAATACTAGGCCTGCCTCAGCCACCTAGTAGTACGAGTAGTAGTAGTATTGTGACATAAATAGAACAACTGGCACTGTCACAGAGCGTTTGAAATGCGTGCTTGCCTGAGTAGTACTAATGGCTGTGAGTATTGCTTTGTGGTCTGTAGACTTTAGAGTTTCTGGTAAGTGTCTGGCCTGAAATGTGTGGTGTGTTGATGGTATATAGATTCTGTCTAATCTTGAGGCTCTGTTGTATGCTTTGTTTACGTGTGTGGTGTGAGTGCTTAAGGGGTGTGTGTGTCTGTATGCGTCTGTTAGGCTGTGGGTGTCTTTTAAGGTTTGTAGTATGTTAGTTGGTGTGTGTCTTCTTTGTTGTTTCTCCTTATCTGTGCTCTAACCTATCAAATCCATGTCTGTCAAAACACAGTTAAAATCCCCACCTAATATAATATTGTCCCCTGTATAAGTGTGTGAGTACGTTATCTAGGTTATCATACAATTGCGGCTGGTGACTGTGGTTTGCTGAGGCGTGTATGTTAACTATCGTGTATGTGTGTTTCTTGTTTCCTACGTGAACTATGACTATTTTACCCGCGGTGTCTCTGTTTTTCCTAAGTATTTCCCACCTGTCTGATGTTTGTAGTACAGTTGTTCCTGATCCTGTGTTGTGAATGGCTAAGCTAAAACAAGAATGCCTTAGTCCTAACTGGGTTGTGATCTGTGATGCGTGTTCACCTGTATGTATGTTGGTTTCTTGTAAAAGTATAAAGTCTGGTTTGTGTTTATGTATTAGTGATGTTATGTGATGTAGTTTGGCGCGAACGCCACTGATATTTATACTTAAGAATGAATTTTTTTTAATCATGCGCTCTAATATAACCGGCTAGATTGAACGGGACGCGCCGTTGGCTAAGGTCAAAGTGTCTGAGCCAGGGCGGAGATCAAACATATTTTGCACAATAAAGTAAATAGACCTACTTAAGATTGAATTTTTTTTTGTAATACCTCTTTAGGGGCGGAAAGTGAGGTCTATTGACTGTATTGTGTAAAATGTGTGTGATCTCGGCCCTGGCCTAGACACTTTGTTCTTAGCCAAAAGGCCGAGAAGCGATAGAATGAATTTTTTTTTTTTAAACTTTTATTTTCATTCCTTTTCAATTTACAAAATCCTGTACATTTTACAAAATGGAATACATGGACAGTAGATTTTAAAATGACACATGATGTCGTATTTTGGGTCTGTCTTACACCACGGTCGTATTTACCGCTCAAAATAATAGGATAAAACGGACCCATATAACAACCAATGAGAACGCTCCGTTTTCTGGTGTGTATAAGGAAAACTTTTTTGCTTAATCATAGAGGCCTTTTTTGTGTAACTGAACATACGAAAATATTTTATTTCTCAAAGAATAAAGATATTTAAACGAAAAGATATAACTAGTTAAACAACGGGGATATTACTTAAGATATATGTGTAAAGACTTCCTTAAATAGTAGGTAATTCTAAGAGAAAAATCGTTTTAATTGACATTATTACTTCAGGGTAGTACCCAATATAGTTAGTTAAAGACTGCAAAGATTTAAATGCACTTTGCTAGCTAAACCGTTAATAGATAGACCGATAGAGACAAATTACCAGTATAATACTAACTTTAAATAATTAAAATCAGTCCACTATTAAGAAAGATATTAAAAATTAAAATTCCTACACATCGAACGAGAAGGCAAAAAGACGCATTGCTTTGAAATTCTCAACACCGTTTTTACACATTCCATCCGCGAGATACGCTGGGACACTATATAAGACCTTGAACTTGACAGAATTGAGGCCACAACTTTTTCAAATAGTACGCTATACTGAAGAGAGTGCAAAACGTATGTTGTCAAATACTTTTGCCGCTGTGTCTAGCAGCAGACCTAGATGCCAATTTAAATGCACTTTGCTAGCTAAACCATTAATAGATACACCGATAGAGACAAATTACCAGTATAATACTAACTTTAAATAATTAAAATCAGTCCACTGTTAAGAAAGATATTAAATATTAAAATTCCTACACATCGAACGAGAAGGCAAAAAGACGCATTGCTTTGAAATTCTCAACACCGTTTTTACACATTCCATCCGCGAGGTACGCTGGGACACTATATAAGACCTTGAACTTGACAGAATTGAGGCCACAACTTTTTCAAATAGTACGCTATACTGAAGAGAGTGCAAAACGTATGCTGTCAAATACTTTTGCCGCTGTGTCTAGCAGCAGACCTAGATGCCAATTTAAAGCCTGTATCTGCTTATGTGTGTTTGCCTTAGGGTAAGATATATATATATATATATATATATATATATATATATATATATATATATATATATATATATATATATATATATATATATATATATATATATATATATATATATATATATATATATATATATATATATATATATATATATATAATTATGTTATTTGCCTGTGTCACATAATATTTTTTGTTGCGCACATAGACTTTGGTGGAATAAACATATATTTTGGGGCGCACATCAGCTTTAAAAGAAAATGGTGCAAAGGGGTGCAATGGCATGGAGTGAACAGGAAGCCTGACAGAGAAAGATGTCAGTTGGCCGGCTTTAGAAGCCGCATTGCATATTAATCGTGCCGCCTTTGTGTACACTTTGTGAATGGCGTTTACAAGTATGTTGATTGTGTGACCTCTCGCAGTTTGATACGAGCTTAGAGGACAATGTCATGAAGGTGTAGATATTATACTGTGACATATTTTTGGGGGATGTGGTCCTCTGTACAGGTGTATGTTAGCGTTCCACTTTGTTAGAGACTGGTGGTATCTGGATATTTGTAGTATTGATCTTATTACGGGCTCTCTCATAGCAAGTTTACAGTTGTCTAGGCTTTTGTTGGCGATTGGGTTGCATCCCATTATATGTGCGATTGTTTTTTCTGATGAGGACATTTTGCAATGGGTTTGTTTCGGCGAAAACAAGCTACAAGTTCGTGCATTGACTCATTGCGCAGTGTGAAGACTATGAAGCTAAGGTTTAATGAGTTCCTGTCTGGCTGGGGCGACGACGACGCCGTCTTATTGTTGGATTAGTTCCATTGTCAGTGATTTGGAGAGCTGATTGTGGGTCTGTCGTAATTGTTGCGGAAAATAGGAGGTTTTAGTTCCTTCCAGGCGTAGGCGACGATGTTTTAAAGTTGTCGGTCGTTGCAGTTGGCTGCTGATTTTTTGGATTATCGGTTGTCCAGTGGTGGCCTACCTGCTGAGTGCACGAATACATCGCCTACATTGGGATTTGTGGTACAACAAATTATGTGGATACTACACGTGTGTACCTGCCAGTACACATGTTACAGCTCGCCTCTACCGTGAATACGTTGCCTTGCCTGTGCATGCTTATTTCACGACTCTGCTGCAGTGACTTTTTGTCCGCATGAAAATTTAAATCGTTTGTGAATACTACCGACTATCGTTGTCGTGCTGAGAAACTATTCGTGATGAGGAACTATACGTGATTTGCTGAGCAGCATTATCCGTGAATGCTGATGCTGATATATAGCGTTGGATGAGACAGAACATTGTAGTCGTGCTGATTAATTGTACCGCAACCGGACAGTGCACAGTACACTAAGCGTAACTGATTGTGGCACTAACATTTGTCGGTACTATTCGTGCTTTTGTCTCGTGATTCATTATCATCATTCGATTGAGGATTTGGTATTGGGACTTTCAGGATTCAGTCTACAGAAAGACAGTCATAAATTTAGTTATTTTTCTTGTTTTCTTTCCTTTTGCTGTTCTACTTACTTTTTTTACGTCATTTTATTTTTTGTGTTTCCCTTATCATCATGTTTTTTTAATTACTGTTCTACTCTGCTCATCCATTTGAATCTTTGTTCGTTTAGCTCGTTTCTCCATATGCTGGTATTTGCTATGATGCTTTTCTGTGACTATTTTATTATCTGTTCTTTTCATTGTCTCTGATACTTTCATTTGCAATTTCATTTGTTTTACATATTTAAATTATTTGTGCGACTTCTTTCTGCATTTTGATATTGCCTTGCTACAGACCTCGTCGCTTCACCGTCCACTATTGGTTTTCGTGCCGTATTTGTTGTCTTATTATTGTAATGCATTGGTTTAAGGGTGGAATTGGTGGCGTGTTTAACATTTTCTTTTTTTCTTATGGGAAAGGGATTATGTTGAACTGATTTCTTTAGACAGTAACGCTGTCAGTTTTGCAGTGGGGTAAGGGCACAGAGAGTTGACCCTATTGACTGTACTGCATAACTGAGCGTGCACATTTTCAGTGTCTTAGCGGTGATTGTCTTGTTTGTATACATAATCTCATATTTTTGCAAGTATTCTCTTTCGTCATGTTTTGCTGTCGTATTTTCCTGTTTTCTTCTTGCTACTTTGTACATAAGTTACATTGACAATCTCATTATTCTCGTTTGTTAACAGTATAGTTTGTATATTCTTATTTGTTTCTATCTCATATATCTGTCATCACTTTCTTATCGTACTGTTGGTGTTTGTTTGTCAAGTGAGTTCGTGTCTCATCATTATATGTACTGTTCATAGTATATGGATTTTTTATTCCCTTTGTTACATGATATGTATTTGTAAAATCACGCATTAGTGAAATAAGAGACGGGGTACGGACATCATTTTTTTAGCCATTATGCGGATGTCCTTGTCTAAAGCTACCACTGTGTGAGCTTGAGATTTATGTCATTGTATCGTGACATTGATTGGGTATAGACAAGCAAGGATTCGTTTGACCGGATCCCTTATTTGGAATTGACTTGTCATACTGTATTTTCACCTGCTTGTTTTTTTAATCAGGTGTATTCAGAACTGCAGGTCCATCGTACCCTTCGTCTGCAAATATATATTGGCTTGTGCAACAATATATTTATTATTAATTTGTAGGGGTATGGGTACAATTTGAGGAATTTGTAACCTTCATGATTTTACTTATTTCGTAGTTTGCCACCGCAGTTGTAATGCACCTCGACCATAACTGTGTCTAGCCTTAAAGATTTTATTGAAAATGGAGAGAAGACAGGAAAGTCTGGGGATTCTTTGCTTGAGTGGGCAAAGGCCGAACACAAAGAGTATGAGTTACAGAAAAAACAAGAAAATGACAGACGAGAACGCTATGAGGAGCATCAACTACAAAAATTGAAGGTTGAAGCAGATAAGGAACTGAAACAGATTGAAGCAGATAGGGAACTGAAGCAGATTGAAGCAGATAAAGTTCTGAAACAGATTCAAGCAGATACAGAGAAAAAAAATTGAGGCGGATTTAGAAAGAATGAAGATTGAGGCGGACAAGGAAATTGCTTTGAAAACATTTGAGCTTGATTCTGGAAATCCTGGTTCGACTTCTAGGGAGCCAGCTCGCCCTTATAGGCTACGATTACCGAATTTTTGGGAGGAAGTAGATAGCATGGACTTCTTTTTGGAAATATTTGAATCAGAGGCTCTTGCCTGGAGAGCAAGGAAGGAGGAATGGCCTTCACTGTTATCTGCATTGCTTTCCGGCTCTGCTTTAAACACCGTATATAGTTTGCCTGTGGCTGACAGAACTAATTATGATACCGTAAAGACAACATTGCTGAGAGAATTTAAGCTGACAGCCGAAGGGTATCGCTCTCGTTTCAGAGATGCGATGCCTAGTGCCGACCAAGATTTCGGCCCTTTTGTCACAAAAATTAAACTTCTCCTTAATGAATGGACAGAGCTAGAAAGAATAAACAGGGATTTTGATGAACTGTTTGATCTCATGTTGCGGGACAAGGTGTTGTCCTCATGTTGTTCTGACATGGTTGCATTTTTTCAGGAACGCAAACCTAGAGACATTACTGCTATGTCAGAGTTGAAGCGGCAGTACGTTACCGCTCACCCTGGTAAGACAATTCACAAGTCATTTGTCCCTTAGCCTTTCACTACATTTGTTGGCAAGGTTAGTGGGAAACCTTTCCGGCAACATCGGTCCAAGAGTGCGGACAGGTTTGCCAAGAGAAGGTTTGATCGGAAATAATCTAGTGGGCATTGATCTAACGGGAACTATGATCGCTTTAAGGGATACAGATCCCCGTAAAATCAATCGTTCTACCGTCAGGATAGTTCTCCGTTTAGATACACGGGAGATAGGCATGAAAGGTCTGCTCGGTGGCAGGTCAGAATAGATACTAGCAACAATCCCGATCATCGCTGGTATAGAAGAAGTGGTCCGAGAAAAAGGACTGACAGGGATGACAAACGGGAGCAAGAACTCCTCAATTCACCAAAGGGTAGTCCTACAAAAGGTGATGGTGGTCAGCTTCGATGTGGCGCGTGTGACGGAAGGGGACATGCTGCAAGAGTCTGTCAAAACAATTCAGAAAAGGCTAATGCGGCATGCGTTCTGAAAACCTTTAATAACGAGGATTGCGAGGGATGTAGGCCTTTGTTTAAACCTGATGGCAGACCATTACTGATTTGTGGCCATACTCTGCCTTGCCTCTCCTCTCTTGATGGGAGCGGAAGCTTAGAGTTACACCAGGACATGGTTCAGAACCGGTTGGTGTCGGTGTTGAGGGACACAGGGTGCACTACGATAGGAGTGCGCCGATTATGTATTGACGAATCGTGCCTTATTGGGAAGACTGTCGGATGCGTGAAATTTGGGGGGAATGTTGAATATTACCTCCTAGCCATTATAGGATACACCCTTTATTTCTGGTCGGGTGCAGGCGTGTGTTCTTGAGGCGCCAGTGGTCGATTTGATTATAGGGAACGTGCTTAGTGTTCGTGACTGTACTCAGGCCGACATCACAAAATGGCAGGTCGAACGGACAGTTGTGGCCAATATGGTGGTCACAAGGGCGCAGACCAGAGCAGACGACAATTCATTGGCGATACAGCGGAAACTACCGACATCTTACGCGGTCCCATGTATTGCCTCCACGGGTCCCGATGTACCAGCATCGGACTTTGTCCAGCAGCAGCGAGCTGATGGAACATTGCATAAATGTTACACTTTGGTCCAAATAGGTGATGTAAAATGCACGAAGTCGGCACGTTACTGGTTTGAGTTGAAAAATGATGTTCTTACCAGATGCTTTTCCAGCCAATTCGAATTCAAGCGCCAGGTGGTTGTGCCTGTTGCCTTTAGATCAAAGGTGTTGCAGGTGGCACACGATTCACCGTTTGCTGGACATATGGGGGTTGCAAGAACTTTCCATTGAGTTCTGTCACAATTCTATTGGCCGGTATACAACAAAGACATTAAGGTATACTGCAGGTCTTGCAGGGTATGCCAGCCAGTGACACATAAAGATAAATTACCGAAGGCTCCGTTGCAGGTTGTTGATTTATCGGTTCGGCCCTTCCAGAAAGTTGCCATCGATATAATTGGTCCTCTTGCTGTTGCATCAGAGAGGCTTTCGTTTTATTCTGACAATGGTGGATCTGTGCACAAGATGGCCCGAGGCTATGCCAATGAGGACTATAACCTCTCAGGCTGTGGCGGAAGCGTTGCAGATGTTGTTCAGTAGATTTGGGTTTCCCGAGGTGATATTGTCAGATAGGGGACGTCAATTCATTTCCAAGGAAATGGCCAATATCACTAAATTGTTAGGCATTTCCTAATCGTTCACCAGCCCGTATCATTACCAGTCAAACGGGATATGTGAACGTTTTAATTGCGCATTGAAGGATATGTTGGCCAAGGTCACTGCTGAATTTCCCCAAGAATGGGATAAATTCCTTCCAGCAGTATTATTTGCCTATAGAGAAGCGCCTCAGAAGAGCACCGGGTTCTCCCCATTTGAACTATTTGAACAATGCACATTCTGAAAGATATACTGGTTGGTGGGTGTTCTGATGGTTCCTCCATTTCCAGTTACGAATACGTCATAAGCCTGCGTGACCATATTGTCAAAGCGTGTGCCGTGGCACGTGATAGTTTATCCGTGGCTGGGGCGCGGTACCGGCAATACGCTAACCGCGGATCCAAACTACCGTTCTTGGTTCCCGGTGAAGAGGTATGGCTTCTTCTTCCATCAAAGGAAGATCATTTGTGCATTACATTGCAGGGACCGTTTAAGGTGCTTAAGAGGGTAACGGGTGTTGATTATTTAATACAGGTTCGGAACAAGGAGAAGGTATTCCACATTAATATGTTAAAGTCCTTATATAGAACGGCCAGAGGCTCTAAAAGGGGTGGGCACTAGGTTGTCTGGGGAGACCGCGAAGATGGCATGTTCTGTGGTCATTAATGAATTGGGTGACATAGGAGATTATATTAATCTCCAGCTGACTCTCGTTCCCCTTGCTCCTTCTGAGTCTTGGGAGAATGTGCAGATATGTAACGACCTAAAGATAACTCAGAAATCTGAGGCACGATCGGTCATTGGAGAGTTTAAGGATGTTCTCACTGATTTGCCAGGACGTACCGACTTGAACTGCCACAATATCATCCTGACGGAAGACCAACCGATCAGGGTGAAGCCGCATCCGCAGCCATTACATTTCAAGTCGGCGATTGAAAAAGAACTAGATGACATGTTACGGTTGGGGATCATTTCTCCATTGGAGTCTGCTTACTCATTCCCCATGTTTGTGGTACGAAAGAAAAATGGGTCCTTGCGTGCCTGCATCGACTTCCGTAAATTAAATAGTGTCACTGTGATTGACGCTGAGCCAATACCGAACCAAGAGGACGTCCTTACTTAACTTTCCCATGCCAGATTTTTTAGTAAACTGGATTTATCTAGGGGATACTGGCAGGTTCCTCTTGCCGAGTCGGCTAAACCTTTGACGGCATTTTCTACCCCAAAGGGTTTATTTCAGTTTAATTTTATCTGTTTCGGGATAGTTAATGCACCCGCAACTTTCGTCAGAATGATGAGAAAGTTACTAGGTCATCGTACGGATGTGATTACGTACATCGATGACATCTGCCTGTTCCATGAAACATAGGAACAACATATGTCGGGGTTGTTTTCACTGTTGCTTTGTTTACGTAAGCATGGTTTAACGGCACGCCCTAGTAAGATTTGTATCGGTTTCAGGGAGTTGAATTTTTGGGGGTTTATAGTAGGTAATAATCTATTAAAACCTGAGATTGGCATGGTTAAAAAAAATTTAGAACTACAAGCACCTAGGACTAAGAAGCAGGTCAGAAGCCTGATGGGACTTGTCAATTTTTATCGCAAATTCATCCATCAATTTTCTACAATTTCTGATGCTTTAACCTCTCTTACTAGTAAAGGGATGCCTAAAAGGGTTGTATTGTCGCCAGAATGCGAGAAAGCGTTATCAAAAATCAAGAAATTATTTTCCAGACGACCAGTCTTTCTTTTGCCTGATTTGAGCAAACCCTTTATACTGCGGACCGACGCGTCATCTGTGGGCATTGGCGCATGTCTTATGCAAGACCACGAGGGTACACTACATCCTGTGATGTATGTTAGTCGGAAACTTTTACCGACAGAGACCAGGTACTCAACCATCGAAAGAGAATGCCTGGCTATAGTATTCATTTCATAACCCTCCACTCCCAAAGGAGCATAGGCCTTCAACAAACACATGCCAAGTCCTCCTGTCACGTGCCATCATCTCAAGTTCTTTCCATGTTCTCCTCATCATTTTCACCTCTGTTTCCAACTCTCTTCTCCATGTACTTCTTGGTCTTCCTCTGCCTCTCTTGCCCTGGGGGTTCCAGAACAAGGACTGCCTTGTAATGCTATCAACAGGTTTCCTCAGTGTGTGTCCTATCCATCGCCATCGTCTTCTTCTCATCTCTTGTTCCACTGGCACTTGTCCAGTTCTTGTCATCAGTTCCACATTGGTAACCTTGTCATACCATTTTAATCCCTCTATTCTACGCAAGCACCCATTTATGAAAGTATGTAGCTTTTTGGTTGTTGTCTTTGTTGTTCTCCATGTCTCCAAGCCATACAATAGGACTGACTTCACATTTGAGTTGAAGATTCTTATTTTCGTGTTGGATCCTATTTCTCTTGATCTCCATATATTTCCCAATGCAATGAAAGCTCCTCTTGCTTTTTGTATTCTTATTTTGATATCGCTGTCTGTCCCTCCAACTTTGTCTATATTACTGCCAAGATATGTGTATGATTCTACATCTTGCATTGGCGTTTCTTCAAGTTCAACCCTGTTTTCATTACCTGCATTTATTCTCATTATTTTTGTCTTTTCCCTGTGTATTTTCAGACCCAATTGCTGTGACCTCTCATCGAGTGTTTTCAATTTGTCCTGCATCTGATTACGGTTATGGGACAGGAGAGCCAAATCATCAGCAAAATCCAGATCATCCAACTGCTTAGTCAGAGTCCACTGGATTCCATTTCTGTTGTGTG
Organism: Oreohelix idahoensis; assembly: GCA_024509875.1. Classification (NCBI taxonomy): domain Eukaryota; kingdom Metazoa; phylum Mollusca; class Gastropoda; order Stylommatophora; family Oreohelicidae; genus Oreohelix; species Oreohelix idahoensis. The sequence continues at coordinate 427,183 of JAMPIV010009785.1, forward strand.
TTGTCGATGATCTCATAACCCAATCTATTGCCAGCAAGAAAAGAAATGGAGACAAGAGGCATCCCTGTCGCACTCCTGTTCTTATCCCAAATGGTTATGTAAGCTGTCCTTCATGAAGAACTATGCACGTCATGTCTTCATAGGTTTTCTTTATTAAATTAATGATTTTCAGGGGAACTCCATAATGCCTCATCAATTTCCAAAGTGATTCTCTGTCCACACTGTCAAATGCTTTTTCGTAGTCCACAAATCCGATGTATAGTGGTGAATTCCATTCCAGACTTTGTTCAACTATTATTCTCAAAGTGGCTATCTGGTCTGTACATGATCTGTTTTGTCGAAAACCTGCTTGTTCATCTCTCAATTTCTTGTCTATGGACTCCTTTAATCTCTCAAGGATAATCCTGTTCAATACCTTTCCTGGCACTGATAGTAACATTATTCCTCTATAATTTGTGCACTCTTGTAGATTTCCCTTCTTAGGCAACTTAACCAGATATCCTTCCTTCCATTCTGCTGGTATCTCTTCTTTTTCCCAGACTTTACCAAGTAATTTATATAACATCTCTGTAGCCGTGTCGATATCTGCTTTGATGGCCTCTGCTGGAATGCTATCAGGTCCAGACGCTTTTCCATCTCTTAGAAGCTTTATGGCTTTCTTTATTTCTTCCTTCGTTGGTCTTTCACCGTTAATTTGTAGCTCTTCTTCTGCTGGCTGGATGTCCGGCGGGTTTTGTGGAGCTGGTCTATTGAGAAGGTCCCCAAAATATTCTGTCCACCTCTTCATTTGCTCTTGTATATTGCTGAGCAGTTTCCCATTCTTATCTTTTATGAGGCAACTTGTTTGCTTGTATTTCCCTGTTAGCTTCTTTGTGCTGCTATACAGTTCTCTCATATTTCCTTTGGCTGCAGCATCTTCTGCCTCTCTTGCCAACTCCTCAATATACTTCCTCTTGTCTCTTTTGATACTTCTTTTTACTTCTTTGTTTGCTTCTGTGTACACTTCTTGAGCCTTGGCTTTGGAACTTCTGGTTTTGCTTGTGTTTAACTCTGCTTTCTTGTTTTTTCTATCTTTTATCTTATTGATGGTTTCTGTTGTTATCCATGCTTTTTGTAGTCTTTCCCTTTTCCCCAGTATTTCTTCACATGTCTCCTTCCATACCGTTTTGACCTGCTGCCAATAGTCTTCTGTATTCTCTACATCTTCCAACTGTTGGAGCACTTGGAATTTGTTGGATACTGTGACCGCAAATTTGTCTCTTGTTTCTTGATTTCTTAGCTGTCCTACATTAAACTGTTGTCTATAATTTTGCATTGTTGCATATCTCTTGAGTTTCATTTTTACTTTGGCTATCAGAAGATGGTGATCTGATGCCACATCTGCTCCTCTATATACCTTTACATCCTGCAATGATGATCTAAACTTCTTCTTTATGCATATATGATCGATCTGATTTTCTGTTCTATGGTCTGGTGATATCCATGTTGCCTTGTGTATTCTCTTATGTGGAAACATGCTTCCTCCTATAGCCAGTTGCTTTGAAGCACAGAAGTTTGCGAATAGTTCTCCATTTTCATTCATTACTCCTAGCCCATGTTTTCCCATGACTTCTTCAAATCCAGTATTGACTGTACCTATCTTTGCATTCATGTCACCCATCAAAATTGTGATGTCTCTTCTTTTTACTTTATCCATAATTTCCTGTAGTTTAGTATAAAATGCTTCTTTCACAGACTCTTCTTTGTCATTAGTTGGTGCATAACATTGGATGACATTGATATGAATTTTCTTTTTAGCTGTTTTGAAAATAGCTGTTATTATTCTGGGTCCCACAGCTTCCCATTCAATGAGTGCTTTCTGTGCTTCTTTAGATAACATAAGAGCTACCCCTTCACTGTGGTGTGAACTTTCGTCTTCGTGTCCTGAGGACAGCACCAATTCACCTGTGATGAGTTTCTTCCTGTCTACCCCCTTCCACTTTGTTTCACACATTCCCAGAACCTCGATTTTGTATTCCCTCATTTCTGCTGCTACTTGTGCCACTTTCCCTTGTTCGTTCAATGTCCGAACATTCCAGGTGCCAAATCTGGAAGTTCTCCTAGAAGAAAGAAGGTTAGTCAGCAACACAGACTCCTTTCGGCTTTCTCTGTGTTGCATCATACGCCTCCCCGCGAGAGGACCTTCCCCTGTCTTGGATGGCTGTGTTTTATTTTCTTTATTTGACTTGTCCATATTTGTTGAAGTTTTTTGTGGTTTAAATTTTTTTACAGGATGGGGTAACCGGCCCCATGCCCAACCCTCCTTAGTCGCCTTCTACGACATGCTTGGCAGGGGACAGTGTTACTATTCTTTGCTCCCCTTTCGGGCCCCGGTAACACACGGGTGTGGCTATAGTATGGGCAGTGTCAAAACTGTCCCGATACTTGATAGGGTCCCAGTTTATACTTCAGACAGATCATCGACCTCTACTGTTTTTGAAATCTTTGAAGTCGACAAGCTCACGGTTGACTCGTTGGGCCTAGTTGCTACAACAGTTCCAGTTAACAATTATCCCATTAGAGGGTAGACTTAATGTCGTGGCAGATGCTCTGTCTAGATTGTAATTTTTGGGACATGAGGTATATGTGTTCGTAGGCACGACGTCTACGTACACCAGTGTACAATTTTTTTTTTTTTTTTGGTTGAACTTGTTTAATATTTTGTTGTATGCTGTAAAATCTACTGCTCTCAGGGAAAAGAAAACTCCGTTTTCTTTTCTGGGGAAGGGGGTAGCTGTCACATAATATCTTTTGTTGCGCACATAGACTTTGGTGGAATAAACATATATTTTGGGGCGCACATCAGCTTTAAAAGAAAATGGTGCAAACGGGTGCAATGGAATGGAGTGAACAGGAAGCCTGACAGAGAAAGATGTCAGTTAGCCGGCTTTAGAAGCCGCATTGCATATTAATCGTGCTCTCTTTATGGTTGCTGGCTTTTGTACAGCCTTGTTTTATATTCCGATGGTAGTAGGAATTGGTGATCCAGCCATATGGTTATTGCTGACAATTTAGTGCTGTTGTTATTGCATTCGTACATGTAGCATTGTTATTATTAAAAAGGGAGATTGTCAGCACGCCTTCGTATACACTTTGTGAATGGCGTTTACAAGTATGTTGATTGTGTGACCTCTCGCAGTTTGATACGAGCTCAGAGGACAATGTCATGAAGGTGTAGATATTATACTGTGACAGCCTGTATATATCCACTGGTGTGTTCGATGATGTGTTAAATGGAAAAACTACAGGACGAATGTGCTGCCGGGCTTGTTTGCAAACATGTGTGATTTTATAGACAAAAGCCAGCATTGGAAAAGGTGTAGAATATTTGCTAATTATGGCACAAATACGACTGTAAGTTTATTAGGGTATTTGAAATAGTATTTCATACTGGAACGACACACTGTTCACGAACATAAGATAGGATGACAGGATTTGTTAACATGATGTAATCAAGATGTCACTTAATATTGTGTAATTAACCAAATCATTGTAAGGAAGCCAATCATGGACTAATGGATCTAACTTAGGATGTATTAAGGAAAAGAGTAATCACATTAAACTGGCTGTAGGGTACTGAGGTAAATTGTCCTGTGCAAACTGTTAGCACAATGTCTGAATTATGTTTGTACGTGGTGTTGTATGTGTGTATGGAGTGGTTCTGGACCCAACAAGTGGAAGCTTAGTTCCACTGATCAACTTATCCAGCAACCATTTATAAAACAAAGAAGCCACATAATAAAATAAAGAAACCACACATATTAAAAACATTATAATGATGACTCACTAAGGACTATATTCAATTAATATTACTTTACAAGCCAGTGAAAGTGATACTACTTATGTGAAAGAAAGAACTTGACATTATAACTACTAATTTATCATAGTACTATTATGGAGAAGAATATTCCATATTTATTTATTTGATTGTGTATATAATATTTGAATTCATTTTAATTTTCCTAACCGAAAAGAGAAACGGTATAGGATCAATAAATTGTAAATACTGTCACTCAGACTTACTTAATTATTCTAATTGAGTTAATGTTCTGTTTGATAGATATTACATATTAAATATTCAATTTATCCATAGACAATTAGCCACAAAAACAACTATATAACCATTATGCAAGGTGGGATCTGGAGAGGTAGCAGTTAGATCTTCAGTGACCAACACTATCATCATACCTGAAGGTTTACATAGCTTGACACCACTTTTGATGTCGATACACCCTTACTCTTTTCAGAGAAGGGGGTATTTCTTATAAGACCAGACTCTTATCTGGCACTATCCTGGTATCATCTGATACACCTTTGTGTCCAGGATAGCCTTCATTTTAATAACATCTGAACCTCTCGCGACACATCAACACGCTTGCGTACTCACACTTTTATTTGCACACTTATAAGAAAATATTAAGGGTTTAACATTTTAAATAAAGTAATAGAGTAAAATGAATGGATCAAGCAAACTAAAATTCTAAAGATGAAAAAAGGGTTATATTGGTCTACAGTTGATGAATTTTAACCGTTTGCTAACATGCAGGTAATACATATTGTATTCCCCAAAAAATTCGGGAAGGAAATAAAAAAACGCTATACATCATTGATACACAGTATTATCTGCATACTAATACACAAAAACACTTTCTTCCCCTTTTAAATACATTAATAGAATGAATTTATTTTATTTTTATTTAACCCTTTTTGGGGCGTAAAGTGAGGTCTATGACTTTATTGTGTAAAATTTGTTTGATCTCGGCCCTGGCTTACACACTTTGATCTTAGCCAAAAGGCCGAGAAGCGATACAATTTGTTGCGCAAAGCAACGAAATCAGTTCAAATGGCATTGACTTTTAAGTTGAAGTTTGTTATTTATTTGTTGGACTAGGTGTCTTTTCAATTCCATGTTTGCCAATGCGGAGAAAACTCCTCCTTCCTTTCATAGTATCACTTAAAATCACTGTCTGTTCCTTAAAACTTTGTCCATACATACTTAACAGTAAACCTTAGCAAACACAGTATAATATCAGACGTCAATGTGACGTTTCAAAATAAAAACATACAACAACAGCAAAACAGAACAAAAAAACGAAACGCTATTTTAACAAGGAGCATTTACATGTCTTCTCATTCGAGTTTTTACCTCGACCCTATGACTAAAAATGTATTTTGACATTGGATTATAATATGCTTTTTTATGTGATAATATATTCTAACTTTTTATACTAAATTTATTTCACGGAGAAGTTGACAGCAGAGTTGCCACGTCGAAAAAAGGATCTTCAATACACAATCTAAAAGCAATCTTCCTTCAACCCTTTGCTGCCTTGGTTTAATTTGCATTTTCTACATTAGTTACGTTGCATGTCGTCGCCACCCAATAATTTCCAACATCATGTCCTAGATCTCGAACATATTTACTACCTCTTTCTACAACTTAATTGCTCTCAGGTGGGGCTAACTTGTCCCCTGTATTTTCTGAAGATCTATGATGAGATAAAGATAGAATAGACTGTCACGCTTGGCTAAGAAAGTTTTGGCACTCGGTCGGTTCAGATCACCCCTAATCTAGTCTGGTCTTTTAGTCTCTCCTTTTTCTTATTAGTTTGTTGTCTCTTGACAGCTGTAGATTGGGGAAAATGGCCTGTCACTTTGTAATCGGACAGGTTAACTCCCCTTTCTCTAGCGTGGGTGAGCGGAGTAGTATCTTATGTCTTTTCATGTCTTCTGTATGCTGATCGGCATAATTTGTAAGGCGTCACGGGACTCTTTTGTTGCCGGTGGCGGCAACATTCCTAGAGTTCTTTGACACGGAGCTAGGTCTCTGCACGCTCTTTTTGGTAGAGGGCGGCAAAGTTCCCTGAACTTTGACACGAGAAAAAGACGTTGCCTTTCATGAGACCGCATCAGGGGCTAACTGTGTATAGTACTTACATTTTGGTGTTATTCGAATTCTGTACATTTCAGTAAGAGCTCTAATTGAATAGATAGTGGGTGTATTAGGAACTTAGATTTAATCAGCATCAGGGGCTAACGTGTATAGTATTAAGTTTTTACTATCACCTTTCATGACGGGAAAGCGAATAAGTGTTAAGTTCGCTACCTACCACTAAACCATGATGATGTTTCAACTAGTAACTATTTGTTTGAAGGAAAGTGCGTGTGTATTTATATACATTGTTCTTAAACAACTGCAAGCCCAACTTAAAGTGCTTCTACGAGTTCATGTAAAGAATTTTCCTAATGATGTAAATAATTGTGCAATATTGATGACTCCTAAGAGTATATGATACAACCAACATAGAGGATTACCCATGGGTACTTTTATAAGGTCTATTGTCATATGGCATATATGTAAATATTGCTGTTATTTAGTGTTCAGCCCAGTGTTTGTAACCAGATACGGGCCGTTGATTTAACTTTACTAATCTTGGAAGATGCCTCATGCGGGCAAAATAATTATCATGTCAGTTTTACAGAGTGCTCAAAGGGCAAAAGTTTGTTTACATACCCAGGCATTCAGCATTTTTGTACTCGCTGACGTACGCCTGTTTTCTGATTTCTCAATGTAGGCCCGCCATGGTAACCTACGTTTTGCGTGGCTAGCGTTTGGTCGATAACAAGAAAAGGGGAGATGATTTTGGAACCGGGTCAGCCAGTGCTGACCGGCGGGAATTCCTAAGCTAATAGGTATGGGGAACGTACATTGTTGTTTACTGTAAACAGTGCCTGTCCATATGTACTATAAACTTGTGTAACTATCAATTGAACCCTTATGTAAGGACATATGCTTATAGTGGTTGTATGTATTTTTATTTTCAGTGAAGCTCCTATACGCTACCAAGGAAAAACTGGGAGACAATAAGTCCCAGACTGAATTACGTTCCCTGTTTAGAATTTACCGGTCTTGATTTGGTTCCGGAATTGGGTCAAAAATTGTGACTTCAGCTATTAATTTTTGGAGTAGTTTGCGGTACATTGGTACCCCATGCTTCAGCTGCTGCCCACCCTAGAGAAGGCTGAGATTCAAGCTAAACTACCTCCGGAAAAAGTGCGTCAGTCCTGACCTCTTGTTGGTTAGCGTTGGCTCTTCCCAACTATACGCGCAGTTGCATTTTTGACTGACCAGCGTCTATCGGTTATAGTAGTGCGCGTCGCCTACACAAACCTGAGTTTGGACTCGTATAACCCATGGGATATCAGGGTTCCTTTATAGCTGTGTCAGTGGCTGATAATATTCCCACTGATGCCTGCATCTCGAGGATATTTGTTAAATTTCTTCAACACAACGAAGAAGAGACAGGAAAAAAATTTAATGGTCAAGTGATTAGAATAATACATCACAGGCAATTAGTGAAACAGACTCAGGGACGCAGAGACCAAGGTTGAAGACCGTAACAGGTGTAGGATTAATTCTTAGTGATGCTTAGAGAAGACTTGTGTATTTCTCGGCATTGGTTAGTTTTGGGTTTCTGCGTAGCCACGTCACGGGTGTCTCGCCTTAAGAGACTAAGGTCTGTCGACAGGAGCAGAGACAGTTGATTGTTTTCCTCTTTGTTATTATTACAGGTACTTTCTGAGGATTGTCAGTTTTCCAGACTTGGTTGTCATTCTGGATTGTTAGCCAGAATCGACTTGGTGTTAAACTCTTTCTTTGTGTAGTTGTTAACTCATACTGGCTACTAGTTGTTGAATCATGCTTTATTTGCTAAATGATGTGAATGTCCACCAGTGGATAAATGTAGATGTTGGGACTGGTGTAGTAAAGTGTAACGATTGTCAACTCATCAAACCCAGCACAGTTTTGGTCATACAGGTCATCTTGTCCTGGAACATGATGAGGCTCCGGCAAGAATGTGAGTGTAAACAATGAGTGTGTATCTGAATGTCAGTACGCGAATGGTAGAATGATTCGATAGAGTTGACAGGTTGGTAGTACATCACTCATACTCACACTGTTCGAATTCAAGAAGTACTGGAACTACGGTGGTCTTTTTATAACATTTAATGGGACGCACACTTGGACAGTACGTGTATGGTTACAGGAACAAATGTCGACATAGACAGTATAATGTTGATCACAGGAATATCATCTTAAGTTAGCATTCATGCTTGGCAAATATCATAATGGAGCATTCGTAAATAAGCATTCAGCGTTCCATCATGTAAATCATCTGGCTTTACTGACTGGGCACGTCAGACCATAACCAATACATAGGAAGGCTCCTAGACCTAACCTCGTCTAGCGAATATTCCTTCACGTAAAGTTCAATATATATATATTTCATAATATAGGAATCCCAGACATGGGTTCTCACATGTAGCAGTGATCTCTTGGTTCATCGAGCGATAGTACAGGCATCCCTTTTTCTCACTCGATAAATACAAAGTATATGAATTTCAACATGGCTGTTCTCTCTCTCGTGAGCTTCACTCACTATAGAATATAGACCAAAATTAGTCATTCATTAAATGTCCTCATTTCTTCATAGGTTCTCTCATAGAGGTAATTGAATAATATCATACAATCCAGTGCTGATACATAGGAATGTCTTCTTCCTTTGAATGGATATTCTTTTTAAAAGTACCACTGTGCATCTGCTTATCAACAACGATGGCGAAGCCCAAGTTCATAATAAATTGTGGTTTTACCTTTTTATGCGAAATATAACTTTGCCATTCCTTGGCAAAAGAGAATAAACACTGGGGTAAAGTACATACAACATGTCTAAATGATTATCACTTTTCCCCATCCATATATAGATCACTATTTCGGCAAAAAGCCTGCTACAACAAAACTCGGCATCCTCACAGGATGACAGCCATGGATCACACCCTTTGCTAGCGATACTTCCGCTGCATAGCCTTTGACCTTTTCTAGCGACAACCAAATTAGTTCGACTTAGAAATGCAAAGATATCCATATATAAGACAGACTCGTCCTACTCATACAAACACTACGTACAAATCCAGGCCATAGATATACCGAAGCAAGAACAATCTATTCCTACCCAGCCACAGAATAAATCACAGTAGGCCTAGAGTCGTCTGCGGAGTCCGATCGAAGATGACAGAACTATTTTCAAGGGAAGCAACCCAAAAATGACTTCTCCTTAAGCACTTAAAAAGGAAATACTTTGCTTACAAAATATTTGCAAACATAATAAGAATATAAATGTATTATATTGCAAGATAGTAAAAATTGCCCTTTACAGTCTTACCACACCTCCCGGGAAAAAAAAAAAAAATTTTTTTTTTTTTTTAAATACATCTAGGAGCACCGTAGAATAGGCTCACAACGCAAGAATACTGCGCAGATGAAAATATCAGGAATAACTATAATTCCTAATATGACCGGTGAGAATATATCTCAAAATCTGAGAGAAATTGTTTCTCTACGAATAAATGTTTCCAGGAAGGTGTGATGTACGTATAATACAATTGTGGTAATTATACAATGCATACCAAAAATTCACACTATAATCTTAAATTTATGATTTATGAAGAAACAATCATCAAAGAACAGCGGTGAATTAACATCAATAAACCGCTAAGTAGAGATACCATCATTCTATTATTAAATTACAAATGTGTATCTTAGTAAAGAAACCAAAAAATAACTGTTGTAAAGTTATACATATTAAAAAACCCAATATTTAACAGTTAAGTGGCATCATGTGGGCATCTGGACAGAATGTCCGCCATCACATTTTCTGAACCACGGATAGCTCGTACCGAAAAATGAAAAGGTTGAAGAGCGATTGCGTATCGAGTTGATCTCGAGCTCTTCAAGTTCTTACTTTGGATAGCCGTAAGAGCTTTTTGGTCAGTTTCCACTACGAAATGCGCGCCCAGAAGGAATCTTTGGAGTTTGAGAATTGACCAAACCATTGCCAATAATTCACGGTCTAAAACCGAGTAATTCCTTTCTGCAGCATTAAGTTTTCTGGATATGTACATTACAGGATGCAGAGTTCCAGAGTACTCTTGCATTAGTGCCGCTCCAATCCCAGTGGATGAAGCGTCACTACGAAGAACAAATGTCTTATCTGTTGTAGGTAACACTAAAATAGGTGGTGATGAAAACATAGTTTTGATCTTCTCTAGTGAAGATTGGCATTCATGAGACCAGTGAACCATGTTAGGCGACCCTTTCTTTAATAGTGTAGAGAGAGGTGCCATGATAGTGGACAGATTCGGAATGAAACGTCCATAAAATTGTATGAGACCTAAAAGACTTCGCACTTGCTTTTTAGTCCTAGGGATAGAGATGTTAAGTATCTTAGTGATATTATGGTCTTCTGTCTTCAAGAAACCGTGACCTACTCGATGGCCTAAGAAAGCAATTTCGCTAAAGCCAATACAAGCTTTAGATGGTTTTGCTGTCAGGTTATACTCACGCAGAGTTGATAATAATTCAACTAATCCTGAATAGTGATCTTCCCAAGTATCGCTGAAAAGACAGATGTCGTCTAGATAAGCAATGACATCTGACCGATACGATAGGATTCGACGCATCATGCGTACAAATGTAGCTGGTGCGTTCATAAGGCCGAAAGGCATAAAATTCCATTGGAAAAGGCCTCTGGGAGTAGAGAAAGCGGTAAGAGGTTTGGCGCGTTCGGATAATGGAACTTGCCAATATCCTTTAGACAAATCAAGTTTAGTGAAAAAATGCGATTTAGAAAGACGCGTAAGTAGTTCTTCTAGTAAAGGCATAGGTTCAGCATCGAACTTCGTAACTTGATTCAATTTGCGATAGTCAACGCAAAGACGTATGTTATTGTCTTTTTTTCGAACAATAACCATCGGCGAAGAATATGCAGAAGTGGATGGTTCGATTATTTGTAAATCTATCATTTCATCCAACTCCTTTTCAACCTGTGTTTGGAAATGTATAGGGATAGGATAAGGCCTAACCCTAATTGGAGTATGTTCAGTTAGAACAATGTCATGCTCAATGACATGAGTTTGTCCAGGGATGTCAGTGAGGACATCCTGAAATGTTTGTAACATAGACGAAACTTGTCGCCGTTCTCCTAGAGACAAATCAGGAGAAACAGTAACGTCTTTCCATGATTCACTAGAATGAAGTGGGATCATTGGAAGCGGAAGATTAACATCCGAAAAAAACTTGTTTCCTCATCCTGTATTACAGACAGTGATGAGTAATGACCATGTTTGACATGATAATCGTCCGTTGCCTGGAAAATAGGCTGTAGATAGTCAGGACGTTCATGGAACTCCGTAAGCATATTGATGTGGAAGGTTTTATGCTTCCCGTTAATATCGACGATGTAGTCAACATCTGAAATTTTCGATATTATATCGTACGGACCTTTCCAACTAATAAGGAGTCTATTTTCACGACAAGGTAGCAAAACAAATGCTTTGTCACCAGGACAAAGTTGTCGTAAAGTTCTCTTCTTATTAGCAAATTGTCTTGCCTTCTGCTTAGCAAACTCAGAAGAGGACGTTGCCAATTTGCATGCTTCGATAATCTTTTGTCTCAGCGCGATGACATACTCGTAAGAAGATTTTGTGTCATCGTCAATATTGTCAGCTGTTATAAGATCATGCAGCAAAGACATTGGGCCGCGCGGTCGCGCGCCAAAGACAAGTTCAAAGGGCGAAAACCCTGTATGTTCATTGGGGACCTCTCTGTACGCGAAGAGGGCCGCGGGTAAAACCCTATCCCAATCTTGAGGATGATCCTCAGTTATCTTCCCTAATAAGTTCTTAAGTGTTCTATTTAGTCGCTCGACCATCCCATTGGACATAGGATGATAGATGCTACTCAAAGATCTCTCTATCTGTAGAGTAGACATTACTTGAGACATGGTATCCGATATCAGTTGGGTGCCATGATCTGATAATATTTCTCCGGGGAATCCCAGCCGAGAAAATATAAGCCAAAGAGCATCTGCAATGTCAGCGGTAGTAATGCTCTTTAGAGGGATAGCCTCTGGCCAACGTGTGCACATGTCTACACACGTTAAGATAAACTGATGTCCTCTAGCAGATTTGATCTTGAATGGACCAATGATGTCTATCGCCATTTTCTGGAATGGACGAATAGGAATATCTGCAGCCTGAATAGGCGCAGCATGACGAGGACCTTTGGATTTGACTTCTTGACATACTTTACAGGATCGACAATAGATCCGTATGTCCTTGTTCACAAAAGGCCAAAAGAAAGCCGCAAGAACTCTTGACTTAGTACGGGAAAAACCCATGTGACCAGCACACTGAGAGTCGTGTGCATGTTGTAAGATCTTAACTCTCAAATTCTTGGGTACAAGAATCTGAGAATGACTTGACTTAGTGGAGTCTTGCACCATACGTACAAGTACGCCATTCTTCATTGTAATCCAAGATTTACAATTTGAATCTTTATTCGGATCACCTTTTGTTACAAGAGTGAAGAATTTCTTAAGAGTCGGATCTTCTTCTTGTTGTTTTATAAACGAGTCACGAGAAATTACCAAGGGATCATCTTGGTTATGCACTTCATTATCTTCAACAGATGAAGTTTCAGGCATATTGAGAGCTTGAGCTCTAGTGACTACTGCATTAGCAGATTGCATATTTTGATTTTCCCAAACGGAAATTTGCTCCGGAGTGCATTCTTTGACTCCGTGAATGCGACCGATGATAAGATCAGCGATCGGATCCGGCAAAAGACATGCGTGTACATCTCCTGTGAAGAAAGGAGTAGCAATCCTAATGATAGCGGTAAAGTTTTTCTCTATGGTGCCGCCAAATGTTACGCATTTGACTACTTTGCCTGTAGAATGAGAAGGATCTATGAGTGACTGCCTAACCCCAATAGTTGTGCATCCAGAATCAAAAAGTACTGAGACTGGATTGTCATTTACTAAACCTTTGTGTAAGACAAGAGAACCTCTCCCATCATGCGCGATTGACGCAGGAAGAGCGGGAAGAGGATGGCCACAGCTTAAAGTAGACACTGTGGTTGGCTCAAATAATGTTTTGCATTGGGGGCACTGAGATGCTCTCCCAAAATCAAAAGCGGCACATGCCATATTATTAGAGTCATCATTATCTTTATTTTGTTTATAGGCTTCGTGGGACTCTTGCTGTGCAGAGTTCGCCTGGTAATGAGCTTTATGTTTTTTGAATTGTGCTCTACCTCTGTTATTATTGCCTCTGTACTTATCATTGTTTCCACTATTATAACCCTCTACTCGGGTTTGAATCATAGCTCCTTTGGTTACTATCATCATATTCATTATAATGAGTATCTCGGTAATTATGATCCTGTTGTCTCCATGAAGGAAAACTTGGATAGTTTCTAGAATGACTTCCTTTGCGAAAGTTCCTGTAATTATGACCACCCCTGAATCGAGGGCTGTCAGCTCTTCTCCAGGTATTCGAAGAAGAACCCTGAAATGATTGGTTACCTTGGTTCTGATAACTGTAATAGTTACCTTTTTTATTAAACCTATTTTGAGGTCCTTGGAATTTGTGAGAGTGATTAGGGTTGTATGGTGTTGCAGAAGCAACTGGCATACCTTCTTTAACCTTACTGTTGCTAATGGCTACGTCCGGATGTGCAGTGACGTATTGGGTACAATACTGTTCCATTTCTTTTAGAGACTTAGGTTTACGCTCATGTAAGAATTCGAGGAAAGGTTTATTTATACTTGACATAATCTTGTCTCTGAGTATCAAGTCCATAAGGGCTTCATAAGTCTTTTCTGTTTTGGATAGCTCAATCCAACGATCAAATGTAAGTCGTGTCCTTGCAATGAATTCTGAGAATTCTACACCTGCCTCAGGCACCATTGTCTTAAACAACTTCCGATAACCCTCTTCAGACAACTGATACTTCTTTAATAAGGCTGCCCTAATAACATCATAGTTATCTTTGTCAGCCTCTTCAACCAAACTTAAACTAGTCAGAGAATCACCTTTCAGATTTTCTGATAACTGGTTAGCATATTGTGATTTGTCCACATTATGTGCTCGACACGAGCGTTCAAATCTGTTTAGCCAGAATGTTATGTCATCACTGGAAGGGTTGAACGCTGGTACCTTGACCTTGTAAGTAAAGGGTTTACCATTACCACTAGATGCTTGATTAACATTACTTATGTTTGTTAACTTTAACTTTTCTAACTCAAATGCTAAAAGTTCTTTTTGGTGTTCATGTTCTCTTATTGCTTTTTTTTCTTGAGCTTCAGCTTGTAATTTTCTCTCTTCTGCAGCAGCCTGTAATTTTTTCTCTTCAGCAGCAGCTTCATCTTTTCTTTTCTCTTTTTCCATTTCCATCTGGAATCTTTTTTCATCAGTCTGTATCTGCAATTTCTTTTGTTCATCCTCTCTTTGTAATTTTCTTTCCTCAGCTTCTAATTTCTTTTCTTCAATCAATGCTTTTCTTTCTTCAGCAGCCAATGCTTTGTCATATTGAGCAACTGCCCATTCTTCTAACTGCTGACCAGTCTTATCAAGAGCCCTGCCTTGTGTGATAAAATAATCCAAGGTAGACATCTTGTCTAATAAGATCAGTAATTTGCAAAAGTAAATAAATTTACTTTCTTAGTCTTAATCAAAGACTTTGTATGATAACTTTGTAACCTGTGAAAAATAGTACTTAACTATCCCAATCACTGTGGGAAACAAGCCTTACAAAGGTCTTGTATAAATCCTTATATAATAACAGCTATAAGTTGCTGGTTCACTCTATAATATAAGTGCAGTGCACCAGAAATAGTGTTTTATATCATCAACTGTGTACCTTTAGTAATAGCAATTAACTATCAGTTGATTCTTGTACATCAATTTATATGATCAACTATATTTTAAATAGTGTATGTCGATCAGGCACAAAACAAAACAGTTATACAGAAAAACATGAAAACATTTGCGGAAATGAAATAAATAAAATTGGAAAAACAATAAAAGATAAACCGCAAGAGGATAACAAATACAAATAACGCCACAGTATATAAATATAAATTGAGAATAGAACTGAAAGATAGAATAGGGTAGACCAACAAATTACAAACAAATCAAAACAAACTAAAGAACAGAGGAATATTACAAAAACAACAATGAGTACAGACTTCACAGCTAACACTAATAGCAACAGCTGTCGCAGCAAATTTCCAATGAAGAAAATTGCACCTATAGAAACGCACACATCAGACCCTCTATTACGTGGGATACTCTGCTGTGTGACACCGCCCAACCGAAACAACAACCCGCTGGATACAAACAAATATCACATATAAATAGTTAAACATAAATACATAAATGCATAAATAGTATGGCAATATGATGTAAATAGAGTGTTGCAGAAAGAATGTGTTGGAATGAAGGCTCAGTTACACTGCCTAATAGTACAGTACTGTGGTACTTTATTAAACAAATACTTCTGGTCTAATTATTTTAAATTCAACACAGAAATAGAAGCTCCATCGTTGATTTGAATGATAACAATCAATGTAGGACTTCTCAGTTCAATAACATTTTCTTTCGCAAACACTGTCAAATATTCTCCAGTCCTGATGTGTAATGTTCTATGTTTCAACCAAGCTCGCTGTGTAACACTGTCAGTTGTATGGCAAATGTCCAATGAACCAAATGTCAACAAACCCTGACCTAGTTACTGCATACTCTCGACAGGACAGGTCACGCTGACATCACTGTAGAGTTGTACTGCTGATGTATTTGTGTGTCGTAACAGACCCCAAGGAACGTCTGGTCTCAGTAGTTTACTTCTCAATATGGTCACTGTGCAGGTTGACCCAGGAAGCTGGCACACCAGTTGTTAAACTCTTTCTTTGTGTAGTTGTTAACTCATACTGGCTACTAGTTGTTGAATCATGCTTTATTTGCTAAATGATGTGAATGTCCACCAGTGGATAAATGTAGATGTTGGGACTGGTGTAGTAAAGTGTAACGATTGTCAACTCATCAAACCCAGCACAGTTTTGGTCATACAGGTCATCTTGTCCTGGAACATGATGAGGCTCCGGCAGAATGTGAGTGTAAACAATGAGTGTGTATCTGAATGTCAGTACGCGAATGGTAGAATGATTCGATAGAGTTGACAGGTTGGTAGTACATCACTCATACTCACACTGTTCGAATTCAAGAAGTACTGGAACTACGGTGGTCTTTTTATAACATTTAATGGGACGCACACTTGGACAGTACGTGTATGGTTACAGGAACAAATGTCGACATAGACAGTATAATGTTGATCACAGGAATATCATCTTAAGTTAGCATTCATGCTTGGCAAATATCATAATGGAGCATTCGTAAATAAGCATTCAGCGTTCCATCATGTAAATCATCTGGCTTTACTGACTGGGCACGTCAGACCATAACCAATACATAGGAAGGCTCCTAGACCTAACCTCGTCTAGCGAATATTCCTTCACGTAAAGTTCAATATATATATATTTCATAATATAGGAATCCCAGACATGGGTTCTCACATGTAGCAGTGATCTCTTGGTTCATCGAGCGATAGTACAGGCATCCCTTTTTCTCACTCGATAAATACAAAGTATATGAATTTCAACATGGCTGTTCTCTCTCTCGTGAGCTTCACTCACTATAGAATATAGACCAAAATTAGTCATTCATTAAATGTCCTCATTTCTTCATAGGTTCTCTCATAGAGGTAATTGAATAATATCATACAATCCAGTGCTGATACATAGGAATGTCTTCTTCCTTTGAATGGATATTCTTTTTAAAAGTACCACTGTGCATCTGCTTATCAACAACGATGGCGAAGCCCAAGTTCATAATAAATTGTGGTTTTACCTTTTTATGCGAAATATAACTTTGCCATTCCTTGGCAAAAGAGAATAAACACTGGGGTAAAGTACATACAACATGTCTAAATGATTATCACTTTTCCCCATCCATATATAGATCACTATTTCGGCAAAAAGCCTGCTACAACAAAACTCGGCATCCTCACAGGATGACAGCCATGGATCACACCCTTTGCTAGCGATACTTCCGCTGCATAGCCTTTGACCTTTTCTAGCGACAACCAAATTAGTTCGACTTAGAAATGCAAAGATATCCATATATAAGACAGACTCGTCCTACTCATACAAACACTACGTATAAATCCAGGCCATAGATATACTGAAGCAAGAACAATCTATTCCTACCCAGCCACAGAATAAATCACAGTAGGCCTAGAGTCGTCTGCGGAGTCCGATCGAAGATGACAGAACTATTTTCAAGGGAAGCAACCCAAAAATGACTTCTCCTTAAGCACTTAAAAAGGAAATACTTTGCTTACAAAATATTTGCAAACATAATAAGAATATAAATGTATTATATTGCAATAGCGGATCAGAATTATTTTACTATTTCTGTCTGTTATTGTAGAATGTGAAGACACTTGTTGTGTGTGTGGTCCCTTCATTCATTCATAACCCTCCACTCCCAAAGGAGCTTAGGACTTCACCAAACACATGCCAAGTCCCCCTGTCACATGCCATCATCTCAAGTTCTTTCCATGTTCTCCTCATCATTATCACCTCTGTTTCCAGCTCTCTTCTCCATATGCTTCTGCCTCTCTTGCCCTGGGGGTTCCAGAACAATGACTGCCTTGTAATGCTATCAACAGGTTTCCTTAGTGTGTGTCCTGTCCATCGCCATCGTCTTCTTCTCATCTCTTGTTCCACTGGCACTTGTCTAGTTCTTGTCCTCAGTTCCACGTCGGTAACCTTTTCATACCATTTTAATCCCTCTATTCTAAGCAAGCCCCCATTTATGAAAGTCTGTAGCTTTTTGGTTGTTGTCTTTGTTGTTCTCCATGTCTCAGAGCCATACAATAAGACTGACTTCACATTTGAGTTGAAAATTCTTATTTTCGTATTGGGTCCGATTTCTCTTGATCTCCATATATTTCCCAATGCAATGAAAGCTCCTCTTGCTTTTAGTATTCTTAGTTTGGTATCACTGTCTGTTCCTCCAACTTTGTCTTTTTCAGACCCAATTGCTGTGACCTCTCATCGAGTGTTTTCAATTTGTCCTGCATCTGATTACGGTTATGGGACAGAAGAGCCAAGTCATCAGCAAAATCCAGATCATCCAACTGCTTAGTCAGAGTCCACTGGATTTCATTTCTATTGTGTGTTGTCGATGATCTCATAACCCAGTCTATTGCTAGCAAGAAGAGAAATGGAGACAAGAGGCATCCCTGTCGCACTCTTGTTCTTACTCCAAACGGTTCTGTAAGCTGTCCTTCGTGAATAACTCTGCATGTCATGTCTTCATATGTTTTCTTTATTAAATTAATGATCTTCAGGGGAACTCCATAATGCCTCATCAATTTCCAAAGTGATTCTCTGTCTACACTGTCAAATGCCTTTTCGTAGTCCACAAATCCAATGTATAGTAGTGAATTCCATTCCAGACTTTGTTCAACTATTATTCTGAAAGTGGCTATCTGGTCTGTACATGATCTGTTTTGTTGAAAACCTGCTTGTTCATCTCTCAGTTTCTTGTCTATGGACTCTTTTAATCTCTCAAGGATATTCCTGTTTAATACTTTTCCTGTCACTGATAGTAACATTATTCCTCTATAATGTGTGCACTCTTGTAAATTTCCCTTACTCACTATATACTACTGAGCGACTTTAATTACGCATCACTATATGAATCACTCACCAAGATGTCTGAGAATAATATAATGGTAACATGTTTGATATCACTGGAAACAGTATCTATTGACCGACCGATTCCCGCAATCCGCGTAGCAGTGCATGCTGTGTTAAAAAAAAACTACAGTCACAAATGTAAGGTAGAGGTCAAATTGAAAAGTCACAAATGTCGTTGTTGTCATTGTAACGCGCTCAGTAGCGCGTTTGGCCACCGTTGGCATCAAGGCAAGACTGGCAGCGTCTCAGCATGGAGTTAACCAGTATGCGTAGAAAATCCTGGGGGAGTCGATCCCATACTTCGGTTATATCGCGTCGCAAATGATCCAGGGTCTGCGGTCGTCTGTGCCGGTAGAGTTGGCGTCCAATCTCGTCCAAGACGTGTTTAATGGGTGCCATCTTGGGACAATGAAGGCCATGGTATGACAGCGATGTTATTGGCCTGAAGGAACGCTGTGGTGGCCCTAGCTGTATGTGGTCGTGCGTTATCATGCTGGTACAGCTGGAGCTCGGGATGATACTGGAAGAGGGGCACAACGTGGTCCTGAAGCACATCCCTATAGGTGGCAGCATTTACAGTATGGTTAAAGATGTGGAGACGGGTTCGGTGATTGTAACTGAATGCGCCCCATACCATGACACTTCCTCCTCCCCATCGGCGGGCTTCCAAAATGCAACAGTTGGCTTGCCCCTCACCACTTCGTCGCCACACCCTTAGTCGCCCGTCAGCATGCGACAGACAAAAACGACTTTCGTCTGAAAAGACGACATTTTGCCACTGACGTCTCGTCCATCGTTGGTGCCTCTCTGCCCACTGGTATCATTGCTGTCGGTGTCGTAAGGTGAGGATTGGGCCGACTCGAGGACGCCTGGCGTTGAGTCCTGCCGCCTGCAGTCGATGTCGCACGGTGTGCTCTGATATGGTTCCACGTCTCCCAACAACATCTCTTGCTGTTACAGCTGCCGCCAAACACCGATTCCGCAAATGAAGCTGCCGTATATACGCGTCCATTTGAGGTGTCGTAACTCTGGGTTGACCTTGACGGGATCGATCTGCAATGGATCCAGTGGCCATTAAACGTTGTTGCAGTCGGACGATGGTGGACTGGTTGCAATTCAAGTGTCTGGATGCTTCTCTGGTGGACATCCCGCCTGTTATCATTCATATCGCTCTTTCTCTCTCTGCAGCGCTCAGTCTAGGCATGGTTTGACGACGTGTTTGTGGTTGTGGACAAAAATATTGACTGTTTTCCAGTCCGTAGTGCTCTAGGCTGAGCTCTGGGTGAAAATAAATTAATGTTTTCCTTGCATAATTTTTACCAGGCACCTAAATCATGTTTTACGTGTTTCACGTGCTACTCTTGTCTCCAGCTTTGCTGGCGCAAAATGACTTTGCTGGCCTCTGGGCGGTGACCTTGTAAACCTGTGTACTAATTTTGGGAACAATTGCATGACCATAAGATGCTTTACCAGGCACTCGTATAGTGATGCGTAATTAAAGTCGCTCAGTATATATTCATTTGTTGATATATGTAAGGCAGAGAGGGTGAGTGGGGTTAACGTTGGAAAGTTGTTACTAGTGGCGGTAGGGAAAAAATTATTATTGTCTCTGTACTCCTGATTGTTACACTTCCACTCTACATTCACATTCTACAATTCAGTCACATCTATTATCTGGCTATTCACTCAACTTTTGTCTTGTCACAGACATGGCTAACTATCCCCTTACACTTTCTGAAGATCTATGATGAGATAAAGAAAGAATTTGCCTACTGGTCCCTCAGGCATGTCATATTTCTCTTTATTTCTCAAAAGTGCCTGAAAACATATCTTTATGTGTGTGTGTACAATGTTTATTTACTGTTTAATGGCCTCGGGTTTCCATTCTTCATGTGTTTAAACGTTTATACAATAACAAAACCTACTCTCTGTCCTGTACTTTCTGTTCTTAGTTTGTTATCATTTACTAGACACAGTATTGTCGCATAGAGATTTATGATCAATAAATTTTCTATATTCTTTTCTTTTTCTACCCGTGTCCTCTACTTTATTATCGCTCTTTTATCCTTTTCCTGTTTTTCGCATTCGTTCGTTTGCAACAAAATATTATTTTCCCATTCTGACTTTGCCGTTTCATTTCTCATACTAGTAACGCATTTTATTACGTAGATGTCAGCCCCTGGACGAGACGAAATAGCGTGAGAATTCGTCTAGTCAGACATGATGGCAGACATATCGTCTACATTTTCACCTGAAACAGCGTTTCTTCTGCTGAGTTCTCGGCGTGAGGTGTGAACGGCGCCCTCATGCTCGCTCAGAAATGAGACATAGTTAGACGGAGGTGTGAAGACGCGTTTTTGGAGTTATGGCCTGCGTCTAAGTTAAGTGTTAAGAGAGGGGGGAGAGAGAGAGACCGGTGCTATTTTCGGGTTCCAAAATAACGTGGGATCCTTTGTCTGTTTTCATATATCTTACCCAGAGTTTTAGACTAGTCATTCATACTCCTAGTTGCAGTACACGTGATCGATTCGTTCTAGATACTTATATTGATAAGTGAAACTCTTAGTTTCGTTGTGATACCCGTAGTTCTGTTTGGAGATAAATATATTTAATATCTAGTAGTATTGAGTGATTCAGTGATAACCGCTTATTTCATTTTACTAGTTAGGTTTCTGTGCAGAAGAAATAATTTATAAGTCTGTTATATTCGCTAGTCGACATGTTACAGTGGAAAGCAGAATAAATTATAATTTCTAGCTTAAACTCACGCAGCTATAAATAAATTTTATTAAATTGCTAATAATCAGTCGAGTATATTTTAAACTAACTTATAACTGCACTGATTCATCATTGAGTATTGACGAAATACGTATGTATTTCTAATTCATGTTGATTGATTTTATTAGTATAACTTATTTCGCGGGAATTTTAAACGATAAGTCAAGCTCTACGCTTGCAGTTTATAATGTAAGTTATAACCGAGGAATAGTATGTATAAGTATTTTATTTGTTGTTTTCTCTTTATTCAGTGAAACTGGGGTAGCCTAAATTTGCCAGCGTTTTAGTACATGAGAAATATCTGTGAAGAACTAAAACAATTTTTTTTCTTTAAGACTTGGGTGTATAAAGTGAAACCTGTCTGGCATTGCGTTGGCATCCAGAACAACAGAGTACCTATTTAATAAACTTGAAGATTAAATGAAGTAACGGGCCTATCGCGCCTGATTTAATTCTTCCTGAGAAAAGCTCAAGTACATTTCAGTCCGTGTGGCAAGTAAAATATTACTTACTTACTTACTTACTTAGTCGTTCCCCTTCTACCGTGAGGTGTAGAGGTTTGGAAGAGAGAGCGCCAGACCATTCTATCAGCTGTCTTCTTCCTGGCCTGGTTCCATTCTAGTCCTCGGTCCTTCAAAGATTGTCTAATGTTGTCCTCCCAGCGGATTCTGGGTCGTCCTGGAGGTCTGGATCCCTGGGTCTTTGTTTCCCATGCTTGTCGTGGTAGCCGATCTTCTCCCATTCTGCAGACATGGCCAAACCATCTTAGTTGGGACTGTTCTATTTGGGTCTGCAGCGGATGGGATTTTAGGCCTTGACGGATCGTCTGGTTGCGGACCATGTCTCTTCTTGTTACTTCAACCACTTTCCTCAGATACCTCATTTCTGAGGTTTGGATCTGGCTTTTGTGGGTTGTAGTCATTGCCCACGACTCGCATCCATATGTCAAGACTGGGACATAGGTGGAGCGGTATACAGCCATCTTCGTTTTCTTACCAACCTCTTTCTTGCTGAGGAATCCACCATTTATGGCCTGAAAAAGTCTCCCAGCCGCTGCTTTTCGAGTGGCCAACTCTTCTTTGATGCCTCACTTTCGGTCTATAATAGCTCCGAGAAATTTAAAGTGGTCGACCTGCTCCAGGACCTGTTCTCCCAACTTAATCTGATGTTTTCTTTCTTCTCGTGATATCACCATGGATTTTGTTTTAGAGCTGCTTATGACCATCCCTCTCTTCTCCAGCTCTTCCTTCCAGACTTGCAGGTTGGATTGGAGATGTGCCTCTGATTGAGAAATCAGGGCAACATCATCAGCAAATGCCAGCTCCGAAATATAGACCTGTCTCATCTTCCAGTACCCCACTGAATACTTTCTTGTTCTCTCCTTACATGCCTTGATGACATCGTCCATAAGGAGTATGAAGAGGGAAGGTGATAGGATATCACCTTGTCTTACACCAGTGGTGGTCCTGAACTCTTCTGACTTATGGTTTGCTGTACTCACATAATTTCTGCAAGACTTGTAGAAGCTCTGTATAGCATGAATCAGAGGTGCTGGAATATTCTTCCTTGCCAAACAGTCCCAAAGTTTGCTCCAGGGGACCCTGTCAAACGCCTTTTCCAGATCTATGAAACAAAGATGGATCTCACTCTTATACTCAAGGGCCTTTTCACTCAGCTGTCTGAGTGTGAAGATTAGGTCTTGAGTACTTCGGTTTGCTCGGAATCCGCACTGGACCTCATCCAATTGTGGCTCAGCTAGGCGTCGGAGTCTCTGCTCTAGGATTCTAGAGTAGATTTTACCAGGGACACTGAGAAGGGATATGCCTCTATGGTTTCCACATTGTCGATTGTCACCCTTTTTGAAAATTGGTGTTATGATGGCAATCTCCCAATCCTTTGGTATGGTCTTGTTGCACCATGCTGCCTGTAGGACCTTTAAGAGTAATAGGTCGCCTGATGCTCCATGTACTTAACCATTTCTGGTGTTATACCATCATGCCCTGCTGCTTTGCCCATCTTGATTTTCTCTAGTGCTGCCCTCAGTTCTTCCATCTTTATGTCATCTTCACCATCATTAGTTTTCTCTTCTGTGCTAGTGGTTATCATTTCTGATGCTTCATCATGCTCACCATCCAGGAGTTCTGAGAAATATTCTTTCCATCTTTCCATTACTTCCTTTGGGGCAGTAAGCAATTTGCCTTGCTTGTCCTTTATAAATTTGAGAGGGCATTGTTTTTCTTTCCTCATGTTCTTTAGGGTCTTATAGAACAATTTCTGGTTTTCTTGTGCATCTTTTTCTAGCTTTTCTCCAAATTCTTCCTAGGACTTCTGTTTTGCTGCTAGCACTTTGTTCTTTGCTTCTGTTCTGAGTGTCACATATTCTCTATATTTTTCCATTTGTCCTGTTGTGTTTTTAGCTCCTAAGTATTGTTTCCATGCCATTTTCTTCTCTCTTATTTTCTCTTTGACTTCCTCTCACCAAGGTGTCCTCTTTCTCTGGTTCCCAAGTCGGACTTCACCGCATGCTTCTGCAGCAGCTGTCTTTATGATATCCTTGAATTTATTCCAGAGGGTTTCCAAGTCATCAGGTCGTTCTTCTGTGTTGCTCACTGCTGTAGCAATAAGCCCCTGATATCTGGTCTTAATTTCTGGCTCACTCAGATTGTAGGTCCTAATGCTCATTTCTCCTGCTCGTTTACTTGGTTTCTTGCGTGATGTTGGGCAGTTCCTAGGCTGAGTAACTCTTTCAGTTGTTCGTTTGATTGTTAGCAGGTAGTGATCACTTCCAATCTCTGGCCACCTCCAGACTCTTGCATCTCGGACATATCTGAATGAGCTTCTCCGAACAATGGCATAGTCGATCACTGACTTCTCATTCTTGGTTGGTTCACATCTAGTGTATGCATGTATGCGCTTATGGGGGAACTTTGTGTTTGTAATGATCAGATTCTGCTCACTGCAGAATCTAAGGAGTCGCTTTCCATTGTCATTGAGAGTATCTTCTCCATAATTTCCGATAACTCCACCCCATCTAGCATGGTCATTTCCAACTCTGGCATTAAAATCTCCGAGCATAATAACTTCATCTAGGCAGTCATCCACTGTCCTTTGAAGCAGCTCGAAGAATTCCTCCTTGACCTCTGCTCTCTCATCCTCATTTGGCCCATACACTATGACCAGGTTGACTATGGTTTCTCCTTCTTTTAGTTTTACAACCATAATGCGCTCCGAGACAAAGTTCCATCCCTTGATACTATCTTTTTGATTTTGGGCCACAATGCAACCCACGCCCCCTTTAGCTCTTTCAGATATGGGTACACCACTGTAGAGCAACGTGTTGCCGTCGAGATCCATGACTCCTTGTCCTTTTTTCTTCGTTTCCGTTATAGCCAGGATTTCTAGTTTTGCTTTCCTCATCTCTTCCACCAGCTCCTCTTCCTTCCCATTTATACTTCTTGTGTTCCAAGTTCCATAAGTCGTAGTCCGTAGTCCGTTCCAGTTCGTCGCCTTTAGAATCAGTCCGGTTTTCTCTCTTGTAGTTCCCGTAATCATGATTTAAAGCAAACAGGTGATTGGCCTGTTGTGCCTTTGCATGGTGGAGGTTCTGCCTCCTTACGGCCTCCATGCAGGCCGCCCTCCTCCTTTTTCATCCGGGCTTGGGACCGGCATAGGCGGAGTTCAAGTAAAATATTGCAAATAATAACCTTTCCGACATTGTTGAAAAAATCGTGGTGTGACCAAGAATTTTACTTTTGATCGAAGTTACAAACGTGACATTTTTCCTAAGTAATGGAAACCTCATGATTATGACACGGTGAGCCCGCTAAAAACTAATTGTTACCTCGTGATTCAAGTGACACTAACCTTAGTCTGAAAAATATTCGCATAAAGAGGACGCTCCCCGGATCCATTGGATGAACCAAAAAATCTGCAGAGCTGGGATCCGCTTCATTAAAAGAAAGACAGATTAACGGGTGTGGGTGTCTTAAAGTTTTTGCCAGACGTCGAACAACAGCACGATTGTAGGTAAGAATGTATGTCAGGGCCCTGATGAATGAACAGAGAGAACGCATGAACGAGTGACTCTTTTATGGTATACCAAATTTCACCCACTTTGTATCTCTTGATGCAAGTTTTTGTTGCTAACAATATTTTCCTTAGGATAGATCAGAGTATCAAAGCCTGTTCATACCTTTAAAGGGAACTCTTAGACTAAAGCAGATGTATCCGTGACTCTTTGGGGCTATCACTTTTCTTCTAATAAGACTGTGGGCTATACATCGAGGGAAAGGATCATACCAATGGGTCTATCATTCTTGTAGCAATTCATTGACTTTATGACTATTTGTACATGTTTGATGTAATTTTATATGTTGTGATGGAAGTTTATTATGATAATTAAACTTCACATAAACTTATTCCAGTGTGTCGGTCAGTTCGTTCCCAATTATCTATATTTCCATTGTCATAGTTTCACGTCTGTGTGTCTATTTTAGTCACTTATGTGTGTGTGTATGTGATATATATATATATATTAATATATATTATATTAGATGGTCTGACAAATCTTAATCTGTTGTAGATGATAGGCTGACTGAGAGAAATCATCTCGAGGGTCAGAGACCGACTCTAATATATTTCCTCCATCTCACTCGTGAAATCTATTTCTACCTATATCTCACTGAGAGATCACCTGTTTCTATTGCTATTCAGAAGGGACCAAACTTAAGTCTTAATTCACCTATCCCAAATCTACGACAAATGTGGACTCGACCGAAGATTTTTGAATTTAGAATAGGAATATGAGACGACAAATGTGGTCTCGTCTATCGGGATTTTGAACTTAGAAGAGGCAGACGATGCGACTAATAGTGTTTGTTTTCTGGGAATTGAACTCTTTGAGTCCTGAGCTAGCACGACAATATCAGCTCGTCTGAAGATTCTGTATTCTGAAATAGAGAAAGAGTGTGATTGTCTCGTGGTTTTGTGTATCTTTAAAAAATAACTAATCCCCTAGACTAACGATCTGTTTATGGGCGTGCTGACCACACAATTTATAATTGTTTTTCCACAGCATTTTTAATAATATACATTTGAGTTACATGTTGATTTTGTCGGAATATATGTTAATTATTGATTTTGTAATACTAAACGCTGGTAAAGTTTGTGATCGTCTAACAGTCACTGGGTTTGAAGCAGAAAGGTGTTTTGAACTACGTTAAGGAGTGCGTTTCGGACTATATCGTCCAGATTAATTGCCTCCTGATAAAGAACACCAGCTGATAAAGAGACGCCACATTGTGCTATGCTTGGATAAAGTGCCATCACATTGATAAGATGTAGTACTGGTAGTTATTAAACATCACATTGGTAAAGCTCTTCCAGTCACAATGTTCGGTACATAGGTCAGGTTACCGACTGTTGGGGCCCTGACAAGGTGTACTGTTAAGTGCGTGTATACTGGTGCAATGGGTGAGTGTGAACATCAATAATGACAAACGCGAATGAATGATAGTTCGACAGGTGCACAGGTCACTCACTCCAATCACAGGTGGAAGTCAAGGATGGCTGGACTACTGTGGTCGTTTCATATTATTTAATAGGACGTAGACATGGACAGTACGAGCATCGTTACAGGAACATAGGTCGACATAAATAGCATATCGTTGATCAATAGTCTACCATCATAAGTTAGCATTCATGTTGAATAACATTGCAATGGAACATCTGTAAACAAGCACTTAGATTTCCATTGTCTATTAATACAATCGTCAGGTCTTACTGACCGAGCATGTCAGTTAATACATACAGTTCAAACTTGACTCCTAAACAGGACCTCTTTCCTAGCGAAGATTCCTTTAGGTAAATTACAGCAAATCTCTGTGAAAATAATGTTAACCCACTAGTATTGGGTTTTCTTTATAACTGTGATCTCTTAATCATCACCTGATAATAAGGGGGCATTCCCGTTCTCTGATCGATGATCGGCAATAAGTAGGATTTCAAAATAAATAGAATTCCAAAATGGCTTCTGGCGGTTCCCTGTTGAGCATCGCTCACTATACGGATGTATAGCAAATCTTCAATCGAAGCTTTGTTCATCAACAATAAATGATTCTACAAGAATCAGCATATTCTGTCCTCATAGTTGCCGCATATAAACATATTCAGTGCTGCTAGATAACATGTCGTCCCGACATACATACATAGGTAAATTCATATCGACGTCTGCCCATCTGAGCCTAGACATGAAAGAGTTCAGTGAACAGTTCTTTACCTTGCCATACGAAATATACTAGCAAACACAAAAACTCTCCTGGCGTTATTGAATCAACACTGGGGAACTCATGGATTTAACAATCCTAGAAGAAACTATCTTCGTCCCCGTAATCAATCGAAGAGATCACAAACTTTGGACAGGTCTAAGACATGACGTCCCGCCAGGCTCCTTCATCACCGAAGAACTCTCTAACCTATCTTCATGCGCCGAAAACACCTGACCCCAAAGTACAGTACAAGGAAAAATAGTTCCACTTAAACATACCAAGATATCACGATATAAGACCGAATCGTCTGAAATAGACCCAGAGTAAACATAGACTCGGACCATAAACATTCTTGCACAAACCTAAACAGGAACAATCTGTTTTCTGGCCCAACAAGGCACAGACTAACGAAATCCAGATTCATACGCCAAATTCGATCTCCAGGGGAGATAATCCATATAACAACTGTATCAATCAATCATGGGTGATATATCTTTGAACAGGAAAGCATCCTGATTCTAAAAAACAAATACCTCCCTCCGACAGATAAATATAATAATAAATATCTACATTGTATATATATATATATATATATATATATATATATATATATATATATATATATATATATATATATATATATATATATATATATATATATATATATATATATATATATATATATATATATATATACCAGTAATCTGTTGGTAACAGACTACCGCAACCCCCGGGAAAAAAAACATGAAATTTTTTTTTTCATCCGAGAGCAACATACAATAGGCTCACCACGCACGAATAATGCGCAGATGACTTATAAGAGCAATTTGTAATTTCAAATTAAGGTAAAGTCGAAGCATATATCGACTTGTGAGAATACATCTCAACATCTCAGAGAAAGCATTTGTCTTAAGCATAAATGTTTCCAGGGAGGTGCCACCAACGTATACTACAATGCTGGCAATGACATAATCCATATAACAATTTCACATTTAAGCATTATAAGTACATGATTGACACAAACAGAAAAATCATCAACGAGTATCGGTGAATATATATATCAATGAACGTAGTCATAGTAGTGATACAATCACTATATTACAAATTACAATGTGTATTTATCTTGATATAGAAAAGAAAAATCTGTTGTCGAGTTGGAAGTGTTAAGAAATCCAAGACTCAACAGTTAAGTGGAATCATGTGGGCATCTGGACAGAATGTCTGCCATCACATTATCTGATCCACGGATAGCTCGTACCAAAAAATGAAAAAGTTGAAGAGCAATTGCATATCGAGTAGACCTCGAACTCTTCAAATTCTTACTCTGTATAGCCGTAAGAGCTTTCTTATCGGTTTCTACTATGAAATGTGCGCCTAGAAGGAATCTTTGTAATTTGAGAATTGACCATACCATAGCCAATAGTTCACGGTCTAAAACCGAATAATTCCTTTCTGCAGCATTAAGTTTTCTGGAGATATACATTACAGGATGCAGAGTTCCAGAGTACTCTTGCATTAGTGCCGCTCCAATCCCAGTGGATGAAGCGTCACTACGAAGAACAAATATCTTATCTGTAGTAGGTAACACTAAAATAGGTTGTGATGAAAACAAAGTTTTGATCTTATCCAAAGATGATTGGCATTCTTGTGACCAGTGGACCATATTAGGCGACCCTTTTTTTAGTAGTGTAGAAAGAGGTGCCATGATAGAGGATAGATTCGGAATGAATCTTCCATAAAATTGAATAAGACCTAAGAGACTTCGCACTTGCTTTTTAGTCTTAGGAATAGAGATGTTAAGTATCTTAGTGATATTATGGTCCTTTGCCTTTAGGAAGCCATGACCCACTCGATGGCCTAAGAAAGAAATTTTGCTAAAACCAATGCAGGCTTTAGAGGGTTTCGCTGTCAGGTTATACTCGCGTAGAGTAGACAGTAATTCAACTAACCCCGAATAGTGATCTTCCCAAGTATCGCTGAAAAGACAGATGTCGTCTAGATACGCGATGACATCTGACCGATAAGATAGAATTCGACGCATCATGCGTACGAATGTAGCTGGTGCGTTCATAAGGCCGAAAGGCATGAAATTGTATTGAAAAAGGCCTCGAATATGCAGAAGTGGATGGCTCAATTATTTTTAAATCTATCATTTCATCCAACTCCTTCTCAACCTGTGCTTGAAAATGTATAGGGATAGGATAAGGTCTGACCCTAATAGGATTATGGTCAGTTAGAATAATGTCATGTTCAATGACATGAGTTTGTCCAGGGATGTCAGTAAGGACATCATGAAATGTTTGTAACATAGCCGAAACTTGTCGTTCTCCTAGAGACAAATCCGGAGAAACAGTAACGTTTTTCCATGATTCACTAGAATGAAGTGAAATCATCGAAAGCTGAAGATTAACATCCGAAAAACTTGTTTCCTCATCCTGTATTACGGACAGTGATGAGTAATGACCATGTGGGACTGGTGAATCGTCCGTTGCCTGGAAAATAGGCTGTAAATAATCCGGACGTTCATGGAATTCCGTAAGCATATTGATGTGGAAGGTTTTATGCTTTCCATCAATATCGACAATGTAGTCAACATCGGAAATTTTCGAGATTATATCGTACGGACCTTTCCAAGAAATAAGAAGTCTGTTTTCCCTACAAGGTAGTAAAACAAATGCTTTGTCACCAGGACAAAGTTGTCGTAAGGTTCTTTTCTTATTGGCAAATTGTCTTGCTTTCTGCTTAGCAAATTCAGAAGAAGAAGTTGCCAATTTGCATGCTTCGATAATCTTTTGTCTCAGCGCGATGACATATTCGTAAGAAGATTTCGTGTCATCGGTAATATTATCAGCGGTTATGAGATCATGAAGCAAAGACATAGGGCCGTGCGGTCGCGCGCCAAAGACAAGTTCAAAGGGAGAAAATCCTGTATGTTCATTGGGGGCCTCTCTGTAAGCGAAGAGGGCCGCGGGTAAAACCCTGTCCCAATCTTGAGGATGATCCTCAGTTATCTTCCCTAGCAAGTTTTTGAGTGTTCTATTTAGCCGTTCGACCATCCCATTGGACATAGGATGATAGATACTACTCAAAGATCTTTCTATCTGCAGAGTCGACATCACTTGAGACATGGTATCCGATATCAGTTGGGTGCCATGGTCTGATAATATTTCTCCGGGGAATCCCAGACGAGAAAATATAAGCCAAAGAGCATCTGCAATGTCAGCAGTAGTAATGCTCTTCAGAGGAATAGCCTCTGGCCAACGTGTGCACATGTCCACACACGTTAAAATAAACTGATGTCCTCTAGCAGATTTGATCTTAAATGGACCAATGAGGTCTATCGCCATTTTCTGAAATGGTCGAATAGGAATGTCTGCAGCCTGAATAGGTGCAGCATGGCGTGGACCTTTCGAATTGACTTCTTGACATACTATACAAGATTGACAATAAATCCGTATGTCTGTGTTCACAAAAGGCCAAAAGAAAGCCGCAAGAACTCTTGACTTTGTACGGGAGAAACCCATATGTCCAGCACACTGAGAGTCGTGTGCGTGTTGCAAAATTTTAACTCTCAAATTCTTGGGCACAAGAATCTGAGAATGACTTGACTTAGCGGAGTCTTGCACCATAAGTACAAGTACGCCATTCTTCATTGTAATCCAAGATTTACGCTTTGTATCTTTATTCGGATCACCTTTTGTTGCAAGCGTGAAGAATTTCTTTAGAGTCGGATCCTCTTCTTGCTGTTTTATAAACGAGTCACGAGAAATTACCAAGGGATCATCCTGGTTATGCACTTCATTTTCTTCAGTAGATGAAGTTTGAGGCATATTAAGAGCTTGAGCTCTAGTGACTACAGCATTAGCAGTTTGCATATTTTGTTTTTCCCAAACGGAAATTTGTTGTGGAGTGCATTCTTTGACTCCGTGAATACGACCGATGATAAGATCAGCGATCGGATTCGGCAGAAGACATGCGTGTACATCTCCTGTAAAGAAAGGAGTAGCAATCCTAATGATAGCAGTAGAGTATTTCTCTAAGGTGCCGCCAAATGTTTCACATTTGACTACTTTTCCAGTGGCACGAGAAGGATCTACAAGCGATTGCCTAACACCAATTGTGGTGCATCCAGAATCAAAAAGAACTGAGACTGGATTGTCATTTACTAAACCTCTATGTAAGACAAGAGAACCTCTTCCATCATGCGCGACTGACGCAGGAAGAGCGGGAAGAGGATGGCCACAACTTAAAGTGGACACCGTAGTTGGTTCAAATAATGTTTTGCATTGGGGGCACTGAGATGCTCTCCCAAAATCAAAATTGGAACATGCCATATTATTAGCATCATTATTATCTTTAGTCTGTTTATAGGCTTCATGTGACTCTTGCTGTGCAGAGTTTGCCTGATAATGTGATTTATGTTTTTTGTATTGTGATCTACCTCGATTATCATTGCCTCTGTAATCATTATTATTTCCTATATTGTAACCCCTAATTGGGTTTGAGTCATAGTTCTCATGGTTACCATTATCATATTCATTATAATGAGTATCTCTATAATTATGGTCTTGTTGTCTCCATGATGGATGATTTGGATAGTTCCTATAATGACTTCCTCTGCGGAAATTTATATAATTATGACAGCCCTCTATGGGCTGTCAGCTTGTCTCCAGTTCTTCGCAGAAGAACCCTGAAATGATTGGTTTCCTTGGTTTTGATAACTATTATGGTTACATTTTTTCCCCAACTTGTTTTGTGGTCCCTGAAATTTGTGTGAATAATTAGGGTTGTATGGTGTTGCTGAAGCAACCGGCATACTCTCTTTAATCTTAGTGTTGATAAGAGTTACGTCAGGGTGTGCAGTGACGTATTGGTCACAATATTCTTGCATTTCTTTTAGTGTCTTGGGTTTACGCTCATGTAGGAATTCAAGGAATGGTTTATTAACACTTGACATAATTTTGTCCCTGAGCAACAAGTCCATAAGGGCTTCATATGTCTTTTCTGTTTTGGACAACTCAATCCAACGATTAAATGTAAGACGTGTCCTTGCAATGAATTCTGAGAATTCTACTCCTGATTCAGGTACCATTTTCTTAAAAAAAATACGGTAACCTTCCTCAGTTAACTGATATTTTTTCAATAAAGCCGCTCTAATAACATCATAATTATCCTTGTCAGCCTCTTCATCCAAACTTAAACTAGTCAGAGAATCACCTTTCAAATTTTCTGACAACTGATTAGCATACTGTGATTTATCCACATTATGAGCTCGACAGGAGCGTTTAAAACGATCCAGCCAGAATGTAATATCGTCACTGGAAGGATTGAACGCTGGTACCTGACCTTATAAGTAAAGGGTTTACCACTATTACCATTTGACTGATTAACATTACTCATATTTGTCAATTTCAATTTTTCTAACTCAAATGCTAACAGTTCTTTTTGATGTTCATGTTCTCTCGTTGCTTTTCTCTCCTCAGCTTCTAATCTTCTTTGCTCAGCCTCAGCTTCTAATCTCTTTTGTTCAGCCTCAGCTTCTCTGTCTAATCTTTTTTGTTCAGCCTCTCTTTCTAATCTCTTTTGTTCAGCCTCAGCTTCTCTTTGTAATCTTTTTTCTTCAGCTTCTAAATTTTTCTTCTATTTGAAGCTTTCTCTCCTCAGCAGCAGCTTTTTTCTCCTCAGCAGCAGCTTTTCTCTCCTCAGCTTGCATCTGCAATCTTAAATTCTCAGCATCTATCTTCTTTTGTTCAACTTCTGCTTTCCATTTATTTTCCTCTTTTTGCTTCTTTTCTTCTGACTTTAATACCATGGCAAATTGAGCAGTTGCAAACTCCTCTAATTCCTTACCAGACTTATCAAGGGATTTCCCTTGTGCAATAAAGTATTCCAATGTAGACATGATGTCTAATAATGATAGCAATCACTTGAAACAATAATGTAATCTATTTCCAAGTAAACAGGCACAAGTTTTAAATGAACTTGATTAATTAGCTCACAATCCCAATCTCTGTTGGAAACAAGCCTTTAAATAAGGTCTTGTATAACAACTGTGTACCTCTAGTCACAGCAATTAGTCATCAGTTGATTATTACTCATAAATTCACTACACAGCTAGTAGTGTATGATCAAGTATATTTTATAGTATATGTCAACAACCAACATAAACAAAAGACAATCAAGAAAAACAATACGAAAACATTCGCAGAAATCCACTAAATTAAATAGAAAATTGAAGAAAATAATCACAGAACCTGTGATGATAACCGCGATGAAATAAACAACACAAATGACGTCACAGTGTATAAATATCAATTTGTATATAACTGAATGATAGGACAGGGTAGACCTACAAATATACCAACAAATCAAAACAAAACTAAAGAACAGAAAAAATATTACAAAAACAACGAAGACAAACGCGTCTTAACAACTAACAGAAATAGCAACAGATTGTCGCTTGCAAATTTTCAATTAAGAAAATTCGCACCTACAGAGCGCTATTATAAAACCTCTATGACGTAGTATCTTTTACAATAGTCACCTCACCAACCTCCCACGACATAGACACACAAATAATATGCAAACATGTAAACATTAAACATAAAAACATATATGTCATATAAATGCATATAATATCATGAAATGAGTTGTAGAAGTGTCTGCAGAGAAGGCTCATTATTACAGAATTATGGTACAGTTTCTACTCAAAATAAACTGCCACTTTAATAAATTATATTTCTGTATTAACTATTACACAGTTCAACAATATGCAGCAGAACACAAGAAGATCCCCCGTTGACGTGAAAGACCTCTCAGTTCCATAGCACTTCTTGCTAACACAGTTAATTATAGTAAACAAATCTGCTGTGTAACGCTGTCTGTTCACTGTCTGTTAACGAGCGCTGACTTATTTACGCATACGATCGATAGGGCAGGTCATGCTGACTTCAACTGTAGAGTTGTACTGCTGGGGTGTCGTATCGGCCACAGGAAACGGTCTGGTCTCAGTAGCTGACTTCGCAAAATGTCCACTGTGCAGATTGACCCAGGAAACTGGCCCACCAGTTGATAAATGACACCAGTTGATAAAGAGACGCCACATTGTGCTATGCTTGGATAAAGTGCAACCACATTGATAAGATGTAGTACTGGTAGTTGTTAAACATCACATTGGTGAAGCTCTTCCAGTCACAATGTTCGGTACATAGGTCAGGTTACCGACTGTTGGGGCCCTGACAAGGTGTACTGTTAAGTGCGTGTATACTGGTGCAATGGGTGAGTGTGAACATCAATAATGACAAACGCGAATGAATGATAGTTCGACAGGTGCACAGGTCACTCACTCCAATCACAGGTGGAAGTCAAGGATGGCTGGACTACTGTGGTCGTTTCATATTATTTAATAGGACGTACACATGGACAGTACGAGCATCGTTACAGGAACATAGGTCGAAATAAATAGCATATAGTTGATCAATAGTCTACCATCATAAGTTAGCATTCATGTTGAATAACATTGCAATGGAACATCTGTAAACAAGCACTTAGATTTCCATTGTCTATTAATACAATCGTCACGTCTTACTGACCGAGCATGTCAGTTAATACATACAGTTCAAACTTGACTCCTAAACAGGACCTCTTTCCTAGCGAAGATTCCTTTAGGTAAATTACAGCAAATCTCTGTGAAAATAATGTTAACCCACTAGTATTGGGTTTTCTTTATAACTGTGATCTCTTAATCATCACCTGATAATAAGGGGGCATTCCCGTTCTCTGATTGATGATCGGCAATAAGTAGGATTCCAAAATAAATAGAATTCCAAAATGGCTTCTGGCGGTTCCCTGTTGAGCATCGCTCACTATACGGATGTATAGCAAATCTTCAATCGAAGCTTTGTTCATCAACAATAAATGATTCTACAAGAATCAGCATATTCTGTCCTCATAGTTGCTGCATATAAACATATTCAGTGCTGCTAGATAACATGTCGTCCCGAAATACATACATAGGTAAATTCATATAGACGTCTGCCCATCTGATCCTAGACATGAAAGAGTGCAGTGAACAGTTCTTTACCTTGCCATACGAAATATACTAGCAAACACAAAAACTCTCCTGGCGTTACTGAATCAACACTGGGGAACTCATGGATTTAACAATCCTAGAAGAAACTATCTTCGTCCCCGTAATCAATCGAAGAGATCACAAACTTTGGACAGGTCTAAGACATGACGTCCCGCCAGGCTCCTTCATCACCGAAGAACTCTCTAACCTATCTTCATGCGCCGAAAACACCTGACCCCAAAGTACAGTACAAGGAAAAATAGTTCCACTTAAACATACCAAGTTATCACGATATAAGACCGAATCGTCTGAAATAGACCCAGAGTAAACATAGACTCGGACCATAAACATTCTTGCATAAACCTAAACAGGAACAATCTGTTTTCTGGCCCAACAAGGCACAGACTAACGAAATCCAGATTCACACGACAAATTCGATCTCCAGGGGAGATAATCCATATAACAACTGTATCAATCAATCATGGGTGATATATCTTTGAACAGGAAAGCATCCTGATTCTAAAAAACAAATACCTTCCCTCCGACAGATAAATATAACAATAAATATCTACATTGTATATATATATATATATATATATATATATATATATATATATATATATATATATATATAATATATATATATATATATATAATATATATATATATATATATATATATATATATATATATATATATATATATATATATATATATATATATATATATATATATATATATATATATATATATATATATATAACAGTAATCTGTTGGTAACACCTCCCTTACCCAATCTGACTTCAGGGGTGAACTTGTAGTAAACTTAAAAAATAAGGGAATTTTTTTTTCTCCTTAACATTTTTGCAATAATTTTTTTGTTTCCACTGTACCAGGGTATTTTTCAGTGAGTAATGTTAACTACCATTTAATTGGCATTGTCGCTTGCAATTAGAGCTTTTAGAGCCAGGAATAGCAGCGATAATTAGATACTATAGTATTGGAGGAGGTATCCCGGGTTAAAGTATATCATATTTTGTTTTGGTATTTTCTCGCAAGTGGTAGGAACCAGTATATCTTTTTCTTCTTTCTTTCTCGACTAGTCTCAGTCACTGATTTACAATGGCCGAAAGGGCGAAGCTTAGACAGATGCCCAGGGACGAAGCGAGAGAAGAAGGTTTGGACAGAGAAGAAGCGAAAGCTTTCGTCAGGGACGAACTTGAGAGATATGACGCGGAGAAGAAAGAAGATGGACTAAGGAGGAAAGAAGAAGCAGCAGAGAGGAAAGAAACGGAAGACCGTCTATTACAGCAGAAGAAGATTGAGGAAGAAATGGAAATCTGCAGGGAGAGAGAAAGAGAGAAGGAGAGACAGCATGAGAAGGAGAAGGAGGAGAGATAGCATGAGGAAAAAGAGAAACAGAGACAGCATGAGTTGACGCTTAAGACTGTAGAGTTCCAAAGTCGTGGTGCTGCCTCTACCTCCAGCAATGGAGAATCTTCTAATCATTCTTCCTGAACTGATCATTCTAACACTCAATCATCTCACCGCTATGTCTTTCACTCTAGAATCTTTCCCTTGTCCTAATGAGAAGATTGACACGTATCTAGAAAAATTTGAGAAAATTGCAACTCTGCACGGTTTAGAGAGGTCGCGTTGGAATATGAAGCTTTCCCAGGCTTTGAAAAGCAGTGCGTATGATGCTTACGCCAAACTGGAGAGCAGCCAACAAGACAATTACGACGTCTTGAAGAAAGCGTTACTGGAGCGTTTTGAAATCAAAGCGCGCAAATTTTTGCAACTGTTTCACAACAGCAGAAAGGAGAATTATGAAACTTTTCAGCAGTTCTCCTCTCGTCTAAAGGGATATCTGACAAAGTGCCTTTAGCTCTCGCAGCTCCCCTCTACCTATGAAGGTCTGGAGGAATTTGTGATAACGGAACAAATAAAGAACACTTTGTCTGCTGACACCCGAAGTATTTTAGCTGAGCAAGGTGCAGAAAAGCTTGAAGTCATTTTGGAAAAGTCTGAGCGTTATCAAAATGCGCTGGCTGAACTACAGGCCACAAAACGTAAACCCACAGAAGAGCATTTTCGAAAGAATAATCTATACCAATCTTCTCAGGCTTCTAATCAGAATAACCACAGAGAAACTGGACCTCAAAACCCCCCTCCTGAAAAGTCTAAGTTCTACAAAAACAAGTACCCCACCAACCACAGTAAACAGTCTGATCAACCCAACCGTTCTAAATGGCAGCGGGGCCAGAAAGGACAAGGTGACAAAACGAAAACCCCTGCGCACGGGACTAATGATCAGGGCGAGCACACTGAGCCTAAACGCATCGGATGCTTGCTAACAGTCTCGCAAGGCAGAATTATTGACAGTGATTCCCAACCTGAGGGAGAGAGACCCTCAACGCGAGGTACTGTTATTTTGAACGGTTCTCAAACGTTTTGTTTATTTGACACGGGGCTTTCTTATGATTGCATTGTCGCCAGGCACCTGGTTAAACCCGGTCAAGAGACAGGAGAGACCGTCGAACTTTGTGGAGTCTCTAAGAGTGATGCACCTACAGCGCTTCCCATTGCATTGGTGGAGATCCACTCTGATTTTGTCAGAGGCGTGATCAAAGCGGCTGTTATGGATGACCTCTTCTACCCAGTCATACTTGGCGGTAGATACGTGTTTATTGGGAAACCGGAAGAGCCGATTGTAGCAGCAGTAACTACAAGAGGGCAAACCAAGAAGGAACGGGAGCCTGCGCCTAATTTGTTACCTATGGAACTTAAAGAAGCGCAACAAAAGGACCCTACTTTGGCACCCTGCTTTAGGAAACTGCCCATGGCTAAGGAACCCAGACAGCACGGGGACAATTTTTCAAAGGATGGCGTACTTTATCGCAGAACGGGCAAACCTGACCAAGGTTACAACCAGCTCCTAGTATCGAAACAGTACAGAAGCCAAATCCTAGAAATGGGGCACTCTCTTCCCTTCAGCGGACATATGGGACAGAACGCCACAAACCAACGGATAACTATTCATTATCGGTGGCCAGGAGCAAATACTGATATTATCAGATATGTCAAATCCTGTGCCCAGTGCCAACGTGTACCACCAAAGCAACGGATACCCCCAGTCCACATGGGTGAAATACCAATAGTGGGAACACCATTTGAACGGGTAGTGATCGACATTTTAGGACCCTTCCAAAGGACTAAAAGAAGGAACAGGTATATCCTGACCTTAGTCGACACATGCACTTTATGGGCAGAAGCGATCCCGCTAACATGCGCAGATGCCAAGGATGTCGCAGAAGCCTTAGTGCAGATTTTCACTCGGTTGGGATTCCCTCAGCAAGTGTTGACGGATAACGGATCTCCATACCGAAACCTGTTGATGGATGAGATAGTTAAGATCTTGAGGGACCAGCACATCTACACTAAGCCTTACACTCTGGCCAGAAGTGGGTTAGTAGAACGTGTTAACGGAAACCTCAACATAATGTTAAGTAAACTGGCACAAGTAAAACCTGACGAGTGGGATCGTTCTATCCCTGCAGCTCTATTTGGCTACAGAGAAACGCCACATACGTCCACAGGATTTCCGCCAGCCACACTTTTATTCGGCAGACCCATTAAGGGCCTGCTTGAAGCCTTACTTTGGTCGCTGACAGACCAGAAGGCGGATGAGACAGTTGTCTCAGCAAGTAAATATGTGTCGGATTTAAATGAAAGGTTGAAACTAGGATGGGATCTAGCAACGACCAACGTTAAGCGAGCACGCGCAAAGCATGCTAACCGATACAGGAAAGTCGCGAAAGAGAGAGAACTACAAGCAAGAGAGAAAGTTTTCGTGTTACTCCCTACCGGGAACAACAAACTGAGAATCGGATGGCAAGGGCCATTTACCGTCCTGAAAAAAATTTCTAAGGCTAACTACCATATCTCTATTAAAGGAAAGGAGAAGGTTTTCCATTTAAATCTGTTAAAGAAATTCTTGGAAAGACCGGTGCCAACCTCTGAATATCTCCTGACGATCGGCAAAACTGACGAAGATGACGATAGTGGCAGGGAAATTCCACCGCAATCACATGGAATCTTTTCAAAATGTCAAAAGCGGCGACGCTCTTTCAAGCGCACACGGAAGACATTCAAGAGAAAGGATAATTTGGGAGTAGATTTGAGTAGGAATTGGAGAGAGATGGAGGGGGGAGATGAGAGGGAAGAGGACAGACACCCTGAAGCTACGGATATCGGAAATTTATTTCCATAACATAGACATGGAGTGCTTCCATATCTTAAAGGGGGGACGTTCTGTCGCATAGAGATTTGTGATCAATAAATTTTCTATATTCTTTTCTTTTTCTACCCGTGTCCTCTACTTTATTATCGCTCTTTAATCCTTTTCCTGTTTTTCGCATTCGTTCGTTTGCGACAAAATATTATTTTCCCATTCTGACTTTGCCGTTTCATTTCTCATACTAGTAACGCATTTTATTACGTAGATGTCAGTCCCTAGACGAGACGAAATAGCGTGAGAATTCGTCTAGTCAGACATGATGGCAGACATATCGTCTACATTTTCACCTGACACAGCGTTTCTTCGGCTGAGTTCTCGGCGTGAGGTGTGAACGGCGCCTCATGCTCGCTCAGAAATGAGACATAGTTAGACGGAGGTGTGAAGACGCGTTTTGGCAGTTATGGCCTGCGTCTAAGTTAAGTGTTAAGAGAGGGGGTGGAGAGAGAGAGAGAGACTGGCGCTATTTTCGGGTTTGCGAAATAACGTGGGATTCTTTGTCTGTTTTCATATATCTTACCCAGAGTTTTAGACTAGTCATTCATACTCCTAGTTGCAGTACACGTGATCGATTCGTTCTAGATACTTATATTGATAAGTGAAACTCTTAGTTTCGTTGTGATACCCGTAGTTCTGTTTGGAGGTAAATATATTTAATATCTAGTAGTATTGAGTGATTCAGTGATAACTGCTTATTTCATTTTACTAGTTAGATTTCTGTGCAGAAGAAATAATTTATAAGTCTGTTATATTCGCTAGTCGACATGTTACAGTGGAAAGCAGAACAAATTATAATTTCTAGCTTAAACTCATGCAGCTATAAATAAATTTTATTAAATTGCTAATAATCAGTCGAGTATATTTTAAACTAACTTATAACTGCACTGATTCATCATTGAGTATTGACGGAATACGTATGTATTTCTAATTTATGATCATTGATTTTATTAGTATAACATATTTAACGGGAATTTTAAACGATAAGTCAAGCTCTACGCTTGCAATTTATAACGTAAGTTATAACCGAGGAATAGTATGTATAAGTATTTTATATGTTGTTTTCTCTTTATTCAGTGAAACTGGGGTAGCCCAACGTTGCCAGCGTTTTAGTACATGAGAAATATCTGTGAAGAACTAAAACATATTTTTTTTTCTTAAAGACTTGGGTGTATAAAATAAAACCTGTCTGGCATTGCGTTGGCATCCAGAACAACAGAGTACCCATTTCATAAACTTGAAGATTAAATGAAGTAACGGGTCTATCGCGCCTGATTTAATTCTTCCTGAGAAAAACTCAAGTACATTTCAGCCCGTGTGGCAAGTAAAATATTACAAATAATAACCTTTCCGACATTGTTGAAAAATCGTAGTGTGACCAAGAGTTTTACCTTTGATCGAAGTTACAAACCTGACATTTTTCCTAAGTAGTGGAAACCTCGTGATTCCGACACAGTGAGCCCGCTTAAAACCAATTCTTACCTCGTGATTCAAGTGACACTAACCTTAGTCTGAAAAATATTCGCATGAAGAGGACGCTCTCCGGATCCATTGGATGAACTCAAAAATCTGCATAGCTGGGATCCGCTTCATTAAAAGAATGACAGATTAACGGGTGTGGGTGTCCTAAAGTTTGCGCCAGACGTCGAACAACAGCACGATTGTAGGTAAGAATGTATGTCAGGGCCCTGATGAATGAACAGAGAGAAAGCATGAACGAGTGACTCTTTTATGGTATACTAAATTTCACCCACTTTGTATCTCTTTATGCAAGTTTTTGTTGCTAACAATATGTTCCTTAGGATAGATCAGAGTATCAAAGCCTGTTCATACCTTTAAAGGGAACTCTTAGACTAAAGCAGATGTATCCGTGACTCTTTGGGGCTATCACTTTTCTTATAATAGGACTGTGGGCTATACATCGATGGAAAAGATCATATTAATATCAAAGTCTGTTCATACCTTTAAAAGGGAAAATATTAAACTACAGCAGATGTATCCGTGATTCTTTGGGGCTATCACTTTTCTTCTAACAGGACTGTGGGCTATACATCGAGGGAAAGGATCATACCAATGGGTCTATCATTCTTGTAGCAATTCATTGACTTTATGACTATTTGTTCTTTTTTGATGTAATTTTATATGTTGTGATGGAAGTTTATTATGATAATTAAACTTCACATAAACTTTTTCCAGTGTGTCGGTCAGTTCGTTCCCAATTATCTATATTTCCATTGTCATAGTTTCACGTCTGTGCGTCTATTGTAGTCACTTATGTGTGTGTGTGTGTGTGTATGTGAGATATACATATATTAATATATGTTATATTAGACGGTCTGACAAATCTTAATCTGTTGTAGATGATAGGCTGACTGAGAGAAATCATCTCGAGGGTCAGAGACCGACTCTAATATATTTCCTCCATCTCACTCGTGAAATCTATTTCTACCTATACCTCACTGAGAGATCACCTGTTTCTATTGCTATTCAGAAGGGACCAAACTTAAGTCTTAATTCACCTATCCCAAATCTACGACAAGTATGAAGGTCTTTGTTTTGTGTAATCTGACCTATACTGTATAATAAGGGAACAACAGAAGTGATTGCATCATTCATATGCTTGATAGCCCTAGGTAAATTTCCGGTGTTATGTGTTGCAAGTCGCTAA
Source organism: Oreohelix idahoensis (assembly GCA_024509875.1). Taxonomy (NCBI): domain Eukaryota; kingdom Metazoa; phylum Mollusca; class Gastropoda; order Stylommatophora; family Oreohelicidae; genus Oreohelix; species Oreohelix idahoensis. Next base: position 469,967 of record JAMPIV010009785.1, read on the forward strand.
TATCCCCTGTGTGACGGATAATGTAAATATAGATACAGTAATCTGACAGCCTTTGCTTTTCCATTTAAGTGTCTACCATTTGCTAAGCCAAACCACGCAATTTTCTTTCCGTATGACTCACCTTTGAAAACACGCCATTTTCCTGGGAACATAACAACAGAGTGTTTACCAACTTTTCGCAACCTCCCAGTCTTAACAGGGGAGCGAATCACGTTTGTTTATCTGAGTTTCTCACGTTAGCTGATTTGCCAATTATCGGTCATTAGACAGATGCGCGTGGAAACAACGGACTATTTGAAGAGATACACGGGCGATAGTATTTTCCCGACCACCTTTGATGTTCGTACGTTTTTTTGGTTTTTTTTTTATATAACCAGCGGCACTCGAGCTTTCCGGCTCTTTCGGCCCAATGACATGTCATTGCGAGGCTGGGGGGTCAGTGGACTTTCCTTCCAACCCGGTCAGGAGCTTCGCTCCTTCCCATCCACACGGGATTTATGTGCAGGAGCCGTTCAGATTATTCAGTCAAATTTCCGGTCGTAAACATTTCTTCAAACGCCGACGGCCGGGTTTGAACCATGAACACCTAGTCGCCAGTACAACGTCGTAGCCATTACACCAGCGCGGCTCCCTGATGTTCGTACGTTTCAGGAGGTAAACATTTGATCTGCGAAAGGGGACGTAATCTAAGAGAGGCCAGTTGCACGGCCAAGTCCTCTGATGTCGGTCACCATCGCTGAGTAGAGCGAATGAACAAAATAAATAAATCTTTAAATCATAAATTTTCTTTTCTTCCTAATATAGTACCTGATCAAAACCAGCGGCCAGCGGTCTTCTTATTTTGGGTCTTTGATATTTTGGGCTAGTTCGGTCCTCTTTATTCTTTCAGTGAAGGATCAATGGGGTCTTCTTCGTGGCTTACAAGTCCCAAGTTCCGTCGTAAATAGGTTGGTCCTAAGAGACAAATAAACATTAATATTAAATCTTAACTGGACTGTACCTTACCCAGAATTATTTATTCAATTTTTCCAGCCCTTTGGGCATACGAAAGAACATATATTCCTGATGTTTGACAGCCGTAGTAACAGAGTGATCAAGAAAACTACGTTGTTTCAAAATCGGTAGTCACCATAGAGCCAGCCTAAACGATTTACCATCATCGTCATTTTTACATATTGTAACATTTGTCTTAGCAACCAGATGCTTCGCAATACTGGAATTATTTTTCTCCTTTTGCAACCGTGAACGTCCAGAGCACGTCTTGCTTCAGTAACTATTCGCGGTAACACTTGTTTCATCCAGGGAAAATTAAACCACCAAATTTGGCGTCCACCTTGTAATTATTATTCTATATATAGACTGGACTGGGGCCATATTTGGGCAACCCACCTGACAGTATAGGTTCAGGAACTATTGTAATTTTGTCAAGGGATATCAACACCATGAGTGGGTAAGCGAGATTGTTTGTGGCCACGTATGACAGGGAGAGAGAGAGTGAATATTTATCTTTGTTACAATCATTGTCTGGGAGCCGCGCTGGTGTAATGGCTACTGCGTTGTACTGGCGACCAGGTTTTCATGGTTCGAACCCGGGCGTAAGCGTTTGAAGGAATGTTTACGACCGTAAATTTGATTGAATAACCTGAACGGCTCCTGCACATAAATCCCGTGTGGATGGGAAGGAGTGAAGCTTCTGACCGGGTTGGAAGGAAAGTCCACTGACCCCCCTTTCCCCCCCCCCGCAGCCTCGCAATGACATGTCATTGGGCCAAAAGAGCTGGAAAGCTCGAGTACCGCTGGTTAGAGGAAAAAAAACAAAAAACAAACAAACTAAATTCTTTTTTTTATTTCACTAAACTTGTTTACTTTACTGAGTAGTAATTTAGTGGGAATTTGTTCTTCGCAGTCTATTCTGTAACCTAGTGTTAATTTAATCTTTGACCTTTGGGTTATTAACTTCTTTTGGGATCCTTTCTCAACAAGGAGGAGGGCCCTTATTCGGTTATTTTCATATGTCTGTAAACATGATTTATTGATTTCTCTATATGTTTTGATGTTGTAAAAGTTTAATGATAATAAACAACTAAAGAACTTAACTTCTTGTGTTGGTCAGACCCATACCCAATTAACCATAGTTTATTTTCACGTTTGTGTGTCTTGTTGTCATATAATTGTGTGTGTGGGTGTGTTTAGTTTAACTTATATTTCTAAATATAAGGGGGTGAAAGATTGTCTTACACCAAATTATAGTCGTATAGATAGGCTGGACTAGAGAAACTATTCAGTCCAGAGACTAATCTTCTCCTTAACTATTCACTCGTGAAATCTATTTCTTACACCTTTATTCTCACATATTTAGCACTATCACCTCTGCTCAGACGGGACCATACATATCTTCTAACCTATCTAAAAAATTACGACACCCTGTCATCGAAGCACTATTTTTTGGTGGTGCCTAGATGGCAGGGAGGATAGTGTGATTCTCTTCCGTAGCTAGGCGGTGGTGCCGCACTGAAGGTCGTGGGTTCGATTCCCGGTAAGCCACTCACGTCTGTTATTTTTCTGTTGTCTAGTTTTCTACTTCTTTATTTCTCACGAGTGCTTGAAAACATACCTTTATGTGTTTGTAATATGTATTTACGTGCATGAAGTTGTACATGAGACTGGCAACGCCATCATGGAAACCAGTTTGCTGCTGAAACGACTACAGCAATTGCAAAGAATGCTTGGTGCAGGCTTCCCCCAAGGGGATCAACTGCAATGGTGGCTAAATGCTTCATAGAAGCCAAAATGAAAATGATGATAATTATGAAGATAACAGCCAATTTATCACAGTCGGTTCTAACTAAATCTTTCCCACAAACGGATAACTAATACTCACAGATTTTAGATGCACGCAAAAAAAAAAAAAAAAAGCGCGTTGAAGTGGAAGCAAATAATAGATTTTTTTACATTAGAGCAAACAGGAACATTTCTGTAACTGAATAATACGGTCGCGAAAGGTGTACTTGATGAACACTCGCCTAACAACAAGACACGGCTTGTTGAACTCAGGGTTAAGTTGATCATGTGTCTACAGAGGTTGGAACAATAAATCAATGAATGACATTGCTCCTCCCCCTTCCCCCCCCCAATCCCCCTTCCTCCCCTTTGTAAAGAACATACGCGTAAACTGCAGGAAACCTGTGTTTAAGGCCGCCACGTGATGATAAGAAGGGATTCCTGTTGCAAAGTTTGCTAGCTCCAGGCAGAATCTAAATCTTTGTCGCCCTTTTACAAATTGCCAGGCGAAAATAGTGGATATATTTTTGATACCTCCAAGAGCCTCGGGGAATTACTTTTACACTTGGTGTAATACCGCTGCAAGTGTGTTTCAATCGTTGTGTATGTGTGTGTGTGTGTGGGAATGTGGGGGAGAAAAAAAAGGTGGGGGGAAGGGTCGAGACCAACCCATATTCTTCCGATGACTCGTTCGGTCAGAAAGGAAGAACAAAAAACAATGAATGACAGTGGGTAATCATCATCATGTTTCACTTGCGACCCTTGTGAAGCATGGAGACACCATTGCAGCTGGTTCTTACAGGAAGTGTGAACTTAAACATACACATGCTGCTGCAAAGATGATTTCTGAAGCAATTTGTTGCATATGATGAGGTTACCAGTACTTCGGACAATCTGACGTGAGTCGCCCTTTACAACAGGCGTCAGGGAGTAGTTCACATATTCTTTCTTTGTCTCGTTAGAGGAGCCCCCCCCCATCTCTCTTCCCCCCCCAATCGCGACCGACTGGGGTCATAATCTGAAATGCTTCAAAACAAAAAAAGGAACTTCTGGAACAATTTCTTTCATGCTGTGAATTCTGTTTGTAACTCTTGTATTATTCACATTGCTAATGCCAAATAAGTCATAAAGAAGGCTAGCACGAAACATGATAGAGATATCATTATGTTAACTCTTTTTGTACCAGGCGGTTGTAAGGAATTATTTGAACACTAAACTGGATGCATTTTTCCCACTAAAAGTTGATCAGTAAATGTTTATATTAATGAGGAATATCTCACAATATCTATCAAATAATTGTAAATTGACTGAAGAATCCTTATTGGAAGTCCTCTTATATGTCACAAATAAGATCGTTTTATATAATGTTTAATGCGTATCGATAAATTTTATTATAACTAAACGGGCGTACCAGGCGGCTCGTGAGAGAATAATCTACCTTATCTTGGCGTACCATACGGTCTGTGGGATAGAAATGGCAGTGACTGATATGCCCCATATTAGTCCCGGTGTGTCTCTGCATGGGTAAAGATAGAATAAGGTCACTTGACCCACCAGGCGCGTGTAAGTCAAGCCTCGGGTGAGAATATGAGTGGTGCTGACAATATCATTATGAAAACATAATGCTACTGAAACGGACACAGCATGAGCATGGCAATCCTTTGACGAAAGCTTTCTAGAAACAGTCCGAATGTAGTGGTCGCCCCATGCTGATTAGAAAGGGGACAATGGCATTCATTCTTTAATTCAACAGATGCACCCGTTGCATTTCCCTTAACAAATGGTCAGATACAGTTTAACAAGATAAAACTGTGAAATGAAACAGACAAAAACAAACAAAAAAAACACCATACAGCAAGATATTTTGTTTTGAGCGAAATGTGCATGGCGTTTCGTAGTAGGGCTGCGATATCTGCGCGTTTTGGCCCGGCGCATCCGATATAAGCAAGCAGTTTTATTGTGTGCATTACTTAGCCTTTGGCTGTCCCCAGAATCCCTGCAAGGCAACGGTGGTTCGAAATCGGCGTTTTTCGTCTCCTAGATAATTTGTCATCCACGGATTAAGGGCATCATCTACTCGGAGCTTTCTTGTTTTAGGGAACGAGAGACTCGCCCTTAGTCCCTTTTCCTGTTAGTAGTAACAGGTCCAGCACGAGAAGGTCAAAACTGTTGATTCCACGAGAGGTTCAGGGTAGCACTGTGGCCTTCTGCAAGCCAATTGAGGAAAATACTGTATAGTGACGAGAGAAGCCAGCTTTATGAGAGAGACTTGACGTTAGTTCTTGGTGAAATAAGATAGATAGATGTGGTTATTTTAGAGCGATCATGACGGCGACGAAGAAGAGAAAGGTTAAGAGGAAGAAGAAGATGAAGAAGAAGGAAAAGAAGAAGCAGAATACAGCAAGAGATTAAGGAGAGAAAACTGAGACGGAAATATAAATCAATACTCATTTGTTCACAAACTACCAGACAAATCCTTCAGTAGAATTCCAAAGGGAAAGAAGAGAACAAACGAGGCCAAGGAGAACAAGGTAAATTGCCGGTGTTATGTGTTGCGGGTTGCACTAAAGACCTGTCATCGAAGCATCATTTATTTGATGATGCCTAGATGGCAGGGAGGATAGTGTGATTCGCTTGCATAGCTAGGCGGGGTTGTCGCACGGAAGGTCCTGGGTTCGAGTCCTGGGTAAGCCACTCACGTCTGTTGTTTTTCTGTTGTCTAGTTTTCTACTTCTTTATTTCTTACGAGTGCCTGAAAACATACATTTATGTTTGTCTAATATTTAATACAAGGAGACAAAAGTGACAGAAGGAGACACAATAGCAAGAATCCCTTGGACAGAGCTGAAATGAAAACATTGCTCATAATATAAATAGGTGGCAAACAGCATATGACGATGCTGGAGATGATGATGATAATGAGGATTCTTTCATTCGGTGAATGATGATGTGCTGCATTAAACATGGGATTTAGAGCGACAGTTACGCTAAATAGTTTCTCATGTCTGAATGACTCTGGGGCGTGGGAGAGAGCAGATAGTTGCGGAAATCGCCTTGAGTATAAATATTAGAAGTCGACAATTAGAAGGTGAGTAAATACCTTGGGCCTCTTCTTTTAAGTTTCATTAGATGATTCCCCGTGTTGGAGTGGATTCCACCCCAACATTTGACGTCGGTGACTGCGATTGCGTCTGTGAGAAATCCAGTTGCGATAAACCCAGTCTGCTGGCAGTTTAACATCCTCCTCATTACCACTGTTTCTTTTTTCTATACGCGTGGAGCATATAGCAGCTGTGTAATGAAATCGGTCCCATCTCTCTGAGTATTTTATTTCTCTGTTCAAAGTGAAGAGAAATCACCGCAGGAAACCCGCAAAACATAGGCTACTCAGCGAGTGGAAGAAATTAATTGTATCACAGATGATGTCACGGAATTGCCTTCCCTGCTTGGCAAAAAATGTCCAACAGTGGCCTGAAATCAAGAGTATCTAATATGGGTCTTCAAAGGTGTCTACCTTCGCACAAGATTACTCTTGGCAGAGTTGTAGATAGAAGGATAATGACGCTTCTATCTCAAGATATTTCAGAAGTCAAGAACAATGCTGTGTTGGGCACGACAATTGTTAACTTATATCTGATCCGACACCTTTTATGAAGAATTAAGCAATTATTAATTTCAGCTCGTTCAAGCCTCCACCCCGATTTACTCAGTCGAATTCTTATTATTATGGTATAGCTCTGTTTAGAGTGCATTTAGTAAATTGACTGAGATAAACATGCAGTACATTAAAAATGATTAAATCGACGTTAAATTTGTATATTTACAAATAACAAATTTAATAATCAACTAAGTTTTAACAGTTTAAAAAAATTGAAAACTCTTTAAAAGAAAATACTCATCATCGTGTGATGGTAGGGTATTTTATGTAAGAAGTCACTTGGCAGCTTTTAGGTTTGACTTACCTGCAAATGGTAGTTTCTGCGATCACTGGGTTTTTGGGTTCTGTGCAGATAGGTGACAGGAGTTCTTGCGTCTCTGATCAAGATTAAAGGCGCAGCACGTTCCAAGTAAAATTAGGGAGAAACTGCAAAGCTGGTCCCTCGTCTCTAGGACCCTCTGATGACGGTGTCTAGCTCGACGTCATGCCACTTCTACCCTCACTTTGCTCCAGAGATTAGTACCCTCAGTGGTACCACCAACGAGTATGGTAAAAGAAGAGAATCGAATACCCTCTATTGAGATTCCCGACACACACTTATGTGTCCCCATCTTCCTATTCACTATCCCATCTACCTCAGACTTTACCCTGGATGAGAATTAAGCGTAATTCCTCGAGAGAAAACTGTCTTTACATTTAAATTGAATAGCTTTATATTTACTTTACATTCAAATGAAAAGGTATTAGTATAGATAGAATATGTTTACATTTACATCTACACTGGTTGAAAAATGCTCACAATAAAGATTGAAAATGTTTTCAGATACATCTACACTGGTTGAAAAGCTTGAAAACGTTCATTATTTTTAAAGTGAATATGTTTACATAGACAATCACACTGGTTTAAAAATTGTAAATATTATAATTAGAATGTACATCAAAGTTAAGACACTAGCAGATGCCCTTTTACACGTTTCTCAAACAATTGTCCGGTCCAATATAAGAATCTTGATTCTAACTTCTGGCAAGGTCTGGTTGTCGTCTAGTAAAGTTATTTTCACAGTGAACTAGGCTTGCAAAAATATCAGCTTATATTGCAAGTCTTCCCCCGCATTTGTTTGCCACGATGCTGAGCAGAGCTCTAATAGTTTCAAACATGCGTGTCTTGTGAGGTAATTTCAAAATATTTCAGCCTGAAATAATGTGCGTGATGCATAAGGTCACCTCTCCCATATATGACAATAAAACATCCGATTGTCTTCTTTTCAAATGCCTACAATTACATCTTACTTTCCTCAAGGTGTGCAGGAAACGATTATTTTATTCATGTGCGCTGACAAATAAGTTATCTTCCCGTAGTGGCTATCAAACATTCAGTGTATTACCATCTTGGCGAAGAACGCACCCTGGCATTATCAGCGATTAAACAACTGCGCTGGGCTATTTCAGTGTTAATCTGTAGTCTGATGTCCACACCCGAGATTAACCAACATGGTTGTTGGTTAATATTACATCCCTGTCTACTCTCTCAGCATGAACGGTCAGGTAAACAGACAAGACGAATTATTGCTGAGAGAAGTGTGCTTGAAAATACAAAATATCAGCTACATAACAGAGAAGGAAAAAGGTGCCGACCACTGAAAAGCCCGTAATAAAATCAGTATAACAACTGTCACAGGATACGGCCGTAGTGGACAAGAGAGCGATTATGTCACAGATGATTGGAGGAAAATTGCTTGTGCGGCTGAGAAAACAAGGCAGAAACTAACGCAAACCATTGGAGGAAACAGGAAAGATCTACCTTTGCTTGTTGGACAAAATTCACGGAGCCACCTGGTTAAGTACGGAGCTCAGTTGTTGCGAAAGGGTAGATGGTTATTGAATTTAATAAGATATCCTGGACATAAAGGTGTATCAGATGATACCAGGATAGTGCCAGATAAGAGTCTGGTCTTATCAGTAATACCCCTTTCTCTGAAAAGAGTAAAGGTGTATAGACAACAAAGGTAGGGTCAAGCTGTATAAGTTCCCAGAGAAGATGGTAATGTAGTACTCTGAGTCCTTATGTGCTACCTCTCCAGATCCTCCTCTGTTAATATGGTGGTTATTATTGTTATTGACTCTGCTAGGGGTAATTAATTAATTTAATTCACCAACAAAGACTGTAACTTAACTTAAAGAATTTAAGTAAGTCTGCTGGTAAATATTTACAATTTAATTTGTACAGTTTCTTTTTTCTGTTTCAAAAGTTTTTTAAACAAAAAGAATAGAAATCATATTACAACATTAAATAAATAATAAAATCTTCAACAAAGTCTTTCACTGAATTAAAATGTCTATCACTATGGAGAAAGTCTTGCTTGATTGATCTCTCTCTGATTAATTACTAGTTGTTATTCTCACAGTTCTGATTGAAGATCTACAATGCAATGTTCGTCATAATACTTTTTAATGTTATTTTTGGTGATCTGGGATATGCTGTACAGTTGCCTTGTGGGCAACTTATCTGAGTCACTGAAGATGGCTCCCTCTGATACTGGATAGAAATCTGTGCTGAAATTCTTCCAAGTGGTATACACGAGATGTCTGGCCCTCTGACATAGACCGGCACTGCATCCGTCGTAACCTCAGTAAGAGATGCCTCTTTTATATTTATCAGGGTTTTACAGGATAATACCTGAAACGAAGTTAAATGCAATCCCTGTATTTTTCTATCAATATCCCTCTATGACACAGATGGGGATGATAGACAATCTCAGACAGAATGCTAGCAGATGCACAAGATATAATATAATGCAACAATCAATTCATTTCACTGTAATCATACATTTCTTCTACATCCTTATTTATAATCCTTTTCCCATGATCCGCCTCCCTACAATAATTTGGTTGTGAATAAAACTACTGAGTAACATATCAAACTATACAGTAATCCAATTACTTTCATCCTTCCTTATGTTCCTGGTATGTGTGTCATTCCATTTAAGAAATACTTCTTTAAATACATTTCCAAACTTACAGACACACTTTGGCCATCATTCTCAATTATTTTGAATATTTCCCAAGGCTGGCTTTGCCTCCAGAATTACACACAAGCCTGTAAATTCACCAATAACACACTGTAATTTTTTCTAACACATCTACACACTTCCTATCGCATACGTGGATTAATCATATATATATATATATATATATATATATATATATATATATATATATATATATATATATATATATATATATATATATATATATAGATTCGTTCTTACCCTCAGGCATACCTACAGTCGAGCTGTTAATAGTTGTTTAAGGTCTGCTTACAAGTACAGATGGCAAATCGCTTCCACTAACACATGCTTTCTTTTGCCGCTCGCTGTAGATTCAAATATTTTGACTGACCTGATTCTGTTAGGCACGCACTATTTATAGGGTGACCTCGAGCGTCCGAGGTGGTTTCCCCTACTAATGTGTTTTTAGTTCCGAAAGTATTGGTAAAATTTGCCTATTGTGCAAATCAGGAAAACTAAGATTTTATTTATCTACGTTATTCCTGGAGCGATTTTATTCATCCCAAGTTTAAAATACGCCCTGTATTATTCTACATATTTCTAGTAAACAACCTTTTTCATTCCTAAATGCATTTTATTCTATGCGTACGTTACACAGCTAAATAATGGACTAACCTGAGGCTTCGATGCATTCAGCTAGAGATCTCTCCCGTCCCATATAATTATTTGTAAAAATATTAGTACTTACGGGTAGAGCAACATCCCTCATATCGTTTTGGTAGCCTCTTCCAGGTGGTACTTCTTTCATAATGCTGTAGTTAATGGTCCTTCGATACTTGGTTGCACATATTTCTACTTCCATTTTATTTATCTTAGGCTGTAGTAAACACAGCACAACGGAGCGTTCTGATTGGTCTGTGTATCTTGCAATTCTTACAATGTATGGCGCGCGGTGTGGTCAGAGTTACTTAGAATTCGTGTTGTGATACAGACGTCACTTCACGACCTCAGTACACGACAGAGACGAAAACGGTCACAACCAATCAGATCACAAACCCAGAAGTCCTCAGAGTGTTGTAAATTTTCTCGCAAAGACATGGCTCAGACACCTTCGGGAATCACATCGAGCTGAGACGAGACGACGATTAACGTCAAATCTTGCTGAGCTAAGAGCCATACATCCATCGAAAGTAGAGTCCTGGCAGAGGGACTTAGTTAGTTCTATTCAGTTGTACATGTAGAAATCATCGACTGAAACCATTCGCACAATGCAAAATAAGACGGCACTCACAAGCAGATTCTTTTTTTTTCCTCTTATATTTTTCTGGCTGTTTCCAGCACTTCAACATTGGTTATCTTGCTAAATCATTGTAATTCTTTTTATTTATGAAAGTACGTACATTTTTTTTCGGTCAGTTTTTTCGCCATGTTTCGAAGACATACTATAAGACAACCTTGAGATTTGAGTTGAAGGTTTATAATTTTAGATTTTTTTTTTTTAAATTATCTATATAATTCTCAGTGCAACGAAACGTTTCTCTTGTCTTTAGTTTTCTCATTTGAATATTGTTCTCTGCTCCTTCAGCTGTGTTACTTTGCTGTCATCATTAGTGTATGAGTTCATATATTGGAAGAATTAATCCATACAAATTGGCTTATCGGTAATGTTAGTCCCATCTTATCCCACCAAAGCTGCAAGTTTTTTTTTTTTTAATTTATGCTTTCCGGCCGAAGAACAAAATTGCGCGCTGTTAAAATAATAATCAGTTTTTCTCATTATACTTTATTGCGCGAAATTTTTTTTTTTAAACATTCCTGCCTCAGTTACTTTTCTGCTTCAGAATGTCAGGAATTTCCCCATTTATATTAAGCAGTTCGACAAGGTATCGATATGTTTCGTCATCATATTTTAATATATTTAGCCAGTGACGACTCATTGTCATTTTAAATGGTGCTTCTTTGCTTCCGTGCCACTGTTTCCGTGTTTCCGTACTTCTGAAGCAAAATGGAAATGAATAAAATGACCACAGGACAATTTATTGATAGCAATAATACATACATATATTAAAAAATGAGCCATACGGCTGCAGACATCCATTCACTCAATCCATTGATACTCCAACTATGAAATTATATTTAAAAAGATAACAACGTATATATCTTAATGAAATATTTGATCAACAGGATTAAAATGAATAAAATTGATTTATCAACAAACAATTCACGAATAGCGTTTCTTCCTCGGAAAAGATTGTTTTGTGATGGAATATTAACAAAGATAGTCCGGTAGTAACAGCACGTTCCTTGCGTTGCAGGAATAACCGCCTCAGATTTAGCCTCTTCGAGTGTCCTCTAGACCCGACTGTTATAGACAGTGTTCAGTGACGAATTCTGGTCCTAGTACCAAAAACTAAGAAATAGTTGTTTGGTTTGGTTTTAAGGACTATCTTCTTTGCACACAGACAACTCCATCAGTGCTCCGATCTCCTCCCTTAGATCACAGAAGAAGGATCTCAGCACAGTGCATGAGCTGCGTAGCACCGGTGATAATCCCGATGTGTGAATATAGGAAACACACATTCTATAAATATTTTTGTGGTGGGTAGGTTTCTAATTTTTAAATTTTGCCAGGGCAGCTGCCTGATAGGCCTACTCTTTACGATGTCCGACTGCCGTGGGATTTTTAACATGCGGAACTTGCACACGGGACTTCCTATTTTTTCGCCCTTATCTGAGAAGGCTGTGAATCCGATCTCACTACTCAGGAGACCAGGGGGAAGTATGACATCTGTAGCGTAAGGTTTTTTTTTAATGTGTGATGAAGGTGTGAGGTCCCAGTGACAGAGAAGAACACTGGTATCACTCGATAGTCACGGCTGTGGAAGTATCTGGAACCGAACAGAACAGTCAGACCTTACTGCGCCACCCTGCTGTGTGACCCCAAGTGATAATAATTCCACAAAACTCAACTTCAACTTTAGTAATTGAATAATGCTGTTGAATACAATTAATATATCCTCTTTACTTGCTTCTATCGAATTTTGTAATGAATGGTGAGTGTTTGAAGATGGTGTTCAGTGGATAAGTATATTTACAGCGAATGATTGTACATTTATGTATATCACTTAATAAAATATAAGTTTGGATTTTCCAATTGAATTACACAAAGAAAAATGTCTTCCATACAAGTTTTGGCACTAGTCTTCAACTATCCGGGACTTTAGTAACGTTTTTCTTCATAGACTATCGTTCTTGACTGCTCAAGAATCACTGGAATGAGTTTTACTATACTCATCTTTTGCTATACAATGTCCTTTCACTGGTGTGATACACCACACTGTTGCTGACAGTCTGTTCCTTTAGCCCACCCAATGACTGAGGGGGACTACGGTCTGGTACAGATTCAATCACTGTGCTCCTTGAGAATATAGGCAGCGGGATTGACTGAATTCTGCCCAAGACTCGAATATGAACCTGGAACAAGGAGTAATATGTGGCTATTCTGTGGTATGGAGCACACATATTCCTTACTGTTCATGAGGCTAATTTGTCTCAGTGTATGCGTATTTGATGAATGATACATGGTTCAGTATAAGTTCAGGTATAGTGGAACATGTCAAATAATAATATACATACATACATCAAATAATATGATCACATGGGTATGATGCAACCTTTGCCTTCCCCCTATACCTCCCGAGTCAGTGATGTACTTGCTGGTAGGTTATAATATCCCAGACAAGGACTAGCATGGTTATGTAAGCCTGACAAGGACTGGTTAGGTTAGCCCTGACAAAGACTGCTTAGGTTATAAGGGTTGGTTTCTGTGGTGACAGGGTAGAAGAAAGGATAGATAGAAGAAATAAAAGAGAGTACCAATCTCTTCAACAGTGTCTTTTGGCTTGCTTTAGGTGATAGTCCGACACTTGTAGGAAGAAATGTTTCAGGAGACTGAAATTTAAACTCTTCTCAATTAAGCAAAGAAGCAAATCCCATCAAGGATCCTGAGAGTATGTTAGGTCTTCAGCCACACTTCCCCTGAGGTACTGATATGGCTCATGAGACCCCCAGCTGGTAATTAAGATAATGATTAATAAAAACCGTAACTACCAAGCAATACAAAACATTTCGTGAAAAGAAAGAAACAACAGTGAAATTCTTTTCAATGAATATATATTAGACCAAGCTAAATTGGTTACAGGTAAACGAAAGAGAGAAAATACAAATATTTATATATATGGTTATATGTATACAGCACTGGGTAAAGGGAGATAAAAATAGTCTACACAAAGGTTATGTTTATTATTAGGGTACCTTTTCACGATGGCTGAGGTTTATGTCCTAATTCTAATCACTGACTGGTATGACACAATAACCTTGAATGTTTGGTCCTTTCTAAAAAAAAGCACTTATCATGAATGCTGTTGCTGCTGTATGACGTCACAATATCACTGCAAGTTTTCTCCCCCTGGCCAAGTTGCTGGAATAGTTCTTAGCTGTATACTGCAAGGTTTCACTACACGACTGCGAGTTCACGTGCGTTCGTCACCACCAGGGAGCTAGGAGATACACACAAAGAAACAATCTATTTAGCTCTCTGGTTAGAGGCATTAATTTGTCCTGAGTGGGGTTCATAAACCAGGCTCAGATATCAGTCATATTATTACACAAATGACATGGACCAATGTTGAGCGCCATTCTACGAGCTGCAAACATATGATATTAATAGGTCAGGGGCATACATATATCATCAACTGTAGTAAAGGCATACAAAGATCATACAACATTAAATACACGAATGCGATAACATACACAACCATTAAATAAAAGAGGCGGACAGGGTAGTGCAAATGAATTCTGTGAAACAACCTAAAGGACATCAAAAACATACAAAAATCATATAACAGTAAATATATGAATTCCATAAAATATACCCATTACATGAAAGTATGCAATTGACTGAAAAGCAGTGCAAACATTAACTAAAGTTAATTGCATATAATGAGATAATAATGGAAAGCAGGTCAAACATTCAATACAAATAATTGCATATAAGAAGCACACCTGCTTTGATTCCAATATTGAGTTTGGCTACTCAAAGACGGCAATTACTGTATAAGCTATTCTATTTGCCCTCTAGTCTGACAGTTTACACGCTAGAAATTTCCTACAACTGGCTTTTCTGTTCAGGGCTTTTGCAGATGTGTGTAAAATATATCCGATATATTCTTCCATATATACAGTAAACAGCGGCCACTGACCTCATCCACGCTAGGGGAACCCCCAGCCTACGGGTCACGGGTGAATGTCCTTTAGTTGTTGTCCCCCGGGGAAATCCTTGATATTCTAGGTCACTGGGCGTTCCCCTCCCGGTCAACTGGAAATCCCCGGCTACTGTGTCATTGTGCGGTCTCAGGTAAATAACAAAGCGACATTGAACTGGGAACCCCCGTTCTTGGGGCATTGTCCTATTTGGCATCCGAAATCATGGGAGAAAGAGACAGAGAAAGACAGAGAGAAGATTGTTGGGCGAAGAATTTCGCGACAGTTTCAATCTTCAACCAGCGTACATATTTGGCCTAATAGACTCAATGTTTCAACAAAACCTGAAATTAAATGATAGTATTCACAACAAATAGCTTTGGAAACCTTCATACCCTCTAGAATCCGATATAAGCTCAGTGTAGGACTGGTTTGTAGTGAAGTATGCCTGCACTGCATCCAGATAGGATAGTATTAGGATGGCAGCTACTTTTCTCCTCAGCCTCCCACTCTGGCGGATTTTGTGTTAGTGTGTGTTTTCAAACCCATCGCTGATCCTTTATATACTGTGAGCGCGAACGTATCGGAGAGCTTACTCCGCTGGGGACATCAGTTTTCTTATAAATCCATCCTTCGGAGTGACTACAGTGTATGTGCATTTCTCCCACCAACTTTTCCTCCGTACCACTAAACACCGTCAACTGTCCCGTTCTTATCCACCTACCTTTATTTTCCTATTTGGGAGCTATCATTTCATATGATTTTTATCGAAATCTGTTAAGGCATGTATTTATTAGGATTTTCTAAAGTCTATCGTTTTGTTCGTACTAGATGTGAAGACTAAGAAAAACTTAAAAATTTTTAAAATACTACTCACGTTTTCGCATCTTCCTTCTGGATTTTCATTAATCAAAATATCCTCTCACAAATTTGAACATTTCCATTAGTATTATACACTGCATACACTTGCAGCTTTTAATTTTCTTTCCTGAAAATGCAATTTTCAGATCGCCATGTTTTTTCTGCTCTCTGTCCTGCCCACACTTTCCCATAACGTATCCAATAAGCGGTTCAAATCTTGGCTGTATGCTGGTATCTTCAAAGCAAAAGAAAACATTTCCTACCATTCCAAACCCCTAGTCTGCGCTGCGTTTCATCTTGCTTTCCTAAACGAAGCATGTGTTGACAAATTATGCTACAACATTATTAGAAAAATTGGTTCTTGACAAAAATAATGTCCATAAATTATATTTCTTCAACTGGGAATCGAACTTGGTACCTTTAAAATTTGAGGCGGACACCATATCTCTTAGATACTCCGACTAAGAGATAGACAAATAATACCTTTCTTAAATATCCTGTCTCCTAACGTCAGCGTAAGGAGACCTCCGCTTTCCCTAAACGTTTCATCTCCCTCTAAATGATTCTGCTGTACCTGAGAATGAATTTTTGGGCCATCGAGACAGATGAAAGAGCGTCAGAAGAGGTCAAATGCATCATTTTGATATATATATATATATATATATACGAAATCTGACATAAAATTATTGGCATAAAATATATACATATCCCATGTTGTCATCATTATCTGCTTTATGCTCCCTAAGGAGCATGGGGCTACGTCTGCTATTGGTTGTTTGTTAGGAGCCCAGCACGGAGCAGTCTCCAGCTCTTACAGCGGTTGTTTATGTGATAGCTTATTTTATATGATTAAGTTGTCAGCCCCTACGCAACTGCACATCAGTAAACAATTTATGCGTATAAAAATTCAAATATAAAATAATAGAATGTACATGTTACAACGTATTACAAAAGGGTTAACAATACATGCAGACTTTGATGCACACGATGGCCAACATAATGTTCTGCAGCTGTTTAAGATGCAGTCTTTCCATTTGAGCAAATATTAATGGCTATGTTACAGCTACTTGCTTTCAATACAGTGAAAATGTATAGGGATTATAAAAGCCTTTATCTAGTAATGATACTGATTATTCTGGCCCTAATCACTCCTTATTAATTCTTCTTTCTGTGAAAGGGTGGGCGAGATGATGATGATGATTATATTGTGATGTGTGATCACTCTCTTTTCACACTCGCACCGACCCGAACAACAATAAAAACTCTTATTCTGAGGCAGGGGCTGTATTTATTTTTACAACCCATTCAGTGACAAAGCAAACATTAAACAAATAAACTAGCGAACATAACAAAACAAAGCTAAACAAAACAAAACAAAACAAAACACCCAACAGTGCCCGATGCTAATCTGAAGAAGCAAACAAAGCACAGAATAGTTAAAATCATAATATAATACTGAATGAGAAACACCAAGCTCTCACCAGTCAAACTGTCCTACGCCGCCACCTGACACACTCAACTATCACACACACACACTCTCATGTGTGTCGTCCAATGCGACTAGTATGGTGTTGTGCATGAGGCTGGCAACCTCACCATCTAACACATATTGCTACCAAAACCACTACTGCCCGAGCATCTGAATGCTTAATATGAAGGCAAACCACACTGTTGGCCCCATGCTCCCTCAGGAGCGGAGAAGAGAAATATATATCTTGAAGTGAGCCCACGTGCTCTCACAACCATTCCTCACATAACCATAATTAAATAATCATAAAATGGACATAAAATAATATTCAACTATATGTACAACAAATACTCTCAATAACGAGAATAAACCACCACCTCGCAACTGATCTATCTCAATATTCGTTACTGCATTCGGAAGCATGTCGTATGTGACGACTGGTGCGCCTGGCAACAAGCGTGTCGTATATGACCACTGGTGCGACTGGGAATCTCATCACATGAAACACATCGTTACCGAAACAACCACTGCAATAGCATAAAATTGCTTCTTGTCGGCTTGTGATAGACACCAGCCACATTGGTGTTTCCATGCTCCGCCGGGAGCAACCAGAGAAACACATGTCTCAACAAAGGAGTGGCCTCGCGCTCTCCAGAAATCTAAATACATATTCTCACCTCACAGTAACCCATTAAATATATACAGTAGAATTATGATAAGTAGGCTATCGTGAAATACACTCAATTACTTTTACATTAAAGAAATAAAATAATTACTCTTGACTTTAACAAAACTGGCATTAACACGAAAGCTATATCTTTCCTTTACTGGGGAAAATTATCTTAATCTGCTTCCCACCCCCGTCTCAATTCACACAATATAAAACTGGCGTCTTCTTTATACACACGCGTGGTGACGCGCCGCCTTTCATGACCACGTGGTTGGAATCCTGATAACAGTCAATATCATCTAAATTCAAGTAATAGATGCTTCTCTATCCAGTTTCATGTATAAAACACTCTTACTAAATTTGCCCTTCTCTAATAAATGGAATACTTGATACTAAACTCTTACATATGTGATTTGGTCTTAACACTAGTGAAATATATCCACACATTATTTTTACTCATCTATCATTTCAAGACTAAATCATCATGTCCTAAAAAGACTTTTCCTTTGGAAACACATCTATCTATATCACTAACCATTAAAACAGACTCGTGCTGAATACAATATCAGAATTATATAAAACTAATTCTAATTTAAATTAACTCACGTGTCATGTCTTTGTGTTCTTCTGTGTGGGTACACAGGGCGCCTCGTTTTGTTCTCTCTTGTCTGGACTGATACTTAAAAAGGGCCCTGCTGGTTCGCTATTTCTTTTTATAGGCACTAGGCTAATCACTCACTTTACTGCGCGCTAGGCGTATTAATCTTGGCTACTTAAATATCACACGCGATTATCGCTTTAGGAATAGCGAAAACACAAATAAAACCTACAGCTATTTAATATAACACACGAATATCAAATATGACTCACAACTATACACCACAACTATATGTAGGCTTTATTATGGCCTCATTACATATCTTCTACTTCAGACTTTTCACAACCCCAGAATGCTTCGCGCACATCGAAAATAATCTGGGTGACAAACATGCCTTGAACTGAAGTGGGGGTGGGGCCTCAGGGGTGTCTTCCCGGCCCCATCACATATCTCCCTCCCGATTTTGTTGTCGTCCCGACAACATCACTACCTCAGGCACTTCTGTCGAAATCTCTTAGATCGTTGGTGCTGCGTTTGATTATTTCTCAGCTGCGATGTTTTGGGCTCAGATTCTGTATTCGGTACAACTCGGCTGGGGACCCTCTTGGTCGTTATGTCCCCAGTTGTACGTTGTCGGGCTGGCAGTTGCTGTGGTCTAGAAGACTCGCACACCTGTGCCGCATCGCTGCCTGCCCGTGACGTCTGCCTGTCAGTGCTTGTAGCTGTCGAATCTGTAGGGGGATTGCTCCTGACGTGCTTGACACACGTTTTGCGTGGACGGTGGCCAACATTCCCCACTATCTGCTTTTGATGTGTCTCCTCCTCTGAACCTTGACTTGCACTCCCTCCTCTCTGCTTAAGACGAGTTTCCTCCCCTAACCGACTACCAATCTTCTCGGCGCCCTTAGGGTGACAGTTGTCACGGTCATCTCTTGGCTTGCACCCGGAAGGAAACCTGGTTGTGATAGCACGTCTCGGGAAAGAGCCCTTTGAGGGACAGGCGGCTATCAAATGTTCAGTTGACTTGCATCGAAAACATCTCTTCGGAAGCGGGCCTTGAGGGCACTTGGCTGCCATGTGGTCTGACAGGTCTCCACAATTGTAGCATCTTATCTTTCTGCGCTTCCTCTGTGCCATGGGTCGCTTCCTGCTGCCCTTACACTCTTGACCGCCAATGCCGCATACATAAATTGCTTCCATGCCCTGGACCGATGGTTTGCTGTCAAACTCTACTCGTTCATTCCTCGCCAGACTCCGGAATCCCTTTCTGTAGATCTTGGTCTGATGTACGAATACATCAATACCACCATCATCTGGCGTGATGAATCCCCATCCCATGTGAACACTGTACCACTTGCAAACCCCTTTTCGCCTTGTTGGTGCAACTGTGTGTGTCGGTGCTGTCAGCTCATAGCTTTCCTTGGCAACAGCCTGACTCTCACATACACGAAGGTCTAGTTGAGGTTCCTGCTCACACACCCCCTCGTTTTGCTTTGGCTGCTTCCGCGGTTGGCTTGGTGCTCTCTTTCTCTGCACCTCCTCTTGTGCTGGCGAACTGGCCTCTGACATCTGTGCTATCTGGGACTTCATGAAGGATAATTCTGCTCTGAGTGCCCCCTTCTCCTCCTGAACTTCTGTACTTGCTATCTGGACCAGTGTCTCAGGCTTTTTACTTTCACCATAAACAGCATATTCCCAAGGGAAATTCCTGGTCATCTCACTGACTGGTGGTTGCTCGCTGTAGGCTCTTTCTATTATCTTGAGTAACTGCTCAGGGCTGGCCTTGGCTCCACCATGTATCCGTAATTCTCTAGATACCCATGGTGTAACGTTGTTCCATATCATGTCTAACTTGTCTTCTGCACAAAAAGGCGCCACCTTCCACGCGGCTTCCACATCTTCCACAAACTCTTGCCAAGTGGGTCTCCCCTCTCCACTAAATAACCTTATCTCTGGCTCCTTCACGTACAATATCTTCACAGGCGCATTAGCCATCTTGCTGCAGGACTGCACTGCTGGGTGTTTACAATATTTGTTCGTTTGCTGTTTGCTCAGTGTCACTGTCTGCCTTATCCTGTCGACGACGCCAATTGTGAAAGGGTGGGCGAGATGATGATGATGATTATATTGTGATGTGTGATCACTCTCTTTTCACACTCGCACCGACCCGAACAACAATAAAAACTCTTATTCTGAGGCAGGGACTGTATTTATTTTTACAACCCATTCAGTGACAAAGCAAACATTAAACAAATAAACTAGCGAACATAACAAAACAAAGCTAAACAAAACAAAACAAAACAAAACACCCAACAGTACCCGATGCTAATCTGAAGAAGCAAACAAAGCACAGAATAGTTAAAATCATAATATAATACTGAATGAGAAACACCAAGCTCTCACCAGTCAAACTGTCCTACGCCGCCACCTGACACACTCAACTATCACACACACACACACTCATGTGTGTCATCCAATGCGACTAGTATGGTGTTGTGCATGAGGCTGGCAACCTCACCATGTAACACAGATTGCTACCAAAACCACTACTGCCCGAGCATCTGAATGCTTAATATGAAGGCAAACCACACTGTTGGCCCCATGCTCCCTCAGGAGCGGAGAAGAGAAATATATATCTTGAAGTGAGCCCACGTGCTCTCACAACCATTCCTCACATAACCATAATTAAATAATCATAAAATGGACATAAAATAATATTCAACTATATGTACAACAAATACTCTCAATAACGAGAATAAACCACCACCTCGCAACTGATCTATCTCAATATTCATTACTGCATTCGGAAGCATGTCGTATGAATCTCATCACATGAAACACATCGTTACCGAAACAACCACTGCAATAGCATAAAATTGCTTCTTGTCGGCTTGTGATAGACACCAGCCACATTGGTGTTTCCATGCTCCGCCGGGAGCAACCAGAGAAACACATGTCTCAACAAAGGAGTGGCCTCGCGCTCTCCAGAAATCTAAATACATATTCTCACCTCACAGTAACCCATTAAATATATACAGTAGAATTATGATAAGTAGGCTATCGTGAAATACACTCAATTACTTTTACATTAAAGAAATAAAATAATTACTCTTGACTTTAACAAAACTGGCATTAACACGAAAGCTATCTCTTTCCTTTACTGGGGAAAATTATCTTAATCTGCTTCCCACTCCCGTCTCAATTCACACAATATAAAACTGGCGTCTTCTTTATACACACACGTGGTGACGCGCCGCCTTTCATGACCACGTGGTTGCCATCCTGATAACAGTCAATATAATCTAAATTCAAGTAATAGATGCTTCTCTATCCAGTTTCATGTATAAAACACTCTTACTAAATTTGCCCTTCTCTAATAAATGGAATACTTGATACTAAACTCTTACATATGTGATTTGGTCTTAACACTAGTGAAATATATCCACACATTATTTTTACTCATCTATCATTTCAAGACTAAATCATCATGTCCTAAAAAGACTTTTCCTTTGGAAACACATCTATCTATATCACTAACCATTAAAACAGACTCGTGCTGAATACAATATCAGAATTATATAAAACTAATTCTAATTTAAATTAACTCACGTGTCATGTCTTTGTGTTCCTCTGTGTGGGTACACAGGGCGCCTCGTTTTGTTCTCTCTTGTCTGGACTGATACTTAAAAAGGGCCCTGCTGGTTCGCTATTTCTTTTTATAGGCACTAGGCTAATCACTCACTTTACTGCGCGCTAGGCGTATTAATCTTGGCTACTTAAATATCACACGCGATTATCGCTTTAGGAATAGCGAAAACACAAATAAAACCTACAGCTATTTAATATAACACACAAATATCAAATATGACTCACAACTATACACCACAACTATATGTAGGCTTTATTATGGCCTCATTACATATCTTCTACTTCAGACTTTTCACAACCCCAGAATGCTTCGCGCACATCGAAAATAATCTGGGCGACAAACATGCCTTGAACTGAAGTGGGGGTGGGGCCTCAGGGGTGTCTTCCCGGCCCCATCACATTTCTCTTAAATCTTAGTCTTGCCTCCTTAACGAAGACTAGAAAATGAATTGGGAAAACTTATAAACGCTTTAAGTTTTAAAGTGAAATTGTGCCAACGCAAAATCTAATCTTGTGAGGTTCTCATGGGTGAAACCCAATCACAATTCAGATTAGTTCATTATCCAATTTTAAAGCCAATCGTACGATAAGTATTTTATTTTAGTAAATTCTCCCCCTAACCCTCACCATAACAAGTACACCATGACTATATACAGTATTGGACTAAGTAATATATTTTTTGGAACTATTATGTCATAATATTTGTCCTAATTCAGCAATCTTACTTGTTGTTCCATCTGGTTAATCGTTCAATGTCCGCAATCAGAGGATAACGTGTCGTGTGCGTTCAAGCCTAAAACGTGTTGATGTGTCGAGGTGTGACCTATCGAGGATAAGATGATATCGGTACATTGAGGCGTAAAAGTAAGATAATGAGAGGATGAGGAGAAAAAGGGAATGATCCAATAAATACTAACCGAGAGGAATGTAGAAAGAAAAAAATTGATGAACGAATAGGACGTTTTTTGTCACCCCCTCCCCCTGGTACTGTATGGGGCAGAAAGTAACGTACTGTACATTATTTTACCCATTCCATGTCCGTAAAAGAGTCCATAGACAGACAACTTACAGACGAACAAACATATTTTTGACAAAACAGATCCTGTAATTACTAGATAGCCGCGTTGCAAATAATAGCTGAACAGAGTCTAGAGTGGTATTTACCGCTATGCTTCGGATTTGTAGACTATGAAAAGGCATTTGATAGTGTTGTCGTGTGGTGAGTATTGGGGCAACTACGACAGTAGTTTTTGCCAGGAATAGCCTATGATGTATTCGGTAGAAGGTCTCTAGAAATTGGCTCGTTAAGAAAGAATAAAGACCTATTCGAGATAGGGACAAGAAGACGGGAATGCGAATGCTTTCCACTGGACAGTGTTTTCTAATTAGTTATGGAAAGAATTCGGTTTCCCCACGACCTTAGCTTCTGCCCTTAGATCCCGTAACAGAAAAAGCCCCCAACCTCATCTGAGTAGAGAAATGTTCCTATAGGTGAATATGTAACACCGACAGCACGAGTGTTACAGATGTATTTGCTGTAACACCTTCTGCAGGCGGGATGGCAGGATAAAGTTAATATATTTTCGCTGATAGCTGCGATCAGCATAAGTCGGGCTTACAGGTGGCCGACAGATGAGTAAATATATCTACGCGAATGTGTATAGGTTCTTGACTACACATCTACTGCACTCATGCACTACAGCAACACGCAGGAGTCAGAAAGTGGTGGAACAAGCTGTAACGTTTCACAGTTTATTAACATCGCAACATTGACGTTGGGACAGCACGCTTCACAGGTTACAATAGCATACAAAAATCCATGGCACATAGGTTGCAAAGAACGTCGTAACGTTCCAGTATAATATAAACCCATAGGAAGAACATCTATCAAAATAACTGCCTACATTGCAGTTCATCACAGTTCTCATTTCATAGTATTACAGTGAAAATATCCGTCAACAAATGACTGCATACATCGCAGTTCTAGTATTATAACAGTAAATCCATCAAGAAGACTGCATACATCGCAGTTCTAGTATTATAACAGTAAATCCATCAAGAAGACTGCATACATCGCAGTTCTAGTATTATAACAGTAAATCCACCAAGAAGACTGCATACATCGCAGTTCTAGTATTATAACAGTAAATCCATCAAGAGGAAAATATGACTAATAACACTGGCCGGTATAATCCATGGCCTCATAATAACTTCAATAAAGTATATTCTTCAACTTATTAAATATTCCTCTCACAAAAGGCTATATACTGGAACACACTAGAGAAATGGTAAAACGGCCATTTCCAAGCTCTACCAGAAAAGTACTGTGACGAAAAATCAGCTGCTTAAAACAGCTCAGTACAATTCATCCCAGCGCGAACTCGCAGCTTGAGATGTGAGCAGAATTCATCCTCCTTTCCCCCCAAAACCTGTCATAGAATATTCGGACAGTTTCCCCGTCATATTTTTAAAACAAACTAACAGCCACTCCGTTGAGCTGTATACAAGAATTACTAAGCATAAAGCCCTCAGCTAAAAAATTCATCTCGCCACAAAAAGCGAGCTTACAGGCGTGTACAAAAAACCGACCCGTACCTACAAATCTTTTAACAGTTAACTCCCCTTAATAAAACACGACTTAACAGTCTACACCGACCCCAGGGGGAAAAATGATATCATCATTTTTTTTTTTACAATTACACGGAACAAAAAATTTGAAGTCGATGCAATCCCAATATCTACACACAAGGATTACAATATGTTAAGTCATGTCAAAAAAAATGAACAAAATAGGGATAGAAGTAAGTGTAAAGTAAGAAATGAAGTATAGAAAGATAATGAGATTAGCATATAAATATAAACAAATTCAAAGAAATATGAAGTATGTAAAGTATAGACTAGGTATGAAATACTAAGTGAAAAGTGCAAATACAAAGTACAAGAAAAATGAGCAGCAATGAAAAAAAGCAAACAGTGATATATCATGGTAAACAATAAGTTAAACAATGCATATTTATACCAAATGACACATAACTAGTTACCATTTAAAAAAAATAACATAATGTGTATGATAACCAAGTTAATAAACTTATAAAGTACCAATGATGAACTCATTCTAGACATTAATTAACAATATCGCTATGCGTAGTTACCCCTAGCGTACAATCAAGCGCTGGGCAAAGAAAAAATACATCACAACCTCAGAAAAAAACGTTTTTTTAATGTACTAATATCGCTATACACAGTTACCCCCTAGCGCACAATCAAGCACTGGGCCCAGAAAAAATACATCACAACATCAGAAAAAAACACCTTTTCCCAATGTACTAATACCGTTATACATAGTTCCCCTTAGCGCACAATGAAGCTCTGGGCAAAGAAAAAATACATCACAATGTTAGAAAAAATACTTTTTTTCTTGTCCTCATTTTTTTCACAAATAAGAAAATGTACAATACCGAAATGTAATGATAAGTTAAATAGAAATAGTATCATCATTACAATTGTCATATGCTCAACGTTTATCAAAACACAGTATCATAAGAACAACATGGTAATGAAATGGTGCATAAAGATGAACCAACATACTATCTTAAAGAAGTTATGCCATATCCTAATACAATACTCTCTAATATACTATACTATACTATACTAATACTATCTACTTTCCTAAAGAAGTTACATATTAAGGACAAACTCCAGTGATCTTGAAATATCCTGAGAGCA
This sequence comes from Oreohelix idahoensis, assembly GCA_024509875.1. Lineage (NCBI taxonomy): Eukaryota > Metazoa > Mollusca > Gastropoda > Stylommatophora > Oreohelicidae > Oreohelix > Oreohelix idahoensis. The sequence continues at coordinate 495,647 of JAMPIV010009785.1, forward strand.
CGAAGGTACAAAAACATCTAGTGTGGTGACAAACTGCCAACTGGCTTCATTGGAACAGCAAATCTTGCCCAAGGCGACAACTACACCAAGTTGTAAAGTAACAGCCTAATCAAACAAAGCCGTTGCTGGGAAAAAAAACACAAATGACAATCACTATTTAAAAAACGGTAGGATTTCATGAAGGCAATAATTAATTTTAAATTTAAGCTATGAAATGTGGCCATGTAAACTTACGACCCCTGTACGATGTTAATCAAACCTTCCTCCGTTACACAAAAAATGGTAACAGAGAAAGATGCACAGTCTAAACTGGAATCATTAATGGTATAGGGCGATATAAGTGTTCGAGAAAAATAGCAGTGTGCAAAGATGTATGGAAAAGTCGTGAGTATACACATGATACCCATGTCAAAAGGCAAATCTAGAAGATGGTAATGATGACTTAGAGTGTCATGATGGCTGACAATCTGAGATTTTGCGCAAGACAAAGGAAATGCAGTAGACAAAGGCGTACATCTTAAAGGCTGAACTGAAGTCATAGCCTGTGTACTGGGCAAAGAAAAAAGTAAGAAAGATATAATAAAGATGTAAAAGCATACAGTAGTAAACTTGGACCTACGTCGAAGTTTAAAAGGAGCGCAGTGAGTGCGACAAAAAGTCGTAAAAGACGAAAATACCGAGCTAACCGGTCCAGCAAGAAAGCTAAAGAAACTCATAAGGTACATATTTGTACTAAGAACTAATTCCGTACATGTGTCAAAGAAAACGCTAGTCATTGCAGCAAAGAAGTTGCAATCAACGTGACTGGATGTAGATTCAGTCGTAGCTATAAAATTAGTGTGTGTATCAGACAAAACAGAAGGATCTTCTTCTATAATAGTAGTTAAACTTTACTTACTTACTTAGTCGTTCCCCTTCTACCGTGAGGTGTAGAGGTTTGGAAGAGAGAGCGTCAGACTATCCTATCGGCTGTCCTCCTCCTGGCCTGGTTCCATTCTAGTCCTCAGTCCTTCAAAGATTGTCTAATGTTGTCCTCCCAGCGGACTCTGGGTCGTCCTGGGGGTCTGGATCCTTGGCTCTTTGTTTCCCATGCCTGTCGTGGTAGCCGGTCTTCTCCCATTCTGCAGACATGGCCAAACCATCTTAGTTGGGACTGTTCTACTTGGGTATGCAGGGGGTGGGATTTAAGGCCTTGACGTATCGTCTGGTTGCGTACCATGTCTCTTCTTGTTACTTCAACCACCTTCCACAGATACCTCATTTCTGAGGTTTGGATCTGGCTTTTGTGGGTTTTAGTCATTGCCCATGACTCGCATCCATATGTCAAGACTGGGACATAGGTGGAGCGGTATACAGCCATCTTCGTTATAGTAGTTAAAGAAGAGTCAAAATTAGAATAACGACGTACTGAGGTATGTCGAACTGGGTTACAAGAAGCACTAAAATTAGCACGATGAACAATCGTATCATCAACACTGCAAGATTGCATCAAATTAGCAGAATGTATTGCGTTAGCAGAATGTACTTGGTGATAAGATTTTGGCATAGTGGCGGCAGTAAGATTATATTTCCGTTCCCAAGCAGCAATTTGTATTGGCGTATACACCTTTATACCATATAAGTAAGCCACTCACGTCTGTTGTTTTTCTGTTGTCTAGTGTTCTACTTCTTTATTTCTTACGAGTGCCTGAAAACATACCTTTATGTTTGTCTAATATTTATTTACACCTTTATACCATGTATCTGTCCGACAGTAAGGTCAGCGATAGGCGCTCTGAGCATACATGTGTGTATATAACCAGTGAAAAACGATGTGGCAGTGTGCACTATGGCAGACGGAAAAGTCTCAACTGTCCCACCGAATGTCACACATTTTACCATATTACCTGTAGCGCAAGATGGATGGACTAGAGACTGTCTAATCCCAACAGTCGTGCATCCAGAATCAAAAAGTAGTGAGACAGGATTATTATTCACAAATCCTTTATGTAGGGTAAGAGACCCTCTTCCGTCGTGAGCAGACAAGGCAGGAAGAGTAGTCGGAAGAGGATGACTGCAACTCAAGGTAGTTCTAGCTGTAGGTTGGAAAAAAGTTGTGCTCTAAGGGCACTGAGATGCTCTCTCGAAATCGAAAGCAGAGCAAGCAGTAGCACTAGGGACACTATTATTATTGTTACCTTGATCATTAACAACCTGGGGTTCTTATTGAGCAGAGTTAGCATGGCGATGCGATCTATTATTATTTGGCGATGTACCGTCATATCGCGATCTATCGCGACTATTATCTCTATTGGAACCATTGCTATTTCCTCTATTGAAACTATTGTTCTGATTTGAACCCCAGTTAGCATTGTCGCGATTACTATTTCCCCTTTGATCAAAATATCTATTTGATGGATTTTGTTGTCGTGGAGAAAAATTATTGTAGGGTTGATAATCTCTATTGTAGTTACCCCTTCCAAAATTTCCATAATTGTTGGAACCAAAATGTTGAGGACAATTAAATTGTCTCCAGCTCCTTGAAGAAGGAGAATTACTACGTGATGGGCCCCCTTGGTACTACCCAAAATCACGATTATCTCTCCTACCAAAATTGCGCTCAGCACTTTGAGATCTACGTCGCAAATTAGGACCATATGGTATTGCTGAAGCCACAGGTAAACCTTCTCTGACCTCAGAGTGGCTAACCGTCACATTTGGGTGTGCAGTGACGTATTGGCGACAGTATTGTTCCATATCTTTCAAGTTTGTAGGTTTTCGCTCATGTAAAAAAAGAAAGAAAAGAAGCGTTTACAGACGACATGACTTTGTCTCGAAGCAATAAGTCCATAAGGGCTTCATATGTGTGCTCAGTTTTAGAAAGTTCAATCCAACGTAGAAACGTTAGACGTATATTTGCTATGAACTCTGAAAAATCTACCCCAGTCTCCGGTAACAGAGTCTTAAAGCGCAGATGAAACCCGTCTTCGTCAAGTTGGTATTTCTTCAATAATTCAGCCCTGGTCGTATCATAGTTATTTTTGTCAGGCCCCTCCAATCTACTTACAACATTCATTGCATCACCTGTAAGTAGGTCCAAAAGTCGTGCACAATATTCCGACTTGTCTATTTTCTGAGATTCACACGAAAATTCAAATCTATTAAGGTAAAATAAAATATCGTGAGAGGTAGGATTAAATTTAGGCAATTTGGCTCTATAAGAATGATTATTTGCCTTATTTGAAGTTTTTTGATTGTTTGTCTCATTTTGTGTATTACCAATATTAACTACCTTTATTTTTCCAGTTTCATAGATAAGATCCTTTCCTCGTGTAGTCTTTGGTTTTCTTCAGCTTGCATTTGAAGCTTTCTTTCTTCCATTTGCATTTGCATTTTTTTCTCTTCCATTTGCTATTGAATTTTTCTATCTTCAGCCTCTAATTTATGTTTTTCCATTTCCATTTGCTGTTGAATTTTTCTATCTTCAGCCTCCAATTTCTGTTTTTCCATTTCCATTTGGTGTTGAATTTTTCCATCTCAGCCTTTATTTTCCGTTTTTCAACCTCCAATTTCTGATTCTTTTCTTCCGACTTCTGCGCCTTGGCATATTCGGCAAAAGCGAATTCTCTTACTTCATCAGTAGCCATACCAAGGGATTTCCTTTGCTCAATGAAGTAATCTAAAGTAGACATAATGCTGTAATTTACAAGATATATAAGTAATGTAAATATCCAGGAGACACTCACTCTATCCCAACTTCGTGAGTGACAAGTCCTTGCTTAAGAACTTGTACAATTACCTTTTTAACTACTAATAATGTTATTAATCAACTATATATATATTATGCATTATAATATTGACAGCGCATGATAAAATAGATAGTACAAACAAAAGTGACAAAGACAAGATATAAAGCACAAATGACCACGTTCGCAGAATCAACTAAATCTGAAAGCGAAACCAAAGAAAAAATATTGCAGAGTGCAATGACACTGCGAAAAGTAAGACAATACAAGCAACAACACAGTGTATAAACGAAAAAGTTGTATATAAATCAAAGATAGTAAGAGAAGGAAGACACTCACAAACAAATTAATCAAAAACTAAGGTACAGAGAAAAAATATAATGACAACAACACTGAGACGTTTCGTCACACCTAAACAATTACTGTCGTGAGGGACAAGTAACGGTCTGAACCTCGGCAAGGTTTATAGCTTTGAACCGGAATTACCGATCAATTGAGACTCACAATCTCAACCCTATAGCACGCTCATTAAGGCACTGTGTGACCTGGGATATTCCCTTCATAAATCACCGCTCCAACCGCCCACATAAACATGAAACATATAATATAGAACACGTGAAAGAATAAATAAGTTATGCTATGAGGAAGGCTCAATGTTACACCGAACAGTGGTACAGTTTACAAACAAACAAACCACTTATCTTCAAACGGAAAAAATCCTAGCCTCCGCAGCAACAACAATGATGTAAATCAGGTATCACACAGTCTGAATAAATCCAATGGTGATGGGTACTTGAACTCCAAAGTGATAGCGGCTTTCGAATGAAATTCCTGACATCGGGGGTGTAAAGTGTCACTGTAAAGTGCTGTAACATGTTGTTTGTGGTGCCACTACTGTATATGTCCATTGTAGTGTACAGAGTTGTTGAGATCAGGCATACTCCAGTCTACCCAGCTGTAAATGGGTAACTCACCCTAGTCCTGAGTTAGGGAAGGCAAAGGCAACTGTAAGCAGTAGTTTCCCTCTAAGGCTCCAGGGAAGCAGGCCCTAAACTTGGTCAATTCAACCGACGCAGGATGGTGTATATATGGAGTAGAAGTGTAGAGTGTGATTAACGCGAATGGTGGACTGTTCGTGTTCTGACCAATCTAAGCACTCATTCACTTGTCTACAAGGCACCAATGCAGACTGCTGGAATCTTTGTTTACACAGTTTATTTAGACGCACACACTGGGACATAACTATGAAACCACGATAAGGGGTTTCTATCAACATTGAGATCTCCTTGCCACTGTCCGAATAGTAAGATACATGTCCCGTTCTTTGGACAGTGATTCAAAAATATGATGACAGGAATGTAACATGGCCGCCTTCCTGAGTTGTCGCTCACTCACTCACAGGAGGGTATATATAAGCCAAAGTTAATTTGAAATGCATATGAGTAATTTCCTAAAGTTTCTCCATACAGTTCTACAGTAATCCAGTTACTTCACGTAGACATAACTGCTGTATGGAAGCACGTCATTTTCGTCGATACAAACATGACCCTAGCGTTGCGAAGCACAATATTCCAGCTAGGTCTAACCGACATGAGATCATCAAAAATAGGGTCTGGCATTACCTGGAGTCCAAATCATACATGATACCGTACATTAGGAGAGTCTCTAACACAAACTCTAGTAGAGACACAATCTCCTACAGAAGAAAAACCACTTCATTAATCATTTTTACTTAAGAATGTACCAGCCCTTGAAAATGCGTAACCCGCCATTGTAAACGGTACATCGGAACTCATCACGACTTGTCAAGACAACTCATACTTCCGCTAGAGCGGCATAACAAGAATATAGTCCTGCCTACCCATCCAAAATATACAATATAGGACTGATTCTACTTGTACTAATAATATGTAATACATATGAATTCAGGCCATAAACATAATAAGCAAATTAATCTATTTTCTGGCCCTAACAAATAAGTACGGACATGAGTGCATATCCATGCGCCGCATCAATATCAAGAACGATTACTCCTATAATCAAAAGTGTAAATCAATCATGAATTATCTAGCTTTATCATAGACAGCATTTTCATACACAAATGAATGAATGTCTATATCTTTTCCATATTAAATAGCCATATCGATTTTTGTAATATGTGCGTCAAAATATGCACGCAACAGATTACCACACCCCTCGGGAAAAAAAATGATACTTTTTTTTTTGAAATACATTTAGGAGCAACATACAATAGGCTCACAACGCACCAATAACAATGCGCAGATGATAAGCATAAGTTTTATGACCTTAGAGAAAGTACTTCTCTAAGTATAAATATTTCCAGAGAGGTGTCACCAACGCATACTACAATATTAGCAATGACACAATTTTTACATTAGTTTATACATAAATTTCATCTAAGATATCTTAACATCATGATCATCAAAGACGAAAAAAACATTGAAAGATCAGCGGTGAATAAACATCAATGAACCGCTAAGTAGTGTTACAATCAATATATGATATATTCCATATGTGTACCCATTTCAACATAGGAACAACTGTATCAAAGTTGTATAACAGTTATGAATCATGTGGGCATCTAGACAAAATATCTGCCATCACATTTTCTGACCCACGGATAGCTCGCACCGAAAAATGAAATGGCTGCAGAGCAATCGTGTATCGCGTTGATCTCGCGCTCTTCAGATTTTTACTCTGAATAGCCGTAAGAGCTTTCTGGTCAGTTTCCACAATGAAATGCGCGCCAAGAAGAAATCTTTGCAGTTTAAGGATTGACCAAACCATAGCCAATAATTCACGGTCTAGGACCGAGTAATTCTTCTCTGCGGCATTTAATTTCCGAGAAATATACATCACAGGATGCAGAGTTCCAGAGTACTCTTGCATTAGTGCTGCTCCAATCCCGGTGGATGAAGCGTCACTACGAAGAATAAATGTCTTATCCTTAGAAGGCAATTCTAGGATAGGTGAAGTAGAAAACATAGTTTTAACCTTATCCAAAGAGGATTGACATTCTTGAGTCCAATGGACTACATTAGGAGACCCTTTCTTTAGCAAGGAAGAAAGAGGTGACATAATGGAGGACAGATTCGGAATGAATCGTCCATAAAATTGTATTAGACCTAAGAGACTTCGCACTTGCTTTTTAGTCTTAGGAATAGAAATGTTAAGTATCTTACTTGTATTATGGTCTTCTGTTTTTAGGAACCCATGACCAACACGGTGTCCTAAGAAAGATATTTCGCTAAAACCAATACATGCTTTCGATGGTTTCGCTGTCAGGTTATGCTCGCGTAAGATAGACAATAGTTCATTTATCCCATTATAGTGATCGTTCCAAGTATCACTGAAAAGACAGATGTCATCAAGATACGCAATGACATCTGAGCGATGAGATAGGATTCGAAGCATCATGCGTACGAATGTTGCAGGGGCATTCATAAGACCGAAAGGCATGAAATTCCATTGGAATAGACCCCTAGGCGTCGAAAAAGCAGTAAACTGTTTGGCGTGTTCGGATAATGGAACTTGCCAATATCCCTTAGACAAATCGAGTTTAGTAAAGAAATGAGAATTCGATAGTCTCGTAAGTAGCTCTTCTAGTAAAGGCATAGGTTCAGCATCAAATTTCGTCACTTGGTCCAATTTGCGATAATCCACGCAAAGACGTATGCTATTGTCTTTTTTTCGTACAATAACCATCAGCGAAGAATATGCTGATGTGGATGGTTCAATAATTTTTAACTCTATCATCTCATCCAACTCTTTCTCTACCTGTGCTTGAAAATGTATCGGGATAGGATACGGTCTGACTCTTATAGGACTATGGTCAGTAAGAATAATGTCATGTTGAATGACATCAGTTTGACCAGGAATGTCGGTAAGGACATCCTGAAATTGTTCTAACATAGTAGAAACTTGTTTCTGCTCTCCTGGAGATAATTCGGGAGAAATTGCAACAGAGGAATCATTGGAAAAGGTAGATTTACATCCGAGAAACTCGTTTCCTCATCCTGTATTACTGACAGAGATGAGTACTGTCCATGTTGGACTGGAAAATCGTCCGTTGCCTGGAAAACAGGTTGTAAATAATCCGGACGTTCATGGAATTCCGTGAGCATGTTGATGTGGAAGGTTTTACGCTTCCCGTCAATATCGACGATATAGTCAACATCGGAAACTTTTGATATTATATCGTACGGACCTTTCCAAGAAATAAGAAGTCTATTTTCCCTACAAGGTAGCAAGACAAATGCTTTGTCACCTGGACAAAGTTGTCGCAAGCATCTCTTTTTATTGGCAAATTCCCTTGCCTTCTGTTTCGCAAATTCAGAAGAAGCAGTTGCCAATTTGCATGCTTCAATAATCTTGTGTCTAAGTGCGATGACATATTCATAAGAGGATTTTGTGTCATCGACAATATTATCAGCAGTTATAAGATCATGAAGTAAGGACATAGGACCTCGCGGTTTCGCGCCAAAGACAAGTTCAAAGGGAGAAAATCCTGTATGTTCGTTGGCGACCTCTCTATATGCAAAGAGAGCCGCGGGTAAAACCCTATCCCAATCCTGAAGATGATCTTCTGTTATCTTACCTAGTAGGTTTTTCAGAGTTCTATTCAGACGTTCCACCATCCCATTGGACATAGGATGATAAATACTACTCAGCGATCTCTCTATCTTAAGAGTCGACATTACTTGAGACATGGTATCCGATATGAGTTGGGTACCATGGTCGGATAATATTTCTGCTGGAAATCCCAGACGAGAAAATATTAACCAAAGAGCATCTGCGACATCAGCAGTAGTTATGCTCTTTAGAGGAACAGCCTCCGGCCAACGTGTGCACATATCAACACACGTCAAAATAAATTGGTGTCCTCTAGCAGACTTTATCTTAAATGGACCAATTATGTCTATCGCCATTTTTTGAAATGGTCGAATGGGAATGTCTGCAGCCTGAATAGGTGCATCATGGCGTGGACCTCTGGATTTAATCTCTTGACATACTTTACAAGATCGACAATAGATTCGTATGTCCTTATTCACAGCAGGCCAAAAGAAAGATTCAAGAACTCTAGCTTTAGTACGGGAAAAACCCATATGTCCAGCACACTGTGAATCATGAGCGTGCTGTAAGATTTTAACTCTTATATTTTTAGGCACAAGGATTTGAGAATGAATGGACTTAGCGGAGTCTTGTACCATACGTACAAGTACGCCATTCTTCATCGTAATCCAAGATTTACGATTTGTATCCTTATTCGGATCACCTTTTGTTGCCAGAGTAAAGAATTTCTTTAGAGTAGGATCATCTTCCTGCTGTTTTATAAAGGAATCGTGGGAAATCTCCAAGGGATCATCTTGGACCTGCGCATCATTATCTTCAGAATGTGAAGATTGCGGCATATTAAGAGCTTGAGCCCTAGTGATTACTGCATTAGCAGATTGCACATTAACATTTTCCCAATTAGAAATTTGCTGTGGAGTGCATTCTTTCACTCCATGAATGCGACCGATGATAAGATCAGCGATCGGATTCGGCAAGAGACATGCTTGCACCTCTCCTGTAAAGAAAGGCGTAGCAATATTGATAATGACAGTGGAGTACTTCTCCAATGTGCCACCAAATGTTACACATTTGACTACATTGCCTGTAGCTCGAGAAGGATTTACGAGTGATTGCCTCACTCCGATGGTAGTGCACCCCGAATCGAAAAGAATTGATACCGGAGTACCATCTATTAGGCCTCTATTGAAGACGAGAGCACCCCTTCCATCATGCGCGATTGACGCAGGGAGAGCGGGAAGCGGGTGACCGCAGCTTAAAGTAGAAACTGTGGTTGGATCGAATAATGTTTTGCATTGCGAACACTGAGATGCTCTAGCAAAATCGAAAGCGGAATTTGCTACACTATTGGAGTCTTTTTTATCATTATTCTGATTACCGGCGTCGTGGAACTCCTGTTGTGCAGAGTTAGCCTGGTAATAAGATTTACCATGTCTTTTGTGTTGTGACCTACCTCGGTTATAATTGTCTCTATAATTATTATTTCCTCTGTTATAACCCCTATTTGGGTTTGAATCATAATATTCATGATCATATTAATCACGCTCATTATACTGAGTATCCGTGTAATATTGGTTCTTTTGTCTCCATGAAGCACTTGGGTAGTTCCTATAGCTACTCCCTTTTCGAGAATGTCTAAAATTATGGGTACCCCTCGCGTGTCGAGGACTATCAGCCCGATTCCAGTTCTTCGAAGAAGAACCCTGATTTGAGTGGTTATCTTGGTTTTGATACTTATTCCAATTAACCTTTTTATCAAATTTATTTTTAGCTCCTTGGAATTTGTGTGAGTAATTCTGATTATATTCTGTTGCCGAAGCAACTGGCATACTCTCTTTAATGTTAGAGTTACTAAGAATCACGTCAGGGTGTGCCGTGGCATACTGGTCACAATATTCTTCCATTTGCTTTAATGTACTAGGTTTACGCTCATGTAAGAACTCTAGGAATGGTTTATTTACCGAAGACATGACCTTGTCTCTTAGCAATAAATCCGTAAGACCATCAAATGTTTTCTCTATTTTGGATAATTCAATCCATCGTGAGAGTGTAAGTCGTGCTTTTGAAATGAAATCTGAGAATTCTAAACCTACCTCAGGTCTCATTGTTTTAAACAAAAGACGATAACCTTCTTCTGACAGCTGATATCTCTTTATCAAAGCTGCCCTAATAGCATCATAATTATCCTTGTCGGCCTCTTCAACCAAACATAACTTAGTCAGAGACTCCCCTTTTAAATTTTCAGACAACTGATTCACATGCTGTGATTTGTCAACATTATGAGCTCGACAAGCACGTTCAAATCTAGAAAGCCAAAATGTTATATCATCACTGGCAGAGTTGAACGCTGGCACCTTGACCTTATAATTGAAGGGTTTACCATTACCACCAGATGCCTGATTAAAATTACTCATACTTGTCAATCTTAATTTCTCTAACTCAAATTCATGTTCTCTTATTGCTTTTCTCTCTTCAGCTTCTAATTTTTTCTGTTCTGCAGCAGCAGCAGCTTCTAATTTTTTCTGTTCTGCAGCAGCTTCTAATTTTTTCTGTTCTGCAGCAGCAGCAGCTTCTAATTTTTTCTGTTCTGCCACAAATCTCCTTTCCTCCACCTGCATCTGCAATTTCTTTTGTTCAGCAGCAGCATCAGCTTCTCTTTCTAATCTTTTCTCTTCAGCCAGAGCTTTTCTCTCTTCTGCAGCAGCAGCAGCTTTTCTCTCTTCTGCAGCAGCTTTTTTCTCTTCAGCAGCAGCAGCAGCAGCTTCTCTTTCTAATATTTTCTCTTCAGCCAGAGTTTTTCTCTCTTCTGCAGCAGCTTTTTTCTCTTCAGCAGCAGCTTTTCTCTCCTCTGCAGCAGCTTTTCTCTCTTCAGCAGCAGCAGCAGCTTTTTTCTCTTCTGCAGCTAATGCTTTGTCATATTGAGCAACAGCCCATTCTTCTAAGTCTTTCCCAGTCTTATCAAGGGATTTTCCTTGTGCAATAAAATAATCTAATGTAGACATCTTGTCTTCTTAAATCAGAAACCTGAAAAAGTAAATAAATTACCTTATTTCACTTTAATGGGAGACAAGTCTATACCATAGACTTAGTCTTAGTGAAAAACTTGTATGGTTATATTGTTTATAATATAACCAATGATAACTTGAGTACCTGTGGAAAACAATAACTGTATATCTCAAATACTGTGGGAGACAAGCCTTACAAAGGTCTTGTATACCTTAATGTAATCAATGATCACTTGAATACCTGTGGAAAATAATATTTCCTATACCAATCACTTTGGGAGACAAGCCTTACAAAGGTCTTGTACACTTTGTTTTATAACAATAATAATCATAAAGTACTGATCTGTACTATAATATAAGTGTATTCAACTATACCTCCTATGTCATATGTCAACTAAAGACATTACAAAGGACAAACAAGAAAAGACAATCTGAAAACATTTGCAGAGATCAAATTAAATTAAATAGGAGAAATGAAAAAAAATGATCACAGAATCTGTGATGATAACTGCAATAAGATAACAAGACAAATAACGCCACAGTGTATAAACATAAGGGTGTAAAGAACTGAAATGAAAGGAAAGATGAGACCTACAATTATACAAACAAATCAAACAAAAATAAAGAACAGAAAAATATTACAAATACAAATATGAACACAGTCGTCACAGCTAACCAAATATTTGCAAACTATGTTGCATGCAAATTTCAATTAAGAAATTGCTCCCTATAGAACGCCAGAACAAGACCAATATTACTTGGTATTTCCTGTTCTAGTCACCTCCCATCCAGGCCCGCAAACACATAACAATCACACATATAAACAAAAAATATATATAAACATAAATACATATAAATCATAAATGTGTACATTATATACTGAAATGTGTTGCATTTGCAATGTATTGTACTGTATGCTCAGTTTTAACAAATTAGACTACCACTTTATTGAGTAATAGATTTGCTTTCTAACTGTTACACTGTTCAATTTTTTTTGAGCACATTAGAAGATCCAACCATGAAATTTGCACTTTATGTTCAACATTGCTCTTCTATTTCAGCAGGATAAACAATCACTAGTTTAGAACACTGACTGTACTGTGCCAAATGTCAACAAGTGCTGACCCAGATATTGCTACACTTGTCAGAACAGGTCAAGCTGACATTAATTGTATAGCTGTCCTACTGGTGTTGATGTGGTCAAACAAATGTTCTTCCAACTGTAAAATGTGATTCTCAACACAACAAGACTGCGTAGGCTGGACCCAGGAATCTGGCCCACCACTGTAAAGTGTCACTGTAAAGTGCTGTAACATGTTGTTTGTGGTACCACTACTGTATATGTCCATTGTAGTGTACATAGTTGTTGAGATCAGGCATACTCCAGTCTACCCAGCTGTAAATGGGTAACTCACCCTAGTCCTGAGTTAGGGAAGGCAAAGGCAACTGTAAGCAGTAGTTTCCCTCTAAGGCTCCAGGGGAAGCAGGCCCTAAACTTGGTCAATTCAACCGACGCAGGATGGTGTATATATGGAGTAGAAGTGTAGAGTGTGATTAACGCGAATGTTGGACTGTTCGTGTTCTGACCAATCTAAGCACTCATTCACTTGTCTACAAGGCACCAATGCAGACTGCTGGAATCTTTGTTTACACAGTTTATTTAGACGCACACACTGGGACATAACGAGTAAATCATGGGTATATGTTGACACATCAATTTGCAGGCATACATAGTAGATCCCATATCATGACACATTCATAAATAATGGGTAGTACATCAATAGCTTCCAATGTCATGATACATTATGGCCGCATCCCCTATCTGACTAAACGCGTCAGTGAAGGCGGATCGGTAAGTAACTAAAGTTGCTTTATGTTCATAGTTTATATCAGATTATGAAACCACGATAAGGGGTTTCTATCAACATTGAGATCTCCTTGCCACTGTCCGAATAGTAAGATACATGTCCCGTTCTTTGGACAGTGATTCAAAAATATGATGACAGGAATGTAACATGGCCGCCTTCCTGAGTTGTCGCTCACTCACTCACAGGAGGGTATATATAAGCCAAAGTTAATTTGAAATGCATATGAGTAATTTCCTAAAGTTTCTCCATACAGTTCTACAGTAATCCAGTTACTTCACGTAGACATAACTGCTGTATGGAAGCCCGTCATTTTCGTCGATACAAACATGACCCTAGCGTTGCGAAGCACAATATTCCAGCTAGGTCTAACCGACATGAGATCATCAAAAATAGGGTCTGGCATTACCTGGAGTCCGAATCATACATGATACCGTACATTAGGAGAGTCTCTAACACAAACTCTAGTAGAGACACAATCTCCTACAGAAGAAAAACCACTTCATTAATCATTTTTACTTAAGAATGTACCAGCCCTTGAAAATGCGTAACCCGCCATTGTAAACGGTACATCGGAACTCATCACGACTTGTCAAGACAACTCATACTTCCGCTAGAGCGGCATAACAAGAATATAGTCCTGCCTACCCATCCAAAATATACAATATAGGACTGATTCTACTTGTACTAATAATATGTAATACATATGAATTCAGGCCATAAACATAATAAGCAAATTAATCTATTTTCTGGCCCTAACAAATAAGTACGGACATGAGTGCAATATCCATGCGCCGCATCAATATCAAGAACGATTACTCCTATAATCAAAAGTGTAAATCAATCATGAATTATCTAGCTTTATCATAGACAGCATTTTCATACACAAATGAATGAATGTCTATATCTTTTCCATATTAAATAGCCATATCGATTTTTGTAATATGTGCGTCAAAATATGCACGCAACAGGGGGCTGAAATCCTAAGTTGGCGCACGAGGAGAAGGATGGGACCACTGCCACTCTTGACTTGAATAACTTGTGCATAAAAATCAGTACTGACAACACTGTAAATCCAGCTGAATTTACATCACAGTAAACTTCAGGTCTGTTTATACCCCGAATCACTGGCGACCACTTCTGTTACAGATGTAGTTGCTGTAACACATTCTGCAGGCGGGATGGCAGGATAAAGTTAATATATTTTCGCTGATAGATGCGATCAGCATAAGTCGGTCTTACAGGTGGCCGACAGATGTGTAAATATATCTACGCGAATGTGTATAGGTTCTTGACTACACATCTACTGCACTCATGCACTACAGCAACACGCAGGAGTCAGGAAGTGGTGGAACAAGCTGTAACGTTTCACAGTTTATTAACATCGCAACATTGACGTTGGGACAGCACACTTCACAGGTTACAGAAGTATACAAAAATCCATGGCACATAGGTGGCAAAGAACGTCTCAACTTTCCAGTATAATATAAATCCATAGGAAAAACATCTATCAAAAGGACTGCCTACATTGCAGTTCATCACAGTTCTCATTTCATAGTATTACAGTGAAAATATCCGTCAACAAATGACTGCATACATCGCAGTTCTAGTATTATAACAGTAAATCCATCAAGAAGACTGCATACATCGCAGTTCTAGTATTATAACAGTAAATCCATCAAGAAGACTGCATACATCGCAGTTCTAGTATTATAACAGTAAATCCATCAAGAGGAAAATATGACTAATAACACTGGCCAGTTTAATCCATGGCCTCATAATAACTTCAATAAAGTACATTCTGTAACTTATTAAATATTCCTCTCACAAAAGGCTATATACTGGAACACACTAGAGAAATGGTAAAACGGCCATTTCCAAGCTCTACCAGCAAAGTACTGTGACGAAAAATCAGCTGCTTAAAACAGCTCAGTACAATTCATCCCAGCGCGAACTCGCAGCTTGAGATGTGAGCAGAATTCATCCGCCTTTCCCCCCAAAACCTATCATAGAATATTCGGACAGTTTCCCCGTCCTATTTTTAAAACAAACTAACAGCCACTCCGTTGAGCTGTATACAAGAATTACCGAGCATAAAGCCCTCAGCTAAAAAATTCATCTCGCCACAAAAAGCGAGCTTACAGGCGTGTACAAAAAAACCGACCCGTACCTACAAATCTTTTAACAGTTAACTCCCTTTAATAAAACACGACTTAACAACGAGTGATACATTAACAAACTAGATAATGATCAAACGATTGTTGAGTTTATTAATGAAATATCCACACATATAGGGTTAGTAATGGTTAGAACGTGATGATGGTGAAAGACGATTCACACAAAACACACAGATGAGATAATAAAATTGCAGTTAATTAAGTAGTAGTTAATTAAGAATGAACTTGTGCAAAGCGAAATGATGATGATGTGATATGATACGGGTTACCAAAATGATGAGTAATCTACACAGTCTATGTGTCTCTAAATGCTTCTCATTGATATGATGATTCACACGTATGCATAAATGTCCCAAGTTGTTATACTTTGTAAGTTGTCGAGTGGGGTATCTCTAAGTCGAGGACGTTCTGATGAAAACTTTTGTCAGACTGAGAAAGGTGACGATATATATATATATATATATATATATATATATATATATATATATATATATATATATATATATATATATATATATATATATATATATATATATATATATATATTCCTTCACTGTTTGAGTATATCTCTGTAGTGTTGATCAACAGTTAATAGCTGTCATATGAACAAAAAGTCTGTTGTCTAATCTCCAGAGGGAACTGGTCAGGCTGGATATCTTCACGAAATGTTAGTGATATGTAGACTCATAATCTTGCGTATGTAGTCGTGATTCATAAAATATACTTTAGAGTCTGCTTCATAGAATGCGCTTAACAGTGTGTTGCACATGGTATAAGTATGAGATTCCACTTTTGAGCTCTTTAGCTTGACTTCAGATAATAATGATCTTTCGAGTGATTTGAACTTGTGGTAACTATGTATTGAACTTGTGAGCCAGCAGTATATGAGTGACGAAAAATGCTGCGTCCACCTTCTTACTTATGGGTGAGACAATATTCCTTTTAATTGAGGAATGAAAGATGTCCTATGGCGAATTCTGCTAGCCAAATGTCCGTTTTGATAACTTATTTCTGGTTAGACGTCAGACACGTTGCGTGTAGACTCAGACTTCTGATGAACTTCTTTTCCTTTCGCAAAATCCTTTAAGAACACAATTCAACACAGAACTGAATTATTTTCCACTCTGAATAAACTTGTGTATTTAGGCTAGGCGTTTTAGGGATCGTATCTCTGCCTCACAATATTAAAACTGAACTGCTTCCTCTAGCAAGCTACGCGGTATTATATTTCTGGAAGTCCAATGTGGGTTTCTTAGACAGGTAATGTATAGCTCCGCCCATACAACCAATCCTTGAGAGCCTTTCTGGTCACTTATTCACAGGATCGCTCTTGTCCCCTGTCAGTCCAAACGTGGGCGTGGTAATTCGCGACCAATTTTCGTTGCCTGGCTTGTTTGACAAATAGGTAGTGAGATAATTGGCTGGCCAATGCCAAAGGGCTGGCACATTATTCTCTGGTTTTTTATCGTTCCGTGTGTTTGCGGCACTCTTATTTACCTCCGCCCATTGTCGCCAGCATGCTAACATGTCCTCTTTGTGGCGCCGCCTATTGTATTACATGCCGGTTGCTTTAAACAGCATGAAACGTTTTCACCTGGCCAAGCTGGGCGTCCAATGTGGTGACCTGGCCGAGCAACAAATATAACAACAGTTCACAGAAATTGTATAATGCCCAGATGTCTGATTGGGATGACCAAATGTGTTTTCACCAGATTTATCACGATGCAATGTGGGATTCAAACGATAATGTCAGGTATGGGGACTCAATCAAAGGACTTTATTTCCCCTTATGAAAGAACAAATGTGGTTCTCTAGATACCGGTCGCGAGTAATCACAATGATGAAATAGCAAATGTGGGATCGCAAATGTGGGATGAAAGAGCAAATGTCGGAGAAAATAAATACGAGAGATGTAGGAAAAGATAGAGCAATAAGGCATTTGCGCTCGTTTATCACAAGTGTAGACAGACAATAACTTTGAGAATTGATGAAGCATTATGGATTCTCTCTGCAGATCCTTAACAAAATAAGGCAAACTTATGAAGACATGACATGCAACATTCTTCATGAAGGACAACTTACAGAACCGTTTAGGATATGAACTGAAGTGTAACATGGATGCCTCATCTCTCCAATTCTTTCCTTACTAGCAATAGATTGGATTATGATAACATCGACATCACATAACAGAAATGGAATTCAATGGAATCTGACAAAACAGCTTGATGATCTAGATTTTGCAGATGAATTGGCTCGTTTGTCCCATAACCGTAATCAGATGCAAGACAAAATGAAGATACTCCATAAGTGGTCACAACTAGTTGGTCTGAAAATACACAGGGAAAAGACAAAGATACTGAGAATAAATGCAAGAAATGATAAGAAAGTCGAACTTTCAGAAATACCACTTTAAGATGCAGAATTATACACACTTGTTGGTAGCAATATAGACAAAGTTAGAGGGAGATACCATGATACCAAAATAAGAATACAATACGTAACAGAAGCTTTCATTGAATTGGAAACAAATGGAGATCAAGAGAAATCAAGACCAGCAAAAAACAAAAAGAGAATCTTTAGCTCAAATATGCAGTCATTTCTATTGTATAGCTCCGAATCACGGAGAACAACAAAAACAACAATAAAAACAAGCTACTGTGACGAATAATGGAAATATAGCCTACAGTATCTGACAGTTTTTCGTGACCTCGTAGCGTTCTATGATTTGCTAGCAAAACCATGCATTTACAGCCTGCGTTTACTCACTTTTTAATCCACGCGTCTTTACCTTGATGGTACACAAAAGAAGTTGTTTACCAACTTTGCGACCTGCCAGGCATAACAGGGAGCGAATGAGGTTTGTAACCGAGTTTTTCACGAGAGCTGATCTGTCAATCATCGGATTTCAGACAGACGCACGTGGAATAACACCAGATACCTTTGAAGGTAGTCGCTCGGGCAAAAATATTTTACCGAGTACCCTTTGATGTTCGTACACACAGGGGGAGTTAACTCTGTGATCTCCAGAAGTGGGCCAAATCTACAAGAACCCGTTACACGGTTTTAAGTCTCTATTGTCAATTAGCAACGCCCAACAGAGAGACCGTGAAAACATTTTATCTTGGGAACTTAGATTTCTGATTTCTCTGCTATCCACAATAGTGTGAAAATTTCCATCCTGTAGAGAGCAGATAACCATGATGATATATAAACTGTGTCTTCCCAAACCAGTTATCAGTTGTCGCTCATAATTTTTCGGATAGTCTAAACACGTAGTCTAGAACCATTGTGGAAGATGTGTTAATAGTATTCGTGGGAATTGTCATTCTGATGTTCTCGTAATAGAAAATTAGTGCTCACGTTTTAAAGTGTTAAAGTTTACCATTATAATTCACTTAAAGTTCTAGCTGTTAAAGGCCAGTGAAAAATAACGCGTAGCTATTTGTTTACCAGTTGTTCAGTTTAATGTTAATTTTACTACCCGCTTTCTCACACAGGAAGAGACGTTTTAGTTGACTAATTAACATGCTAGGCGCGACTGATAGGGACCATAGAATTCACGTTATATTTCCTTTTGTGTAATTTTAGTAAGTGACTGTTATTTAATATTGTCCCATAATGAGTGACCGATCACTCCAATTGTCGGAGAGATTTGTATAGTAAGGAAGATGTTTGAAAGCACATAGACCTTTAGACATTAGTTTTCACAGAGGTGAGCAGGTGTTGAGGGAAAGAGTTAACAGAACGGCACAGGTTGGTGTCAGTGATTCTCTCACCTTTTAGACTACCAACACTTGTATTTTTCTGGCGACGACTAACTCTTTCTTACTCAAATTTTTTTTAAAAGAAGAACTAGTAGTAACAAGTAATTCAAGGAGGGTTGAATATGTTTTTCTGAACAGAACATACAATCTACTAAGTCAAACTCAGAATGATGGTGAGTTACAGAATGTGCATAATTACTTTAATAACAGTGGAAAATAAAATCAATGTTGACATGTACTTTGAACAAAAGAAATACTAAACAATTTAAAACTGTCAGTGTCTTTGGTTCAGATAAGAATAAGAGGCTATTTTCCTCACTGACGAAAGTTTATTCCTATGGCTATTTCTGGGAAAAGTGAATTCTGATTTTGGTCTGGGTTTTAAGTAGACTTATCTGCTTGGACTTCTCCTGGGCGTCTTAGTAGATAGGAATTACCAACTGGATAATTTGCTTCAGTGGAGCTACAGTCCAAGAGATGACTAGGCTTTTCGTTAACCTGGTTGTGAAGTTTAGTTATGATGTTCAGGTGCTGACGAGGTGTTGAATGCTTATAAGCTGACTTGTGAACAGCGCTAGAGGGTTTGAGACGTAAGCACTAGTTCTCTCTGTAGCATAGAGCAGCTAGGCGGTTTACTCGCAACAATGTACAGCAATCAAAATCCAGAAACTGGCTAGGATTCTGCAACTGTGCTGTGGAAGATAATACAGGTAATCAATCTTCTGTTTTATACAGATATATTAACTACAGCCACTCTGGACATTTCGTCTCAGAATGGTGCCTAATAATATATTTACCTGAACCGTAACGTCAGTCTTTTCCTTAAAGCGACTGTCCATTTGTTTACAAATTCCTGTCTAGCGGTAGTCTCACACTGGTCAGGTCAGTCAGGTCAAACTTTGTTACAGGCAGACGCCTGGCCGTGTGCGTCCATGCGTGACTGCATTGGAGGAATGATGTTTCATTCACTCGTCCATTGAACAACATGGTTGTTCTCTCGTTCACAACAGCTTCCACCGCTTTTTAAGAATTAGAATTTTGAGTAGCATTTACTCTCAATCACATATACTGTAGATATGAGGTAGTTTGAGGCTTCTCTTCTATAAGCGTGCGTTGTCTTCCAACGGTTATCAACAAGTGATTTTAAAACTCCACATTTGTTCGCATGAAGTTAAAACATTTTCGTTCCCACGCCAAGTTAATTATTTCCCGTCTCTTGCTTAGACACGTTAACAGATTTATCGTGGCGGTTTTCAGTTGACCACTGAACACGGAAATTTAATACTCTGGGAACTACTGTCGTTTCGACCAAGCGAATAAATCATATAGACGTAATTATAGAAATGCTTTTAAGTGCCTTGTAGAAGAAGATAGCTTTAGGATCGTATGACAGGACTATTAGTGAAGACTTGAAAAACAGCAATAGAACAGAACGCAGGTGCAAATATTTCGTAGAGAAAACAGACAAAATGTGAAGAAATAGAAAAGTAAGGAATTTTAAAATAATCTAGACGAAACCTTCGATCACTCTGTGACAAATACCATACGACGATCCACAGACGCCGACAAATTTAATAGCTATTAACAACAGGCGACATATGTGTAAGGGCGCGTATGGATAATCAAATAACAATTGACATTGTACGCTGATCGTTGACCGGGGCAGGAGGGGAAAGGCTGCATACCTCAACGAAACCTGCACTCGCTAAGCGACGCGCGATAGGATAGGCTAAAGACACCGTGTGCCGGTTAACTTTAATCAGGACTGACGGAGTAGATAAGAGATTGTCTTTGTCCCTTCCGTGTTTATATATATGTAGATATAATAGTAGCATTTTGCCATAATGTTTCTTTATTCTTAAGCAGACCTGATCACAAGAGCAGCCAGCGGTCTTTTTTATGTTCTTCATTTTTACTGATTGGTGAATGATGTCTTCTTCTTGGCTTACACGTCCACAAGTTCATTTGTGTACAGGATTGGCCAAAGAGACAAATAAACATTTAATTAGTAAACTTAACTGGACTATAAAACCCAGAAATATTTTGTTAAATTTTATCAGCCCACTGGGGTGTAAAACAAATAACATTTTCTCGACTTTTCACAGTCGTATCCAAGTGGATTTTATCCAGAAGAGTTACGCTGTTTCAGAATTAGCACTCACATAGAGCCAGCCGATAGGATTACCATCAGTTATCAATTGTAACAGTGTTAGCAACCAGATGTGTCCAAATACTGGAAGTATTTTCTACTGTTTACTGTGAACACAAGATCTCGGTTTCTACATTAATTATACGAGGTGACATTTGTCTATTTAGGAATCAACCACCAAATTAGGTGTTGTCACGGCGCTATTTTGCAGCGCATCTTTCGTCTGAAAAGTCAGCCGGGCAACGCCGGGTATAGCCAAAACCGGAGAGTCATGTGACTACCGGAAACAGGGGAATCAGGCGCGAAGGTAGTCAGTCAGAATCTAGTCATTAACCTGGTAGGACGGATATTTTTCCCCTTTGCCAGCAGTTGGCTGTGAAGTTTATGTTATGGACTATGTTATAAGTGCTTGCCATAGTCCCGGTCAGATAGATTATTAAGTTGCTATTCTACTACAGTGTAGTGTCTAGATTGTATTTGTTATCTGTAGATTTATAAGTTGTCAATGAGTTGAGTGTACCATTGTCACAGTTTTGCTGCTCAAAGTGAGCGACAGTCATTGCAGTTTTTTCAGTGTAATTCGTACTGTCGTGAATGATGCTGATAGATTTAACTGTTAAAGCAAGTTACATTGGCATTTCATTATTATATTGTATTCATGCATTTTATAATAGTTATTATAAATCCACACTACAGTGGTGCAACCATAATAGATTGGTTCTTGACAACAGGGGAGCTCTTGTCCGATTCTTTACAGGCCGTGTGGCCAATATTTTATAGTATAGAAGGCTAGAAGTTTCTATGTACACATATTGATAGAAGTTTATAGCAGCAAGTGTTCACGCCTTCAGGTTTTACAGCGTTCACGGCAGTGTGTTTGTTTTGGCTAGTCAGTAGTCAGTGAACTTTTTTGTTCTGGTGGTGACCCGCTAGCGGCATTTGACCTAGATTAAAAATAGGGCATAGTGTAAGGTTGGTGTTGTCAGTACAGATAATATTTGACAGTTATTGTGTTCGAGGCTTTTTGGGAAAGTTAATATTGTGCTAGGGTAAGTATTGATAGAAGCGGTGTCAAAAGGGATAGAGTAAGGTTGCAGCTGGCGGCTGGCATACCAGTTTGATATTTTGCAAGGCACACTTTGTAACTTAGTGCTAGTAAGGTGGGGATCCAGTCGGAGCAGCGGAGGTTAGCGTGTCAGGTGTCGGCAGTTGGTTCATAATCGATGTAGAGTAAAATAGTTTGTCAATATTTGTCGGTAATATTTGGGCCCAAGGGACTGACTGTGGTGTCGTCAGGAAGAATAGTTTGTCAATATGTGTCTGTAATATTTGGGCTCGAGTGCCTGGCTGTGTGTGTCGACAGAGGAATAAAGATCTTTAAGATTGGTGGATATTAGGATTGTCAATATGTGTCGGTAATATTTGGGCTCGAGGGCCTGGCTGTGTGTGTCGGCAGAGGAATATAGATCTTTAAGATTGGTGGATATTGGGAGTATCAATAGTGGCGGTGGTATTTCAGGATGTGTGTAACTCTTCTTATCTGCATCAGGGTATACATCAATTCAACCATTGTTGGGTACGTAGCCAACCTGCAGCAGTGTCATCGCTCGTACTGCTCTACCTACCTGGGAACATTACCGTAAGGGGTTCCTGCCAAGTTCTGTCGTCATCAGACCTTACCGATATGCCAGTCCAGGGGGAGCATTTCTATGCCTCTTTCGTGGCCCTTGTACTACTTGAAGGGATATCGGGTACCGAAGACTGCTTATCTGAGTGGAATACACTGTGCTGAAGACTGCTGGGTCCCTGAAGTGTCGTAATGTAGTGAACTTTGCTTGGATACGCATCACTTTTGGCAAAAAGACATTATTGTTATTATCGGGCACATTGACTTGGGAAGAAGTCTTGTTATCTAGACATTATTGGATATACGGTCGTTATTCTTGCTGTGGACAGTGCTGAGATAACACCGTGTTGAACATTATTTTCGTTTTGATGTCTTCAAGTCTGTGAAGTTTAGTTCGTGCTGTTTCATCTATCATCATCTGTGTCTGAGGAGCTACGTGGAGGAGCATCGCTGGATCATCATTTACGTTATTGTTTGAATATTTGTGTATGATCTGTTGTATTTATGTTTTTTTTTTCTTTTCCCTGTAAATTCTATTTTCTTCCTTCAAAATCTACTTTTCTCTCTATGCACCTGGTACAACGTATCGTACAGTCTGGTCTTGTAGAATAGTGGGACAGTTCTGTTGGGGTCGTGTTAGGTTAGCATAAAGCAATAAGCTTTGTTCTGTTTCTACGTCTGTTTCTTGAGGTTTGCTTATTGGTTTGTTGTTTTTTCTGTCCTTGTGTTTTGTTCTTTTTCCTTGCTTTTTTTGTAGAAACTTAGTTTGTGTCTTGTTATGGTGTTAGTTAGTTAGTTGGGATCTGTCACTCTATTTTCTATCACTTGGGGTCATTGGTATTATATACATAGTAAATCTTGGATATGTTATAGTGATATTATTGCTTATATGTTATTTAGTTTATTTTGATTGGTGTGATTTAGTTAGTGGCTAGTGAAGGAGATAGCTCTCAACACTTCATTGCTAAGTGTAGTTGTTGTGTAGTTTGCTGTGTGTAACCGTCTGTTTTGTAACGGCTACCATAAATGTAACGTACTGTTTAAGAGTGATGTGAAAGCTGGCAGAGTGAACGTGTCGTTTATCACCTGGACTGTGTAATGTTGCGGTGTCGATGTAGGTCACCAGAAATGTAACGGCCAGGAATGTAACGGCCACCAGAGTGAGGCACTGCCAGGGGTACTATGGTCACTCACAGTAAACAGCGTACATGTTGTAGATCTGTGATATTGGTATTATGATGTGCTGAGTGTGGGTGTAGACGAAAACACGAATGCTTGAGGCTCTTAGTAAAGTCAGTAATGCACCCATACACTCACATGCAGTAGTCAATGATGAATCGAAGACTGCTGGCACGTTTCAAACATTTATTTACGAAACTGACAGTAGCATCAACAGGACAGTCAAATCGACGAGATCAAGGACTTCACAAAGATAACAAATGACTGTTAAATGCCTGGTAATCAAAGGCTTGCATCATACATCAAACATCATCTGTCCTAATGTTACAATATGTAATGTAGCTTCCGTACCATTGACTCAGCGCGTCAGGTACTTAATTAGCTCTGTCGTTCAACAAACGAGCTCCTAAATTGCGTAGCAATAATACATAAGGCTGTTATTCAACTGGCATAGCTCGCCAGGTATATTTCCTCTTGCTGAAAATATTGGCCGTAATACAGGGCCTCAATATGTAGACAGCTGTGTATCCTTTTTCAGCAGGCACGATCAAACTATGCTAAACATACATATACCGCCAACCTGCGGCGTCCACAATAATTTATCATCATCATTAGGCTTCTGTTCACTTGAAAACATATAGTCTCATTTGGCTAGAACTAGAAGCAAAGAAGAAATTCTGTCTCTCAAGATCTGTGAGCTTCACTCACCGATAGGTAATTTCAAATGTTCTGCAGCTAAAGGCATAATAATAAGAATGTCATTTACCTTCATACATAATCTTCCGGATACACCTTTAACAAAGAATCACTGGGGAAAACATTGACATTTCAGTCATATCGAAACTTTCCAATCCCCATGATGATCTAGAGGAAAACACAACGGACATCGTCGTCCGACAGCCCAGATCACAATCTAGATGACGGAAGTCACAGTACGCGCTCAGAACTCTGCGCATGCCTAGACAGCATAAAAATGAGCATCGTTCAGACAGATCACGACAACGATTAAAAGAAAGAGAAGGTAACCCTTTAAACAACCTGTCATAGAAGTTAATACCCAATTATCCAACTTTGACCAACAAAGTTTTGCAACAAAAGTATTAAATAGATTTACCTATATGACTCCGTCAAAACGACAAAAGTATAAAATAGATTTACCCATTATGACTCCGTCAAAAACGACAGAAACAGACTACCGCACCCCTCGTATAAAAAAATGACCCATTTTTTTTAAATACATCAATGAGCAAGATACCACAAGCTCATGACACATGAATAATGTGCCAATGAAAGAATCAACCGGATAGAATCAAATCATCTCACCAAATAATAGAAAATATCTTCGGGAAGGTACCATCAAAGAAACCTCAGTTGCTGGCGATACTAACAAAAATTACATAACTATCAAACAATTATGCAATAATATAATCATAGCAATGACCAATGACAATCTATCTCAAGAAGTCATATCAATATACAAATTACAATGTTATACCATTAATATATGTAATGGATGGACATGATGCTTTTGTTAAATTCCTTACACATTATCTAACAATAGAAGTATATTATATACAAATAAGTGCTGCGATTTCTTGAACAAAAGTAAGGTATGGCGTCATCATGGTTCTCACAAGCGCTCCGTACTTGATACTAGTTTGCACTGAGAACAATATAAATGACATTAATTAGTAACATGCTATAATGCACTATAGTCATTACAAAATTATTTAAATATTATATGTGGCCATTTAAAAAAAAAAATTTTTCTTATTTTTTTTTGGCCTTTATTTCATGTTAACCTTAACCTTCGACATTACACCAAAGATAGTAATAGAGAAAGAAAACAATCAATTTACTAATCTAAGGTGAAACAAATGTATTAATGTATATTATGAACAGACATGAATCTGGAAATGTATCATGAAATCTAGGGCACAAGACTTAAGTCGAATCATGTGGGCATCTAGACAGTATGTCCGCCATCACATTATCCGAACCACGGATAACCCGCACCGTGAAATGAAAAGGTTGAAGAGCAATAGCATATCGAGTAGATCTCGAGCTCTTCAAATCCTTGTTCTGCATAGCTGTAAGAGCTTTTTGGTCGGTTTCCATAATGAAATGCGCACCTAGAAGGAATCTTTGTAGCTTAAGAATGGCCCAGACCATAGCTAACAATTCACGGTCTAGAACCGAATAGTTCCTTTCTGCCGCATTCAATTTCCTAGAGATATACATCACAGGATGCAGAGTTCCTGAATACTCCTGCATAAGTGCCGCCCCGATCCCAGTGGAAGAGGCATCACTACGAAGGACACAAGGTTATCAATTGATAGTAGTCGTAAGATAGGAGGAGATGAGAACAAATTCTTAATCTGATGCAATGAAGATTGACATTCTTGGGACCAGCGCACCATATTAGGAGAACCTTTTTTCAATAAAGTTGAAAGAGGTGCCATAATGGAGGACAGATTCTTAATGAATCTTCCATAGAATTGTATTAATCCCAAGAGACTACGTACTTGCTTTTTTGTTTTAGGAACGGAGATATGTAATATCTTGGAAATGTTTTGGTCCTCTGTCTTCAATAGACCATGACCAACTCGATGACTTAAGAAAGAGATTTCACTAAACCCAACAAACGCTTTAGAGGGTTTTGCAGTCAAATTATGCTCGCGTAGAGTAGACAGTAACTCATTTAAACCCGAATTCGTGTTCTTCCCAAGTATCGCTGAAAAGACAGATGTCGTCCAAGTATGCGTTGACGTCTGTACGATATGAGAGAATTCGACGCATCATGCGTACGAAAGTAGCTGGGGCGTTCATCAGCCCGAAAGGCATAACATTCCATTGATACAAACCCCTAGGTGTTGAGAAAGCAGTGAAAGGTTTGGCGCATTCAGTTAACGGAACTTGCCAATAGCCTTTCGACAAGTCAAGTTTAGTAAAGAATCGCGATTTAGAAAGTCTAGTAAGTAGATCTTCCAATAAAGGCATAGGTTCAGTATCAAACTTCGTAACCTGGTTCAATGTGCGATAATCGACGCAAAGACGTATGTTATTGTCTTTCTTTCGAACAATAACCATGGACGAAGAGTATGCTGAAGTGGATGGTTCAATTATTTTCAATTGTATCATTTCATCCAATTCTTTCTCGACTTGCGCTTGGAAATGAATAGGGATAGGATATGGTCTTACTCTGATCGGATTATGATCAGTAAGTATAATGTCATGTTTGATAATATGTGTGTGTCCAGGAATGTCGGTAAGGACATCCTGAAATGATTGTAGCAAGGAAGATACTTGACGCTGTTCCTCAAAAGACAAATTAGAAGAAACCGAAACGTTTCTCCATGATTCCGTAGAATTGAGTGGAATCATAGGAAGAGGTAGATTAACATCTGAAAACGTTGTTTCCTCCTCCTGTATAACATGCAAGGATGAGATATGACTTTGTTGGACCGGAGAATCGTCCGTCGCCTGGAAAATAGGCTGCAAATAGTCTGGTCGTTCAATAAATTCCGTAAGCATA
The DNA here is from genome assembly GCA_024509875.1 of Oreohelix idahoensis. Classification (NCBI taxonomy): domain Eukaryota; kingdom Metazoa; phylum Mollusca; class Gastropoda; order Stylommatophora; family Oreohelicidae; genus Oreohelix; species Oreohelix idahoensis. Next base: position 523,266 of record JAMPIV010009785.1, read on the forward strand.
TTTATATCGAAGGTTTTATGCCTTCCATCAATATCGACAACATAGTCGACATCGGAAATTTTTGAGACTATTCCATATGGACCTTTCCATGCAATGAGAAGTCTGTTCTCCCTCGAAGGAAGTAAGACAAACGATTTGTCTCCAGGACAAAGTTGACGTAGGCGTCTCTTCTTATTAGCGAATTGCCTCGCCTTTTCTTTGGCAAATTCGGAGGATGCAGTCGCTAACTTGCATGCTTCGATAATCTTATGCCTGAGAGCAATGACATACTCATATGAAGATTGAGTGTCATTGGCAATATTATCAGCAGTTATCAAATCGTGTAGCAAGGACATAGGACCGCGCGGTTGCGCGCCAAAAACAAGTTGAAAGGGAGAAAACCCTGTATGTTCGTTTGGGACCTCTCTATAGGCAAAGAGAGCCGCGGGTAAAACCCTGTCCCAATCCTGAGGATGATCCTCAGTAATCTTGCCAAGAAAGTTCTTAAGTGTTCTATTAATACGTTCAACTAACCCATTAGACATTGGGTGATAAATACTACTGAGAGACCTTTTAATATCTAGGATAGACATCACCTGCGACATAGTGTCTGACATCAATTGAGTACCATGGTCTGACAATATTTCTCTGGGAAAACCCAAACGAGAAAATATTAGCCAAAGAGCGTCTGCGATATCGGCAGTAGATATGCTCTTTGGAGGTATAGCCTCTGGCCAACGTGTGCACATGTCGACGCATGTTAGGATGAATTGATGTCCTCTGGCTGACTTAATCTTAAAAGGGCCAATAATATCTATTGCCATCTTCTGGAATGGTCGAATAGGAATGTCTGCAGCCTTGATAGGTGCAGCATGTCGTGGACCTCTAGATTTGACTTCTTGACAAATCTTACAAGATCGACAATAAATTCGTATGTCTTTGTTTACAAATGGCCAAAAGAAAGCCGCTAGAACTCTCGACTTAGTGCGAGAAAAACCCATGTGTCCTGCACACTGAGAATCGTGTGCATGTTCAAGAATTAAGGCTCTCATACTTTTGGGCACAAGAATTTGAGAGTGCATAGATTTGTCTGAGTGTTGTACCATACGTACTAGTATACCATTCTTCATAGTGATATACGATTTGAGAATTGTATTTTGATACGGATCACCATTTTTAGCGAGAAGAAAGTATTTATTTAGAGAAGAGTCTTCTTCTTGTAGTTTCACAAACGAGTCATGTGAAATCACCAAGTGATCATCTTGGCTACCAACTTCATTACTATCATTAGATGAAGTTGAAGGAATAAGAGCTTGTGCTCTTGTTACAACCACATTGGCTGTTTGTATATTATGTTCTTCTCAAGCAGCAATTTGCTGCGGGGTACATTCTTTAACCCCGTGAATACGACCGATTATAAGATCCGCAATAGGATTAGGAAGAAGACACGCGTGGACAACTCCTGTAAAGAAGGGAGTATCCATGTGGATGATAGCAGTAGGATATATTTCCAAACATCCACCAAATGTCACACACTTAACCACCTTCCCCGTGGCATAGCAAGGATCTATAAGAGATTGCCTAACCCCAATAGTAGTACATCCAGAATCAAAAAGTACTGAGACTGGATTATCATTCACTAGACCTCTATTTAAAATAAGAGATCCTTTCCCGTCATGCGCAACTGTAGCAGGAAGAGCGGGAAGAGGGTAACCACAAATTAGGGTAGATACTGTAGATGGCTCGAACAATGTTGAGCATTGGGGGCACTTAGCTGCTCTCCCAAAATCGAAAGCAGAGCCAGTGATAGCATTAGAGTTTCTACTATCGTTCACTTGACTACAGGCTTCCTGAGACTCATGTTGTGCAGCGTTTGATTGACGATAAGATTTCCTTTTGTTATGTCTAGGTCTGCCGCGATTATTATTTCCCCTGTAATTATCATTATATTGCCCATCATAACCATTATTTTGGTTTGCATCACAGTTTCCATAACCATCATCGTAATATTCTTGACGGCGAGGATAATTATCTCGAGAAGAGAAACTCGGATAGTTTCTATTGTGATAACCTTTGCGAAAGTGTCTAAAATTGTTAGACCCAACATTACGAGGACTATCAGCTCGTCTCCAATTCTTTGAAGAAAACCCACTGTGTGATGGATTGCTTTGATATTGAGTGTAATTCGTATTACTCTTCTTATTAAAGCTTTGCTTAGCACCTTGAAATTTACGATTGTAATTAGAGCCATATGGTGCTGCCGAAGCAACTGGCAACCCTTCTTTCACTTTAGAATTGCTAACTGTAGCATGGGGATGCGCAGTTACGTACTGGCAACAATATTCCTCCATGTCTTTTATGTTTTTAGGTTTACGCTCATGAAGAAAAGCAAGAAAAGATTCGTTGACCGATGACATAACCTTGTCTCGCAGTAATAAGTCCATTAGGCCTTCATATGTTTTTTCAGTCTGGGACAACTCAATCCAACGTGTGAATGTACGACGCATCTTTATAATAAAGTCAGAGAAATCCACTCCATTTTCTGGCAACATTGTCTTAAGACGAAGACGATAATCTTCTTCTTTTAGTTGATATCTTTTAAGCAATGCTGCTCTGACAACATCATAGTTGGTCCTATCATGTTCCTCTATTGTCATAAGAGTAGTTACTGGTTCACCTGATAAAAATTCCATCAGTTGTTCGACATATTTTTCCTTTTTTATTTTATGCGTATCGCATAAAAATTCGAATCTATCAAGATAATCCGTTATATCGTCCTTTAAAGGATTGAAATGAGGTAATTTGATCTTATTAGACTTCTCCTTTGTCATATCCGAAGTTGCTTGATGAGCACCCCCATTCCCCAATTTCAATTTCTCTAGCTCCAAAACCGCGAGTCTTTCATCATGTTCCCTTTTTGCTTTTCTCTCTTCAGCCTCAGCTTGAAATTTGCTCTCCTCAGCAGCTGCTTGCCATTTTCTCTCCTCAGCAGCAGCTTGCAGTTTCCTCTCCTCAGCAGCAGCTTGAGCTTGAAGTTTTTTCTCCTCAGCAGCAGCTTGAAATTTTCTTTCCTCGGCAGCAACTTGAGCTTGAGCTTGAAGTTTTCTCTCCTCAGCAGCATCTTCTCTTTGTTGCTGTATTCTTTTCTCTTCAGCCTTCTGTGCCTTGGCATATTGAGCAAGTGCGAATTCTTCTAACTTCTCACCTGTCTTCCCAAGGGCTTTCCCTTGTTCAATAAAGACGTCTAGTGTAGACATTATGTCTATCTATGTGAGATCAGACCTGAAAAATTAAATAAATTACTTATCCCACTGTGATGGGAGACAAGTCTGTAATACTAGACTTGTATACTCACTTCACTTTATTTCACTCTCTTTGAGAGACAAGTCTTAATCAAAGACCTTGTATAGTTACTTTGTTTCTCTATAATATTATCATTATAAGTAACCTTTATCTGAAAAGTGTATGATATTAATACTAATAGTCAATGATCAAGTATATCTATAGACTGTATGACAACAATGTATTACAATAATAAATACAAAGACAAGAATACAAAACAACAACCGAAAACGTTCGCAGAAGTCAAATAATAAATAAAGCTTAACTGAATCTAATGTTGTAAAATTTTACAATGATAACTGTGAAAATTAAACAAATGACAACACTGTTATAAACAAAAAGGTGTATAGAAATAAATGAAAGTAAGGAAAGACGAACAGATACAAACAAAACAAATCGTAAATCAAAGAATGGAAAAAATAATGAAAACAACACTAACACATCTCGTCACAGCTAAGAAAAAAACTGAAAAGTAGCAACACAGGTTGCTCGCAATTTCCACTGGGGAAATATGCGTAATCCTACAGAAAACGCTCACGATAGAACCTCTATCACGTGGTATCTTCTATCTGAGTCTCCTTACCCAACCAGCCCGCTGAAATACACACTAAATAAACATGTAAACAAAAACATGTTTACACAAAACATGCATGGCATATATAAATACACAATATTTAGAATGTGTTTAGAGGAAGGCTCAGCTTCACACAAAATAAAGGTACAGTTTACACACTAAAACCGGCCACTTATCTTTTAGCACACTCCTCAATAGCCGCAAAGATGCAATATAATGCGGTACTACTGTCAACAACAATGGTAGACAATCCACCGTTGAAGGTCACCGTAACTTCATAACAGGCAGTGGTCTCCAAAGTGTAGCTACAAAAATCATACTCGACACCAGTTGAGACTAGAAAATCCAACGTCGATATGTTTGTAGAATGTAGTGTAAACAACCAGCGGTACTGTTTACGTTCTTAAGTTGACAGGTAACGATGTGACTTGATAGCTCAGAATGTAGTGTAAACAACCAGCGGTACTGTTTACAATCTTTGGTCGACAGGTAATGATGTGACTTGATAGCCCAGATATATTGACATCTTTTGTAGAACTCCAGAAATGTATAACAATGTCACTTCAATTCCGTAGCAGTTGTGGTCCATGTAGCAGTAACACAAAAATGCCAACGTCAGTGTTTATGTGAGTCAGCTCAGTTGTTGACCTATATGGCACTGTCTTGAAAATGTAGAAAACCCACAAATCTGGTCCACCATGAATGTAACCGTCTGTTTTGTAACGGCTACCATAAATGTAACGTACTGTTTAAGAGTGGTGTGAAAGCTGGCAGAGTGAACGTGTCGTTTATACCTGGACTGTGTAATGTTGCGGTGTCGATGTAGGTCACCAGAAATGTAACGGCCAGGAATGTAACGGCCACCAGAGTGAGGCACTGCCAGGGGTACTATGGTCACTCACAGTAAACAGCGTACATGTTGTAGATCTGTGATATTGGTATTATGATGTGCTGAGTGTGGGTGTAGACGAAAACACGAATGCTTGAGGCTCTTAGTAAAGTCAGTAATGCACCCATACACTCACATGCAGTAGTCAATGATGAATCGAAGACTGATGGCACGTTTCAAACATTGATTTACGAAACTGACAGTAGCATCAACAGGACAGTCAAATCGACGAGATCAAGGACTTCACAAAGATAACAAATGTCTGTTAAATGTCTGGTAATCAAAGGCTTGCATTATACATCAAACATCATCTGTCCTAATGTTACAATATGTAATGTAGCTTCCGTACCATTGACTCAGCGCGTCAGGTACTTAATTAGCTCTGTCGTTCAACAAACGAGCTCCTAAATTGCGTAGCAATAATACATAAGGCTGTTATTCAACTGGCATAGCTCGCCAGGTATATTTCCTCTTGCTGAAAATATTGGCCGTAATACAGGGCCTCAACATGTAGACAGCTGTGTATCCTTTTTTAGCAGGCACGATCAATCCATGCTAAACATATATATACCGCCAACTTGCGGCGTCCACAATAATTTATCATCATCATTAGGCTTCTGTTCACTTGAAAACATATAGTCTCATTTGGCTAGAACTAGAAGCAAAGAAGAAATTCTGTCTCTCAAGATCTGTGAGCTTCACTCACCGATAGATAATTTCAAATGTTCTGCAGCCAAAGGCATAATAATAAGAATGTCATTTACCTTCATACAGAATCTTCCGGATACACCTTTAACAAAGAATCACTGGGGAAAACATTGTCATTTCAGTCATATCGAAACTTTCCAATCCCCATGATGATCTAGAGGAAAACACAACGGACATCGTCGTCCGACAGCCCAGATTACAATCTAGTTGACGGAAGTCACAGTTTGCGCTCAGAACTCTGCGCATGCCTAGACAGCATAAAAATGAGCATCGTTCAGACGGATCACGACAACGATTGAAAGAAAGAGAAAATAACCCTTTAAACAACCTGTCATAGAAGTTAATACCCAATTATCCAACTTTGACCAACAAAGTTTTACAACAAAAGTATTAAATAGATTTACCTATATGACTCCGTCAAAACGACAAAAGTATAAAATAGATTTACCCATTATGACTCCGTCAAAAACGACAGCAACACTGTGTTTAGTGTAATATTTGTGAGTTCAAGGGTGGACGGGTGGCGAGTTTAGTTCTTCATTTTCTTCCTTGTGGGAAAAGATTGGATTGGACCGTTTTCTTCTAGGGTGTGGCTGTGTATGTTTAGTGATGGAGTCATGCAGAAGGTTTTGCTGCGACTGCCCTAATTAACATTCCAAGCTCAGTATTCGTTAGGCATACTGGTGGAGTTTGTATTGACGTGTCTTGTACATTCGGTAATTCTATTATTGTATTTAAGTGGTGTGATCTCTCGTTCCTTCTGGCTATCTTGTAAATACGTTAACAGGTATCCCTTGTTTTCGTTCATTGTAAGTCACGTATTGTATATACTAATCTATCTCTGCTAAACTTTGGCTGTCATCTTATTCACCGTGACTGTTAGTTATCGTTCCGTTTAATTTGTGTCTTTTCATCTGTGGACTGTTCATTTTTGCCAGCTGTAAACTTTTGGTATTAGGTAGAATATAAAGAATTGAAATACTGTCAGAGTACAGCATCAGGGTGGGTGCTAGTGAGATACTGTAGTGTAGGAGCTGACTTATTTTTCAATTTTGGGGGGTTGCCACAAACATTACAGCTGTGAGGTGGTATAGCACCAAGAGGTATTATCAGCCAGGGAAATGCAACTTTCGACTATGGTAAGAGTCTTTTCAGTTGTATCACAGATACTAAGTGGTCGGAAGGACCAAAGGACCAAAACCTAGAGAGTAAGGAGACAGTAGCCAAGAGGTTAATTGAGGAGTCAAGTGGATTATATATATACATTGAGGGGTGAAGTGGATTATATTTACATGCATGTGTTTGTACTTTGAGAAGTGTTATTGCTATTTATATCATTACTGCATATTTTGTAAGAGAGGTATATGTTGATATAAGTGAGGTGGTTTGTGGTACATGTTATTGAGTAGTTGCGTAGGGAGAATCGATAGCAAAAAAAGCAGAGTCATAGATACTATTGAGTATAGTGAGTGTACATCATAGACTTTGATGGTTTCATTCGGATAGGCAAAGAATGTGGGTACACGGAGAAAGAACTAACAGATTATAATAATAATAATACATTCTTTAAGCACCAAACACGGCGCATAAGGCAGAAACCAGTGCTCTCCAGGTTGTTTGTTGTGACGCCACTCCTCTTAGCTCTTGCACATTATTTAGGCCCAACGTTCTTCCTTCTCTTATTATTGTTCTTCTGAGTGTTTCTTTTGGTCTTCCTTTTTTCCTCTTACCCTCAGGAACCCAAGTGAGCGCCTGTAGTGGTATTCTGTTGTTTTGCATTCGTAGGACATGACCGATATATGACCATCGTCTTTTCCTTATATAGTCGGAGACATATTTCTGCCCAGAGTCTTCTCTTATTTGTCGATTAGTCTTGAATTCTTTCCAACTGATGTTCATGAGTTTTTAAAGACATTTGTTCTCGAATGTACTCAGCTTGTTCTCCAATGATTTTGTTATTTTCCAACTCTCACAGCCGTATGTTAACACTGAGATAACATTTGAATTAAACAGACGAAGCTTGGTATGTATATTCATATTATGCCAAGGCAGAATTCCACTCCAAAGAGAATCAGGATGCCTTAAGAGATTTACGTGCCGAGGAACGAGAACTCAAGAAGGCAGAGTTAAAATTTCAAGAAGATGGAACGAGAATTACAAGAAAAGAAGATGGAACGAGAATTACAGGAAAAGAAGATGAAAGAGGATAGAGAGTTAGAATTTCCAGAAAAGAAGATGAGAGAAGATAGGAATTTCAAGAAAAGAATATGGAACGAGAATTACAGGAAAAGAAGATGAAAGAGGATAGACAGTTAGAAGTAGAAAAGGAGAGAATGAGATTAGCTTCGGAGGAAAAAAGACTGCAGGTTGAAGCTGATAAGGAAATACAATTAAAAAGAATAGAAGCGGGTGCGAGTGGTCAGAACTCGACTCCGGGGCGGTCTCATCGTCCCTTTAGGCTGCGTCTGCCAAATTTTAATGACAAAATCGAGAGTTTAGATTTTTTTCCTTGAGAGGTTCGAAGCCGGATGCGTGGCCTGGAAGGCTGACAGTGGCCATCTCTGTTATCAACATTGCTAGTGGGCCTGCAATGGAAACTTTTTAATAGCCTCCCTGACAGTGGCCATCTCTATTATCCACGTTGCTAGTGTGGCCTGCAATGGAGACTTTGTATAGCCTCCCGCTGGAAGAGCGGGCAGATTATAATAAAGTGAAGGAACGGTTGCTCTGGAAGTTCCGTTTGTCGGCTGACGGGTACAGGACGCGGTTTAGAAACGCGATGACAAGTGCAGACCAGGACTTTGAGGACTTTATCTCGAAGATCAAGATTCTGCTGAATAGATGGATCGAGTTGGAAGGAATTCCAAAGGATTATGATGGCCTGGTTGACCTTATGCTACGGGACAAAGTGTTGTCGTCGTGTTCCACTGAGTTGGTAGTTTTTTTCAGGAACGTCAACTTAAGGATATTGCTTTCCTTGGCCCAACTGGGGCGCTATTATGTCCTGGCCCATTCGGGCAAACCTATCCAGCGATCGGGTCTGTCTGACGCCTTAATTGCTGGTGTCGGCAAAGTTCAGCGACAACCATGGCAAAATCAGTCAGGCGGGAAAGACATGTGCCAAGAGCAGAAGGACGATAGGTTCTCCAGTCCCTATCAACCACGCAGAGGGAGTTATGGTAATTTCCGATCTCATTGGAATGTTCGGTCGAACTGGCACAACCGACAATGGAAAGGTGATAGCGACGGTGGAGAGCGTCAAACGCGACAGCAGGTACGCTTTGAGGAGTCTCTGGACGAAGATCGGTTTTTCTATAAAACAAAATATTCCAAGCGGAGGTATGGGTCTGCTGATAGCCGATCATCCGACTCCGATGCGCGGTCTTCACCAGCTAGCAGTCCCAGCAATAGTCCAGGGAATGAGTCAAAAAAGGAACGCAGATGTTCCAATTGTATTGGCAGGGGTCATTATGCTGACGTGTGCACTACCTCAATTGAACACGCGAATTCCGCTTTTGTGTTGGACACAGTCAATAGCGAAGACTGTGTGGGTTGTCGTCCTCTGTTCCATGCGAACGAAAGTATAGTGCTACACTGCAGGTATGTGGTACCTTGTCTGTCGGCGGTCCGTGAGACTGGCAAGATGGCTCTCCCCAAAGGTGTGGTGGAGAAGAAACCAATCTCGGTGTTGAGGGACACTGGATGTACCACAGTTAGGGTGTGTCGGTCGTGTACCGACGAGTCCTGCCTTACAGGCAAAACTGTAAAGTGTACCACGTTTGGGGGGCAAAGTTGAGTCTTACCCCCAGGCGTGTATTAATGTGGACACCCCGTTCATAACAGGTAGAGTGAACGCGTTCGTCCTCGAGAAGCCGATCGCCGATTTGATCGTCGAAAATATACGGGGAGTGCATAACGCCACGGGAGTGCCTGGAGCAGAGGCTCAGCAACACGAAAGTGCCAAGGCGGATGAACGGGTGGTCGAGGTATCACCACCTGACAAGAAAGTACATCTGAGACGGGGTTCGTGGCAGGCATCCGTTAATACTCACAGTCCGATGCTAAGTGACATGAATAGGAACAGTAGAGGCATATCCGAGGGCCTGATAGCTGGTGACCGCAAAGTATGGGACCGCAATATCCCCTCGAAGGCTAGCTGGCGAACACTCAGACGAGTGTTTAATGAAGTCGCGCCAGTAAAGTTCGCGGAGGTATTGTCATTGCGGGACAATACCAAAGTTGCACGAGTGACTTTCGCGGATAGGCGGGAGGCGCGTGATGCAGGCAGCTGAAAACACATATTGTTGCTTCATAAGCACCTGCTGATAGTCCAGCAATAGCAAGGGATAGGTATTGGGTTTCGCGTTTAGTTAGGGTGTTTCGGTTAACGCGAACCGAACCGCAGAGTCTGACCCACGCCTCCAGTACTATTCTGATAAATATACGTTGTTTTGTGCAACTTTATAAGGTACTGAGGAGAACTGAGGAGGTGTTTACATGTGATAGTGGGTAGCAAGTAATTGCAACCACGGTAGAGATGTTTTGTAAACTTTAAAGATCATGTTTATGCTATGCTATGTTATGCTTTGAATTATGTATTATGGCGCCATAAAGGCAATTTGCTATATAGTTGAATTTAATGTATATCTAAACCTTGTTACAAATGACTGTTTATGCTATGAGATTATCTACTGTAATGGGTCCCTATGTAAGAGTTAGTATTAGTGTATAGCGCACTGTGTTATGGTTGACCAGGGGTGGACAGCCGTTGTCATTTTTCACGACTGCCAGAACCTTGGTTAACCGATTGCATACTCATGTTGTGTTTTGTGGTATGTTGAAGAATGCAGTAACGACAACGGTAGGAAAGAACTTCGGCACTCTCGGTTCAGATGAGGAGATGCTGTTAATGGCATATGGTCGTCCAAACTCCTAGGGGGGTCGGGCTAAGCTTCCTCCGAGGTAAGAAAACTACGTTTTCTCTCTAAGGGGAGGGGGAGGGGGGATGTCACGGCGCTATTTTGCAGTGCATCTTTTGTACGAAAAGTCAGCCAGGCAACGCCGGGTATAGCCAAAACCGAAAAGTCATGTGACTACCGGAAACCGGGAAATCAGGCGCGAGGGTGGTCAGTCAGAATCTAGTCATTGTCCTTGTAGGACGGATATTTTTCCCCTTTGCCAGCAAGTTAACTGTGAAGTTCATGTTATGGACTATTTGTTATACGTGTTTGCCATATTCCCGGTCTGATGGATTATTAAGTTGTTATTCTAGTACAGTGTAGTGTCTAGATTGTATTTGTTACAGGCCGTAGATTTATAAGTTGTCAATGAGTTGAGTGTACCATTGTCACAGTTTTGCCGCTCAAGGTGAGCGATAGTCATTGCAGTTTTTTCAATGTAAGTCGTACTGTCGTATATGATGCTGATAGATTAAGCTGTTAAGGCAAGTTACATTGGCATTTCATTATTATCTTGTATTCATGCATTTGTTGGCCGTGTGAGGCCTGATTGTGTTCAGCATAGTTATTAAAGGGAAGTACCTGTGGAATATGTTGATTACTTATGTCAGCCATTGTTGTGTGGTCATACTTCTAGAAGAACGAGCTTATAATAGGTATTATAAATCCACACTACAGTGGTGCAACCATAGTAGATTTTTAATTGATCGGCGTCCACCTTGTTAATCTTACTTATTGAAGAATGGACTGGGGCCAATTTGGGTCATACACCTGACATTTTTTATATTCAGGATAATTGTATTACCAAAGGATATCACCAAGATTAGGTAAGCGTGATTTAGTGGCCACTGTATGTCAGAGAGAGAGGGCGAATATTTTTCTTGTTACAGCATCGTACTAACCTGGATTTTGCTTAAAAAACGTGTTTACTTTACTGGATAGCATATAGTTCAACACCAAGACAATCCCAAGAAGCAATAAATAATTTGTGTCATCTCTCGGTTAAAATAGGTCTCCAAATAAATGCCTCTAAAACTAAAGCTATGAACTTTTCTAACGAGACCTTTGATATCATCTTGAACGGGGAAAAACTACAGAAAGTTGAAAGTTTCAATTATTTAGGCAGCAAAATGACTCAGGATGGTGACACAACAAGAGAAATCCATACTAGAATTGATTTGGCAGCTAGCGCCTTCAATAGATTATCTAACATTTGGAAATTACGATCATTGAATATACATACCAAGCTTCGTCTGTTTAATTCAAATGTTATCTCAGTGTTAACATACGGCTGTGAGCGTTGGAAAATAACAAAATCATTGGAGAACAAGCTGAATACATTCGAGAACAAATGTCTTAGAAAACTCATGAACATCAGTTGGAAAGAATTCAAGACTAATCGACAAATAAGAGAAGACTCTAGGCAGAAATATGTCTCCGACTATATAAGGAAAAGACGATGGTCATATATCGGTCATGTCCTACGAATGCAAAACAACAGAATACCACTACAGGCGCTCACTTGGGTTCCTGAGGGTAAGAGGAAAAAAGGAAGACCAAAAGAAACACTCAGAAGAACAATAATAAGAGAAGGAAGAACGTTGGGCCTAAATAATGTGCAAGAGCTAAGAGGAGTGGCGTCACAACGAACAACCTGGAGAGCACTGGTTTCTGCCTTATGCGCCGTGTTTGGTGCTTAAAGAATTTATTATTATTATTATTATTATTATATAGTAGGAACTTTGTTCTTTTCTTTACTGTCTGTGCTGTAACATAGTGCTAACCTTTGACCTTTGGGTTATTAACTTTTCTAGTTCTTTTCTCAAGAGGGGGAGGGCACAGTTATTCAGTTATTTTCCTATGTATGTAAATCTGATTTTACTTGATTTGTCTTTAGATATTCGATGTTGTCAAGTTTAATGATAATAAACAACAATAGAAACTTAACTCTGTGTGTTGGTCAGACCCATACCCAATTAACTATAGTTTTTCACGTTTGTGTGTCTTGTTGTCACATATTTGTGTGTGTGTAGTTAAACTTATATTTATATGTGGAAGGAGGGAAAGATTGTCTTGCACTAAAATATAGTCATATAGGTAGGCTGGACTAGAGAACTCTACTCATTCCAGAGACAGATCTTCTCCTTAAACTATTCACTTGTGAAATCTATTCTCACACCTTTATTTCTCACGTACTTATCACCATCCACTCTACTCAGACGGGACCATAAATAACTTTCAAACCTATCAAATTATGACAGCTACATATATTCATAAATGGGTCCTTGCGCAGAATAGAAAGATTGAAATGATATGATAAAGTCATAAATGTGGAACTGATGACAAAAATCAGACAAGTCTGAATGCGGAATAAGACATGAGAAGAAAACGATGGCGATTGTCGTGGGATAAATAAAACAACCAAAAGAAAGGCAAAGGCATGCACATTTGACTACAAATTTAGTGCAGTGCACATGTGGTAGGACAGACCGACTCACAGGGTATGAGGGTTGAGTGACATACAACAACCAAAATAACGGGTTACTAAGTCACCTCGATCTTTTGTTTTCACTTCCACTTTTGTTCTGGTTGTAGCCACCCACTCTCTCTATTATTCTAATCAGACAGACAGAGATGGACAAAATGCAAATTGGAAAAACTACGTACCTAGTCTCTATTGTTTGCAACAATTTATTAAAGAATTATTAAAGAAAACGAACCATTCCCACAAACAAATCAACATCTGTCTATATATATATATATATATATATATATATATATATATATATATATATATATATATATATATATATATATATATATATATATATATATATATATATATATATATATATATATATAGGAAATTAATGTAACAAATATTATTTTCCTGTCTATAAAGAGAAAACAAATCAAACTAAGCATTGTGGCATTACATATGGAAGAGCAATTAGTTTTACAATAAAACATTAAACCAGCAGTACACATAGAGTCACGACACTAGACAGGACAACACTTTCACAAGCTGCACAGATAAACAGATTGTCCATGGTGTTGTTTTGTCGTCTGGCCTGTCGAGTTGGTTTTGTTTACATTCCACGATGCTCAGCAGGCAATTTGTTCATTAAATTAACTAAAAGAATGGTTGTTTTTCATCATATCCCCTGAGTCATATGATGTACGCTCAGGGAGATTTATAAATTCAGAGAAAAGAATCGGTTGACGGGCAGCGGGAAAGGCGCCTGATTATTATGAAAGCAAACCCATAACAGAGGTGTTGTTCTTTTATTTAATCTAAAGTTTGAGGTACGAATCGAAAAGACCATTTGAGGTACTGCTCTACGATACCAGTTGTACTACTATACTGTGGCTCAAAGCTTGTGATCGACACTGGAAACCTACGTTCCACGGGTTGTGAAGATGCCTTCCTTGACCAGAAGAGGTTGCCTCTTGAACTGATCTGGAGATGCCCCCTTGCCACAGAAACGAACTGTGTTTTTCTTTTCAACATTAAGCTTTCTAAAGCCGACATTTTTTTAAGGAAGACACTTACATTTTATTAATCACCAGCTCTGATTTATTTACACTTGTTCAAAAGAATTGATCATCAAATTTGTTATATGTTGTTTTACAAATTCATAGTTAATTTAGTTATTACAGAGAGAAGTACCCACGCATGATTCAGTATCTTTAATCTATTTCTATATAGAGCCAATAAGAAGAATTTTACTGTTAATTCGGGAGGGGGTTTGTACGAGGTAAATTAAATTATATAATACCTCTTCACAAAAGGCTGCGGGCAGATACAAATTAACATTGCTAAGATACACTCAGCATTGTTCTTGACTTCCGAAATATCTTGTGAAGACTCCCTCAAAGCAGAGGCATCTTCACCTGCATCGCTGCCAAGAGTAATCATGTGCGAAGGCAGATACCTTTGAAGACCTACATTATATACTCTAGGTTTTGGCCATTGTTGTATATATATATAAATAGTCGACTCATGTTTGAATGAGTGATTATGTATTGGAGATTACAGTTTTATAAGTTGTTAGTGACCTTGGGGAAACGACACGGCTGATGTAACCTTCACACATACTCTCGAACAGAATTTAGAGAAGTTTGTTTGTGTGGTGTGCACGTTGCATCGTCGGAGTTGAAAATGTCCTTGATTGAACAACTTACAAATGTCAAATGTATTTTGTTTGAGAAGTCACCCTCAGAGACAGTAACCTTGCTTAATAAAGCATATGGTGATACCGCAATGAAGAAATCGCATTGATATCCTCCGTCGTCTAAGAGATGCAATCAGAAGGAAACACCCAGAAAAATGGAGAACAAACAGTTGGGTTCTGCTGTATGACAATGCGCCAGCACATCGATCCCTACTGGTAAAGCAGTACCTCGCAACGCACAATGTGACTGCCCTGGAACATCCTCCATATTCTCCCGAACTGGCACCGCCTGATTTTTTCTTGTTCCCTCGCCTAAAATCGGCACTGAAAGGCCAGAGATTCAAGGATGCTGAGGACGTTATCACCAATGCGACAATGCAGCTGAGAGAGGTGTCAAAGAATGGGTTCCATGAATGTTTCCAACAGCTGTATGGACGATGGCAAACGTGTGTAGTTGCCGAAGGGAAATATTTTGAAGGAAATGTAATGTAAATAATTGTATTGTTACTTATTTCTATACAATACACAAATTCCGGGAACTTTTTGAAGCTACCTCGTATATATATATATATATATATATATATATATATATATATATATATATATATATATATATATATATATATATATATATATATATATATATATATATATATATATATATATATATATATATATATGTGTGTGTGTGTGTGTGTGAGAGAGTGTGTATGAGTGTGTACAAACATAATAGATATACAAAAAGGAAAAAAAGGAACCCGTTACACGCCCATTGAGGCATATTGGGAATATGGTGTTAGGTCCATATTATCTTGACCGTCCGCACACTAGGGGTGATGTTGTCGGCATCACGCCGGCCGCCTTAACCTTCCCAGAGTTGCTCTGGTACCCATTTGGGGCTGGGTCGACCCAGGAGCCATTTGTGGCCTAAAAAATGCCCACCTCATCTGGGGATCGAACCATAGACCACTGCGCTAGGAAGCCAGTGCACTAACCACTATGCTACCGCGGCTCCTAATAGATATACAAGCTGCTCCTTTAATCCACCTGGGATGAAGAGCATGTATAACTCCAAGCGATAATCATAAATACAGAGATCATGAAATGAAACAAGTTACAATTGCCTTGGGGATTTCCTCTTTCGCTGGAGGCCCGCCACACATTGACTCCTTCAAAACACACAAAAGACTTGTGAGGTCGAAAGCATTAATTAATTGATGAATTTATCTCAAATAAAGCTTGAGGTTGTTCTTCCCTTCCGAGATATTATCCCCACCCTACAATTAAGTTGCTTTGCAAAATATTTTATTTATTGCGATTAGGAAAATAATTGAACGAGAAATATTTACCAAAGTTCAGTAAGTATTAGATGTATGTTATTCCAATGCAACTCTAACCTAACTAAGTGTCACATACCTAACAGACAAAGTATTTGTTGACTTAAAGTGACTGAAATGCGAAGACTCGATTATCTACTTCACATAATAATTCCGTGTTTGCTGGCTGCTAGTGAATAGGAAAGGTTTAGTGCTAGCTTATATAAGGAAACTGTCTTACTTTTGAGCACACCTGCTCACTTTCTTGTTCATGCAGGTGGCCTCAAACAATGGCTGGACTAGCCAGTGACAAAGACTACGGGGAAACTGGGATACTATCCGATGTTACAAAATATAAGAATAAGATCCCAGGTTGATTGGGAGATTTAAGAAGCATCCTGCCTGTCAAGGGTCTGAAGACTGCGCATCTCAGGGGACACAAAAATGCCTTAGCCGTGCAGCTGTTCTCGTTTTCCTGTCTGCCCATAGAAAGTTAGATCATAGATGAGAGAAAAGGAATACTTAATAGATAGCTCTCCCTTGAATCTAAGACATCTGAAAATACGCCATACTAGCATGAAAGTATTCAGTCGGCTCTATGTAGATGAGTAAGAGATACATGAGTGAAGAGACTTCAGGGGATGTCTAAATGAAGATTGACACTGACGAGGTCTCGGATTGTACAGAAGACTCAACGGAAAAGTATAGGCGAGGGGACAAAAATCAAAGATAAGAAATGGACGGTTCTAACGCTGAAAATATTTACAGAAATTCTGAGTCAACTCATCACGTCGTTGGATAAGACACACTGAAGAAACTCGTTGATAGCATTGCAAGGCCGTCCTTGTTCTTGAATCCCCAGGGGAAAGGGAATCAGAATGAGACAAAAGCACACATGGAGAAGAGAGCCGGAGACACACAGGAGAAGTATAAGGAAGACGTAGAAAGAACTTGAGCTGATGACACGTGACAGGAGAACTTGACATGTGTTTGTGGAAGGCCCATGCTTGATTCATAAACTGATTTATAACAGTGTACATTTTACTGCATTACTAAAGATATAAGCAAATAAGGAATAACCTATTTGAAGTAATGGAGAATCGGACGCGGCACGTCGGTAATTTAATCATAATACTTTCTGAATAGAGCGACTTTCAGATTTAAGGCAAATGTTTGTACAAATTCACAGCGATGTACCGGCAAATTTCTCTCAGTGGGTCTTGCCAGGACAGAATTTCCGCAGTATGTCAATTCTATTATTGAAGCTATCCGTGTCATTCGAACGTGAATGTCCATTTAAAAAGTTAAAGTCTAAAGAACAGATGTGTAGGTCTAATAGTGACCTTGAGAGATCTGATAGTCACCTTGAGAGGTCTGATAGTCACCTTGAAAGGTCTTAACGACAAAGAGAAAAGTAACGTTAGTCATACAGCAGATACTACCGTTGGGGAGTGAAGTATTACTCACTATTACTAGGTCCAGCAGCACGAGGTGGGGGTGAGCAGTTTTCTTCCTTGCTGCGTTTTCCTTCCCTAACTCAAGAGTAAGGTACCCATTTACATATAGGTAGACTAGAGCGTGTCGATACCGTGAATAGAACCAGGCACCTATTCCGCGAGAGACCAGTGTTCTAACCAGTCTAACCAGTCTGACGTTCAATAACAAAGAAAGAAGTTTGTAACAAGTCATCATCATCATTTTCCTTTGTGCTCCTGACGGTTTATGGAACCACTATTGTAGCTGGTCCCCTTGCAGGAAACCTGTACCAAGCATTAACGTGCACTTGCAGTGGTAGTTTATGTGCCAATTTGTTTCACGTGACGACTTTGCTACCCTCATTCACATCCTCATATTGGTCGCCAGAGGCATGTTGAGAGTCTTTTTGCGCACCATATAGATCTATTGTCTGTTGAGATGATATGCTGTAGGTAACATTGAAGGTGCAAGAATCAAGAGGGAGATTTCATGGATGGCATTAGCAGAGGCTACGATTGGTCAGGTGACCAGAGTTGAAAATATATCCAAAGAATAAGAGTGGAGTAAGACGGGAGAACTGGATAAACTACCAGCTGGTCATCATTAGCATTGGCAGAGAGTGCAGATCTTGGAACAATGGAAAAGCAGAGCTGGAGATTAATCAGCTGATAAGTGATCATGCTGGAGATGATGACGCCATTGTGTGCACTGATTGGCCTGTAGTGCGCGGTGAGAAATCAGGATAGGGCTTCTCTGCGAGAATAAATGGCAGGGTCGTAGCTGAACAGAGTGGAGCCTACATGGCAACTACCTCCAGCATGAGAATGGAGGTAGAGGCAGTTACTGCAGCATTGAGGTGGTTGTCTGAAACTCCAGCAACCAGGGCAGTTATATTGTCAGACTCTCAATCCATGCTTCGGAAATTTCAGAATGGATGGCGCGGCAGGAATGAAAAACATCAATAGAATCCTCAAGTCTTTAAGAACGAGTGTTGATCTACTGTCATGGTCATGCAGGGGTACGTGGCAATGAGAGAGTTGGCAGACTGGCTTCGAGAGCACCCATATTGGGGACATTGGACATTGATAAGGCAGAAATACTAGGGGCAATTAATGATCGCCTGCTCGATAATGACACTGTAATGGATGAATCAACAAGGCTGAGACTGTTGGAGTTTGGCATCAAACATGGGACTAGCAGAAATGGACGTGAGAGTGGATGCATCGGTTGTATGTACAACCGGTATGCCACAGGTACAATTAGCATTCATACTCTTCGACATTTACTGAGGGAGACTGAGCACCTATGTGTTTGCCCGAAGTGCAGTGAGGTCGATTCTAATTAACAATAACAATAACAGGAAGGCCTCCCACAAGGCTCGGCCCTAAGCTGTACCCTTTTCCTCATATACATAAACGACCTGGCAGACCAGCTTAAATTACGCAGCTGTCTGTTTACTGATGACCTAGTCTTATGGGCAGAAGGGAAGTCCCCTTTGCAACTGTAAAAGAAAATAAACCGTGCACTGACTGCTCTAAAAACCTACTGCAGCTTGTGGAAAATGGTGATCAACTCAAGTAAGAGTCTGCACCATAATCACACTCAACAACAAAACAATAAGGAGAGAACTGGATTTAAAACTTGATGATACAAAGCTAGCTAAAGAGAACAATCCGACTTATCTGGGGATACAGCTAGATACCAGACTTACATACAAAACACATTTTGAGTCTCTAATTACAAAGGCCTCTAGAAGGCTGAATCTCATAATGCGTTTGGCAAGCACTGTTTAGGGAGCCAATCAATGCACTCTACGACAATTGTACTTGGGATTACATTCTACTCCTGCAAGCCACTTAGACTGAAACTAGATGGCATACAAAACAAGGCACTCAGATTTATCTGTGGAGGCTTGCAAACTACCCCGACCAGCGCATGCGAGATTTCCGCCAATGTGAAACCCGTAGAACTAAGGAGAGATAAATCAGTTATCCTAACAGAAGAAAGGTTCTTGCGAGCTGACAAGGATGACCCTTGCAAAAATGTTATCAGCGGCCACAACTCCAGGTACCGAATTAAAAAGACCTCGTATGCAAGAAGGTACCAAGAGCTTTCAGGGAAGCAATACATACCAGAGGCTAGACTGCCTACTCAAGCTGTACCTGAACTACCACCTCACGTAGAACTAAAAAGACCAATAATATGTACAAACCGTCTACAATCCGCAAATAAAAACTTCATACACACACTGCTGAAAACGCGTGTCATAGAAACCATCTGTCAATATGAAGAAGACATTATCCATGCTTACACAGACGGATTAGCTTTTAAAGCAGCCAGATATGCTGGATATGGAGCCATAATCATCCCACCCAATACAGTAGAATCCATCAAAATTGCAGGCCTCTGTGGTACCTGATGTACACGCTACGAAGCCGAAGTAGTCGCCATCCAGAAAACCCTAACTAGAATCTTTGAACTACTTGAATCAAATAAAATAGAACTAAATGATGTTGTAGTATTCCCAGACACACAGGCTGCCCTTTTGGCAATAGGAAACTGGAAAACCAACTCAATCATTACTATCTAGAAAGTTCAAGAAACATGCCACAACAGTATGAACTTGTATGGAATAGAAATCGCCATGCAGTGGATACCTTGCCACATAAACATCACATTGAATAAAGTAGCTGATTGGCTGGCAAAGAAGGGAGCGAAAATTCCACAAATTCACCAACTTTTAAATATGTTAACAATAAAACAAATAATCAAAAACAACTGTAAAGAAGATTGGCTGAACTCGTGGGCACATGCTAAAACAGGAAGAAGACTCTTCATACACCAAACAGCTTCAAATAAGGAAGATGCTATTCACCATATCGAACGAAGATATCAAACCATAATTTTTTAGATTGAGAACAGGTCACTATACATTAAATGGCCACAGAAACAATGTGTTCACAAAATATAGCAAAATGCAGACACTGCCGAAACCCATTGGAGACAGTAGAACACCATCTATTACAGTGCCCTGCACTCCAGGGAATGAGACAACTCCTACCACACAACTCATCCATAGACAACACACTTTATAGCAGTCCAGAACAATTTATACGAACAGCGCATCAAGGTCACCAAGAGCTGAAGCTCAATGATAGTGAATCAAGTCAATTCAAGTGAAGCTAAATCTCTTGTGTTTTCAAATGTGATTGTCCCGGCTGGGTAATAAGTCAAAAATAAGAAATTGAGAGGAGAATGGGAAGGGAAAGGGGAAAAGCGGCTGGTTTGAGAGAAAAGGCTTATGGTAGCTGAAAACGGACTTCTTTTTTTTAAGAAGAGACGGAGACGAAACTGTCCAATTACCGCAAATGTTGTGATCTCATGCGAGTCAAATTTGTTCGTAAATGAAATATGCTTTTTAAAGTTTAAACAATTATTATAAAATTAACATTTCAAACTTTTATATTTAAAACTAATTTTAGTTAACAGTTTTTCTACTTCTTGTGTTTTTACAAAATAAAAATTGGCTAAATTAACACGTAAGTATTTACAATATAATGCAGACCGTTGAAATAAAAGTACAATTTATATTTGACAGTTTTCATTTTCCTTACGTCAAAAAACCTTTAACTGGATAAAGTTATTTCCAGTTTATTTTACTCGGTTTTAGTTATTATTTAAAACCAAGCGCTAAGTCATTTTACGTTTGTCGTAAACCGACCGACACCTGTTCGTTCTCCACTATTCAACCCGCATTTATGTGTCATTTCATCGCGTGCACCTACCAAAAAAAAAAAGATTATCTTCCCCTATGCCAAATGCAACTTTAAATATTAGAGTCAGGTTTGAGAGAAAAGGCTTATGGTAGCTGAAAACGGACTTCTTTTTTTTTAAGAAGAGACGGAGACGAAACTGTCCAATTACCGCAAATGTTGTGATCTCATGCGAGTCAAATTTGTTCGTAAATGAAATATGCTTTTACTCCGATAATTTAATTATTTTCGGGAGTATTTTATTAATACTTTACCTTTTTTATCAACACTTATTATGTCTCTCAACTGTGTTACCTATAGCATTGTCACAGAGTTGTTTGGAGGCGTCGTCAAAATTATTTTCAAAATTCCTTACTTTTCTCTTCCTTCACTTTTGTCTGTCTCTCTACGAAATTTTGCACATGCGTTCTGTTCTATAGCTGTTATTTCAAGTCTTCACTAATTGTCCTGCCATACGATATAAATGCTATCTTCTAGTACAAAGGCACTAAACTACCCCACAGCCATGATAAATCTTCAAGCATGTCTAAACGAGAGACGAGAAATAATTAACCTTTTGGCGTAGAAACGAGAATCTGTTTTAAACTTCTTGCGAACAAATACTGAGTTTTGAAATCACTAATTGAGATAACCGTTGGAAAAGAAGAACGCTTTTTAGTAGATAGGTCTCAAGCTACACAATATCTACAGATATAAGTACCTTCAGTATCGATCAATCAATACCCAAGGAGCTTAGGCCTTCAACAAACACATGCCAAATCTTCCTGTCCTGTGCCATCCGCTCAAGTTCTTTCCATGCTTTCCTCATCATTTTCATCTCTGTTTCCAGTTCTCTTCTCCATGTGTTTTTTGGTCTACCTCTGCCTCTCTTTCCCTGTGGATCCCAGAACATGGACTGTCTTGTAATGCTATCAACAGGTTTCCTCATTGTGTGTCCTATCGCCAGAGTTTTCTTCTGAACTCTTGTTCCACTGGCACTTGTCTGGTTCTTGTCATCAATTCCACATTTGTGACTTTGTCATACCATTTCAGTCCTTCTATTCTACGCAAGCACCCGTTTATAAAAGTCTGTAGCTTTTTGGCTGTTGTTTTTGTTGTTCTCCATGTCTCAGAGCCATACAATAGGACTGACTTCACATTTGAGTTGAAGATTCTTATTTTCGTGTTGGATCCAATTTCTCTTGATCTCCATATATTTCCCAATGCAATGAAAGCTCTTGCTTTTTGTATTCTTATTTTGATATCCCTGTCAGTCCCTCCAAATTTGTCTATATTACTTCCAAGATATGTGTACGATTCTATATCTTTTAGTGGCGTTTCTTCAAGTTCAATCTTGTTATCAACCTTGTTCAGCCTTGAGTATGATGCTATTCAAATTCTTAAACTGCGGATAAAAGTCTTGAGCGGTAAGCAAACACTCAGTCTTCGCTTAATTAGCTGACTCTAATATCAAGGGATTGGTTAATTAAGCGAATATTGAGAGTTAACTGAGAGTCACTGACACCAACCTGTGCCCTTCTGTAACTCTTTCACTCTGTCACGGGTTGCCTCCCCTTTGCTCTGCAGTAGTGGTCCACCAGTGGCCAAAACTCAAGAGTAACTATTGTGGGTCTTCAAAGGTGTCTACCTTAGCACAAGATTACTCTTGGCACAGTTGTATATAGAAGGATAATGATGTTTCTATCCCAAGGGAGTGATTATAAGATATTTCAGATGTCAAGAACAATGCTGCATGAGGCGGAGCAACGTTAACTTTAGTATCTGACACGCCGCCTTATATGAAGATGGTTATGCAATACTTAGTGTCAGCTCGTTCAAGCCCCCTGCTGATTTAATTCAGCGAAATTCCTCTTATTATTTGTTTGGCTTTATTGATGTAACTATATGTATATGTATTAAAAATTTTAGATCATACATGTGCTTTCTTATCTATAAGAACTGAATCAACTATGAATTTGTAAAACAACATATAACTAATTTAATAATCAATTAGTCTTTAACACATTAAAATAAATATGGATGAATGTGACTTTACGGGGTTTAAAAAACTTTCGTCACTGAGGCGTGTTTGAGGTCTGATGATAATTGTCCGTTGCTTTCGCCTGTTAAAAAAACTTAACTTGCTGAGTACTGCAATGGTTGGTTGTCAATTCGTTTGTGATAAGGGCTCTGCTCTAGAGGTGTCTAGATGAACTTCACTCCTAATGTCAAGGTGGGTGTCTTTACAACTCGTCCACTGTAGATAGTTAGTGTCGAGCTCAGCTCTTGAATCACAAGATAGTGGCAAAGACTGTTACTTCAAACTGGTCTCTTGTAATTTGTAGCTTCCTACCACGAACAATATTGTAGTCTCGTACCACGAAGCCAACTAGGATGTGTACAATCTCCTGACACAGTAGAATGGACATAGCAACGCTGATTCGATGTTTCGAACACTTGGTCTGGGTATGTTTAGTTTTCCTCTTATGACTTGTGCTTCTGATTCCTTAACTCTCCAGTCTTTGTCTTCAAAATTGCGGGTTCTCTTTTAACTTATAAAGACCCCCAAAAACTTCGATCTGGTCCCTTTTTAATTTGCAGTTCTTTGTCCGATCCTTTTCTCTAGCACCGGGGAGTTGTTACTTGACTTTATTGAAAATGCAGTCTGATTTGTGTCTCAGACTTCGCTAGTTTATATCTCTCATTTTCCGCTCCAAGTCCCAAATGGCATTTTCGACAAACTTGCCAATGAGAGCCAATGTTTATGTTCTGCTCTCAAATGGAGGCAATGGTAAGCTTGGAACTGGGTGTGGTTGAGTATTACTCTAATTCTCCGCCGAGTGTTTAAAATTATTCTTTACAAATTAAACTCATGGAGTATCTTTTCAAAATAAAGCAGTAATACTTCCGGTTGCATTTGTACAAACTTGCAAATACATCTGTGAACTTATTTCCTGACTAATACCTTCCGCCATTATTGTCTCCTCTGACAGGTTATCAGTACTAATGATACAGAGAAGAACCATCGGAAGCGATTACCTTATTATCACCTGTGTTTTCGTACATCTCCCAGACGGATTATTAGACAGACAAGCTGGCTTTCTTTCCGTTGATCGTGCGAGAGCTCCTTGTGTCAACAATGATTTCCCGTGACCGTCTGCATTACACGACACTGGGCGATAAAATTATAATCTGCCAGCTGGTCTAATTAGCCTTGTAATACTACGATTCACATAGTGAAACGTAAACAAGTCTGAGGGTGACTAGGCAAAAATGTAGGTGAATAAAATATGCCAAATAATAGGACAATTAATGAGGGAAATGAAGAAATGTTAATAATGCAGTATTGAACGAAAATTATATAAAATGACTCAACTGATTTCGTCACACACTCAACACTAGCTCACCTCTGGGAACACTAGTATCTAATGATCTTTGTAGGAGCCGCGCTGGTGTAATGGTTAAGACGTTACGCTAGCGACCATGTTTTCAAGGTTTAAGCCCGGGCGCCAGCATTTGTAGGAGTGTCATCGACAAGGAATTTGCCTGAATAACCTGAACGTGCTCCTGCAGATAAACTCTATGCGGATGGGAAGGAGCGAAGCTCCTGACCGGGTTGGAAAGAAAGTCCACTGGCTCCCCAGCCTCGCAATGACATGTCATTGGGCTAACAAGGGCTGGAAAGCTCGAGTGCCGCTGGTTAGAGAAAAAAAAAGATCTTTGTGCTTCATAGGCATTTTCCTCCTGTATCTGTAAAAATAAAAAAAATATGCGACAAGCGGCTAGACCAATTTCCTGTCGCGGCACAATTACTGAGTACCGGGATCGAAATTTGGTAGCGTCGCGCTCCATTCTACCCAGCTTTAAATGGGTACCTGACATTGCTCATGATTTAGGGAAGGCAAATGCAGCGATGAAGGGAACTGGTCACAACTTCTCATAAAAAACCTGGACCTATTGTGTGAAGTCTCAAACACCTAAGCTTCTGCTTTGGGATTACCTTGACCTTTTTACCTTCCTACCTGGTTGTGGCACCCGGTTATTCTTAGGTCATCGTGCACATACACAAAACTACTGTTATTCAGCTGTGTGAGATCAAGTAATAAAGATGGAAGAACTGAAGGCAACACTGGAGAAAATCAAGATGGGCAAAGCAGCATGATGGT
Source organism: Oreohelix idahoensis (assembly GCA_024509875.1). Lineage (NCBI taxonomy): Eukaryota > Metazoa > Mollusca > Gastropoda > Stylommatophora > Oreohelicidae > Oreohelix > Oreohelix idahoensis. Next base: position 548,601 of record JAMPIV010009785.1, read on the forward strand.
ATAACACCAGAAATGGTTAAGTATATGGGAGCATCAGGCGACCTATTACTCTTAAGTGTCCTACAGGCAGCGTGGTGCAACAAGGCCATACCAAAGGATTGGGAGATTGCCATCATAACACCGATTTTCAAAAAGGGTGACAATCGACAATGTGGAAAGCACAGAGGCATATCCCTTTTCACTGTCCCTAGTACAATCTACTCTAGAATCCTAGAGCAGAGACTCCGATGCCTAGCTGAGCCACAATTGGATGAAGTCCAGTGCGGATTCCGAGCAAACCGAAGTACTCAAGACCTAATCTTCACACTCAGACAGCTGAGTGAAAAGGCCCTTGAGTATAAGAGTGAGATCCATCTTTGTTTCATAGATCTGGAAAAGGCGTTGACAGGGTCCCCTGGAGCAAACTTTTGGACTATTTGGCAAGGAAGAACATTCCAGCACCTCTGATTCATGTTATGTGAGGACAGCAAACTATAAGTCAGAAGAGTTCAGGACCACCACTGGTGTAAGACAAGGTGATATCCTGTCCCCTTATCTTTTCATACTCCTCATGGACGATGTCATCAAGGCATGTAAGGAGAGAACAAGAAAGTATTCAGTGGGGTACTGGAAGATGAGACAGGTCTGTATTTCAGAGCTGGCATTTGCTGATGATGGTGTCCTGTCGTAGATTTGTGATAAGTGATTAAGACTTAGTTTGGTCCCTTCTGAATAGACATAGAAATAAGTGATAGCTCAGTGGGAGGTGAAAAAATAGAAATAGATTTCACGAGTGAGGGGGAGGAAATATAGTAGATTCTGTCTCTGACCCTCAAGAAGCTTCTTTCAGTCAGCCTATCATCTACAACAGAGTTAGATTATTCAGACAAATCTAATATAATATATATTAATATATATACTCCTCAAGAGAGGGATGGTCATAAGCAGCTCTAAAACAAAATCCATGGTGATATCACGAGAAGAAAGAAGACATCAGATTAAGTTGGGAGAACAGGTCCTGGAGCAGGTCGACCACTTTAAATACCTCGAAGCTATTATAGACCGAAAGGGAGGCATCAAAGAAGTGTTGGCCACTGAAAAGCAGCAGCTGGGAGACTTTTTCAGGCCATAAATCGTGGATTCCTCAGTAAGAGAGAGGTTGGTAAGAAAACGAAAATGGCTGTATACCGCTCCACCTATGTCCCAGTCTTGACATATGGATGCGAGTCATGGGCAATGACCACAACCCACAAAAGCCAGATCCAAACCTCAGAAATGAGGTATCTGAGAAAGGTGGTTGAAGTAACAAGAAGAGACATGGTCCGCAACCAGACGATACGTCAAGGCCTAAAATCCCACCCCCTGCAGACCCAAGTAGAAAAAGTACCAACTAAGATGGTTTGGCCATGTCTGCAGAATGGGAGAAGATCGGCTACTACGAAAAGCCAGGCTGATGTGACAAAATACGGCTCTATTGAAAGACGACAAAAATCAAAATGAAATAGGATCGGTTCTAGCAGACGAGATCGTCTAGCTTTATTTGCTGTCCTGTCTTTATGATTGATCGCTGGCTCTTGAATACACGAAGTAAGCGACAGAAGGTTATGTCAAGTTCATGCTGCTGTACAGTTAAGTTACAGATGTTATATATTTTGATTAAGTTAATCCTGAAGTTGTCGGACATTTCGTTAGTTATTTGTGACAAAACGTCTGAACATGCTCTATTGTGTGATCTCTCACACCTTCAGCCCTCCGGCAGTATCGTTTCTTTTTCTTCATTTTTCTCACTCATCGCTTTTATTTGGCATAAATCATGCCTTTTCATTCGTTATTTTCACTACTTTGCTCTATGCTGGTAGAAAGAAAAAAAAAATTCTCCAAAAACACACACATAGTAATACGTCTTACAAAGAGAAAAGGACAAGAAAAACCTACGTTGCGACCACATGGCCTTCGTCAGGAACAGACAAACAAGAGACAGACGGGAAAGAAAGTGAGAATTACAAGTTGTAAGTAGAGAATATGAAACTATATAAATAAGAGAAAAAACCCTCCCTTATGTCCAGTCACATGTTGGAGCAAAGATGGCTGCCACTAAACCGGAAAGCGGAAGTGGATAGTACATTAAAAACAAAAAATAACAAATGATGAAAACAAGGACTGGAAAACCGAGTGAAGGAAAAGTAGGTCGGTGGGAGAATATAAATAAATAAAATTTACAAAAATAAATAAATAAATAAATGAAATAAATAATTAAATAAATATAAATACAAATAATAAAAAATGAAAAGAAAAAAATTAGAAATTAAAATTAAATGAAATAAGATAATAATTAATTCTTTTTTTTTTAAAGTGAGGGAAAAGTGATAAAAAAGCAAACATATGGGTCATTGCAGTCATAGTAGAAAGTCATAATACAACTGAGACTAGATAGAAAAGGACGCCTCAGACAAAAAGAATGTTGGGTATTTAAACCGTAGGGTTTAAGGCAACCCATAAGATGGCTGAGGCGTTGTTCCAGGCGAAACCGATTGTTGGCGTCCGAGGAACATGATCTGATGGCTGTCACCTGGATGTCAGTGGCATCGTGGTGGCCATGGCCATTGAAGTGGATGGCCACAGGTGTGGATTTCAACTGAGAGATGTCGTAGAGGTGTCTGCAGAATCGATCGCTCAGTCGTGTGCCAGTTTGCCGATGTAAGTAATATTGCAACGTTTGCATATTAAAGCATAGATGACGTTGCGTGACTCGCATGTAAAGCCATAGATGATGGTGAACCTGGCCTTAGGGAACGAGACTGAACGTGTTTCGATTACATACTGACATGTCTTACATCGTGTACGGTTACATGGCTTGGTCCAAAGTGGCCATCGTTGGCGGTTTTCAAACGGCTGTGGACTAGGAGGTCGATCTCATTTTTATCCCGCCTATATGCCAGCAAGGGTGGCTCACTAAACACTACCCGCGCCGCTGGGTCAGCTTGGAGGAGAGGTAGGTGACGATACAGGATCCATTTGACAGCAGTGTTGTGAGGGTGATAGGTCATTATTAACTTGACTCTGTCAGAGAAGGTTTTGTGGTGGGTTTGATTGTCTCTAGACGTGAGATAGGGAGAACACGCTCTAAGGCAGAGGTAAGAACATCCTGTGGATACTGTCTCCTGTGGAAGAAGTCCAACATTTCTTGTGCTCGGCATAGAAAGTTGTCATCATCTTGGCAATACCGACGGAGGCGGAGAAGTTGTGAGAAAGGCAAGGAGTCACGACAAGCCTGAGCATGAGAGGAAGTATAAAGGAGGTAACTGTGCATCGGTGGGTTTGTAGTGATGGTGACAACAATGTCAAGGAAATTAACAGAGACAGTGGAGATGTGAGAGGTGATTTGGATCGCAGGGTGGAATTTGTTGATGAAGTTAATGAACCTAGATAAATCAGCCTCTGGCATATCAATGAGACCTATGCCATCATTAAAGTATCATTAATGGAAAAGGTCCAGTATACTGCTGCCACACCTGATACTCCAGGTAGCCCATGAAAAGGCAGGCATATATTAGACCCATCTTGTTGCCCATGGCAACTCCACTGACTTAGTCAAAGACCTCTCCATTTAACTCAAAGGAATTGAGTCGAAGGGCAAGTTCTGCAAGGCGCAGGAGAGTCTCTGTAGCGGTAGAGGGGTACGAGCGCTGGTCAAGGAAAAACCGGAGAGCTCGGAGACTATCAGAGTGAGGAATGGAAGTGTAAAGCGAGCAGACATCTATCAGAAATAAACGGCTGGTATAGTTCGGAGAAAGTTGGATAGAGGAAAAAGTAGTTAGGGCATTGTTGATGTCTTTAACAAGGAAGGAAGCTGCTCTACAATAGGTTGGAAGATACCGTCGAGGAAGTCTGATATATGTTCGGTAGGGCAGGCACAGGCCGAGACAATGGATCTCCCAGGGTTGGAGGGTTTATGAATTTTGGGAAGCGTATAAAACACAGGCTTGCCCAGACAACTATTATCAATACGGAGATAAGCGGCGCTAGAAGGTAAGGTCTTGTTGGCGAGAAGAATTTTGATAGTGTCATGGACCAGACGATTGTGGAGGACTGTCGCATAATTGTCACGGCGCTGATAGAAGGAGCTGTTGGTGAGCTGCTTATTGTCTTCTTGGAGGTACAGGTCCTTGCGCCATACCACAATGGTACCACCTTTGTCCGCCGATTTGATAACAATGCCATCTCTGATGCGGAGCTTCTAGAGGGCATGGGACTCATCGGAAGAAAGGTTGGAATAACGCAGGCGTTGAGGTTAGAGTTGCTGAACGTCGTAGAGGGTATTCTGAACATATAAATCCAAAGCGTGGGAAGCCACAGGAGAGGGTGTAATATTCTTATTCTTAGGAGGATCAAAGCGTGCAAAGGCATCATATGATTCAGCCTGCGATCTCTGAGGACTATCATTGTTACAAAAATGGAATTGAAGTCGCAGACGGCGATGAAACCGATGAACATCTTGGAGGAGATTATACTGATCATAGGATGGTTCGAGAGGGACAAAGTGTAGGCCCTTGCTGAGGACCGGGAATAATTAGATAATCTGTAAGGCTAGACATCTGGGCGGAAATCAATACGCCAGAAACACGGTCACAATATTGTGATAGACAGGGGTGCACCGGAAGTCTTATGTAACGATTTGACATCACTGTTAAAAGAGGCCACGCGTGTATATTAAATTTAATATTTTCAAATACGCGTGGGATGAGTAATGATTAACTTCCCCACCCAAACAGTGCTAGATAGATTTGATTGGTTCGCAAGAATCTACAATGAATTGATTGGAACAATCAGCAGGAAACACAGCTGGGATTTGAAACTCTGGATTGTGAGATATACTGTAGAAATCAGACACAGAAATGACAGACTGCATCGCAGCGTCAACCAAACACCTATACAAGCCAGAGGAACGAGGATAGGCCTTATCATTCCACAACTATAAGTACCAGATCGAGTATTGGGCAACTTTAGAATTTACAAGTAAACCCGCAATTTTAATACAAGACTGGAAACTTGGGAATTGTATCACAAGGAGTCAGAGAGAGGTATTTTAACAACAGTTTAGGATTCATAAAACACCAGCCGTCAGAGGAATTAACTCATATTTCCCAGACCAAGTCATAAGAGGAATTATACAAACAGTTTTCCCAGGACAGGAATTCGCAGAACACCAGCCGTCAGAGGAAATAACTCATATTTCCAGACCTAAGTGATTCGAACAGCTTCTAACTAAAGGGCGGTGTGACTATTCTAAATCTGCGTCAGGAGAAGTGTGTATTCATACAATTTTGGGGTAAGTGTAAACAATTTATTTACTAATGTAAATTTTACAGGTTTTTGCTTAGTGGTTATATATGAGGCTGGTAGCCTCAACATTTGAAAATAGTATATGCATGAACCAATACTGCAAGAGCTGGTGATTGTTTCTGACTAGTCGTACGGGAACCAGACAGCAGAGCGACCCCAGACCCCGACAGGAGCAGTGATGAGTGATGATTACATCACATGTGCCTAAAGTGTAACATATTATCTTGTGAGAATTTGTTATGATTGAACTCATAACATATTCGGTCTTTATCGTATTGGTATTCGGTTGTTGATACCAGTTTTGTTGACGCAGGGTATCCAGTGGTTACCCGGAAGTACGTCATTGACTTTTGGTACATTTTAGCAGAAGTCAAAACCGGTCTTACCTTGGCAGACGCCAAGTATCATTCTGGGCCTTTTTATGTGTAGTCCTCGATGTGGAAGGACGTATCTGTGTTCAGCTCCAGAAATGTGTTTTACCTGCTACTGTTAGATCGCCCACAAGTTGTGTTGGGTCGATACTTATGTTTTACAGTGATAGAAGTATATGTTGTATCCTTGTGTACGTAAAGTGAGAACATTAAATAAACTTTGCAGAAATATGTCGACGGACATTGTCTCAGAAGAAGACTGTATCAAGACATTCAAGACTGGCTAGGTTATGCCTGTCGTGAGAAATTCTCACTACACGCGTCGCGCGATTAATAGTAACGCCAATCCCACGTATAAGGCCAGCACTAACTTTTTTTCAAATAAACAGTGTCAGAAAAACACTACAACTACTACAAGAATCAGGTTTTAAAACATGAAAAATGCTTATTAGGAAACCTGAAATTCTACTGATTTACATCTAAGCTCCTGAAAGTACAGAAGACACCCTATGACATAGAAGTGAACGCGTGGTAAAAAAACAAATATACGACTATCTTTGGAAAACACATATTTTGAACGCCACCATGTAGCTCGCTTTAACTTATATATTATTGTACGGCAGGACTTGCTAACCAAGAATATGTTATGTGTTACGCCTTTAGTCGGTTAATAAAATAATTATGGCCAAAATACAATAGTGGGGGTGCCTGACAGCATAAAATCATTTCTGCTCATAAAATTTTTTTTTATAACGTGTTTGAAAAACATTACGTTACGGAAATAGCCTACCATGTTAACTCCTATTTGATTGGCGGGAATGAGATGTAAGACTAAACACGATTAGTTGGACTGCAAATACTAGTTTTCTGTTGTTATGGGAAACGAATAGAAGGGGTACTTTTTTGAAAAGATGTGTAGACATGGCATGATTGGTTAGATCTGCCAATATAGTCAGTTCAGAGCGTCTGTTCCTTGCCACATCTTGTAATAAACCTACTAAGAACAGTGCGTTGAGCACCAGTGCATAATTTTTTCTAAAATAAAAGCCTGGGACAAGAGGCAGATCGGAATTTTGTGCCTATTCATTGCCAGTCAACGAAACTGTTTATTATTTCCATTGAATTGTGGTAAGCTGAAATATTTGATATCTTTTTAATGAAAATTGAATGTGAATTGATGATTTATATGTCTATATATATGTGTGTAGTTCAGTGGCCAACTTGAGAAAAGCCTAAATATTGCTCCAACCTGAATAGGAGGTGTCGGAAAAAAAAGTAAAACTGCATGGGATTGCCAAACAGTACACTGACACCTATCTTATGGACTAGGAAGAAATAATGCTGGAATGGCAGAGGCGTAGTAACCATTAGGAAGGAGTATACTGGTGTAATTTGTTTCAGATGAAGCTAGCAGTGGCCAAGTGTTTTGTTATGTACAGCACTGAACACAAGTGTTTGTTGTTAGTGTTTATTGCTTTTGTGCTCATTGTGGAAATGGATTATTATGACTTAGCTTTTTGCAATAGGAGGTACAACCTTCTTGTTTCAGGGACGGTGGTCAAAAGTCATTGAGGCAGCATTTGGCCTGAGTTACTGAATCCTGAGGCTGACAGCATACTACTGGGTCCAGATAGCGACCAGTGAGGTGGCTCCAGAACTCATTGAAGTAATCGAGCAGAGGAGTCTTTTACTGCCGTCAGCACGAAAGGTAAGAAAGGGGGGCCATGGGGCGCAACATTATGCCCCCCCCCCCCCCTCTAAAATTGACAGTAAATAAAGAGGGAATATAAACTGTTTAAATTGACAGGAACCAAGACATAAGACTTTAATATTGTAGTTCCTACGCCACTAGTGTGAGAGAAGAGTATCACCACCTACCGCCTACAGTGGACGAATTATGTGGAGAAGTGTACTCATCACCAAAAAGAAAAGACGGAAACCACAGCTGCAGGACTCATCTGGAGCTAAGTTGTGTGTAACCGGCTACAGCAAAAGTACGGACATTATTAACGCCCTACCTGAACCTTAGTGAGGAAACCTTAATTTCAATTTTCATCTAATTTTTCATATCTATTTTCCCATCTTACAGACTAATTGACTATTTAATTTGTTGTATGTTATTTTAACTAAATAATAATAGTTGATTCAGTTTATATGTACGAAAGAAAACGTATGAGCCAGTTTTTCTTGATAAAAACATATATATAAATATAGAGTCATTACTTAAAAGAGTGCATTCGTTGGATTACTCTAACTGGGAGCTTGAAGGGCCAGAATCATTGCATAAACCCTTCACAAAGGGCGATGGGCCAGATAATGTTAACAAATTAGCTCAGCCGGTAAGCAGCGTTTATTCTTGACTTCTGGTAATATCTTGTGAAGGATTCCTAAAGTGGATGTCTGAGAGCGTACAAAGAAAAAGAAGATGAAGAAAAAGAAATTAGATACTGGACCAATGTAGGTCTCGGATATGACAAAGAGAGAATATGACTACTCATGCATGTCGTACAAGCCGACTAATATACGATTATACGTGTGGATGGCATCCTCATGGTGTAAAATAGATTGCTACAGAAACAACTTGCGTGAATGCTTGATGCACGCTTCCTGCAAGAGTACCAGCTGCTGTAGTGGTTCCATGCTCTAGAATAAGTGGAAAGGGCAATGATTGATGAACTAGTATTGGACATATGGGATATTCTATCCTAGTTACCGTAATTGTTAACACTGAAGACATTTGGTTAATGTTAATAATAAGACGCCATTTAGTTCATGTTAACACTGGGCTATACATGACAACGAGCAAACTAAACCAACAGCGTAACAGGTGTAAAGGAACTTCCGGTGACTTAGGTAATCTGCCTTAGCGTTAGTTCATGCTTTGCATCCATGCCTCTACAGTTCTCCGCCAGGTAGCTTTTGACAGGCCTCGCTTTGGCTTTCCTTCTGGAGTCAATAGCATGGCAATTCTGGTGATGGTGTCAGGATCTTTTCTGAGGATGTGATAAACCCCATTCCAGCACCTATCTGCTGTGATGGTGCTCATGTCTGACTACTGTACCCAGCTGTAAATGGGTACCTGACTCTGCTCTTGAGTTAGGAAAGGTCAAGGCAGCAAGGAAAGGATATGGTCGTTCTACCTCTCGAAGATGGTGCTAGTGTAGTGAAGTCTGTAACATTTCATTTCACTAAGGCAAAATATCTACTTTGGGGCTACATTTACTTTGTTTAATTTTTACTCTGACTGGGGTCGGAGCGGCTAAGAGGTAAGGCGTCCGCCTAGAATTCTAGAGGTACCTGTTCGATTCCCAGTTGAGGGAATATAATTTATGGAAATAATTTTTTTTAGAACAAGTGGTCGTAATTATTTATACTCCCTGCTTGTGTCCTGGGTAATAAGATCGGATGCCTAGCTTTCTCGGATAAAAGTGAAAAAATATAGGAGGCCCTTTTTGCACGGTGAGAACGTTAAGAATAACACGGCAGTTGGAAATCGTAAAGAGTAGGCCATACAACCGCTTTCTCATAACCCTCTACTCCCAAAGGAGCAGAGGTTTTAAACAAACACACGCTAAGTCCTCCTGTCACGTGCCATCATCTCAAGTTCTTCCCACGTTCTCCTCATCATTTTCACCTCTGTTTCCAGCTCTCTTCTCCATGTGCTTCTTGGTCTACCTCCGCCTCTCTTGCCCTGGGTGTTCTAGAACAAGGACTGCCTTGTAATGATATCAACAGGTCTCCTCAGTGTGTGTCCAATCCATCTGACTTCACATTTGAGTTCGATTCTTTTTCGTGTTGAATCCGAGGTTTCTACATCTTGTATTGGAGTTTCTTCAAGTTCAAACTTGTTATCATTACCTGCATTGGGTTTTCATTATTTTTGTCTTTTCTCTGTATATTTTCAGACCCAATTGCTGTGACCTCTCATCGAGTGTTTTCAATTTGTCCTGCATCTGATTACGGTCATCGGACAGAAGAGCCAAGTCATCAGCAAAATCCAAATCATCCAACTGCTTAGTCAGAGTCCACTGGATTCCATTTCTGTTGTGCGTTGTCGATGATCTCATAACCCAGTCTATTGCTAGTAAGAAAAAAAATGGAGACAAGAGGCATCCCTGTCGCACTCCTGTTCTTATCCCAAACGGTTCTGTAAGCTGTCCTTCGTAAAGAACTGTACATGTCATGTCTTCATACGTATGTTTTCTTTATTAAATTAATGACCTTCAGGGGAACTCCATAATGCCTCATCAATTTCCAAAGTTATTCTCTGTCTACACTGTCAAATGCCTTTTCGTAGTCCACAAATCCGATGTATAGTGGTGAATTCCATTCCAGACTTTGTTCAACTATTATTCTCAAAGTGGCTATCTGGTCCGTACATGATCTGTTTTGTCGAAAACCTGCTTGTTCATCTCTCAGTTTCATGTCTATGGACTTTTTTAATCTCTCAAGGATAATCCTGTTTAATTCTTTTCCTGGCACTGATAGTAACATTATTCCCCTATAATTTGTGCACTCTTGTAAATTTCCCTTCTTAGGCAACTTAACCAGATATCCTTCCTTCCATTCTGCTGGTATCTCTTCCTTTTCCCACACTTTACCAAATAATTTATATAACATCTCTGTAGCCGTGTCGATATCTGCTTTGATGGCCTCTGCTGGAATGCCATCAGGTCCAGACGCTTTTCCATCTCTTAGAAGCTTTATGGCTTTCTTTATTTCTTCCTTCGTTGGTCTTTCACCGTTAATTTGTAGCTCTTCTTCTGCTGGCTGGATGTCCGGGGGGTTTTGTGTTAACAAGTAGTGGTCACTTCCTGTCTCTGGCCCCCTCCACACTCTAGCATCCCGGACATACTTGAATGAGCTCTTCCTAATTATGGCATACTCGATCACTGATTTCTCATTCTTTGTTGGTTCACACCTAGTGTATACATGTATATGCTTATGGGGGAACTTTGTGTTTGTAATGATCAGATTATGCTTACTGCAGAATCTAAGGTGTCACTTTCCGTTGTCATTAAAAGTATCTTCTCCATATCTTCCGATAACTCCACCCCATCTAGCATGGTCATTTCAAACTCTGGCATTGAAATCTCCGAGCAGGATTACTTCATCCAGGCAGTCGTCCACTGTCCTTTGAAGCAGCTCGAAGAATTCATCCTTGACCTTTGCTCGCTCATCTTCATTTGGCTTATACACAATGACAAGATTGACTATGGTTTCTGCTTCTTTTAGTTTTAGGGCCATAAGGCGTTCCGAGACAAAGTCCCATCCCTTAATACTATCCCTTTGGTTTTTGGCCACAATACAACCCACGCCCCCTTTAACTCTTTCAGATGTGGATAAACCACTGTAGGCAGCGTGTCACCATCGAGATCCATAACTCCTTGTCCTCTTTCTTTGTATCAGTTAAAGCCAGGATTTCTAATTTGGCTTTCCTCATCTCTTCCGCCAGCTACGCTTCCTTCCCATTTATACTTCTTGTGTTCTATGTTCCGTAAGTCGTAGTCCGTTCCTGTTCGTTGCCTTTAGAATCAGTCTGGTTTTCTCTATGTTTCTCGTAATCTGGTTTTTAAGACAAAGAGGTGATTGGCCTGTTGTGCCTTTGCATGATGGAGGGTCAGCCTCCTTACGGCCTTCATGCAGGCCGCCCTCCTACTTTTTCAGCTGGGATTGGGACCGGCCTATGTGGAGTTGTCTCTCTAACCTTTTTACATAATTCTTCTGACTTTGTCTCTTGTGTCCTCTGTGTTCTGCTTTGCGTATCTTGGTAAGACTGGCCTGATCGCCAGGGATGATAGTTTTAGCCAACGTCTATTGTTTCTAACTTCTCAGGTTTAACAGCGATCATGTACTAACAGTTTATCATGTGTTAGTAACAATCAACATACATGGGTGTCTTGAAAATTCACACATTCTTGAAATGGCAATACTGGTACTCTTGTCCACAGAATAAATATAATAACTGTCATAGTGGCGTACCAAGCGATTGATCGGCTAGGCGATATTTTAATATTTCTGTCACTTAAGAAGCAAACCAAACCTTTGGTATTATCGTCCAATGATATCTATCAAGTGCACTTGCCACTTTCCAAATATTAACCACTTGGGAGACAGCCCATTCTAGCTCTTAACGCAAACGCGTTAAAAATCTGACTGCCTATATTTTGTAAAACGATTTCCAACGATAACTATTTCACGAACATTCTAGAACAAAACAGTTCACTCGAGATATAAATATCCCGTACAAGCTTAACCTTGCACAGCAAGCTAAACCTAAAATTCCAAACTAAAAACACGACTTTTTCTCAAGGGGTGTAAAACATTACGTTAATGCGTTTTTTAAATTATCTTCCTTTGCTCACCATTTTATAAGTCAATTGATTTTCGCCCTTTGTTTTAAATTTATATTCCATTAGTTTTCCTTATGCAAATTTTTGAAACCGGATTTCTGACACGAACTCCCTATTACACTGATGTTGGCGTCTAGCGTTGACTTCAGGCCACTTATACCTTCACTTGTTCCAGAAATAGTACCCTCAACAGGTACCACCAACTAGAATTGGAAACGAAGAGAAACGAATACCCTCTGAGTACTGAGTTTCCCGACATATTCTTATATGTCCACATCTTCCTATTCCACCATCCCATCTATCTTCAAAATTTTTACCCTTGCTGAGAATTAATCTTAATCCCAGTGGGCGAAAAAACACATGTACATTTAAAATGAATAGTTTTATATTTAACTTTACATGAAAATGTTAACACTATAGTTTGTTTACATTTATATCGGTTGAAAAGGTTGTAAACTTTTATTGCAGTTAGAGTGAATATGTTTTACATTTACACTTGTTGAAATGGTTGAAACTTTCATTACATTTACAGTGAATATGTTTTACATTTACACTGGTTGAAAAGGTTAATAATATAACAAGTATGTACATCATTACTTTCATCATTCCCTCCCTGCTCCAAATTGAACTTGGGACTACTACTGCTTTTGGTTCTTTATAAGAAACTCGCAATAAAGCGATCACCAGCTTTGGCAGTGGTGGTTCATGAAATCATTATTCTATATGTTCAGGTTGCCAGTCTTCTACTAGCAATTTCCACATATTAATCTTCACGTGTCGATATATACATATTAGTTTACATGTTAATAATGAAAAAATATAGAATTCAAAATGTACTCTTACGCCAATCTTTAGGCTCACAGACCGCTGGCTCAGAGATATAAAGGCTCTTGTAGAGGCATCTTACACTTGGTCTGGGGTGTTGTTTCTGTAACAGTAAGTTCCCACTTTGACCTGTGTTTCAGTTCCCTCAGATTCTGGTTTTCCGTGTTAAAATGGTAGAGTTTTTCCAGGGCTTTTAAGTACCTAGTATGCTCAAACAAGGTCCGTTCTGATAAATGAAAGCTGATTTAATCTTTACTCTGGCAAGGTCTGGTTGTCGTCTTGGCGCTGGCGCGAGTGAATTTTCACAGTGTTCTACTCTGGCTGAAGTGTCAGGTTATATTGCCTGTCTTCCCCTGCATATGTTTGTTACGATGTTAAGCAGGGCTCCAATCGGAAGGGAATTTGGGCCTTCATTCCGAGTGTTTGACAATCGTTTGAAACAAGCGTGTTTTGTGGAGTAATTCAAATTATTTCCTCATGGAAATTTCTTCTCGTTACTGCAGAGGTCATGTTTCAAAAATATGGAATGAAAACATCCGATCCTCTTTCGGCAATGTTTACAATGAACTTCTTACATTTGCCCGGACTATTAAAACATTTCCGCTCAGGTATGTTTGACTGATGAGGGGAGGAGCTACACTGAAATGCTATTTTCGTTATTAATTGATGGATTTCAATGAAAATGCACAGACTTAACCTATATCAATACTAGATATGCAAAATAAAGAGTTTAATCGCACTGCACCACTGGTTGCCATAGAAACGGCGGCCATATTGGATTCTATTGTTCTATTTCAATTTGCTAAAGCTTTTTTTATTTACTAAGCTATGAGCACCAAATTTGAACACAACGTTTATCATTACATTTTAAAACTTTTAATGTGATGGATTTTTGATAACTTTAATACAAAAAAGTTGTAGGACTTTGAATACAGTGTCTTAACAATAGTAACAAATTTTGCTAAATTTTACATTACTTTTTGCAATAAATCAAAAGTTTGATCAGATACTCAAAATTCATCTTAAGAAAATTTTTCACAGATTATGGGCAACATATGTGCCAATTCTTATGTCAATTAATACATTAGTGTGGAAGTATTAAGGAAATTAGGATGAAAAAAATAGATTTTGAGAAAATCACATTTTTCTCCATAAATAGACTACAATTAAATAAGTATGTAATATTGCCTCTAAAAAATTGCTTGCTTATCATCTAGACGATACTGGTAGCATAGCCAGCTTCCTCTGCAGCTTCCTATCTGGCTTTCATTTGAGATTTATGCCTAATTTCCTTCCTTTTCTTAGTGCAGTTTTCTGCCGTTTTAGTAATGAGCAATATTGAATTCTTTGTTCTATTTCAATTTGCTAAGGCTTTTTTATTTATTAAGCTATGAATACCAAACTTAAACACAGCGTTTATCATTACATTTTAAAACTTGTCGTAAGATGGATTTTTCATAACTTTAATTTTAAAAAAGTTGTAGGACTTTGAAAATAGTGTCTAAAAATAGTAACAAATTTTGCTAAATTTTACATTACTTTTTGCAATAAATCAAAAGTTTGATCAGATACTTAAAATCCATCATACAAAACGTTTTAAACATTATGGGCAATATATGTGCCAATTCTTATCTCAATTAATACATAAGTGTGGAAGTTATCAGAAAATTAGTATGAGAATAATAGATTTCTTTGAAATCACATTTTTCGATATAATTAGAATATAATTAAATAAGTATGTAATACTACAGCAAAATAAGATAACTTACTTGGCATGCAGAACATACCGGCAGCATATCCAGCTTCCTCTGCAGCTTCTTGTCTGGCTTTCTGTTGAGATTTGTGCAAAATTTCCTTCATTTTCTTAGTGCAGTTTTCTGCTGTTTTAGAGCTGAGCACGAGACGTTTACGCTTTCTTGCTCCTGCCAGTCGACAAGCCTCTTTTTCACTGTTCACCCCCAGGACTTTCTTGAAAAATAAAGCAGCCTCAGGTCCTTCATTAAATTCAGCAATGTTAGGGCCATATGGTTTATTTATGTCGCGTCAGAGACCAGCTTCACAAAGAATTACCTGCCTCAGCTTCCATCACACTTGAACTTCCTAGAAAGAGGCAAATGTTTACAATAGTAAAATTTCACATAACATAAACTGTGCCTTAAAGTACAATGGAAGCAAAACAATACATGTAAGTAATGAAATATGTTTCTACACTTGATATTTATGGAGATTAAAATACTTACTTACTTACTTAGTCGTTTCCCTTCTACCGTGAGGTGTAGAGGTTTGGAAGAGAGCGCCAGATTATTCTATCAGCTGTCTGAGATTAAAATAAATTACATGAATGTCTAAGCTTAGACAAGGGGAAACATAAAGTAAGTTTTAAAAGTAAATACCTTCAAAATTTATATCACAGCCCTGCTTCACTTTCCACTTGATGAAGTTTCCAGTCTTTCTTCTGGTACCAAGAACCAGCTGTTGCACATGTCTGGCAGGCATTTTAAAAATAACACATAGGCATCTGTGACAAGACATGTCAATAAAATACATAAGAAACAAACATTAAGCTGGGGGAACAAATATGCACAATGCTTACAAGAATCATGATAATGTATTGAATTACGAGAAGTCACCCGTTATTCTGTAAACTCAGGAAAACGTGATGATTTTTAATTGACTGTCTACTAATAGCTAGTTCATGTAACTCCCTGGTGGTTGAAATGAAGCACAGTGGGCCGCCTTCTTTGATGTCATTCCAGTAAGTAGCCAACGTCGTAAGGATTAGGGTTAGGTTTAAGATTATTAAACCTGGTTGAAATGAGTCACAGTGGGCCGTCCTCTTAGATGTGATCCCAGTAAGTCGCCAACGCCGTTAGGGTTAGGTTTAGGATACCTATACGTAACCATTAGCCCTTTTTACTGCGTCTCGGAATTCTAATTTAAGGCCCTATCAAACAGACACAATTCTGCTTCATTTCAACCAATAAGCCTAACCCTTACTCCTGTTTACCGCGTCTCTAAATTCTTGTCAAAGGCCACATCGAACAAACTGTCCGCTGTGCTTTATTTCAACCCTCCTTGCCTGAGTACTAATGTCCCAGTTTTTACCATTACATCGTCACAATAAGTACGTTTTACCTGCAGTGTAGGATAAGTCTTGCTTCCATCTCTAACTCTGGCCTTTTCCAGTTGGAGGTAACGAGAGCATCTCGTTTTTTAGGCAAAACTGAGATTTTAACCAAAATGTAAATACGCGGCCATATTGTTGTTGCTGGTCACGTGAACGCGCACAGCCAATTAAAAATTTAGAATCGAGGGGAAACCCTAAATTTTGACCTGGAAATATTGCAAGGATTCCCGAAATAAGTGACCTGCTTATATTAATGTGTAGATTTGGACGAATCCAACGATGTATAATATGTAGGGGTGTAAGCTTGGTTGCTATGGAAGAAACTAGGTCTAATTAGACATATTTTCTCGAGTTTGAGAAAATCTCTCCGTACCATACCTTTTTTCAAAGTCAAAATACATATTGTTAGAATGCATTTTGACATTTAATTCTGTTATATTCAGATTCAGGAGATGCTAAAGTATCAGGAAATGGACTAATCCCAAAATCCATCATTTTTGTATCTTGACGTAAATTTAATTTAGCACGCTGCGGGCGACATGGGTCGCCTTCGGATATCGTCGTTTTTAGCAATAGGATTTGTGTACACGTGACTTCATCCCCGGATGTTAAGTTTTAAACATATCTGAGAGAGAGTTAGCTTCCGTTTCCGATCTTCTTTAGTAATGGGTGCATCCGCGTTTATTTTCTGTGAATTTTTAAAATTGAAATGAATCGGCATCAAACACGCGGTCATTTTCGTTCTAACTTTATTGGATTCTGACGCCATGCGGTGGGGATGAGATTTTTGTCTTTATAAGCGCTGATATCGGTTCTCAGAATATGTTTGATGGCCGAGATGGAAACGAAAGTAGAATGGCATTGCTAGAATGTATAATTTTAGGGGTTAGGATTAGGAATATCGGAAAGGTTTAGGATTACGGCCGAATGTCACTGCTGACGAGGGTGTTTGTTGCTTTGCTACTGATGATGGGTGTAACGAAAAGGTCGTCATTTGATTTGTATTGGTCTATTGGTCAAATGACTTTCATTGAGATGCAAGGGATATGGACTCTTCGTTTGTTGGTCATTTGTTTTAATTTTTTATTTTATTTTTAAATTTAAAAAAATACATATTTTTTAATTTTTAAAAATCTTTTTATCGTTTTTCCATCTTTCCATTCCTCTCTTCCTATCTCATCTAACATGTACACAAAAAAAATTTACATCATCAGATTCATCATTCATTCATTTCTATACAGTCCAAAAATGATAGCAATTGACCAAAATAAAACCAAAAAACTATAGAATTTACTAGTCACCCACTATAAAAATGGGGCGTTGTGAAAAAGAATGCAGCTGCAGGTCAAATTTTCTGAATTTTTATGCAGCAGGCTAAAGGTTTTAATGCCCGTTCCTCCCCATAAAGTGCGTGTCTGTAATCTGTCCACAGACGGGTAATTTATCGCCCGGCACGCCTTAGGTAAACCCTACGCTCGGTCGCTGACAGGCCCATCGAGGTTCATGACGAATTATCACTGAGAGGAGTGTAAGATGATATGAAAGTACTAAATATCTACTTGATAGTAGAGAAAGAAAACGGGCGACCACGGGAATTTAGTACACACAAAATTTTTAAACTAAATACTGCCGGAGAGGAAAAGAGATCGACCTAATATTTCTGTAACACAGTTCACGTATACAATAAATTTTACTCAGATAGCTTGGGGGTTTTCACTAGGAATGTTGCGAAACCATCCGTTGTATTAATGTGCCCAGTTATTTGAATCTATTGACCTGTTTTAAAACTGTTCCATTTACTTTGGTACTTCATTATGGGGAAGCTATTTTCTTTGAGGCTACCATTACTTCTATCTGATATTTACCCAGTAGTAAAATTCTGTTCCCCTCTTTTCGTCACCTAAAGACCTTCCATGTGGTCCCCTGTGATCTACCTGTACAGTAGATCAAGATTGACACGTTGCCGACGCCCCGGTGTAGATACATGTTACTGGTACAGTGTGGAAGTTTTATTGGCATAAATTATACATGCGTTATTGGTGTACAACAAAAATGTCTTACAGGTATAGGCTCTCAATATTTATGTGCAAAAGTGCAGCCAGTTAAACTAAAATGATGTCAAGGGAGGTATCATTTTTACCTTACTTAATAATAGGAAATTCTAAACCGAGCACGGCAGCTATAGGCAATATGATTACCAGGTGTGCTCCCCGTCGTCAGACACCCGTGTCGGCCATTTTTGTCGTTTTGACGCCCCACGGGAGCTGATTCTTATATCAAAGCGGCTCCCAAAAGGAGAGTTTAACAAAATCAATGACCCGTGCGAGTTGCGATAGACGCTTATGATTTGATATGAAAGCTTTGACGAAATTGCTATCAACATTTTTTAAGAAGGGCTAAGGAATTTTTTAAGTTAACGACAATCACTTATCCGAGCCACAAATAAGAGGCTGGATAAATTCAAGTTCACAGGCATTCACAGATCAAAAATGGCCCCATTCCGTAGGGGATCCAAGTTTTATGAGATCAATAATAATTATTATTATAAAAATAAAGTATGATTATTTATTGTTGTTGGAATGGACACCACAAATGTAAAAATGTTATTTTAATATTCTTTAAAATTGGCATCAATGCAATCCGGGCAACCTCTAGCATGCTCAGTGACCCTCAGCAAATTTTAAAGTGTATGTATGCTGAGCGTTCCTAACAGGTTGTTTACAGGCCTGACGTCTAATACGCCCACCCTTGCTACTTTTACGTGTTATGCTAGATTCCAGCAGTCGTAGCCTTATTGATTTATCGACTATATTGTCATTCTCTAACAGGTTATCGTTTACTATCTTTAGTATCTTTCCCTTATCCATATCCAACGTCCTAACAATAGGTACTCTCAGGGCTAGGCTGTCAGCTCTCTCATTGATACGTGCACCCCATGCATGATTTAGACCAGTGTTTCTCAAACGGTGTGCCTCGGTACACTAGTGTGACGAGCGAGAGCCAGAGGTGTGCCGCCAAATGTTATAGTAAAAAAAATATGTCCAATATACCTCATCGAATAAAGAAGATGTATGCCTCCAAGCAGGCTCACATTTCACATTGAAAACAAGGAACTTGCAGAATAAAATTTAAAAACTCGTCTCAAATTTTTTTCATTTTTGTCGTGCCTTACTAAAAAACATATATATTGTAATAGAATTTGAGTATAGTCAATGAAGTGTAAACTGTAAAATACTGTAAATTTACGGTTAATCACACAAGAGTCCAACATTAAGAACACAGGTGTGCTGTGACAGAAATTCGCATTGCCAAGTGGCACAGTCTGAAAAAGTTGGAGAACCTAAGGTCTAGAACAGTGGTATTCAACCTTTTTTGTTCGCGTACCTTCAGATATAGAGTCCATAGACAAGCGAGTGAGAGATGAACAAGCAGGTTTTCGAAAAAATAGATCCTGTACAGGCCAGATAGCCACATTGAGAATAATAGTTGAACAAAGTCTGGATTGGAATTCACCGCTATACATCGGATTCGTGGACTATGAAAAGGCATTTGACAGTGTAGACAGAGAGTCGCTTTGGAAATTCATGAGGCATTATGGAGTTCCCATGAAGATCATTAACTTAATAAAGAAGACCTATGAAGACATGACATGCAGAGTTCTTCATGAAGGACAACTTACAGAACTGTTTAAGTCTAGAACGGGAGTGAGACAGGGATGCCTCTTGTCTCCATTTCTTTTCTTACTAGCAATAGATTGGGTCATGAAAACATCGACATCACACAACAGAAGTGGAATCTGACTAAATAGCTTGATGATCTGGATTTTGCATATGACTTGGCTCTTCTGTCCCATAACCATAATCAGATGCTGGAGAAAATGAAAATTCTCGATGAGAGGTCACAACAAGTGGGCCTGAAAATACACAGGGAAAAGACAAAAATTGTGAGAATAAATGCAAGAAATGAAAACAAGGTTCAACTTGAAGAAAAACCACTAAAGGATGTAGAATCGTACACATATCTTGGAAGTAATATAGACAAAGTTGGAGGGACAGACAGTGATATCAAAATAAGAATACAAAAAGCAAGAGGAACTTTCATTGCATTGGCATACATATGGAGAACAAGAGAAATCAAGTCCAACACGAAAATAAGAATCTTTAACTTAGATGTGAAGTCAGTCCTATTTTATGGCTCTGAAAAAATGATAAATAACAAAAACAACAGCCACAAAGATACAGACTTTTATAAACGGGTGCTTGCGTAGAATAGAAGGACTGAAATAGTATGACAAAGTCACAAATGTGGAATTGATGACAAGAACCAGACAAGTGCCAATGGAACAAGATTTGAGAAGAAGACGCTGGCGATGGATGGGACACACATTGAGGAAACACGTTGATAGCATTACAAGGCAGTCCTTGTTCTGGAATCCACAGGGAAAGAGTGGCAGAGGTAGACCCAAAAAACACATGGAGAAGAGAACTGGTAACAGAGGTGAAAATGATGAGGAAAACATGGAAAGAACTTGAGCGGATGGCACAGGACAGGAAGACTTGGCGTGTATTTGTTGAAGGCCTATGCTCCTTGGGGAGCTAAAGGGTATTGATGTACCCCCAAGGTTATTGGTGCATAATTCCAAGTATTCAATTTACATATTCATGAATAAAATTCTGTGACATAGTGCAAGCATCTAAAATAAATTGCAGAATTTACATCCAATATAATTATATTAAAGTTTAATATATTTAAAGTAAAATAATAAAAAACAATAAAACCCTCCTACAGTGCATTGGCACATTTCTTCCTCGTAACCCCTTAGATGTCTTCTCGTACCCCTAGGGGTACACGTACCCCATGTTGAAAACCACTAGTCTAGACAGTAGATCCAAACTAGTTCCCGAAGGCGTGAACCCTGTATATATATAAACACAGGCTTTGACATTACAAAAATATATGGCCCACGTAGATGATGATGTCACTAAACACAGATTCAGAAATATTCTAAGAGGAACAAAAATTGTTATTGAGGCTTTATTGGAGGCAAACAATCGTTTGTTGTTGAAGCTTTAAATACGATTTGTGATGACGTGGTTGTTCATGATTTTTTTTTAAAATAAAATCTTTCCTTGTTTTGGCGAGGCGCGTCCCGTTCAACCTAGTCGCTTGCCCAAATATTAAATACCTTTAGATACGAGTTTAAGGTTGTCCAAATATTAAATACCTTTAGATCTGAGTTTAAGGTTGTCCAAATATAAAAGACCTTTAGATCTGAGTTTAAGGTTGTCCAAATATAAAAGCTTTTTAGATCTGAGTTTAAGGTTGTCCAAATATAAAAGTCCTTAAGATCTGAGTTTAAGGTTGTCCAAATATAAAAGACCTTTAGATCTGAGCGTAAGGTTGTCCAAATATAAAAGACCTTAAGATCTGAGTTTAAGGTTGTCCAAATATAAAAAACCTTAAGATCTGAGCTTAAGGTTGTCCAAATATAAAAGACCTTCAGATCTGAGCTTAAGGTTGTCCAAATATAAAAGACCTTTAGCTCTGAGTTTAAGGTTGTTCATCAAAAATATTGTCCCAAAGCAGATACCGCCGTAGGACAATGGTAGAATGAAAAAAAAAACACTCACAAAAACAACCAAACGTAGGACAATGAAGTGTTTAGAGACTTGACTATACCTTGTACTAGCGTCCAGATTCGAAATGAAAAGGGGACCAGCTCCGTTTTTCAATATCTCTGGCTTGGCTTCCCTAATTGAAGATCAGAGTCAAGTACCAATATACAGCTGGGTATACTGGAACGCAAGACAACCGTGTTTCTAACCCGGTACCTTTACCGCGAGAGACTAACCCTCTAACCATTCTGCCAGTCTGTGTTCATCAGAAATTTCCTTGATTCGTAAAGCAATCTTTTCAGACTTTTATCTGTAACATTGTTATGGTTAAGAACAAACAAACAAACAACACACAAAAAAGGCGCCATAAAAAAATGCAGTGAACTTCAGAGATTCGTTAGAACGTCTCAAAAACACAGACGCGAAATGTTTCGAGATTGACGTCGCATCTTGTATGTTATGAATAAAGAAGAAAATACATCCTTTTCTCAGCCTTCAAAATCACTAACAGTATTTAACTAAACTGTTATTAGGGGTTTCACATGCACCTTTTCACTATAGAGATTATGCTGTACATCAGGAGTTTGTTTGATTTTGCTTCTGTTGTTGTTGTTTTGTTTTTCTTGTTATTACTTTCTTGTTTGTTTGGTTCTTTTCTTTTTTAAGCATACTTAAGATTGATTATGATTGGATACTGCAAATGTGTGCTGTTACATTAACTGTATAATGTAGCATGCCTTTAAATTAATGCTTAAAGTAATATGTGGAAATGAAAGGATATAGTATGCACGATAAGTGAGAGTGTAAGGGCAGAATGCTAGACGGGCCTGCGCGCCCAATTCTTAACCCTTTGAAAATAAAATTCCTTCGTTCGTTCGTTCTCAACCTTTTTTTTTATACTGGAGAAACCTTTGAAATGATTGTCAGGTCTCAGAAGACCCCTGCATAAAAATTATTATATTTACAACTCATGACACGTTAGCGTAATCAATAAGCTTTAAATATAAAAAGCCAATAAAAATTGCTCTTTTCAGTAGAGAATTATTTTTATGTGGATCTATTTTGGCCATGTTATAAGCCTTCTCTTTTTTTGTCGTTCCTCCACCCTACAGTGATATCAACTCTAATGCAAGTCATTATATATATGTTCATAACTCTCGCTCAGTCATCTGAGTTGTTAAAGCTGTTCACGCCATATACTGCGCACTCAATATCTTCTCTCTCGTCGTTATTTATTTTAAATTTCATCTTTTTTTCTTCTTCTGATCTCAGTGTCTTCTTTCTGCAATCTTTCTTAGACCTTTCTCTTGCCACCATCTACACAAGAAAAAAGAAATACAAAAAAAAGCTATCATGCTTTTACTTTGTACTTTTCAGAACTAGTTCCGTAGGTACTATAATTGTGTGTGACGTGAATTGATAAGTACAGCCACTTTTCTATGACTTCTATTGACACACAACGATGTTGAAAGAGTACGGTTGTGAGATTCTGGGCTGGTAATTGTGACGTATAATGGAAAAAGAGCCTACAGTAATCTGACATCTTATTGTAACCTTATAGCTGCTCTCTGATTTGCTAGCTAAAACATGCATTATACCAACTGTCTGAAATTCTGCAAGCTCACTGTTTGTCCCGTCTTCTTTTCTTTTAACACGAGCTAACGAAATGTTTACAAACTGCGTGACCTGTCAGTCATAATAGGGAAGCAAATCAGGTTGTGTTTACCTCGTCCCCTCACGCAAGCATCTGTCAATCATAATAGTTCTCAGACAGGCAAGCACGTGGGAGAGACAAAAACACAGACCCTTTTGAAGTTTCATACTCAGGGGAAGTTAGAAACCCCTGGGCTCTTTGATCTTCAGAAGCGGGCATCCTTAAAGAGAAACCCGCTAGTCGAACAGAAAGTCTTTTGATGCCGGTCGAAAACTCCCGACGAGAAACCTCATCGACCGACCGTAAGTTTTTTTATCTTTATACGCCTAGCTTCTGAAATTGTGTGTTTCACCGGGACGCGAAATTTAACAAAATTAGAGATCAGAGAAATTCAATGATATATATACTGTCGTTTTCTTAACCCCATTGTCAGTTGTCAGTCAGAATTTTGAATAGTCTAGCGCAGTTCTAGAACCAGTTTTTCTTGTTGGAATATGGTGTACTAGTGTTCGTGGAAATTTTCATTTCTGAATTTTCTAGTAAAAAAAGATAATAGTGCTAATGATTTAAGAAGTGACATCTTTTAACATTTGTTCTTCACCTAGATTTTTCTCTCTAGTAAAACGAGTGAAATAAAGTAACGCGTAACGATTTCATACTAGATATTCTATTAAAATGTTAAACCACGCCACCCGCATACCATAGACAGTAATTATGTTAACAAGAAAGGCAGACGCGACACTTAATGTACAGAACAGAGATAAACCCGACGGTTTAGCTGACTGGACTTATAGGCAATAAAGCGACTGATAGGGGGAGTCTAGATTACACGTTATATTTCATTTGTGCATATTTGTCATTATAGTGTCGATTATTTTTAATACCATACGACGAACTAACAGAAACCGAAAATTCAATAGCTATTTAATGATAGGCGATCATTATATAGGTAGCGCATATGGAGAGATTAAATAATAATTAACATTGTACGCTGAACGCCGGCGCGAGCAGTGGCGGGCGAATTAACATAATTCAGTCCGACCGATCTCAGCGCCAGCAGCGTCGGCAAACTTGTAGGCGTAAGGAAACACCGTCTGCCTTTCAAGTTTAATCAGGACTGACGAAGTGGAGAAGAGATCGTTTTGTGTCGTTTGTGTACAAATATAGTAGTAGCATTGTTTATAAATGTTTCTTGTATTCCTCGCAGACCTGATCGCAAGGGCGGCCAGCGGTCTTTTTTTTCTTTTTCGGATTTGTTATTTCTCCTTTTCGTGGCTTGTGTGTCACCGATTTCATTTGTAAACGGGCACTCGCCAGAGAGTATTGGAGGACAATAAATGTTTATTACACGACTTACCAAACCCAGATTTATATTTTTACCAGCGACAAGTAGTGAACATTGTTTGTATCCCGACTCCTGACAGTCGTAATTCAAGGGGAGTATACCTCTCTGAACACCTACACTGTGCAGAATCGGCGCTTTTAACACAGATTTGGCCGATAGAAGAACCATCATCATACTATGAACGTATATTTTAGCAACCAGATGGTTCCCAATACTGGAAGTATTTTTCCGTAAAAGAGTGAACCTCAAGAACTCTCACAGTTTTAACTATTTGTAGTAACTCATATCCAGGAGAAGAACCATATTAGGCGTTCACCTCACTTGCTAATTTCTGGGGATGGACTGGGGCCAATTTGGATCTGCGACAACTGGGGTGACAGAATATTAAGTGAAAATAGATAATATATTCATGGACTAATTCTATTACTGTCGTAATTTTATAAGATAGGTTTATGGATATTTATGGTCCGGTCTGAGCAGAGGTGATAGTGGAAAATGTGTGAGAATAAAGGTGTAAGAAAACAGATTTTTATCACGAGGGGGTGATAGTGTAAGAGAAATATCAGTCTCTGGAGTGAGTAGTTTCTCTATTCCAACCTATCCATACGACTATATTGTAATCAGACGAACTTTCGATCCTTATATAACAAATATAAGTTACACCTCACATACATATACAATTACGTGACGAATACGCAAAGACGTGAAACAAATATGGATAATATATATGGATAGGGGTTCGACCAACTCATTAAATTAAGTTTTATTAAGTTTATTATCACTTAAAAAAAACTTCACAATATCAAAAATATACATATCAATAAAAGCATGGTTTAAGACAAATGGCAATAACCCAATAGTTATCACCCCTCTTGTAGAGAAGAGAAAGGATCCCAACAGAAGTTAATAACCCCAAAAGGTCAAAGGTTAACAATAAGGGTATGGAATAGTCAGTAAAGGAAAAGAACGAGTTGCTAGTTAAGCTATCCCGTAAATAATCAGGTTAGTGAGGAAATAAATTAAAAACAAGATTAGTATACTGATGGTAACAAGGGAAAAAATATTTTTCTCTCTTTATGTTCTTTCACTCAGTCATTCTGTGGCCACACGCATACTCGCTTACCCAGTAGTTGTCGCAGATATTCCTTGAAAAAAAACAATAAGAATAATAAGACCCTACAGTGTCATGTGGTTTGCTAATTCCGGTCCCAGACTATCCTTGGTGCTTACTGCTGTTGAGTTCTTGTGTTTGTCTTTGCATATTAACGTCCAACTTAGTATTAATAAAGGGTATTCACAACCTCCGGCCATGTCTTGAATCTTTCTTGGTTCTCATTCATTAATTGAATTTCGTGTCTCAATTGTATATTACGCGAATGCTGGGTCGAACTGATTAACAATTCAATTATATCGACTTGAGAAGTCCAAGGTATTCTGAGTCCACAAGATACAATTTATTACGGAAAACATATGTGACGAAATCATGAGCATTGTTCATAGTAAAAACATACATTAATCTGATTTCACTTGAATACATATTAGTATCAGTCCGTGTCCTAACGAATTAATGTCAACAGAACATCATGGCTATATGCGCGCGCTGTTGTGGTTACAAAAGCCGGTAATGAGCGCATGTGTCTTGACGAATATATATTAAGACTGATTAACGATCCTTCCATAATTCAGGTTATCTACTAACCTTATAATTCAATCCTTTATAATATCAATCTGGATTGACCCTGTGTCCTTATATAAAATTCTATAAATTGCGGCAATTATGAAGCCTAACATTGGAAGGATGTGAGACACGTCTTCACGGCTTGACGATCAACGTAAAAAGGGTCCAGTATGTAAGTCACGAAGCGTGACCTTATCAACGCTAACACGTCACAATTTGACCGCGTAATTTGCGTTCACTAATCCGTGAAGTATCAGGATCAATCTATATTAATTCCATCACCCTAAAATTGCGCACTGCCAACTATAGCAGACGACATCAATAAAAACACCGTAACAATTCCCTGCCCGACGGGAAAAAAAATCTATTAGATAGATTTTTTTGAACTATCTTAATCAAACATCTCAAAAATTTAACAAAAACCCGACATATGGCCTACGATGTTCTGACTAGAACAGTGTCGTGGTCATGTCGATATTATACTAATCATGTAATATACTAATAGTTATGTTATACATGGATATTATATTAACCAAAGGAGTGTCAACTGTCGCTAAATAATTATCTCAAAGTCTGTCGTGACTAAATAATGAAGTGTTATGTAAAGAAAATTATTCTAACTAATTAAAATTAAACTAATTAATCATAGTATGTGTGTAGGGTATGAATCCATCTAAAATTTAATCAAACAAAATGAAAGATAGTATCATAATAACAGAATTGAGAATTAAAGACAAGTAAAGTGAAGGAAAAGATAAAGTATAAATTAATTTAATTAGGTGTGTTTACAATTAATCATGTGAATCGATTAATTACTAACTAATTAACTTAATGAATTACTAAAAGAAAAAGAATATTCATACATTTTATGTAAACATCTTAACTAATTCCATATAATATCTATCACATTCATCAATAAAATATTTAGAGTATTCAACTGTGTGATATTATTTTGTTTTCATCTTTTCTTTCTTTGATACATTTCATTTTTTTATTCTCACACTTCAACTCTATTTTATTCTTTATTAGTTTAATAAATATGAAACTTAATAATGTTAGGAATGAAGATCCAGCCGTCGTTATTTCCTTTGCGAATTTTACGGGAAGTTCCATTGGAGAAGAAAGTTAATAATGTTCAACTATGTTTCGTTCCTGAATGAATGTAAACTTTCATAGCGTTGAATTAGTCACTTCAATTTCTGTAGCATAACGGTATTTGTTCAGCCTGGGTTCAGATACTCTTCCCGACTATATCGTAACGAGTTGTAGAACGAATGGACACTAACCAAAGTCCAAACATAAAACGAACCATCGAAATATGTCTCTTGCTATAACCAATTTCTTTCGGAGAATGTATATATTGGTTGATTCACTGCACAGTATTCGAAGTGTCATTCTTATGTAGGTAGTTCATATTATTTTCATCGCTGAAATACATCATCGTTCCAAAGTCATTCTTGTTCAGTATTACTTTTTGAAATTGTGGACAATTATTATTCGACTTCAGTAGGGTGTCTCGAAAGTACATCAGCCATTATATTTTCAGGTCCGGGTATGGCTTCGATGACAAAGTCGTAAGCTTGTAACAGAATAGCGAATCTGGCAAGTTTGGGGCTTTTGTGATTATAGCGACGTAACGATGCCACCGCCTTCTGATCCATTTGGATCACGAAGGGTGCGGCCAACAGGAACTTTTCAAGTTTAGTGATCGCCCAAACCAGTGCCAGTAGCTCTTTGTCCACTGTCGAATATTTTGTTTCAGGCAACGTAAGTTTTCGTGATATATACAGAGTTGGATGAAGTATACCGTTGTGACATTGAAGCAAACAAGCTCCGATACCGTAATTACTGGCATCTGTACGAAGAAGAAACTTTTTAGAAGCATCAGGTAACCTCAAAATTGGTGGATTTGAAAAGATTGTCAATATCCTGCGAAAGGTTTTGTCGCATTTGTCAGTCCATTTCACCATCAACGGCATGTCTTTTTTTAACAATGATGACAAGACAATGGACGATATACGAAACTTATGCTGCCTTGGCTGAGCATAGTTAGAATAATCAACACAGTTACTGTGTAACTTAGGCATGGTAAAATTACAAAGACGAAAGAACACAGTGTTATCGTAGATAAAACAACACAAGTGTCACCTAATAGATAAGCCCACCATAAATAAACCATATAAGAATAACTGACCAATAAAGAAAAGAAATGATGACTGACTATGCTGAGTCATCAAAGATGTGACGAACAGTGTTACCGTAACCTGTTATCTGCGTGACGCAGAATCGGGTACTAATTGTAACTTTAGCGAATGGTGATGAAACCATACACCATTGTCACGCTCTATAACCAAACGAGCGTCTCTATTGTTACGGAAGGTAACCAACGCCTCACTATTCTGACCATTGAAGGATGGCAGAAGACAAACAAACCTAACGTTTGCTGTATAATTGAAGAAATTGCCAAGTGCCTGCCATGAAGTATCTTGTGGCAGATTGCGCACTAACACCGTGCGAGAATATGCACTTTTGCCAATATAAGTAATATCATTGTCACGAAATTGTGAACAATGACGATATGTATTCCTTGTCATATCAAAAGAATTAAATTTACCTTTATCCATAAACGTAATAATTTTATTAGATGAAGTATCATCATGACTGAAATTAGGACGATATCTATAATTACTGGGCAAAGCAAAAACTTTGCCGTCAGACCTACTTGTCTTAACTTTCTTATCTAAATTTCTCCTAACCCCAACATTATTTCTCAACATATTACTCTTCCTCGTAACGTCCTTGTCAATGTTGACAACGTCAACAGTTTTCTTAGGATCAGTTGTAATATGATCCCGTCGCCAACATGTATTTTCTGAATTGGCAGTATTATCATGTCGAGGGAAGGTGTACTTGCCTCGAAATGATTTTCTTACATTCACTGGAGTTGTGATATTGACATTGGTCGAAGTATGTACAGGTACATCATAAGATGTATGCATCACCGTGTCGAATTGAGTGACAATTGGTGTGCATGTAGTGTCAATATCAACCTTGATATTATCCTTATAATTATTTTGATGGAGAGTATCATCATTCTCCTCTTTTCAAAAATAGTAGAAAGACTAAAATTTGAAACTGCTGTGCCACATGTATTAATATTCTTAGCACGTAAGGTAGCCATTGCAATGACGGCGTTAGCATTGCAATAAAATTGCAAGTATTTTCTTTCCCATTCATTAATATCTTCTGGGGTGCAATCTCTACTGCCGTGAAACGACCTACCATCAGATCTGCAATTGGATTTTTCAACATGCATACCTTAACATTTCCTGTAAAGAAAGGCGTATTAACATGAACTATAGCAGTGGGGTAGTACTCAATTGTACCACCAAAGGTCATACACCTAAGATATTCGTTAGTAGCCCAACTTGGATGGATCAGTGACTGTCGGACTCCAATGGTGGTGGATTCGGAATCTCCCAAAACAGAGACGATAGACCCATTTACTATTCCTCTGTTAAATATTAGAGAGCCTGTTCCATCGTTAGCTGCAAGACCAACTTCTGGTAGAATGTGTCCGCAATTCAATACTGTCTCTTTTGCTTTCTGAAAAACAAAATTACAGTCTGGGCAACTATTTGCCACGTTATAATTCACAGCATAGCATGTGGACAAAGATTGTATTGGTTTATCATCATGTGAAACCCCTGGGGTCGTAATAGTAGTAAGTGCCGCCCCTATATTGTGATCATAATTTGACGGTTTACGTGACTGAGACCGATGCCTAGAATAGTTATTAAAATAATTTTGTTGTCCCCCGTGGTGACTTTTGTGTCTAGGTCTGGAGCCTTGATTATTCTTATTCCACCTGTTACCATTGTTATTAGTGTTAGAGTTGTATGATCGATTCTGATTTGAATTATGTTGACCATTGTTGTACCTGAATTGAGGTGACTGATTCCTATTCTGCTGTCTACCTCAGTTGACGTTCCCATATGTATTATTATTTTTAAAATAGTCATTGTGGTCATTATTCCTTCTGTGTGAATAATTCCTATCCATGCTATAAGTTCTCGATCTATCCTTACCCTGGAATGCCATATTAGAAGCCACAGGTAGAGGTTCTCTTATTTGTGAGTTAGATATGCTCGTATTAGGATGTGCAGAGCAATAATTTACTGCCATTTCTTCTAATGCAGTAATGGTAGATGGTTTTCGTTCTTGTAGAAAAGAAAAGAACGGTAGACTGATAGAGGATAAAACTTTATCCCTCAGTAACAAATCGACTAATTTATCATAAGATTTGTTAATACCTGCCAGTTCCACCCATCTGTTAAAGGTATTGCGTATATTCGCAATAAAACCTGTAAAGTCTTTATTGGACTCAGATAGAAGCGTTTTAAACCTAAGTCTACAGTCTTCCTCATTTAAATGGAACCTTTTTAACAATAAAGCTTTTATTGCATCATAATCCCTTGCTATTGTAGGATCAAAGTTCTCTGTTAAATTTAATGGTTCACCATCTAAAAATTCATTTAGTTTCAGTGCCAATGCGTGTTTAGGTAAGTTTATTTGTTATGCATACCTGTTCAAACCGTGATAGGTATGATGCTAGGTCGTCAAAGTAAAACTTAAAGTGTTGTAATTTAAAGTTATAATAAATCCTGTTTTGATTGGATGAAGATCCATTATGTGTATCAGTATTATTATTTCCACCTGAAGCCACTTGAGCTTTTAAGTTTAATTCAGCCATACGCATCTGTATTAACTCTTTTTCTTGTTGTATTTTTCTTTCCTCTAATTCTCTTAATCTATTTTCTTTTTCAATTTTTTCTCTTTCCTCTCTAGCTTTTCTTCTTTCTTCTTCTTGTCTAAGTTCTTCTTTTTCCTGCTTCAATGCTGCTTTTCTTCTTTCTTCTTTTTCCTCCCGTTCTGCTTCTTTTCTTTCTTCTTCTTGTCTAAGTTCTTCTTTTTCCTGTTTCAATGCAGCTTTTCTTCTTTCTTCTTTTTCCTCCCGTTCTGCTTCTTCTTTCTTTAGTGCAGCCTTCCTCTCTTCCTCTTCCTTCTTTAATGTAACCTTCCTCTCTTCCTCTTCCTTCTTTGCAATAGCCGAAGTTCCTGTCCTTTGTAACCATAATCCTTCCCAATCTTAACAAAGTTGTCAAGAGTAGCCATTTTGATTCAGTAATATGCCTCCTCAGTTCAATATTAAATTATATGTATGTGTAACAATAGATTAATACTCAATATAATCAGCTACCATATTCTAGTACTATTAGTTGTAAGTTCCACCACCATTTTGTTAATAATAATTTATATCAATAAAGTTTACTCATTACATTATACCAATGTATTATAAATTTATTAATTTATGATGCTGAATTTATTTCATGCATCCACTAATCTCACTTATTAATTATGGCCATCTTCCCTCATTAATATCTTAATGTATTATATATTTATAGTATCTAATATAGTTTCCTAATTCATCACCTCTGCATGGTGTGATTACCAAGCATTTATTCACTAAATTTATCTTACTTCAATAATTTATCGTTATATTATGGCATCATGCCCTAGTCATAATGAATAAAGATTAGTGTCTTGGGCCAATAGTGCAAATTGATGACATCACCTAAGCCATCATGTATTTTAATAAAAATTAATTAAATTAATTTACTATCTTATAGAGAATCAATTTATAGCAATATAATTACATTATTAATTTATGAAATGAATAACTACAATACACACAATAACCAAAGATTTACAAAACAGAAGTACGATACAAAAGTGACAATTTCACAGACATAAATAATTTTATGAACTAAGTAAAAGAATCGGAAGTACTGAAGGGTCAAGGAAAAACTAAGTCGAGATTGACCTACATACACGTAAACTGATGACGTAGACATGGACTCATAAAACGGTTCTTACAACATCTATGAAATAAATGATAGAAAGAATTAAGAATGGACGTGATAGATTACAAACGTGTAACGAAAATAAATAAAATGAAACTTAGTACAGCCAAATACAACAGTAATATTGCAAAATCTCACAACTAACATTTAAGGTCAAATACTTTCAAATGCAGACAAAGGTATCCATCGGCATAATCTTCAATGGTGTTCTCTGCAAAATGAAAATATTTAACTGCCCTACAGAACGATCAAAACCGATTCGGTCGTCCTAAGAGACATAAAATCAGTTTTGATTCGCCTCGCCAACCACCCGCTTAAACCAATAACAAACAGACGGTTGAAAACAAATATAACATGTACAAATGATAGTAATTAGACATGCCTATATAAAGGCGAAATGGACTAATGTATGCTTAGTTAACCGACAAAGGTTACAATGAAACTTATCTTTTTGTGCCCAGTTATCTACTCTGGTCAATGTCAGTATGCATCAACGGCATAGACAAGTGTCGTGAGTTGCCATTCATTGCTTGAGAAAGTGTTTTTTTCTTGTTTAATTCCGTTTGTCCACCTTGATTCAGTATTTTCGTTGAAGAGGATTGTGTTGACGGCTGCCAACTTGATTTTCAGCTTATACGCAAAGATTGATGACGTAGGTTTGACCTCTAGTCGTTATGCGTATTGGGTAATACTTTCGCACATCACGTGAGCATTTTGCATTTGTAAACAGTTCTTGGCAATATGAATGAGAAGTCGGTAACTTTGTTGAAGAAAATTTTTTTTCGATCCCCATACAATGAGCACCAGTTGTTGAGTTGTTGTGTTTGTCCTTGCATAATAAAGGGTATTCACAACCTCTGGCCATGTCTTGAATCTTTCTTGGTTCTCATTCATTAATAGAATTTCGTGCCTCAATTGTATATTACGCGAATGCTGGGTCGAACTGATTAACAATTCTATGATATCGACTTGAGAAGTCCAAGGTATTCTGAGTCCACAAGATACAATTTATTACGGAAAACATATGTGACGAAATCATGAGCATTGTTCATAGTAAAAACATACATTAATCTGATTTCACTTGAATACATATTAGTATCAGTCCGTGTCCTAACGAATTAATGTCAACAGAACATCATGGCTATATGCGCGCGCTGTTGTGGTTACAAAAGCCGGTAATGAGCGCATGTGTCTTGAGGAATATATATTAAGACTGATTAACGATCCTTCCATAATTCAGGTTATCTACTAACCTTATAATTCCATCCTTTATAACATCAATCTGTACTGACCCTATGTCCTTATATATAATTCTATATATTGCGGCAATTATGAAGCCTAACATTGGAAGGATGTGAAACACGTCTTCACGGCTTGACGATCAACGTAAAAAGGGTCCAGTATGTAAGTCACGAAGCGTGACCTTATCAACGCTAACACGTCACAATTTGACCGTGTAATTTGCGTTCATTAATCCGTGAAGTATCAGCATCAATCTATATTAATTCCATCACCGTAAAATTGCGCACTGCCAACTATAGCAGACGACATCAATAAACACACCGTAACAACTGCTAATGTCAAGGTAGTCGCCAAAGTTGGTGCGTTAATTGTTTTTCCTGGATAATTCATGTATCACTGCATATAGTTGGTTGGATTAAGACGTAATCGTGATGGTCACCGTCATAGAAAGAAAAATATATTGTTCTTATGCTGTCTAGCCTCTGGTTGCTGAGACACTCTGTTACGTTATGCAAATGTTAATAATAATTATCGGCTGTTCTCTGAGTTGATGGCCGATTCTGAACAGTGAAATCTCTTGAGTATAATCCCCGTGGAAAACTACTGTCATACGTCAGGTAAATATATATATATATATATATATATATATATATATATATATATATACTAAAGCACATTAAAAACGCACCACCTGTGTTATCCAGAAACAGAATGTGAAATGTAAATATAAGTGTTTACAAGTTTACATATTTTGAATCTTTATTCATTTTCATATGAATCCATCTTTTCTTTCTTTGATCCTTAGCCGCCGACCGTCAAAGCAGTCAGTGGCCATTACGCCTGGTGGCGTCTTGTAGGGCAACAACAAATCGATTCCACTTTGCTTGGTCGGCGGCCATCCTTCGTACAGTGCCCCAACTCTGGTTCATTCTTTGCATCTCAGCCTCCACAGTCCTCCGCCAAGTTGTTTTTGGTCGGCCTCTCTTTCGTTTTCCTTCAGGGGTCCATAGCATGGCTGTTCTTGTGATGACATCGGGGTCTCTTCTGAGGACATGGCCAACCCAGCTCCAGCGTCTGTCAGCTATGATGGTGTGCATGTCCTCTTGCTTGCTCCGAGTAAGCAGATCTTGGTTGGTGATGGTATTCTGCCAAAAGATTCGGAGAATTTTTCTTAGGCATGTTGTGTGAAAAGAGGACAATTTCGACATTTCCTTCTCTGTAACTCTCCAGCTCTCCGCGCCATAGAGAAGCACAGAAAGCACACAGCTCTGATATAATCCTAACTTTGTGCTTGTGCTGTACTGAGAGGACTCTATGAATCCATGCTGGTCATTAATTTGTACATTTGATTGTTATGAAATTCATTGCATTCTGTGCAGGCAAGGGAGAAAACCAAAAATGCAACCAATAAAAAAATTCATTCACTATCCTCAGTATATGGTATGTCCACCGTGTGCGCTTGCAAACCAAGCTTGGCAGCGGCTCCGCATGGAACGCACAAGTCTCTGAAGGAAATTCCGGGGAATCAAGTCCCATTCACGTGTAAGAGCAGCTTCGAGCTGTTGCAGATTAGCTGGAGAACCTTGCCTGTAGACTCTGCGTCCAAGCTCGTCCCACAGATGTTCTATAGGGGGCATGTCTGGTGAGAGGACAGGGCCCAATCAATCGTCACAAAGTTCTGCTGCTGTAGATATTGCTGCGTAATGGCATGCGGTGTGCGCACGTACGTTATCCTGCTGGAGAAGCTGCAAGTCTGGATAATTTGTGAACGCAGGAGCAACCAATGCATCCAGAACCTCATCTCGATATGTCACAGCATTAATATTTCCATGGACGACGTGAAGAGGCAAGCGATGGTGAAATCTGAATCCTCCCCAAATGTGAATACTGCCACCTCCAAATCGGTTGTGCTGACGAACACACCAATTTGCAAAGCGCTCTCCACATCGTCGCCAAATCCGCATACGTCCATCAGCAAAGGATATGTTGAATCTGCTCTCGTCTGTGAATAGGACAGCATTCCACTGCAGTCTAGTTAATCTGACATGTTGCTCTACCCATTGCAGGCGCTGCTGACGATGTCTGTGAGTCAAGTTTGGCCCAACATAAGGTCGTCTTGCAGTAAGGCCTGTATCTCTGAGTCGTCGTATGACTGTCATTGGAGAGACTTGCCCACGTCTACCCACTATTGCTCTTGCTGTTTGACTTGCCGGGAGAGAACGATTCCTTAGGTGACTCAGCACAATATGTCGATCTTGCGCAGGGGTAGTTGGCCACTCCGAAGTCTATTTCGGGCACTGCCAGTGGTTCCGTAACGTTCATTGAATCGTACAATAGTGCTGTGGTGGCAATTCATCCTTCTGGCAATGGCCCGCGAGCTCATTCCGGTCTCCAACATATCAATGGCTCGTTGGCGGTCGTTTTCAGATAGTCGTGGCATTTCAAGCACATGTACTGGGTGTTTTGTCTTAACGGCCTTTTTATACTGAGTATACTGCCGCAACGCGTACAAATTTTCAGGGTCATAGCTGTTGGGAATCGTGTTGCACGTGTAACTTTCATTGTTTTCATGTAGTCTGTACACAAACCCGTGGGTTGAATCATGCACTTTCCATTCCCTCAGCCATTCGCCCTCTACCTCATGACAAACACGGGGAAAATCCATTCCCACACTTTTTTTTCCAGCTTCTCGGCATCAGTATATATACTAGTGGTGCGTTTTGATGTGCTTCAGTATATATATATATATATATATATATATATATATATATATATATATATATATATATATATATATATATATATATATATATATATATATATATAATTATATATATATATATATATATATATATATATATATATATATATATATATATATATATATATATATATATATATATATATATATATATATATATATATATATATATATATATATATATATATATATATATATATATATATATATATATATCTTGCCACAGCGGGCTGATCGAATTGATATAAAAATCTGGAATGTTCAGGTCCAGTTTAATATTATGTTTATTGTTTCTAGATTGGCCTCTCTCATGAGTGAAGAAAGTGGACCGCACAGGTCAAAAATCGAAGACCTAATAATACGATAATATCTCTGGTTAGCTTATAGGACCGCTAGTTCGCTGGTTTTTTTTTATCAAGCCTAGATTTAGGAAGAAATACAAAACATGTAATCACAATATCAATATCCTATCCTGTCACGCGTAAGGTTTAAGATCTCTTATCCATCCGTTATTAAATTAGAATAGAAACCACAAGTGTCTAACTTATCTTATCGCTTTTAACGCGTTATATAAACACTAGTCATTTATAAAATTACACATAATGGATAGAAGTAAATTGTATTCCGTCAATTATCTATCGCCTAGCGTATTTATTAGTTAATTAAAACCATCTGGAATAAAAATAGCTATGCGTTATTTAATACACAATTTTTAGCACTTAAAAAAATCCAAGTGAATTCTAATGATAAACGTTAACACATAAAATCACGAAAAATGCTAGTATCTATTACCGCAAACAGAAATGAATTAATCTCCACGAAATTCTAATACTACAGTTCCACCATGGCTCTTATAATCGCGAGCTAGATATTTCCAAAACATTTTCTAAGGCGACTAGATAACTGACTTTTGGAGATTTGGCGTTTATACAAGAATAGCGTTGTTTCGCTGAGAGATGACGAAAGTCACGCCTTGGGCAATCAGGGGGAATCAACGGGGTTTTCTTCCAAGATAAAGAATTTCCTCCGTTCGCTCTGTTCGCCGTTGAATCGACAACAAAGGCTTCTGATCTCTGCGATTGTCTCCCTGTCCGTACCACATCACAAGATTTCCTTCCCCTTGTAGAGACTTCAAAGCTGATTACCTTCTTCGTGTTTTGGGCCCGTGCATTCTGTCAGTTGTCGTAATACTAACGGCTCTGCTCGAATAGGAGCTTCAGGCCAACTCACTTGGTTCGTCTCCCTTTGAAAGGAATGACAGTTACGAATCTAGGTAGACGCTCGTCAACGCATGAAACAAGAAAAATAAGCGTGGCTAAAATATGAGTTAGACAGACAGCGAAAAAACATGGATTTAGCGTAACAAACTGTGCATACTAATGAGGAACAAAGGTGGGAAGCGAAGGCGGACGGATTCATGTAGTCTATTTACATAACATGTCACAATTACCAAGGGATATTACAGACCTTCCATACCAGGCAATTAGGTAAGAGTCAGAGAGTGGCCACTGCTTAAAAGAGTGTGCGAGTATTTTCTTGTTTGCGGGAAAACTATCCATATACCTCATTTGTCTTAAAGTTTGTTTATTTTACTGGGTCTCATATAGTACCACTACTGTTCATTCTGTAATATAGTGTAAACCTTCAACCTTTGGGTTAATAATTTTAGTGTCTTTTCTCCATTCGGGGAGGGTGCACGTTTTCTGCTTTTTTTTATGCATGTAAATGACTCTTTGATATTTTCCTTTAGATATTTTGATGTTGTCGAGTTTAAATGATAATAAACTACAAAGAAACTTACCTTTGTGTGTTGGTCAGACCTATATCCATTTATCCGTAGTTTTTCTCACGTTTGTGAGTCTTGTTGTCACATAGCTGTGTGTGTGTGTAGATAAACTTATGTATTCTTAATAGGGAGGTAAAAGCTGTCTTGCAACAAAGTACAGTCGTACGGATAGGCTGGAGGAGACAACCTAATCACTCCAGAGACATTTCTTTCCCTCAATCTACCTACCACCTGTGAAAAAATATATTTTCTATATCTTCTCGCGTATCTGTCGACATCCACTCTACTCAGACGGGTCAATAAAACAATTAACCTTCCGTACGACGGTAATCCAACCTCGTTGAAATGAAAAGTGAGTAAAGACCTTTTTTAAAATATTAGCATAATGTTACAATTACTATGAATCAGTGCATTGTTAAAGGGGACCGACATTAATAGCTGCGCTTTAGGTTACCTAGGTTATAGTTAAACAAAAATAATGTAACGCTCATGACGCCTACCTTTAAAAAAATAACTTGGCGTGGGAACAAAGGTGATTAGAAAAATATAACAAAATAACGTTCAGTCAGTCGTATTTTCTTCCCATGTTTCTCCAGCGTTTCCTTTTGTCACGAACTTCTTCGCCCAACCTCTTCGTCTCTCTGTCTTTCTCTTTCTCTCTCTCCCGTGATTTTGAATGCCTATAGGACAAGGAATCAAGATACCGGGGATTTTCCAGTTCAATGTCGCTTTGTTATTTACCTGAGAGGCCCAATGACCCATCAGCCGGGGATACCGGCAAGTGACCGGGTGATCTCCGCCCAATGACCCAAATAGTTGGGGATCTCCAAGTGACCGGGTGAGACCGCACAATGACACAGTAGCAGGGGATTTCCAGTTGACCGAGAGGGGAACGCCCAGTTCACTCATGACCCAGGAGGTTAGGGATTCCCTGGCCTGGATAAGTTCAGTGACCGCTGTTAAGCGTATAAAATAAAGTCTACATCGAGTATGGTTTACTCACATCTGCAAAAGCCCCGAACAAACAAGCCAGTTGCAGATACTTCTAGCATATAATTTGTCAGACCAGAGGACCAAAGAATTGCTTATACATTACATGCCGACTTTGAGCCAAACTCAATATTGGAATCAAAGCGGGTGAGCTAAATGCATTATCTTCTTATATGCAATTATTTGTATTGAATGTTTGAACTGCTTTCAATTATTATCTCTTTATATGCAATTACCTTGAGTTAATGCTTGCACTGCTTTTCAGTCAATTTCATACTTTCATGTAATGGTTGTATATATTATGGAATTCATATATTTACTGTTATATGATTTTTGTATGCCTTTTTGTATGCCTTTGATGTCCTTCAGGTTGTTTCACAGAATGCATTTGCACTACACTGCCCGCCTCTTTTATTTAAGGGTTGTATATTTTATCGCATTCATGTATTTAATGTTGTATGATCTTTGTATGCCTTTACAACAGTTGATGATATATGTATGCCCCTACCCTATTAATATCATATGTTTGCAGCTCGAAGAATGGCGCTCAACATTGGTCCATATCATTTATGTAATAATATGACTGATATCTGAGCCTGGTTTATGGACCACACTCAGGACAAATTAATGCCTCTAACCAGAGAGCTAAATAGATTGTTCCTTTGTGTGTATCTCCTAGCTCCCTGGTGGTGACGAACGCAGGTGAACTCGCAGTCGTATAGTGAAACCTTGCAGTACTTGCTACGAACTATTCCAGCAACTTGGCCAGGGGGAGAAAACTTGCAGTGATATTGTGACGTCATACAGCAGCAACAACATTCATGATAAGTGCTTTTTTAGAAAGGACCAAACATTCAAAGATATTGTGTCATACCAGTCAGTGATTAGAATTAGGACTTAAACCTCCGCCATCGTGAAAGGGTGCCCTAATAATAAACATAACTTTTGTGTAGACTAATTTTATCTCCCTTTATCCAGTGCTGTATACATATAACCATATATATAAATATTTGTTTTTTCTCTTTCGTTTATCTGTAACCAATTTAGCTTGGTCTAATATATATTCATAGAAAAGAATTTCACTGTTGTTTCTTTCTTTTCACTAAATGTTCTGTATTGCTTGGTAGTTAACTGTTTTTGTTAATCATTATCTTAATTACCAACTGGGGGTCTCATGAGCCATATCAGTACCTTAGGGGAAGTGTGGCTGAAGACCTAACATACTCTCAGGATCCTTGATGGGATTTGCTTCTTTGCTTAACTGAGAAGAGTTTAAATTTCAGTCTCCTGAAACATTTCTTCCTTCAAGTGTCGGACTATCACCTACAGCGAGCCAATAGACACTGTGGAAGAGATTGGTACTCTCTTTTATTTCTTCTATCTATCCTCTCTTCTACCCTGTCGCCAAACCTTTACCTTCTTATTGTCGTCTATGTTCTATATTTCTTACTCGTGGTTTATTTTAAGCGTGATAATCTCACAAAACCACTATCCATTGGATGATTCTTGTGCCACTACCTATTACCTTTACTCTTGTTATGAGCACACTCCCTTACCGTGTCTCCACCTTGTTGAGGTAGAGGAGCTTGTGCGTTCCCATAACCCCAAGAGCTATGCCGGTGGTAGCATAGCTACCATCAGGGTCTACCAAGCAGGACAGGTCGAAGACAAACGGAGACACACACACACACACACACACACACACACACATCTGTTGCCTTGTGGGCTAAGGAAGGCAACCCTACAGAAATGCCTGTTGAATTCGGTTGCACTGGGCCAGTCACAGTGCAACGTACTTCTCTTAATGATAATGATAACGTTCTGTACACTGGCGTTAGATATATCACGTCAGTCAGTGTCTTTCATTAGAGGAAGGCAGGTACTACGCATTGACTTATCTAGTGCAATTTTACAATTTCTCTTTACGACAAGACCACTCGACTTCAAGTTGGCTAATTTTACACTGCTTAGCAAAGTATATTCATAGTTGGCAAACGATCTGGAGCCTTTCACAAACTTTCTAATCTTAAAACTGATGAGTATTATGCTTTCAACCTTCACAAAGAAGCCATGCCATAGAAGTAAGAAAGAAATCTCACTTTCTCAGCTTAACAGTTAAGCGCCAGGTGAGAGTAATGACTCAAGTTTGTTCACAATTTAAACGTGCTGACTGGAGCAGCAGGGGTAAAATGAATGATGATGCCATCAGGAGTCTGAGGGCGCTGCAACAAATTTTGCATTGCGACTGACTTAGATGATGATCCCTTTACGCCCTAAAGAAGACAGGAGGACGGACCCTAAATCAAAACCTTGATTATTACAAAATGTAGGAGGGTTTCAGAAAAATAACAAGTTTATTTCAAGACGATAATAAAGATTATCATGGCTGTGATTAAACTTCGGGACTTCTGTGTACCTCTACACCTCACGGTAGAAGGGGAACGACTAAGTAAGACTTCTGTGTTACGAAGGGTTCGTGTTTATTTCCCTAGCATTGTTAAATTGGCTAGTTCTGACTTGAATTACTATAACTCTATAGTTCACTAATAAACGATTTTTACGACACACACGTTCAAAACCCCACGTGACAATGTGTATCTATTGGATATATTTACTTAGTCGTTCCCCTTCTACCGTGAAGTGTGTAGAGGTTTGGAAGAGAGAGCGCCAGACTATCCTATCGGCTGTCTTCCTCCTAGCCTGGTTCCATTATAGTCCTCGGTCCTTCAAAGATTGTCTAATGTTGTCCTCCCAGCGGACTTTGGGTCGTCCTGGTGGTCTGGATCCCTGGCTCTTTGTTTCCCATGCTTGTCTTGGTAGCCGATCTTCTCCCATTCTGCAGACATGGCCAAACCATCTTAGTTGGGACTGTTTTACTACTTGGGTCTGCAGGGGGTGGGACTTTAGGCTTTGACGTATCGTCTGGTTGCGGACCATGTCTCTTCTTGTTACTTCAACCACCTTCCTCAGATACCTCATTTCTGAGGTTTGGATCTGGCTTTTGTGGGTTGTAGTCATTGCCCATGACTCGCATCCATATGTCAAGACTGGGACATAGGTGGAGCGGTATACAGCCATCTTCTTAAACGAACGAAGATCTATTGGATATACATGAACCAAATGTTAAAAAAATGAGTAGTAGCTGTCATTGGGCTAATAAGTTTTATTTATTTTTTTTTCTTAATTTGTTATTGCCATAAACAAACTAAAGGGAAGTAAAACCTAAAGTGGTCAGTTACTTGACGTAACAATAAACGACAAAAACATTTCTACCTATTATAAAATAATGTATTAAACTAACCAGATCTCACGGCGGGCTGTAATGTTATTGTTACACAACATTTTTTGTAATAAATTGGGAGTTAATTATCTTTATTTTACCTTGCTTTCATTTAAATTAATTAGATAAGAGTTGACAAATTATAATTTCAAATAGGAAATGAGTTTTCATATACCCTATATATATATATATATATATATATATATATATATATATATATATATATATATATATATTTTCCATAAAAGATTGTAACCTTTTAAAAAAATGTATTCTCGGCCCCATGATGTGGTACGAGGATGCTTTCCATCCCAAAAGTAAGTTGCAGGCGATCCTTGTCCTCTCGAGTCTGTGCGTGGCCCCGATTGCCGGGTCTTCCCAGTTCAGAAGAGGCAGCGCAATGTGTCCGTCTCGATGACGTCCTTCGGCAGTGGTAGAGGATCGGTTGTAGCTGCGCCATTAACAAATAAGCAAATAAACATGTCGCGTCCTATCGAGACTGTGCGTGGCCCCGGTTGCCGGGTCTTTCCAGTTCAGGAGGGGCAGAGCTATGTGTCCGTTTGATGTCGTACTTCGTCAGTGGTGGTGGCTCGGCAGTGGCTACGCCTACGCCTTGATACGTCCACTACGGTGAATGGCTGCTCTGCCGGATACCGCATAATTGTCTCGGAGATATAACCCCCTTTGCAGGGTAGAAAGCAATCAAACCTTGGAACATGGCACACACTCCAAAGTGGGACTGGTGCATCATGCTTCTGAGTCTAGGATGCTCCCTGGGGTTGCAAGAAAGCCCACATTTGGCAGACATGTGGAGGCGGTGGCTTCACCACCGCGCCACTATGCTGTCTGGCTGGTCGTGCCACGGCCGGTGACTGATTGCTCGAGTCAGTCTTGTCTCGGAGATATAATCCCCCTGCACGGGTAGAGAGCTATCAAACCTCTTGGTAACGCACACACGCCAAAGTGGGCCTGGTGCAACATGCCGCTGAGTCTAGGATGCTCCCTTGGGGTTGAAACAAAGCTCACAAATCACCTCCCATAACTGGCTCAAGGGTATGAGTGAATAACTCGTCCCCTAAAGGGCAAAAGAGTACAATTAACTCGCGCCCAGGGATTCACATCAATCAATCAATCAATCAATCACAAAAGTAAGATAATCTCTGCAAGTTTTTAAGCATACCATACAAAGACTCAAAAAGAATGTACTTGTGTCTTATTTTCACCTACTTGACCAGTGTATTGAGAGACATGTAACAATTACCGGTTGCAACTCAACCGCGAAAGTTTCGCGTGAAGTACCCGCTGCGCGCATGCGCACTTTTTTTTTTTTGAGTCTTTGTAAGGTATGCTTAAAATCTTGCAGAGATTATCTTACTTTTGTGATAGAAAGCATCTTCGTTGCACGTCATGGGGGCCGCGAATAATTTTTGTGAAAAGGGTACAATCTTTTATGGACACCCTGTATATACAAATTCCCATAGCACGTAGTTTTTTTTACATCACCCTTTGACTGGGAAATGACTGCTAAGAAAATATCTACATTATTGATAACCCTGTTGTCAGAGAGAGAGAAGTACTTGTTTTTTTTTTTTTTTAAATTGTTAAATAACAGACTGGGCGACATGTTAAGATCTGGTTATACTGAAGCCAGGTGTAGTACTGACTGATAAGACAGAGACGGTTAACATGTGAGTTTACGGAAAGGGCTAAAGGAAAGTCAAACTTTGTGCATTTCTAGGTTCTTGTGTACACTTCTGTGGAGCTGAGTTTAGCACGCTAAATTCACAGGGACTGCAAATAAGACTACTACCTTTGAATAAGTCTACATACCTGTGGGCGTCCGACTGGCTAAGTGGTTATAGCGGTCGTCTCTGGCGGCAGAGGTGCCGGGTTTGAAACACGGTATCGACAAGATCCTAATCTACCCAGCTGTAAATGAATACCTGACTTTGAGCTAGGAAGAGAACTGGTATGGTGAAGTCTCTAACACTTCACTCCCTTATGGCAGTATCTGCAATAGGACTGCCTTTACCTTTTACCTGTGAGACAAAAGAAGGAT
Organism: Oreohelix idahoensis; assembly: GCA_024509875.1. Taxonomy (NCBI): domain Eukaryota; kingdom Metazoa; phylum Mollusca; class Gastropoda; order Stylommatophora; family Oreohelicidae; genus Oreohelix; species Oreohelix idahoensis. The sequence goes on from JAMPIV010009785.1 coordinate 592,933, forward strand.
CCATACCTCACTGGTGGCCCAAAGACCAGTAAATTATGGTGCCACCGTAAGCACCACCTCTGCTAACTACGGAAATCATCTGGAAAATACACTCAGCTAAGTACTTTTAGCCGACTCCAATGAGTAGGATAACTTATTCAGATCATTGAGTAATGATTCTTTAAAAGACAAGATTAAGAAATGCGTATCATTAATGCATTTTTTAACTTACAAAAAAAAGTGGTTTAATTGGTCATTCAAACAAAACTACATTCTTTTATATTTTAAAGTTTAAAAAAAAAAAATAAATAACAAATTGATTAATGCGGATCAGTCAGACATCTAACAAAAAGGGAAACAATTTGATAAATGCAATCTGACCACAAACTTTGAGTTCTTGTATCCCTTTAATTTCTTAGTGAACTATTTTCAACTTTTCTGAACTTTCAACTAGTTTTTGGCTGCGCAGATGATAGTAAATGGCTTTTTGCACTGGCAGGACGAAACATAATGGGTTCTAAGAAGCGCGTATGCTCATCATCAGGCAGATCATCTTGAATATTCTACACGCTGTGGACTGAAACCCTGGTGGGATCTTCTACGTCTTATCTGTAGGAACAGTGAACTGTTGATTTACTGATGAACAACTCCCATCCCATGCCAGTTTTTTGGTCTGTGAATAACAAAGTAAACCTGGAGAGTACAAGTACTTGATAAAAAGTTAAGACTATTATAAATAACGAGCATTTATACCAATCACTACAATGACGGAGATGGATTAAAGCTAACGTCTTAACCTTTCAGAAGGTTCGGCACATTTAGAAGACAAAGGTTCTTGCTTGACCTAATTTTGTTGATTCTGAACTAACCTGTTTTATATATGTGTAACATGTTAAAAAATAATTTTAATTGTTACCTCCTTTTCTTCAAGGGATGAAAATGTTTTCTCGTTTTCGCTGTCCAAGGGAAACAATCATATTACAACAATTATGAGTGAAAATGAAATGTTCGACATTCTGCTACAAATTTTCCATTTATTTTTTAAATAATATAATAAGTATGCATGTGTCTGTTTTTAAATTTATTTAAACATATCGATCCTTATCTCCACGAGGGTTTAATGTTATTAATAGTTTCAGCGAAGGCATTATATTGAGAAACAGGTAATTGATTATTTTGCGTTTTGTACCTCAAATGTCGAACTAGTATAGATTGCTTATAAGTAAGAAAATTAATCCAAAATGTATAGATCCAGTAACTGTTCGTGCATTCACAATTAAAAAAAAAACAAATACATTCATCGGAAGTTTGTATGGTAATATAGGCGTTCACCGTTGACGTTTGTCAGACAGTTGACAGTTTCAGTAGTGTTATCAGTGTCGTGTCAATCATCATCACCATCAGTACTTTTCATGTCCCCATGGAGTAGAGATATTCCACAATTACATGCCAAACCCTCTTGTCTTATGTCATCCGTTCAATTTTGTCCATATCTTCTATATTCCTTTCATATCTGTCTACAGGCCAAATGATGAGTGACCCTTGACCTGTCATTTACCTCACGGTCAGCCCATTCCCATATTACTGTATAAGTGAAAGTGCTGTAAAGATCAAAGGAAAAAAAATCACAGCTGTTTTTCGGAAAAATACGGAAAAGGATCGTATTGCGTCGTGAAAGCTAAATTGAACATCTATTAAAAGAGTTGAGAAGGCCTTGCTTTCTTTTCATGGTGCATTTTCGTGAACACACTTGGAAGTCTCTGTTGGTTGTGACTTCTGCTATTCCTTCCGTAATAAATAGCATTGGGTCTTCATTTATATTTTCTCCCGGTATGGGTTCCACGTGAATGAATTGTTTGTCCAGGTTTTATATATTGTGGCGCTCTGATCCTACACTTGGCTATGACTAATGAATTTGGTAAGATGGTAATCGGGGCTGTTAAACGGATTAATGATGTAATGTAAATATCTTCCTGGAGTTCCACATTTTCCTCATTTATTCTTATTTTCAGAAGATCAAAATATATCCGGGCTTGATGTTTTGACAGAAAATCTCTTCCTAGGATAAAATTTCTACTCATCCCTCTAGTGATAACGAATGCAAATTTGATCGTCTGGTTGCCAATCTTAAAAGTGACATGGGCAGTAACTAAGGATTTCAATTCTTCCCCTGTTATTGGGTGTCACATATGAAAAAGTGCAGCTAGTTTTCATTCACTTTTGCCAAACCCACCCTCAAGTATATTTTTTGCTACAGGAACGCCGGTTTCACTAATGCAATAAACACGTGAGCTGTTTGAGCAATTAGCACGGTGAAACAGAGAGCAGAGCGCGGAGCATGGCATAATTGATTCTTTGATCAGGGGAACACACGGGATGAGTCCAGGCGTTTAATAGTTTCTTTAAAGATTCAAGGGGGCGATCAGTCTGAGACGTATATTGGAGTGTTACATTTTCAGTGTAATTAAACTGACGAGTTTGAGACGCGGCAGAGGTGGTAATATTTCCTTTCATACAAGAATCGAACAACAAAGTGGTTCGGGTCTGGCATAGGTGTGACTTTCGCCATAAAGGGCGATTGAACGGAATTTATCAATATATATATACCAGGTCTCTCAAATAGCCATTTATCAGTTGCTCAGATATCTACCTGAAACCACTAGCTCGAATATTCTAGTATTTCTCGTACAGAGTTAAAATTATTAGATTTCTCGTGGAGTGTTTAATTTTTCTGATTGTGGTAATTTATATTTCTAGTCTTTAAGTGATTTAGTGTGTTAAAGAGTTCATTATATTTCACTGAGATTTTCTGTGCTAATTAAATAACTTATAGCTAAATTTTCCAGCCGTAAAGTAAATTTAATTACTCGCTATTTTTCCAGTAAGAGATGGTTTAAATTGACTAGTACATACATTAAATAACTGTCTACTGACGGCATATATTATTTACTGATATCCATTTTATGTAATTTTACGAATGACTAGCGTTCATATCACGCGTTAAATAAACGACAGGTTAAGCTAGTCACGTGTGTTTTAAATCTAATTTATAACAGAGCGATGAAGAGGTCCTATTTTAACACGTGTTAGATATGAGATTGATAATTTGGTTAAAATGTTTATATATTCTTTCTATAATCTAGGCTGATCAAACCTGAGTACTAGCGGCTTTCTTATGGCCATATGAACTTACGATCACATGAACTTATAATATCATATAAGCATCCAGATATATTTAATGAGCTTCTTGCTGTGTCCTGTGCGGTCCTTTTACCTCATTTTGTCATGAGAGAAAACCAGAACAGAAACATTAAATTATAATCTAACTGGAACAGAACTATTACCAGATTTATTTAGATCAATCTCATCAGCCAGCTGGGCGAAATATATTGTCAGCAACATTTGTATAACTTAACATAGTGTCCCAGCCACTTGAAGCTAGGCACCGAGGAACTATCTATGTTCTATTCATCCCACATCGGCGATCACCACGTATGAACCTTACTCCCACCAACTGAAGGCAGAGATAACTTATTGTATCCAGGACAAAATTAAATCACCGACTCTAGCGATTCCCGTGAAATTTTAAATTGTAACAGAAACTATTGTTGCAAGAGCATGTGAATTCAATGTGAAGGCTTCCTACAAGGGGACCAGGTACATTGGTGGCTTAGTGCTCTGCAAGGAGCTCAAAGAAAAATGATCATCATCATCCCCTGTCAACTCTACAAGGATCTTAGGCCTTAAATAAAATATTATAAGTTTTTCTGGCCCGTGGCATCAGCTGCATGCCTTCCTCATCATTTTCCTTTCTATATCCAGCTCTTTTCTCCACGTGTTTTCTAGTCTACCCCTGCTTCTTTCACACTGTGGATTCCAGAATTAACGATGAAAATGATGACGATGATGATGATAATGATGATGAAAATGATGATGAAAGCTGGTAAAGTTTGCTTATGTAGAAATATTTTAATCAGTTAATGGTAGCATTAATAGCTGCAATTTGTTTAATTTCTTACACTCAAAAGGGACAGAGAATGAATTTTTGACAGCAACAAGGATTACATTGTGCAACATATATTGAGGAAAAATGTTGAAACCTTAGCAAGAGGGTTCTTGGTCTGGACTCATGAACCAAGAGAAGGAACAAACGAACTTTATTTCGAAAGGGTTGAGAATTGACACGCAGGTCCGTTAACATCTGCCCGTCCTTTCTCTCATATTTTATAACGAACTCATTAATTCACACATACAAATCACATATTTAACGTAAGGAATGATAATGTGAAAGGTGCGGTAATAGCACACTCACATTTACAGTACCTGATTATAATAAAGAAATAAAATGCATTGAAATAGCTTAGAGTCATCGTCAAAATCTACATACAATAGTATATAAGGATTTGGAAATATAACTAGACTGGGGGGGGGGGGAGGGGGGGGGGCATGCATATGATATGCGCTAATGATATATTCGAAGAACCTACGATTCTATTAATATTGTCAGAACGTTCTTTCTAATACTTTTAATTCATTTGATGCGAGCGTTGTTCTGATGTTTCAAATCTTTGAGCCCTTGTTTCACTAGATTTCAGATCATCTATAGCAGCGGTGGCCAAACTACGGCCCGCGGGCCAGATCCGGCCCGCCAAAAAGTTTTGATCGGCCCGCCAACCCGTTTTGGCCGGCCTCTTATTGTTGATTGAAGCCACACTATTCACAATGAAATAACACACAAATGGATGTTTGAAATAAATAATTACTTGCCATATTACAAATTACAAAACAAATTAAAACAACAGATTCATTATATTTTTTTAACAGTAATTTCAGTTCTAAAAAATGTGCAAGAACTACAGAACCATTAGCCTTATTAGTCATCCAAGTAAGGTGATGTTAAGGATACTTTTGAACAGAATAAAACAGAAATCAGAAGAAATCTTGTCAGAGGAACAGGCTGGCTTTAGACCAAAAAGAAGTACCTCAGAACAAATCTTCAATATTAGATTACTTATCGAAAAACATCTCCAACATCAACACGATTTATACCATAACTTCATCGATTTCACAAAAGCCTTCGATCGAGTCTGGCATGAAGGCTTATGGCAAGTAATGAGAAAATTCAATTTTGATACCAACATCATAGATATCATTGAAGCACTATACAAGGACGCAAGCAGTGCTGTTTTTTGCAAGCAACGACATTGGAGAATTTTTCAAAACAACTGTAGGAGTTCGGCAGGGATGTATCCTGTCCCCAGTGCTCTTTAATATTTATCTAGAACATATTATGCAAGAGGCTCTCTACGATTATAAATCAACCATATCGATTGGAGGCCGACCTCTGTGCAACCTACGTTTTGCTGATGATATTGATCTGATAGCTGGATCAGAATCAGAACTTCAAGACCTTACCTCTAGACTGGAGAAAGTAACAAGAACGTATGGGATGGAAATTAATATAGAAAAAAGCAAGATATTGGTGAATAGCCATAAGAAACATGTTCCGACCAACATTACGTTAAATGGGCAAACGTTAGAAGAAGTTAACACCTTTAAATATCTCGGGTCCACTATATGCAGTGATGGAAGATCAATTAAAGAAATCAAGACAAGACTTGAGATGGCCTCAGCTGCCATGACAAGGTTGAATGTGATCTGGAAAAGTAACATCAGTTTTCCTGTGAAGATCAAATTATACAAATCACTTGTATTATCTATTCTCTTGTATGGGTGTGAGAGCTGGACACTCACTGCAGATACGGAGCGAAGGATTCAGGCTTTCGAGCATAAATGTTATAGAAGAATTTTGCGCATTTGCTATAAAGAGCACAAAACAAATGTCTATGTTAGAGAGAAGATAAACACCTATGCAGGCCACCAAGAACCACTTTTGTCAACAGTGAAACGTCGAAAGCTTGCCTGGTTTGGGCATGTAACTCGTCATGACTCCCTTTCGAAAACGATCCTTCAGGGAACAGTCGAAGGTAAACGGAGAAGAGGAAGGCAGAGAAAATCCTGGGCTGATAACATCAAAGAATGGGCAGGACACGGTTTTTCCACACTTGTACGCATTGCTGAGGATAGAGAGCAGTGGAGGACCCTGTCAGCTGATGCTTCCACCATGGCACCCCTACGACCCATGACGGGTTACGGGCTGAGATGATGATGATGAATTTCAGTTCGAAGACTGGTATACATGTCTTGGCAGATGTGCAGTACAGTAGTTTGCCGTTGCTTTATGTACGTGGTTCATTATATATGTAAAACTAAATCTCAGAACGTTATTTTATAAGGATTTTATAGGTCTGGCTTTCTAGTGTTACCCTTTACCATAATCTGGCCCTCGGCCAACCTTAGCTTGGCCACCACTGATCTATAGAGTTAAAAGTTTGCACATTACTCTCTATCGTAGTACGTTTTGAACTATTACAATTTGAAGGAGCTTGTGGCGACCTGCCCCTTGCGCGCCTTACAATTCTTACTAGATTACAGCTGTGAAAAGAACACAGAACTTGTTGACGCTGCACACAAAATTGTTATCAGAATCACAGATCTATGTGACGTAAGCAAATTTCAATTGTATATATTGCGGAAGCTTGTTCTAAAGATGAAAGCAGAGTTTGAGGATAACCGAGAAGAACACGAAGACAAGATCTGGAGACAGAAATGACAGCGAAAGCCAAAAATGACAAGATCGAGAAAAGAAGGCACAAGCCAGGAAGACAGAGCATGAATTCGTTGAAGGTCCATGTTTCTTGGAGAGCTGACCAGGGCCGGATTAAGCCAAGAATGGCCTCTAGGCTTTTTGATGTTTGCGTCCCCACTTTCGTCACCTTACTTACTTAGTCGCTCCCCTTCTACTGCGAGGTGTAGAGGTTTGGAAGAGAGAGCGCCAGACTATCCTATCGGCTGTCTTCCTCCTGGCCTGGTTCCATTCTAGTCCTCGGTCCTTCAAAGATTGCCTAATGTTGTCCTCCCAGCCAACTCTGGGTCGTCCTGGGGGTCTGGATCCCTGGCTCTTTGTTTCCCATGCTTGTCGTGGTAGCCGATTTTCTCCCATTCTGCAGACATGGCCATACCATCTTA